>CM046854.1:12728836-13928836 GCA_025617745.1 Heliocidaris erythrogramma | reverse complement strand
GAAACGATACTCTCGAAGAGTTCAAAAGAAGTGTTCACATTTATGTTCCATTGCATTTAGAAGCGCAGCGAATAGGAACATTTAGTGAAGTAGCCCGTGTTGCTGATGATTTTGTGCTGACACACAGAACCACAAACTAAGTTTCTAGTGAAACAAAGAAAACATTCAAATTGAATTAAAATTGCCTTTTAAGTTTGTCAGAGAATTGGCTTTTAAAGTTTGTTAAAGGTCAAATACCAATTAACAAAACCAAACCAATTACCAAAGAATAACACTAAGCTTTTGGCGTTACAATAGAAATGTAACCTATATTCAAATGCATAGTACTCCATGCTTTTAGTGTTATTATTAAAATTGAAAAGCTTACTTGTAGGTTATCCATGCAAGAATAAGCATTTTCAAATACTTAATGAGATTTTGTTATGTCAGATAAAACTGTCTAATCATCCAGAAAAATTTACATATATTTAAAACGACACTCTAATCATCCAGGCTTTCGCCATAAAGAGAAAATATCTCCAGTAAAGTGTAAACAGAAATACCAAGAATGTCCACATTAAGTCTTAATGAGAACTTGTTATGATTTGGTAATGTACATATTCTAAAAAACAACATTCCACCCAAACAGGACTTAATTAAGATGTCAACTGCCAATTGGCAAAACAAATTACCATTAGAATGCCACTGACCTTTTGGCGATACAACAGAAATGTGAATTCTTGTCACATTCCACTAAGAACATTATACTTCAACAATGCAATGTGTAAAAAAGCTTTGATGTGGTTGTTGTTTTTCTGTATTTAATATCAGGTTATCTCGATCTACTGTTGTTATTTGGCTAAATAAAAATTGATTTGTCTTATTTCCAAATTTCCTAAAAAAGGATCATGCCTAAACTTTTCATCTGAAGTTACATTGAATAGCTGACTGTTTGGAATAATTTCTGTCTATTATACATTTTGAAGGCATTCATATGATTGGAGTAATTTCTGTCTATTATACATTTTGAAGGCATTCATATGATTGAAGTAGAATATTTAATGATGCGCATATATAGGGTACTGAATCCGATAACAATCAAAGCTTTTTTACACATTGCATTGTTGAAGTATATTCAATTTGAATGTTTTCTTTGTTTCACTAGAAACTTAGTTTGTGGTTCTGTGTGTCAGCACAAAATCATCAGCAACACGGGCTACTTCACTAAATGTTCCTATTCGCTGCGCTTCTAAATGCAATGGAACATCAATGTGAACACTTCTTTTGAACTCTTCGAGAATATCGTTTCTGTACCAACTACAGAAAAATCAATACGTGTACAAAAACAGATTCATTCCCCATTCCGCACGTACATGATTGTATTGACCATACGTATAGGCAAAGCAAAGTATGTGAGCAAGTTCGATCTGCTGAAAGGTTATTGGCAGATCCCCTTGACCAAAAGAGCGCAAGAGATTTCCGCATTTGCTACAGCGCAAGGCCTATTTCATTACACCGCAAGGCCTTTCGGCATGAAAAACGCGCCGGCTACATTCCAAAGACTCGTGAATAGTCTTGTTTCCAGTCTTGAAGGCTGTGAAGCTTATATTGATGACTTAGTTGTGTATAGTGAAGATTGGGATGTTCATGTACAGAGAATCAGAGAGTTGTTCAGAAGGTTGGCTGCTGCCAAAAATGACAGTGAATCTGGCAAAGAGTGAGTTTGGAGGTGCTAGTGTTAGTTTCCTGGGTCATGTTGTTGGCTCTGGTCACGTTCGACCACTCTCGGCGAAGGTAGAAGCAATTCTGGCTTTCCCGACTCCAACCAACCGGAAGGAACTGATGCGGTTTCTGGGCATGGCAGGCTACTATAGACGGTTCTGCCATAACTTCTCTGATGTCGTGGCTCCGCTAACCAATTTACTACGCAAAGAAGTGAAGTTCGTCTGATCCAGTGACTGTAAGAGTGTTTTCGACCAGGTGAAAGCTCTCTTATCTACCAATCCTGTGTTGATGGCTCCAGACTTCAACCAGCCGTTCAGCCTGATGGTGGATGCTAGAGATGTTGGCGCTGGTGCTGTGCTAACTCAGAAGGACGCAGAAGGAGTCGACAGACCTATATCCTTCTTTTCTAAGAAGTTTTCCCCTAGTCAGAAGAACTATTCGACTGTTGAGAAAGAGACTCTATCA
This sequence comes from Heliocidaris erythrogramma, assembly GCA_025617745.1. Classification (NCBI taxonomy): domain Eukaryota; kingdom Metazoa; phylum Echinodermata; class Echinoidea; order Camarodonta; family Echinometridae; genus Heliocidaris; species Heliocidaris erythrogramma. The sequence goes on along the minus strand of CM046854.1, from coordinate 13,926,667 downwards.
ATGATCCTAGCACTTGAACATGTCAGCGTGTATGTTCATGGATCGCAGTACCCAGTCAGAGTATTGACGGATCATAACCCACTGACATTTCTTAGTAAAATGAAACACAAAAACCAGAGATTGACACGTTGGAGCTTGTTGCTGCAAGAGTATAGCTTGAACATTGAGCACATTGCAGGAAAGAACAATGTTATTGCAGATGCTCTATCTCGTGTGTGAACTTGAACTTAATTTCTGTGCAATTACATGGAAAGTGGGCTAACCTTATGGGAGATACTTCGTGAACATTTGAGCAGTTTATTGATATGAACTGGAATTCAATGTGGAGAAGGAAAACAGAAATTTTAACTTGATAATCGGAGACTGACTGGACTCAGTGAAGCAATTTTCTTCTTGTGTTTGCTTTTTCGGATTTTTTTTATATATTGCATATCTTTATGTATTTTTGAAAGTGAAATGATTAGTATTTTCTGTTGGGAAGAGTTTAACATGCATGACAACATTCTGGTGTTAAATTCCTTTTCGATTTTACAAAAAAAAAAGAGAAAAGTTAGTTCTCGTTTTGGTTATGCATGTGTGTCACTTTCAAAACAGGAAATAAGATTTGATATTTTCATGTTTCATTTAAAATATGTTGTTTGTTGACAATTGTATTATTGGAACCAAAGAGAAAAGATAGTCTCTTGTATTTTGGTCACTTGAAGATGAAAGATAAATGCATTAACAGTGAAAAATTTTACCACATCGTTATATTTTGAAGATATGTTGTTTTATCTTTGAGACAGATATATTATTGCTGAAAGTTGTTTATTAATTTCATTGGAAGAAAAAAAATTACATCTTTGCGAAAGCTTTTTTTGTTGAATTGCCAAGAAGCAATTACATGACAGAGATGACTCATTTCATGTATTATAACATGTCAGTGAATTTAACATGTTTTGTTGATTGTTGAGAAACAATTTCTTACTTAATTTTAAATAAAAGAAATTGGATAAATACAACTTCTGATTTATGCACACATTAAGTGATAAATGTAAAGGAGCAGGATATTGGAAGAATTTTTGTGTTGAAACTTATGAAAGTTATTATTTTCATCTCACACATGAATGCCATAATCACTAGTCAAACTTGAGTTCAGTATACAAGCTGTGATACCATCTGCATGTTGGTACTACTCAGATTTTCGTGAGTTAAATTGAGTTAAATAGCTGACTGTTTGGAATAATTTCTGTCTATTATACATTTTGAAGGCATTCATATGATTGGAGTAATTTCTGTCTATTATACATTTTGAAGGCATTCATATGATTGAAGTAGAATATTTAATGATGCGCATATATAGGGTACTGAATCCGATAACAATCAAAGCTTTTTTACACATTGCATTGTTGAAGTATATTCAATTTGAATGTTTTCTTTGTTTCGGCATGAAAAACGCGCCGGCTACATTCCAAAGACTCGTGAATAGTCTTGTTTCCAGTCTTGAAGGCTGTGAAGCTTATATTGATGACTTAGTTGTGTATAGTGAAGATTGGGATGTTCATGTACAGAGAATCAGAGAGTTGTTCAGAAGGTTGGCTGCTGCCAAAAATGACAGTGAATCTGGCAAAGAGTGAGTTTGGAGGTGCTAGTGTTAGTTGCCTGGGTCATGTTGTTGGCTCTGGTCACGTTCGACCACTCTCGGCGAAGGTAGAAGCAATTCTGGCTTTCCCGACTCCAACCAACCGGAAGGAACTGATGCGGTTTCTGGGCATGGCAGGCTACTATAGACGGTTCTGCCATAACTTCTCTGATGTCGTGGCTCCGCTAACCAATTTACTACGCAAAGAAGTGAAGTTCGTCTGATCCAGTGACTGTAAGAGTGTTTTCGACCAGGTGAAAGCTCTCTTATCTACCAATCCTGTGTTGATGGCTCCAGACTTCAACCAGCCGTTCAGCCTGATGGTGGATGCTAGAGATGTTGGCGCTGGTGCTGTGCTAACTCAGAAGGACGCAGAAGGAGTCGACAGACCTATATCCTTCTTTTCTAAGAAGTTTTCCCCTAGTCAGAAGAACTATTCGACTGTTGAGAAAGAGACTCTATCAATGATCCTAGCACTTGAACATGTCAGCGTGTATGTTCATGGATCGCAGTACCCAGTCAGAGTATTGACGGATCATAACCCACTGACATTTCTTAGTAAAATGAAACACAAAAACCAGAGATTGACACGTTGGAGCTTGTTGCTGCAAGAGTATAGCTTGAACATTGAGCACATTGCAGGAAAGAACAATGTTATTGCAGATGCTCTATCTCGTGTGTGAACTTGAACTTAATTTCTGTGCAATTACATGGAAAGTGGGCTAACCTTATGGGAGATACTTCGTGAACATTTGAGCAGTTTATTGATATGAACTGGAATTCAATGTGGAGAAGGAAAACAGAAATTTTAACTTGATAATCGGAGACTGACTGGACTCAGTGAAGCAATTTTCTTCTTGTGTTTGCTTTTTCGGATTTTTTTTATATATTGCATATCTTTATGTATTTTTGAAAGTGAAATGATTAGTATTTTCTGTTGGGAAGAGTTTAACATGCATGACAACATTCTGGTGTTAAATTCCTTTTCGATTTTACCAAAAAAAAAGAGAAAAGTTAGTTCTCGTTTTGGTTATGCATGTGTGTCACTTTCAAAACAGGAAATAAGATTTGATATTTTCATGTTTCATTTAAAATATGTTGTTTGTTGACAATTGTATTATTGGAACCAAAGAGAAAAGATAGTCTCTTGTATTTTGGTCACTTGAAGATGAAAGATAAATGCATTAACAGTGAAAAATTTTACCACATCGTTATATTTTGAAGATATGTTGTTTTATCTTTGAGACAGATATATTATTGCTGAAAGTTGTTTATTAATTTCATTGGAAGAAAAAAAATTTACATCTTTGCGAAAGCTATTTTTGTTGAATTGCCAAGAAGCAATTACATGACAGAGATGACTCATTTCATGTATTATAACATGTCAGTGAATTTAACATGTTTTGTTGATTGTTGAGAAACAATTTCTTACTTAATTTTAAATAAAAGAAATTGGATAAATACAACTTCTGATTTATGCACACATTAAGTGATAAATGTAAAGGAGCAGGATATTGGAAGAATTTTTGTGTTGAAACTTATGAAAGTTATTATTTTCATCTTACACATGAATGCCATAACCACTAGTCAAACTTGAGTTCAGTATACAAGCTGTGATACCATCTGCATGTTGGTACTACTCAGATTTTCGTGAGTTAAATTGTTTTCTCAGACTTCTAAACTTATGTGAGGGTACAGATAGTTTTCATATTTATCAGCATTTGATGATTGGTGTATTTTTGACAGTGTCAGAAACAAAAGTGACATTGCAGCTAAAAGCAGCGCAGCATAGCCAATTGCATAAAATAATTCATGTTTTGTGATGATATATTTTGTTGGACAAAATTCATCCTTTGTCATTTTTGTGAGACACTGATGTACTCATTTTATGTATAGTATATTCATATGTAGATGTTTGAGATGTTTGTTTGCATCACAGAGAATTATGCAATTTACTGCAGTTGCATATCAAATTGCTTGCTTGTTTATGTCTCCTTGCAAATGAACATGTTTTGTATTAGTTGTAAGCCAAGAAATTGTGTTTATACTATGTTTTACAAGAACACAATTCGTGCATTTATAATGAGCATGTGCTATTTTTAGGTACCAACAAATCGATCGAGACTAAGTGAATCGATACTAGTTTTTCGCAGTATGAAAGTATTACTGTATATGTAATATGAAAGAAGGCATTTTATTGAAAACAATAAGATAGATACTTAAGAATGACGACATAATTACCCATATTTTGCAAATGGATTAACGGCATGAAAATGACGGCGATGCTGTGTCAGACTTTTGTGATGGCCGGCTATTCAAAGTGTCAGATTTTTTCTAGTAATGCAACAGATTTTCCTACCTTGAGATTACATTTCTACATCGACGAAGTACAGGTCCAAACTTGAAAATATTCATTTATGCATCTTAGTGAAATACAGGTATGTCATTTTTTTTTTGTTAATCCAGTAGTAGAGATGCCAAGTGTTCCTTTTTTGCGGTATTGTACTGTTTTTTTTTTAAAGAAATACTGCAGGTTTTTATGAAAATACTGTTTTTTACCCAAATTAATTTACTACACATGTCTATTATAAATGCATGAGCCTTTTATCTCCTATCCTTTATAACCTTCCACGCCGATTGCACCATCCCCATTCTCTAATAAAAAAGTTTTGATCAAAATTTAAGCCTCCGCATTACCGGCCGCAAATCGATCCACTTGACACATATGCTGAGAGGCAGAGAGAGATAGCTTTTCAGTTTTATTTTTCGAATATGATTACCACAGACGAGGTTATAAAAATAAAAATGTGTGTATATTGAAAAAAAAAATCTTTCTTGAAATCGGTGCGTTGCCTCGCAATGGTGCAATACCCCCTCGTCCCCTATACATCTTCAAACGTAAACTGAAGTTAGACTTATTGAGTAATTATCTAGTTGATTCTTCTTAATTGTAATTATTACATGTATTGTAACATGACTCTTTTTTTAATTTACTACTGTAGAGCAACTGTGGACTTGACTCTCCTTGTTTCCTTTCCTCTCCAGCATGTAGCCTGATTTTCTTTTCCTTTATTTGTGTCGCTTCCTGAGTGTCCTTTTCTTTGTATGTATCTCATCCCCTCCCCTCTTTCTGTACATAATCCCGTCTCCCCATCCTTTTAATGATTTAGTTATTTCATTTCTATAAAAAATATACAAACACTTACATGATCAACAGTTGTTGTTTGTTATGTTACCTCTTTAGTTATATTTTCTTCTATTAAACATTTGTTTGTTCATCTTCTTTATGGTTTGCCTTGAGGGACCTGACTTTTACAAGCTAAGCTTTACCCAAGGTCTCCTCGTCTTTATCTATCTTACTTTATGTATATTTATAATGGATCATTGTTCATACTCAGTATGACATTTCATTTTATATTTGTAAAACTGTGTAACATGTTTGTTACAAGAAAAGACAAATAAACTTGAACTTGAACTTGAACTTGAACTTGAACTATCAATCATCGTCCAACGAGCTACGATGACGCGTCGAAGTCCTCGGGTTACCTACAGTATCGCTCCTAACTCGGTCAATCCTGACACATCTGCTGGTAGGCAGAGAGAGATCGCTTTTCAGTTTTATTTTCGCATATGATTACCACAGACGAGGTTATAAAAAATGTGGGTATATTTCAGGTATTCATTATTTTTTACTTTGTTCTCTGTAGGTTTCCATGGGGAGTGAGAATTCACGCTTGAAGGTTTTCGGTAACACCGTGTGGGAGCCTTTGTAAAAGTTTTCCATTACACCCACGCATAAACATGACACATTTTGAAATAATATTAGTAATGTATTTTTCATGACAATGTTGCCTGACATTTCTTATAGACTATAACAAGAAATGAAAATAGATGCATGCAAAATACATCGATAATTCTCTATTTTATTTATTTTAAGAAATGTAAGAGAGGAAATGGAACAATCAGTGTGTGGTGCTGTTTCCTTCTCATTGTTGCCAAAATTAATCTGATTGTAATTAATTAAATCCGGTTTCGCAAATAAAAATGAAACAACAACAACAACAACACCAACATGAATGTTACTATTAAATGATTGTGTTAATTACACAAGTGGAAATCCCTGACACAAATATGGTGACGCGTTACTATTATTTTGAGGTGTCCTGGTTTAGAGAAAAAGTCACCGGACTCTGACAAGTTTCATTATCATCATCATCATCATTATTATTATTATCATTATCACGTGTAGATGCTCAACGTAGTGGAGGCGGCGGCCGAGGAAAGTTATGCGGAAAGGCATGCATCACCAATGACAACGAAGATAACGATTTCATTATTTGATTTTGATTTGATCTCTACAAAGGGTTCAGTGCTGGGGAAGTTGGTCAGTAATTTGGTTTTAATCTACTTCAAATTGTATAGTCTACTAAAATTGACCGGCGGCTAACGGCCCTTTATAAAAAAAATGGTAAGGTGTAAAGTTCCTAATTTGGTTTTAGCATAAATTTAGGGTTATTGGGTAAGGGTAAGGCAATAGCGTTGGGTCCAGCCAGGATTGATATTAAGTATTCAGTTAGTGCTGGTTATCTACGGTGGAGCAATTGGCTGTTGTGCATCATTGTCGTACAATCTATCAAGATAACTGCAAGTTTAATGACTGGAAAATGTCCAAAAATTAGCCAGGAACAATCGCTACTGATTGGAAGTTGTTTAATGTTATTGTGATTTTTCATCACAGCACACGTTTTAAAGGCCAAGTCCACCCTAATATCAAGTTGATTTGAATAAACAGAGTAAAATTAAAAAAGCATAACAGTAAAAATTTCACTGAAACCGGATGTAAAATAAGAAAGTTATGGCATTTTGAAGTTTTGCATTATTTCATGAAACAGTGATATGCATAGCATGGGCGTGAACCGATGATGTCGTGCACTCACTTTTCCTTATGTATTTTATTATATAAAATATATATTTCATTTTTTTTGCTTCAATAATGTAAAACATGGTTTGACTCCATATGGAACATGTAAAATCATCATTATGGTGACTTCAGAATCCTCTTCCTTCTCATCCAACTCCTGTCTCTCCCATTCAGTTAGTGCAAATAATAGAGTATCATTTAGACCTTGAAAAATTAAAGCCACTAATACTAACATCGCTAATACAAAAAATTATTCTTCGGAAAAATAGGGGAAAAGACGCCATTGCTACCAGGAGAATTGCAAACACGCACGTCGATCCTTCCAACTGTAAATGTTGAATAATTATTCCGACTGAGATTCAATTTTATACTGCTTTTTCTCCTATTTTTTATATGAAATTCCATTTCACCCTTTCATCGCCACACCCAACCATTTAGCATTCATATTTCTCATGCAGAATATTACCGAAACGAATTTTCTTGTCTAGGCCCCACAAGTTTTCATCATACCCCTCTATCAAGAGATACTCTACGTAAGAAACTTGGCCTTCTCATCACTCACCAGGTTACGACGACCTATAACCTCTGACACCGATCTTGTCAATAGGTGAACGAATTTACACCGATCCCCTTACATGTCCAAATCTGGGACGGTGTAACCTCCCGGTGAATTAGCGAGCTTTTCATCCGCAGTATACCCCATTCCACGTCGATTGCACCATACACATATTCCCTGACAAGCCACTTGAAAAATCTGCTGGTAGGCAGAGAAAGATTTATTTTTCGAAACGGATTGCAACAGATGTCGCAATTGATGACATCATGGTCTTGAAATAGAATATGGCGTATTGCATGGCAATGGCACTATCGACTGGTAATCAGAGAAACATTTTTTTTCAAATAGGATTGGTGATGTAATGTAGACATGGGTAATGTTGCGCCATGATGGCGTAACCGTATTGCACCATACTGACGTCATGGGTAATGTTGCGCCATGATGGCGTAACCGTATTGCACCATACTGACGTCATGGGTAATGTTGCGCCATGATGACGTAACCGTATTGCATCATGGTGGTGCAATGACACGATGACGTCATGAGGTCAAAGGGTCAAAGGTCAAGGGTCAAGGGTCACCAGAGGTCACCAGAGGTCAAAGGTGAAAAGGTCAAAGGTCAATTCGATATGAGGTCTAACCACTGATCTCTATGTAAAAATCTGGATAGAGCATTGGTCCATACGCACTGTGCAAACATCTGAAGCCACAGTGCGGCCATTTAAACCACTCCCAATACAATGCGCACGCTGCGCATTGAACCATTGAACCAGCTTCGACGTGATTGGCCTTTCCAATCTCCAGCTATAGAAATGGGAGTGGTAGCATGGCGGCCTAGCGGCTTCACCTCAACAAGCCAATGCTCTATCCAGATTTTTACATAGAGATCAGTGGCTCTAACCCCTTACTACTATGAACCTTCAGGGGTGTCGATCCGTGTTCGTGATATCTAGGGATTAGGGCGCCAGGGCCCTAATCCCCCCCCCCCCCCCGAGTGGCCAAACTTATCTTCGTTATCGAGGGAGCAAAGCGACCGAGCGGCAAATGTTTCAATTTTTTAACCCTCATAAACGCAATTTCTTGCCCATTTTACCTGGGAAATTTTGCAATTGACCACCGCAGTTGAGCGATAGAGAAGCTAGAATTGTATACATTTCTAAACGGTTCTCTATTCATTCACTTCTACAATCGGGAGTAAAACTAACGAAAACCCTATATAGGCTTGAGAAAGAGTCAAGAAATTCAGAAAGGTTAGATAAAGTTCTTTGCAAATGCTGTTTTATACACTTTATCCTATATTGGGGGCGCAATATTTAGCAGGAGTCCACTATATACGGCACTGCAGGAGTCATATGAAACTTACATGATATAACGAGCAAAGCAATTAAATCTTTATTTTTTTTCTTCAAATTTTGAACCCTTTAAACTATTTAAGAACTGTATAGGCATACTGGGGGCGCGAAATTACTAGATCATGAAAGAAAATAATTATGCGAGGGAGCAAAGCAACCGAGCTTTGGAAAATTTTCGCATTTCAAAATTTCAAAAACTTGATTTCTAGTGCATTTACCCTGCAGATTTTGGGGGGCGCATAATCCTTAAATGCATTGGCTACCTTTGTGAGCAACTGATTAAAAAAATTCTCAAACCAAGATGAAACATGTGTATGAGTACATGTATTAGTAGTCAGAAACCCTGAAAACAACCATTATTTGGAATGAAAAGATGTAAGTATAACGCAAACCGCGATTTTTTTTTAATTTCGCGTCTTCGAGACGTTTTAATAAGAGACCGTTACTCTCGAATTCAAAAAATAAGTTGTCTGGCTCCCTATGCGTTGAGTTCGTGTGCATTTTTTTCGGAGAACATGACGAGACTGTCAATCTACTCGCATTCAACATGTATTATTCGCACGCTACGAAAATTGCATAAATCGCTATTCAATATAAATTCAAACGCCAAGAACCGACCGTTAAAATGATAGACTTTCTTTCCAAACATTGACTGTTTTAAAATACTTCCCAAAGGTATTATGACTTGAGACTCTCATAGCCTTATTTCAGAACTATAACTCACATTTTATGCAAATTTCAAGTAACAGAATGCGATATTTTTAAATTCCTAACAATGCTAGCCAATGCCTTTAAGTATAATAGGTTTTCTTCATTTCCCCCTTTTTTTCTTTTTCTCCTTTGCGATTTTTGCGCCCCTCAAAGTGCCGCCCGTGGCTCGTGCCCTGCCCCCTAGAAACACGAAGCGACCGAGCAGGGAGCGTTTTGGAGGGGGTATTCCCCCCCTCCCCCTCCCACACCAGGGACTTTTTCAAAAATCTGTTAATAAAACTTGCATTTCAGACGGAACCCCTCAACTGAGAATAACAATGCGAGCGAACGAATTTTCTTCGATATTTTCGCATTGAAATTATGCAATTTCTTACATCCTTACTTCGAATCATTAAAGAATGTGGTGGTATTTCAAGATAAAAATAAATGATTATTAGTTTTAAGTTAATCTATCATAATTCTTATTTTTTTTTATCAAAAAATATTGGGGGATGATAATACAGGCCAGCCTCCCCATTCTTATTTTTTTATTATTATTTTTTTTTTTGGGGAGGGGGGATATATTCCCCCATCCTCCCCCCCCCCCCCCCCGGATCGACACCCATGTGAACCTTCATCCGGAATCACAATTTATTTGGCCCCTAAAAATCGGAATTTGGACACTTTACTCATATTTGTCCACTATGGCCTCATACCCACAATGTATCCTTGAATTTTTATATCAAATGATTTTCTATCACCTCGATAAAATAGTTGAAATCAATCTATTTGACTCTAGTGAGTCGCTGGTCCCTTTTGCCCTTTTGTAACAAATACCAGGCCCCTGTGGTCTTTCGTAGGTCTTACAATCTTTCATTTTACTGTTTACAGTGGAGTTTCTACACCAAACGAACATTCCTAGCCCCAGTGTTTGCTCTGAAATGGCGGGCCTCTAAAACATGAAATTTGAGCAATTTGGGCATATTTTATCAAAGATCAGTGGGTGCCATATTTTGTAGCATTAATTTTTGAATAAGAATCCGTGTTTGTTTAAAAAAGTGAACGCCATTTCCAATTTGGAGCCTTCTGTGTACCTAACTATACGATAGTGTCTTCAGTATGAAAGGGGTGCTTGAAATGTATCTTCCATATTTTTTTTCTCTGTTTTCATTTCATGAATGCAGTTTTAGCAAGTGACACGTTAAAGCACTCGGAGAGACAGAGGGCAACTACAATGACGAAAGGAACAGATTTGATGGTAAATGGATTTAATTCAAAACAGGTTAGTAATTTGTTGCCTTCAATCCATTTTATTTCTGATGAGGACGTCAACTCAAGCTCTGCTTATGACGACCCCCTTTTTTCTATGTATATAATTTTATGTGACTATACATGTTAAAAGATTCTAAATTTATGATGATGTATATGGAAAATAAATGGATATCAAATCAAATCGTATATTGTACAATAAGCTCTGGTAGCTTATTCATCAAAAGGGAAGGGGTTGAAGAGATAATCTCCGAATTTTTCATGTAAGATTTGACTATGTCATTTCTAGAACAGACAAAAATTGCTCATTATTATTTTCATCATTTAAGCAAATTTTCAGAACATCACTTCATTACACAGAAAAAAAAACAATATTAAATCTTTCTCTCGTCCTGTCTCCTAGGCATTTCAGAGTTTCCAATATAGAAGTTACCAGTCTGATGCCTCCAAAGACAGCAAACTCACGAAAGCCAACTCCAAGCACCAGGAAAACTATGCTTCGTCAGCGAAACGCGACATCATCAATGGATGCTCCGAAAAAGACGATGATCCTACTGTGGATACCAAAGATACTAACAAGTTACCAACAGATACTGTGATAAGTGATTTAAAAGACATCCTTGTTGATCGCGATATTGTCAGTCCTAAAATGTTGAAAATAGAGACATCACTAATGCAACAGCATTGTCAAATTTTCTTGCGTAGTTCTGTACATGATCGTAAAAAAACTTTGCAGACTCTTTCCATCAGTAGCCATAGCGTATTCGATTTGCAATCATTATTGCTGATATCTGCAATATTACACCCAACTTTGACGAAAATTGAGATAGAGAGCAGCATGATCTCTGTGAGATCAAAAAAGACACTGTCTTGGCATTTCAAGGAATTAAAGTCAATCGAAGTTATCAGAATATCATCAGGTCACCCGGACTCTGAAATTGATCTGCAAGAGCTCCTAACATTTCTGTCATCGAATTGTCCTAAGCTAGAAAAGCTTGAAGTAGAAGCAGGCCAGTATATCCTTGGTGACTTCCAGTCCGTCAAGGGTAAAAGAATGCAGCTGCCTTTACTAACGGAACTGAAGCTCTCGGTAAAGAAAGAGATGATCTCGGAGGAGCTACGCATCAAACTCGCACACTTGATTTGTCCTCAACTCACTGGTGATTATACTTAGTTCTTTTCATTAATCATTAAATTTTAGAATTAAATGTTTAAAACTATTAATTCCCAAATCAGGAAATACACAATCTCTAGTAGAATTCATAGTAGTCTGGGAGCCTGTCCCAAAACACTCACACCATTTCACCCGCTGAGCCCCCGAAATAGACACCAAAGTCAGATCCCCATGCACCAAACTTTTTTAATAGGAAGTAGTTTGGCTCGTATTACTGGACATTACAAAACACACACACATCCATAAACCCACTGCCACTCGCTCCCACACACACACACACACACACACACATACTCACACACGTTTACATGGCTTTACTTCCGAGGACAACTATTGTTCCTCTATTGTTACTCGTCCTCGGACAGTCGACGGAATAAGGCATAAATTCATTGTTCGACGTTCGAGGACTATTGTCCGGCTTCCGAGGACCATTGTTGTCATGATTTTTTTTTTGTTCTCTGTCCGAAAATGTCCTCGGACATAATGCTAAACAAACGCACTCACACACGTTTACATGGCTTTACTTCCGAGGACAACTATTGTTCCTCTATTGTTACTCGTCCTCGGACAGTCGACGGAATAAGGCATAAATTCATTGTTCGACGTTCGAGGACTATTGTCCGCCTTCCGAGGACCATTGTTGTCATGATTTTTTTTTTGTTCTCTGTCCGAAAATGTCCTCGGACATAATGCTAAACAAACGCAGGTATACTTGTGTGTCTTTCCCTTTGTTCTCTCTATTGTTCAAATAGCCACACAAGCAGCAAAAAAAGCCACACAAGCCTGACGGAATAAAGGAATCTATTGTGTTTGACTGTCCAATTAGTCACACAAGTATACCCCTGTTGGTACACACCCACACACGCACACACACAAATGACAAGATTTTCCGTCGGCCTTTTTGTCAGATATGGCCAATAAATATTGCAGTCATTTTTTCCTCTCAAAGCCTATGGACCAGATGTTTGCAGAAGGGGGGGGCTATGGCTCTACATTGCAAATAAATACAACACTACGGTATTTTCAGGATTATGTAAACATACCCATTGACCGTCTTGACATGTATGACCAGACATTCTAGAGAATTTATCCATTATCCATGGTATCTGTGCAATTTACGAATTTCAGTGTGGCAGTCATACAGCCCAGATATCTAGGAAGCTGTTTTTTGTTCGGGGGGGGGGAGCGACACCCCATTCCCTATGGACAGTTTTTATATTTTATTTATATATTTTTGCAATGTACAGCCATATCTTATTTCTTCTTACAAAATCTGGTCCATCATCCGACAACCCGGCTCAACGGAAATTTTTGACGGTTTTGTGTTTTGTGTTTTATTTATTTTCTTTTGTTATTGTTTTTACAACGCTCAGACATTCTACTTGCTAATGACAAAGTTTGATGCATGGGGTAGATGGAGTAAAATTGGTGGCTCTGTGTGCTATAACCCAAAAGCTCCGGTCAGGCTTACAACCCTATTTGCCAAGGGCTGCGATGGTCTAAGTAATTTTAAGGGGTCAGATCGCATGGGTGCAATATATAGGGTGAGTATTTCGGGACAGTCTCCTGGCCTACAGGGTAAATTATCTAGTTGTTAGTGAAATCGCAAGGGGAAATTTGGGTGGCGTCACAATGTCCCGAAATTGAGACAAGATGGCCACGCGATGCAGGAATTTTTAATTTCGTGCGAAGTTGGCCCCGAACCTTGTCAACAGCGAACCAATAGCCGAAGCAAGAACGATGCTCACAGAAGGTCACACGATGGCACCCGAACTACACACGAAGATGTGAATTTTTATTAAAAGTTTACCCCAAGGACACAGGAAGGCCACACGATGGCTACACGAAGTCGTAATGAGAGTACAATACTTTCGAACTAGGTCATGAAGGCGTCAATGTGACCTCCCGATGGTATAAAACCCCCAGCCGACCGTACGCGTTGGAAATTTAATTGCTAATCGGATACTTGCAGGCGTCACACTGTCCCGAAGTTGAGACAAGATGGACACACGATAAAGGAAAGCTCTGATCGTGTAATCATCGGGCCATTCGTGAGGGCATCTCAAGTCATCGTATGACCGCCGGTGGAGTTTCTCAGGCTCCGGCAGCGATTTCGTGAGCGGTGGCAAAATCTTTGGCATGCCAAAAAAAATGCCCAAGGCCTTGCGAAGGTTCCTTTTCGTGGTAAATTCGTGTGTCCATTTTGCACTTCCTAAGGCCATCGTGAGGGCATCATGTCCAATCGTGTCATCTTCGTCTTTACTTCGTGTGCTCATCGGTGCCATCGGGAATTTTCGCCTCACAAAGACAATATGAAGAAAACAAGAAGAGGCGAAAGATGCCCGATGGCACCGATGATATCACGAAGGAAAGACGAAGATGACACGAGTTGACAAGATGCCCTCACGATGGCCTTCCGAAGGGCAAAATGAACACCCGAGTTCAACACGAAAATGAACCTTCGCAAGGTCTTCGGGCAATTTTTTGGCATGCCAAAGATTTTGCCACCGCTCACGAAGTTGCTACGGGAGCCTGAGAAACTGCGGACACACGATGGCAATAACATGCCCTCACGAATGGCCCGATGTCTACACGATCAGAGCCAAATTTGAACATTTCCTTCATCGTGTGTCCATATTGTATGTCTCTGTTATGTAACCATCTTGCAGTTGTTGTTTTTTTTTTTGAATAATATTTTATTGCTTCCTCTCAAGAACAATATTACATTTCAAGAAACAATCATGATAAGTCACATATAAAATAATTTGCATATACAAGGAAACTTAATGAAATACATTAATACCAGTAAAAATTATAAAATTCTCTAAAATTATTTTTCGATGAAAAGAAAAAATACAATGCATCAATCGTTGGACATAGATATATAACTATTTTCTTTCAAATAATACTTTATAGTAATAATAAAGAGCTTTTTATTTCAAGTAATATATTATTCCTCCGTCTTGAAAGATACATTAATATCACATTAAATCATAATACAGTGTATTTAATATTCAGACAAAAAGGAACTAAAGAACAAAGTTTACATAGACCAATTATACTTTTAAACAATATTAGGTCTTCTTAAAATCGGAATAACAGAACAAAGGCTCTTTTTTAAGACAGAAAAAAATACAGTATATCGATCATTGAACATGCATTTAGAAAAAAAAATAATTAATTATACATGATTTCTTGAAACGATTCTTTATTTTAAAAAGAAAAAAAAAATCTTAGAGGAAGATATACATGGCTCACCCTAACTCACCCTTACACACTCATCTCATCCACCCACCCCTTCCCCCTCAACCATTCTCCTACCAATCACACTCACTCATTCTCACTCCCCCTTTTCGCACCCCCCCCCCTTCTCCCTCCCCCAACATACGAAAACCCATGCATGCATCCAGTTCCGGTTTGCCTGTCCGTAATGAGTACATAACAAAAGCAAACAAACAAAACAAAACATAACATACAAACAAAAAACAAAAACACAAAAACAACAAACGAAAACAAAATCAAAGAAACGCATCAATCTGTTCCCATTTCCTTAAGTGCACCCCCAATTTCCCCTTTTTGTTGGCTATCTTATATTCTTCGTCTCTGTGATCTTTTATCCAAGTAACTGTTTTCCGTAGAGATGGCAGCTCGCCTTGTTTTCTTGAAGAAAAAATTATGTATTTTACAAGAAAAATTACACAATTTATTAAATATATTCGTACCGTTTTACCCGATAGTCCCATAAAAATGGATTTCCAATCATTTATATTAATTTCTCTTAGATGTAGCTTTTTAGTAATGTCCTGCTCCAATTTCCTTAAGTGCACCCCCAATTTCCCCTTTTTGTTGGCTATCTTATATTCTTCGTCTCTGTGATCTTTTATCCAAGTAACTGTTTTCCGTAGAGATGGCAGCTCGCCTTGTTTTCTTGAAGAAAAAATTATGTATTTTACAAGAAAAATTACACAATTTATTAAATATATTCGTACCGTTTTACCCGATAGTCAAATAAAAATGGATTTCCAATCATTTATATTAATTTCTCTTAGATGTAGCTTTTTACTAATGTCCTGCCATAAATGTTTAACTTTAGGGCATTCTAAAAACAAATGTTGGTATGTCGATTTCTACAAAAGGAACATAGATTATCCAACTCGAAACCAAATTGAAAGAGTCTCTGTTTCGTATATATAGCCCCATTCAATAATTTGTATTGAAACTCCCTTTGTTTATTAATAACAAATGCATTTTTCAGTCTTGTAAATATTTCTTTTAACATCCCAGTTCCAAAATCATGTTGAACATTTCCATCCGTAATCTTTAATGTATACTCTCTTTGAAATTGTTCAATAAAGTGATTATATAACCGTACAGACATTAAATCGCTAAATTTTTGTATATGACCAAAGATCTTCAGATCTATTTGAAAATGTTCAGTATCCACATGAATAAAATCACTCTGTATCCATTCCTGTTCAATGACTGAAAATATTTTTTGAATCCTGATCAGGATGTCGGTGGTAAAACCTAGGTTATAAAAATAAGAGATTGGTTTAAAATTACCTCCAACGGTTATATCTGATGCTTTAAATAATTATTCCTTTATAAAAAAGATCAGCATCAAAGATCATTTTATTTCGAAAACAAATACTTCTATTGTTAAACATTATCGGATTGACCTTGTTCTTTTCGAAGTGTCTACATTCATCTATATCTTGCCATGCTTTTAACATATCTAATATAAAACATGGGTATACCATTTAAATTCATTTTCTTCATTTCATAATTACAAAGAAATATACTTCGACCTCCAATCGATCTAAAAAAGGAATCAAATGTTAGTTTCCACCCTAAATATTTTTCACCGTACAACAGCCGTTTGATCCACATTATTCTTTGAGTCTTAATACAAGTTTTGTAGTCAGTTACCGAAGCCCCCCCCCCCCCCCTGCAGAATAATCTTGATATAATATTTACTTTTTTATTCTATCTTTGCTACCGCAAATGAAATTAAAGGAAATTTGTTCAATTTCTTCAAGGATACTATGTGGAACAGATGTAAGAGAAGAAACGTAATTTAATTTTGAATATACATACATTTGCAATAATTTGATTTTGCCTTACGTCGTAAGATCTCGTTGGCTCCACCAACCTTTTAATTTTTTTATTTTACTTAATATCTCTTTGTAGTTTAAATCATCTTTTATTTTAGAATTACGTGAAAAACAAACTCCTAGGATTTTTATGTCTTGTACTCTATGTCCAAAAAAAGGTAAACCGGGCATATCAATGGCTTCCCCCAACCAGATAAAATTTGTCTTATCCATTTTTATTTTTAATCCACTTAATTTCTCAAAGCCTTCGAAGACTTTCTTCACTCTACCAATCGATTTCATATCTTTAAGAAACAATGTAATATCATCGGCGTAAAGTACCTGCTTTATTTTTCCAGTATCAAACCGAATTCCTTCAATACTAGGGTCCTTTCGGATATAATGAGCAAGCAGCTCAATAGCTATTATAAATAAATAGGGGGACAAAGGGTCCCCTTGTCTTACCCCTCTTTTAACTTTAAAGTATCCAGTTGAGTGTCCCCCGTTCATCACGCAGCTACTAACATCATTATAAAGAATTTTAACCCAAGAGCACAATACATTACCGAACCCAAAAGATTCCAATGCTTTGAACAGTAGTCTATGTGAAATACAGTCAAATGCTTTTTCAAAATCTACAGCGATAAGAAAACCTACAGGCTGATACAATGACTGAAAAAATACATCATCTATTAACCGCACTGCCTCTCCAATATTTCTCTCTTTAACATAGCCCACCTGATCTTTTACCCTTTTAGCCAACACTTTTGACAGAATCTTATAGTCAAGATTTAGAAGAGTTATTGGCCTATAGTTTTTCATATACAAAGGATCTTTTCCCTCTTTCTCAATAAGTGTAATGACTCCCTGTCTCTGTGAATTGGATAACACCTCAGTTTCGAAACTCTCATTAAATGCTTCCACTATATACTTCCCTAAGATTGGCCAAAATGTATAATAGAATTCAGATGTAAAGCCATCATTGCCTGGTGACTTATTCCATTTCATTTCCTTAACAGCTTGATAGCATTCTTCGAATGTTATATGCCCTTCACAAAATGCTTTATTTTCTTCGCTTAGTTTGGGCAGTTCGCTTAAAAATATTATCAATATCTTCTGTTATGTCCTTATCTTGACATGCATATAAATTTTCATAAAACTCCCCAATGATCTTTAAAATCTCTTTCCTATCACGTATCACCTCATTATTGCTATTATATATTTCCTTGATCACACTTTTTCTTTTATTCGACTTTAATAATTGTTCAAAAAATTGAGAATTTCTTTCTCCTTCTTCAGACCATTCTGCCCTCGATCGTACCTTTAAGCCTTGACGAGAGTAGTCAAAAAGCTTTTCCAGTTCATTTTTTTTCAAGTCTAGTTCTTCCTGAATATTATTTTGCAAATTAAAGTCTTTAATTTCTGTTTCCAATATTTCAACCTTTGCTTTCCTAAATTTTGCTTTTTCACAGGAAAACTTCATAATATATTCCCGTAGTTTCATTTTCATAAAATCCCAAAATTTGATTTTACTATTTATTTGACCCAGCCACGTTTCCTCTATTTCAATAATCTTATTTTTTACCCCATCGACAAAATCCTTGTCATAACATAGACTACTATTGAACTTCCAATATGATTTACCAAAAATGAAATTATCGACCAAATTTGTAACTTCTACTCTAACACCAGCGTGATCAGGTGTGATAGAGGGCAGAATTTCGGATTTCCTTACCGCTTTTTCTAATTTTGATGATGTAGAAATAAAATCTAATCTGCTCTGCACTAATGGCTGCTTCTGTCTAAAGGTAAATTCTCTTTTATTAGGATGATGCTTACGCCAAACATCGATTGAATCAAACTTATCAAGAAACTCTCCCAACAAGTCTCTATATTTGCTATTTGAAATATTACTCGCCCCATATAATCTAAATTGCAATTCATAGTTATATTGAAATCTCCCCTAATTATAAGGGAATACTCTTGACTGAATACAGAAGATACCATTCTATTCAGATTAGACAGAAAATCAACTTGGGCCTTTTCTTTATATTTCGTAGGAAAATATACACTTCCTAATATCAATTTTTCGCTTTGGTATTTACCTTGTATTATAATGTATCTTCCTTCCTTATCTTTTATATTTTCCATCACAAAGCCCGTGTTTGGTTTCAACATCACAATAACTCCCCTAGTACTTTGATTACTACCGTTACTAAAAACCATTGTCCCTTCCCAATCCTTTTTCCAACTGCCTTCAATGTCTTCTGTACTGAAAGTTTCCTGCAAGAATATTATTACACCACTGGAAAATTTTCCTTCTTTTAACTGTATCTCTCAGTCCTCGAACGTTGATCGAGGCTATTTTTAAATTATTCACCATTGAAAACTCTAAATCTTAAACTGTGTCAAAAAGCTAGGAACAGAATTGTGTAGTATTGCGACAATATATCAGTAAATGGGCAGAATGATGCATTTTTAAATACAGAAAAAAAATTGTCAATTAAAGTTGGAAATAAGACAAATACAGACTGATCCCGGAAATAGAAAACATGCTACACGAAAACAAGATAAACATACCAAGAAAAGATGTGTCTAAAACAAATCCCATGACCCCCGCTTCCCCTCGGTTCAAAATGTGGCTTCGCAAGCACGTCAAGGACCTTGGGTAGACACCCGGCAGGAGTCAGGCTACGAGTTGATGGACGCTGCAAGAAGAAGGAGCGAGTCAACCTAGCCAAAAGAGGGGAGTTGGAGACTCCCGAACCATCAGCAAAACCAACGTGGACGGCGGCAATAGCCGAACGATAGCCACGTATGGTTGAAATCGATCTACCCTTATCGAAAAGGGAGATCAAAAAATCGGCAATAACACCAATAGGGGCTTCACGTGGCGAGACACCCTGATTCTCGCACCAAGAAAAGAAGGCCCCTAGACGAGAGTTGTAGAGATCTCTAGTGGAGTCTCTACGGCTTCTCATTACAAACTGAGAGGAAAGGGAGACTCAGCAGGTCTGGAAACCAATGTCTCGCTGGCCAATGTGGGGCTATCAACAAGAGCCAAGCCCCGTCCTCCTTGACCTTCCTCAAGACCTGAGGGATCAGAGGAATGGGGGGAAAAGCGTACCCCCGGATAGCTCCCCAATGGAGGGAAAAGGCATCCATCGCCCACGCCTCCTGATCCCGAACCCGCGAGCAATACCTCGGGAGTCGGTGATTAAGGGTGGAGGCGAACAGATCGATCTCCAGAGGACCCCACACCTCTTGGAGAAGAGCAAACACCTCCGGATGAAGAGTCCACTCTGACGGGAGGCATTTGCCCCGAGACAGAAAATCCGCGATCAGATTGTCCTGACCGGGAATGTAGGAGGCTACCGGAATAATGTTCATAGACCGGCACCACCTCCACAACTGGGCAGCTAAGGTGTTCAGAGAGGAAGACCGAGTGCCGCCTTGGCTATTGATATAGGCAGTTACTGTGACATTGGCCGTAAGAACGAGTACAGTGCGACCAACAAGACCGGGCCTGAAATGATGAAGAAGACAGGCTGACCGCCATCATTTCCAAAACATTGATATGGGGCATAACTCTCAAGTGAGACCAGTCCCCTGAAATCATCTCGCCCCGGCAATGACCGCCCCAACCGGGAGGCGTCTGTCGCCAGAGAAACTGACGGAAGAGGGGTACAGAGAGGATTGCCTTGGGCAAGAAACGAACTGTTCGTCCAGGGGGCGAGAAGGAGCTTGATATCTCTTGGGAGTGGAATCCACCCCAAAGGAGAATCTTTGCCCGGTCTGAAAAACTTGAGGAGGTGCCTCTGAAAGGGCCTCATCAACAGCCTGCAGGCAAGACGTCGACTAGACTGGCCAGATAGCCCAGGAATTGAAGCCATTGTCTGGCTCTGACCCTGCGGGCCACTCGCAATGACCGTGCGGTCATGGTGATAGTCCGAATTCTGTCCCGACTGGGGCGGGCAAGCTGATTCGGGATATCTATCTCCGCACCCAAGTACATCGGGGTACGTGTGGGAGATTCGATTTTTCCCAGTTTATCAGAAAGCCTAAGTCTTGCGTTAGCCGCAGTAAAAGGCATAACTGATCCAACAGGAGGGACTCTGAGTTTGCAACTAGGAGCCAATCGTCTAGATAGACGAATAATCGGAGGCCGCGATTCCGTAGAAACGCGGCCAGGGCCGACACTATTCGGGTAAAGACTCGAGGGCCGGCCTCAGCCCGAAGGGCAGGGCACAAAATCGAAACGTTTCGCCCTGGAACGCGAATCCCAGCAAATTTCTCGACAGAGAGTGAATGGGAATGTGAAAGTACGCGTCTTTGAGATCGAGGGAGATCGCAAGGTCGTCCCGCTTGATCAAGGGCAGAATAGATGCCAAGGTCTCCATGCGAAAATGCACTGCAGGTATAAACCTGTTGATTCTTTTCATATTTAGAATCATACGTAAACTTCCCGAGCGCTTGGGAATGACAAATATTGGGGAGAGACAGAGATGAGGATGATCTCTCACCCTTTCTACAGCGCCCTTTCCCAGCAGCGTGGCGATCTCTGAGGAGATGTGCTGCTGGAAAAGGGCGGACATTGGAGGCGGGCGGATTCTGATGGCGCCGTTTGGATTTGGCTTTATCAGATCTATGTAAAAGCCGTCGCGCACGACGGATAGCACAAAGGCGTCGCCGGAGATTGCCTCCCAAACTGGGAGGAATCTCCGGAGCCGCCCGCCTACACTGTCCACAAGCACTCGGGGTAAGGTATCAAAAGGCCGACTTGGGCCTGACCGGGCCCTTGGCGGCGGTCTTACGCCCCCCCCCCCCCCCCTCTTCCTCTCGCCGAGCCTCACCACGGTTGCCCATGGTAGGGGTCTCAACCCGAGGGATAGTCACAGTCACTCGACGATTTGAGCGGTTAGCGCCTGTCGAGACCGACTTAGACTTCGGAAAGGACCGAGCAGGCTGAGTGGGCAAGAATTGTCTGGCCATCTCCTTTGCCTGTTTGCGACCCTCTATCTCTTTGTGGAAGACCTCATTAAACTGGCCCCCAAAGAGTTTGGGATGCGAGGAAGGGATACCCCGCAAGAGAGGCGGGATGTCTTTCTCTAGCACTCCCAGTGTGGAGAGCGCCAACTTGCGGCGTTGATGCGTAATGTCAATCGCCGCTGATGAGAGCTGAGACCACTGAAGTCCAGCTAACAAAAGCAGGAGTTCATCCAACAAATTGGAGTCCCCTCGGTCACATTCAGTTCAACTGATCTGGCCCGAAGGCGTAACAGTGAACCCAGGTACGCCGAAAGCCTTAAGCCCGAACTGACTTTGGTTTCAAAGTTCACTAGGGGCTTCTCGGCGGATCTATAGGACTGAGACTTGAAATTGATATTCAAACGTTGTCCCATACCCAAAATTTCCTGGGATAAACCCTTGGCTGAAAAGAAGCCCTGGGTATCATCCCGATAGAAAGAGAAGGCACTACCAAAGGGACGTCGGGTAGCCCGACCCGCATCGGAGAGTGCCTCCCTATCCCCATACTCCTGTTTGAAGTCCTCTGTAAGAGGAATACCAGGAGACGGGCCATGCTGTCTGAATAACAGCGATGGCTGATCACTGTCCGACTGGACTTGGGGAAAATTTGCTGGCATATACTTCTCTAACAGGGCCTTGGCATCTGCCGGCATAGCCTGACAAGGCTGGGGTCGTAGCCGACCTGAGATTCTGAAACAGACGGGGTACAAAGCTGCGAGACAGAATGAAATTCGGGAGTAGTCGTCCGGTGGGGAAAATCCCATGGGGGTGGATATGCCCACGGACCAGTGACAGACTCCTCCCCCGGCGGGGCTCCGAGAGCCGCAGGCACGGGAGGAGTAGGTCGAGATACCGCATTCGGACAAAATTGTCCCAGGTTCTCATGAATATCGGAGACCGGGAAAACACCGGGGTCCGACTCGGGAACATCCTCCATCACAGTGACAACTGACTGGGGAGAACCCGTCTCAGTAGCCGGCAGCGTCGGGGGATTAGTATCCCAACCATGCTGCTCAGCAAAGAGTCTCATTAATCTGAGCAACTCAGATTGAGAGTCGGGGGGAAGAGAGGGCGGAGCCTTCTTACCCGACTTGGGTTTATCCTTGGATTTACCCTTCTTGGCTTTAAGCTTCTTAGCGGGGGTGTGAGCCACCGTAATAGAAGGCCGTTTAGAAGCACGGGAAGTGTTAAGCTGCAGTATAGAAGACACACTGACGGTGGTCGGATGTCGGGGGAAGCCAGTAACACTGGGTGTAATCTCGCTAGGCAAGACCCAGTAACATCATTAGCTGACCGCTTAGCGGTCTTACCAGTTAATGCCCCCTCCAGGCTCCCGACGGTGGTCGGGGGTCGAGAGGACCCGGTAATACTAGCCACCGCCCCCCCCCCCCCCCCCCCCCCCCCCAACTGCAGACGCGGTGGTCGTGAGTTGGAGGGAGCTAGAATTGCTAATGACGGGTGTTCGGTCCGAAGACTTATGAACACCTAACTTACCTATAAAGCCTGTCTTGCTCGACGCTCCCGGTACAAAAATACCAGAGCGAGCCGACAGACTGACGCCCTTACCTCCCCTTGACCATCGTGTTTGACTCGCTGGTAGGCAAGCGAAACACAGAGGTCTCCAACACACTCACTGGGCTGACACCCTTATAAGTGAGAGTTGTGGAAGGGAGGGAAGAAGAATTGGAAGAGCACGGAGGCAACCAAGACCTCGATTGCTCTTCCTCCGAAGAACTCATTATCACCTGTAAGGAGATATAAAAGAGTCAAACAATAAACAATTGTAAAGAAAAGGGCGTACAAAGCGAGAGTGAAACGGAATGGAATTTTCCAGCGCAGTGTGTGGAAAATTCCATTCACGCACTACGAACAAAAGAACACTCTCGTAAGGGTATATGCACACAACAGCCACACACACGAAACACCAACGAAACGTTACAGGGCTGAGCGCCCGGCAAAACGCCAAAGCGAATGCCCTGGGCTACTATACGAAAGAGGTGAAAAGTGAGGTATGAATTTAAGCTCAAATATCACCAAAATAAATACGTGACAGACATAAACCGACACTAAACAGATATTAAAACAAGTCTAGGACGGAAATATTGGCAAAAGTCACCAGAAAACGCGCTAAAAGAGTAGCAAACTCTGAATTTTTGCGCAAGATAGTGACTTAGCTGCAACTCTTTAGGCTGCGAGAAGGAAAGAGGTGGATTGTGTGCGCGCGTCATGCGTACGTGCACAGAGGAAGGCGTGATCCTAGGGGGGTATATGCACTGTCGTGACTTTAATTACTCGAATGGCTTGCGTAGTCGGAAGACTAGCAAATAGGTAGGTACATTGATTTATTGTAGTAAATAAGCTATTATTTTCTGAAAACTATCAATTGTACTTTGGCTTCTATATGAGAATACTAACCAAAGTTGACACTTTAACTGTTTCATCTGCAAACATGAAAAAAACATTCCAGTCAAATTCCACTTAAAAAGCAATGGGCGTATCCCTGAGGTTCCTTTTACTCTAACAATCATTTAACCAGCACACATGTCTTTACATCATAATTGATCATTGCTATTTCAATACTCTATGTAACAATAGATACAGTATTCGATTCTACCCATGTTTTCCCTGTGCATACCAGTGACAATTGTAAAAGCTATTATTTTCTCACAACTATCAATTGTACTTGGCTTATGAGAGTACTACCAATGCTGGCATATTTAACCGTTTCATCTACAAACAAGACAGAACAAAACAAAACAAAACTACCTGCCAATCGACATACTTGCATCTCAAACAATTGTAATCATTACATGATCATTACATCCACTTAAAAAAATGATGGACGTATCCCCGAGATTCTTTGTACGCTATGTAGACTCACGAAACGATCATCTAATAATTAACCAGCATACATGTCTTTACATCATAAATGATCCTCGCTATTTCAATACTATGTGACAATGAGTACATTATTTGAAGCGACGTACTTGCATCTTAAACAACTGTAATCATCACATCCATTTAAAATTATTGGGCGTAACCATGATATTATTTGTACGCTATAGACCCACAAAAACGATCGTCTAATTAACCAGCATGCCTGTCTTTACATCATGCATAATTGAACATTGCTATTTTAATACTCTCTCTGTAACAATGACTGCAGGTATGGTGATTTCTTTAATACCCCCCTTCGGATTATGTTGTTCTAGATGAAGTTACTGTTCTCTTTCCCTCCCCCCTCCATTTTTCTTTATTATTGTTGTTACTCTCATACACACTTAAATAACCAAATTTATCGAATTCTGCTGGAGAAGTTATGACTCGTTTAACAATTCATTCTTATTTTTTTTTTTTTAACAAAAGTTTGATCATGTATAGATACAGTAAATAGCATGATAAAGTCCTGCAAATCACTTTGTTCCATCATCTTCTTTCATTTTTAACTCTTGGACAAAAAGCAGGAAATCATTCCTTTTATAACTCCTGTATTTAACTAGCGAGATAAAATTCTGTCGTTGATCTTTAAGCGGCTTCTCCCGAATACCTTTACTTTACTTATTTTAAGAAACTGTCTCATTGTATATCCTCTTTATATTTTTTGTTTAACTCATAAAAAGGCAATCTTCCAAATATACAAAAAGGAAACCCTCCCATTTCTCAGGCAATTAGTAAAAGTAATTAGTGAGATACCATTGTCCTTAATTACAATTGAGATCTCAAACAATTTATAAATCGTTTCACATTTTAAATTTTGTAAAAAGAAAAACAAATTTTTACTTGATATAAGACATTTCGGTCATGTGTAATTACACGTACAGTAACCCGCAGGATAGACATTCTGTCCACATACTTGATCCTTCAAAACAATACAGTCAATTTACCTTACAAAGAAATTATGACTGTTTTACTTCAACTTCCTTCTCTTTTCTCCCTTACCTCTTCCTCCCCTCTTCCCTCTCCCCCCCCCCCCTTTCATTCTTTTCACTCATGAAAAAAAGCAGGAAATCACCCCTTCATAATTGACCCTCTCACTCATCACTCATGTATTTAACTAGCGACATGAAATTCTGTCAATGATCTTGTTTCTCCAGAATACCATTAAATTTACAATTTAAAGAAATTGTGCCTCATTGTATATCCTCTTATGAAAATCTTCCCATTTCTCAAATAATACACCACCTAGTGAGATATCATTCCTTCTCTCCCCCCCCCCCCCCCCATTCGTTCCCTCTTTCCTTCCTTCTTTCTTCTCATCGTTTCCCTTTCTCTTCACTCTTGAAAAGAAAGAAGAAAATAGAAAAAAAGCAGGAAATCACCCCTTTATAACCGACCTCTCACTCATGTATTTAACTAGCGAGATGAAATTCTGTCATTGATCTTGCTTCTCCAAAATAATATTATTTTACAATTTAAAGAAATTATGATTTAGTAACTGAATGTCCTTCGATTCTTTCTTTTTTTAACTCACAAGCACACAAAATAAAAGGAAATCTTCCCATTTCTCAGGCAAATTAGAACATTAACTAGTGGGATATCATTGTCCTTATTTTCAATCCCTCAAACAATATCAACTAACATATTAAAAAAAGAAGTTATAAATCATTTTCCATCACTTTGAACTCATAAAAAATGAAATCTGCCCATTTACTCAGGCAAGTTACTCATGTAGATACATAAGTATTGGAGTCAGAGTCTGTCAATCAATTTCGATCCTTCATATCAATTTACCCTTCAGTTTTACGTGTAGCTTCTGACAATAAAACTTTTTCATAATCCGGCTTTCAAATTAACGCGTCTTCGATTTTACAGGATTTCTTCATCTTGACTGCATGCGTTCGGATATTCTTATAGCTTGTCTTGTCTTCTTCCGTTTTTATTACAAAATGACGGAAACTCGTCTCTATCTCGAATTGCATAAAGTGTTTCTACGTCGATTTATCGACGAATTTGGATAAGTTATAAATAATGCAAAATAATATAGGTTTAATACTTATCTTGTTCGGTTCCATAATTTTATGTTGTAATTACGTATTATTGTTAGCTGCTCGTTCAGTTGAGTGTCCACCAGCTGGCTGCTTCTTTCTCGCCGACATTTTCCAACAGAATCGACCATATTTCCCCAAAGTATTTCTTGTCACCATCCAATTCCAGATCTAACGATTACGTAGCAAACTCGGAATTATTTTTCATCTTTTCCTCCTACCGCTCCTAGATATTCCTCCAGTCGTACTATTGCAACATCAGCACCACTACTTTCCATCATTTCTATGGCGTCTCCGACCGAACCTTGGTTATCCTTCCCACTAATCTGTCTCGCGAGAGATGTCATTCCTTCTTGTACTTCTTTCCCCGGTATTCCTCATCACGCTCTAGCCTAGGCCTTCCTCGGTGTTTAGGTAGCGGAGCGCTGTCTTTTCTTCTTCTCGCCTCACTGCTCGCCTCAACTCCTTCCTTTCTCCGCCAGATTTCGATTAATTTCTCCTGATCCTTACGTGGAATCCATTTGCCAGCAACAAAGAGTTTCGTCGGCGCCGTATTCGAAAAATATGCAAGTTTACCGGCTTCTCTTGCTGCTTTCAAAGCGGGGGCCTGGGCTCTCCTCTCCTCCCTAATTCGTTTCGGTAGATCCTGCGCAATGTACATATTTGTTCCCTTAAGCAGCTTTGCATTAGCTTGAATGGTTACCTTATCGGCAAACCTCAAAAATCTGGCCTTGATAGGGCGTGGTTTCTGCAGGGCGGGGATCCGATGTACTCGTTGATACTCAAAACCCTTTACTTGATCCTCCTTTAGCTGAAGCTTCTCAATGAGAAATTTGTTTAGGATTTCTTTCGTGTTTTCCTCTTTTTGTCCACTTTCTGGTATTCCTAATAACACAAGGTTTTCTCGCGCTATAATATATGCTGAAAGTCTATCTATTTCAGCTTCCAGTTCTTTCTCCTTCATCTCACTCTCTACCTTTAGAGCTTTCATCTTCTCCGCTAACTATTCAGATTCTTTACCCTGAAACATCACAGTTGAAGTTAGTTCATCAATTCTACTTTCTATTCTCGTATTTTGCTGTGTAATTTTCTGCTCTAACGCTAATAACCGTTCATTAATTTTTCCGAGGAGATTGTCCAAATGAGCTTTCAACTCCGACATAATACCGGAATCAGCCTCAGGGCTAGACGGGGTGGCCGACGAACAAGGCCGCTTGGCTGCCCCAGGTTTTGATGTGTGTTTCCCGCTCATGTTGAATGCTCATGCTAAATGCTGCTGATGTTGAATGCTGCTGACATAATTATACCGCAATTAGGGAGAGGGTCCGCGAACACGTCTTTACTTGATGATGGTCATGATGGTCATGCAGTTCTCTCCCCATTTCTCAGGTTGTCTCCCTCTATCACCCAACTCTCTGTAGCTCTCCTTTTCTCATGATCATCCTCCCACGCTCTACATTCTCTCTATATTCCTAATTCATTATCTTTTTGTTCCTCCCTTCATAATGGATCGGTAGATTTGTTCTCTTCGTTCTGATTGGTTGAGCCATTATAATTATTCAGCTAAAGTAATGTATATTCATAGCAGCTCAACTTTATTCATTGAATCATATGTATATTCATGTACTTCCTTTCATTTGAAAATTGTGTTATTTGAATATTTATTATTTACATTCCGAAACAATATATATATACCGGGTGTCCCACAAAAATCGGAACGGTGGATTTTCAGTACTTTACCTTCCAAAAGTATAAAGTCTTGATTATATGCCCGTTTCTTACAGTCATTTTCAAATTTTGCATGTTTTTTTGCGACCGATGAGAGTAGAATTGTGCTAAATATTGCGCCCACGATGTAGGATAAAATATATAAAAGAGCATTTGCAAAGGTTCAACTTCCTGAATTTATCGACTCTTTTTCAAGCCTTTCATGGATTTCGTTAGTTTTGCTCCCGATTGTAGAAGTGAGTGAATAGAAAACCGCTTATCAATGTATACATTTCGAGTTTCTCTACCGCTCAATTGCGGTGGTCAATTATTGCAAAATTTCCTGGATAAAATGGACAAGAAATGGCGTTTTTTAGGGTTAAAAATTGAAAAATTTGCCGCTCGGTCGCTTTGCTCCTTCGCTGAGGAAGATAAGTTTGGGCACTCGGCAGGGGGGAGGGGGGGGGGGGGGAGAGACTTCATTTTTTGCCCTGGGTGCCATAATCCCTAGTATGAACACGGATCGACACCCCTATTGCCCCCTCTATTGAAAAATCCTGGCTACGCCTGTGGACACCCCGTATACACACACACACACACACACAGAGTCATATATATATATATATATATATATATATATATATATATGTGTGTGTGTGTGTGTGTGTGTGTATTTGACTAACGGGTACATTAAGTCCACACCTAACAATGTAGTTTATTCCGTCATAATAGCGACCCCTACATTAGGTCGACAGTTGGTACATTAGGTCGACAGTTGAACAAAGAAAAAGAACAAAAACTGTCCTGCTAATGTACCCATTAGTCGTTTATATATTTATATATATATATATATATATATATATATAACTCTATATGGTACCTTAGCAGGACAGTGCTTTGTTAGGAGCATTGTCTGAATGTCCTGCTAATGTCCGCGAGTGTCCTGCTAATGTACAGCAATGTATTGTGACGGAATAAACCTCATTGTTCACTGTCCCGCTAACGTACCATCCAGTGATATATACACATCCCCCTAATGGGTACATTAGGAGGACAGTTTTTGTCTCATTTCTATAGACAACTGTCGACCTAATGTACCAACTGTCTACCTAATGTAGGGGTCGCTATTATGACGAAATAAACTGCATTGTTAGGTGTCGACCTAATGTACCCTTTAGTAATATATATATACATATATATATATATATATATATACAAAACATAAACCCATGAGGTTGAGATAAGTGCAACACCTCAAGCAGTCCATCAAGGCAAGCAAGGAGTGAACATGCACGTCATTTGTGCTTTGTGTAGTTTGGACCACGCCTAGTTAGCTTGCTCCATTGGCCACCCTACAAAAACTACCTGGGTAATTTTTGATAGTGTAGCTGCATACCACAGAAAGTGAACAGACCGGACCCAAAATTACATTTCCCCAAATGGCCAAGAGTTTGGCGGTGTGACTGAAGTATCAACGTTCGTGGTAGGATTTCTACTTTTATGATTTCTTCTATAATGCTATCTTTCTTTTGACTTTTTTTAGGGACTAAATTACGTTGGAAGTCTCGTGATTACACATGGGGGAACATAGATGGCTCTGGCGGAAAGCTGTACGTGGAATCTTACGGCTTTACCCTGAATGTCCCAAAAGACGCACTGGAAAAAGATACATTTTTTTCCATCAAAGTCCTAACAGATGTGCCGCAAAATCCTCTGCTCAAATTAGAAAAAAATGACATGATCATCAGTCATGGCTTCAAATGTTTCCCTTCTGGCCAGACGTTCAGAAAACCAGTCACGATACAGCTACCTCACTGTGCCATCCTATCTGACAGGAATACTGGTGACGTTGTCCTGTATTTGAGAGAAAGTGGTAATTGGTAATTGTTTTGTATTCATTCTATGTTATGCACTATAGTATTATGTTAACATGATTGAAAATGTTTAATAAATCTCAATCTCAATCTCGAAATAATTCCACGTGTTCGGATTTCGTCCTTCATATGTATATAAATATACATAAATATATAGAAATATATATACATATATATATATATGCAGCAATGGAAATACCCACATGAGAGGTCTACTCGGGGTAGCACCCCCCCCCCCCCCTTCCCGGGTCGATTAGTGAACTTAAACATTTTACGTATGTTTCTGGCCATTTAAGTCAACCCAGGGTAGATAACAGTTCCTACTCTATATCCAGATATCCTAGACGTTCTAGTTTGTCAACCCAGATAGTTCTTGTGGCTAGTTCAACCGGGACTCGTATTTGTGGATGCCTGTGATATAGACGGTAGGAATTGTTGTCTACCCTGGGTGGACTTAATGGACACAAAGACAACTCTGGGTTGACAAATAAAGTGTCTATAGGATGATTGTGATATAGGCAGTTGGGATTCTTATCTACCTGGGTGAACTAAATGGCCACAGATACTACTCTGGGTTGACAATGAATTAAGACATCTTGGACACCTGTGATATAAATAGTTGGAAGTGTGTATCTACCCTGGGTTAACTAAATGGCCATAATCTTCCCAGGGGGGGGGGGGGGGGGGGGGGGGCTACTCTCATGTGGGTATTTCCATTGCTGAATATATATATATATATATATATATATATACTAGCAGAAGCAACCGTGGACATCCACGGGCGCTAGCTGTGTTCATCATTAATCACCGTACCGTATATTTAATAAAGTGAATGAAAAGAAAAGTCGGGTTATTTTTGTTATTTTTTTACAAAGAAGTATTTACAACATAATAATATGTGTTACTTATCCAAATCTTAGATGAGGTCTGAAGAAAATACATTTTCATTTTGATGAAGACTAAATGACGATTGTTTTACTTTATGAATGACTTAATAATGATTTTATTTATGTTACGTCGGCCCTGTGGCCTGTGGATGACACACGATCTCATTTGCACCGGGGCGGGATTTTCGCACATAGAGCATGGATATAATTAAAATAGTATATCCATAGTATAGCCACAGGCGTAGCCAGGATTTTTCAATAGGGGGACAGACGTGAAGGATCCAACCGCATAGCCAGGATTTCATTTTAGGGGGCGGTTGTGAGCATGCAAAGCGTGCTCCCAGGGGGTGGGTGCAGGGAGGGGGACATGCGAAGTGCGAAAGCTCTGACATTTTATAGCAAATTTTAGAGAAAGATAACGGCTCGTAGCACTTTTTTTTGGGAGGAAAGTTATTTTAACGTCCGGACTGCTTTTAAGTTATTTGCACCGCACTGTAACAGGGAAGGGGGGAGTTTCCTCTTCCCCCGATTTTTCGCTCTCGCTTTTTTTTTTTTTTTTTTAGTGGCTGAATAGGAGTGGCCATGGCTCCCCTGTGCCCCCTGTCTACGTCGAGTTAGTATATCCATGCATAGCGCTAAAGGGAGCGATCTGATCTTGTCATGTTTCTGTGGTTTAATACTGAAGTGAAATTAAGGCCATGAAAACATAACATGCATAATTAGCGGTACGTCCCTTTTAAAGGATACAAAAATGAGAAAAAATGAATTTATTGTCATTTTCTTTTCAGGGGGATTACTGACCCCTTATATGGGTCTTGGGAGGACCGACGGATATACTTTCCCTACTACTACCCCCCCCCCCCCCCCCCCCCCCATCGGCCTTCCGTCACCCCCAGCGCGAGGGGAAACGGGAGTAGTATCCTTTACGTATTTTGGTGGGGGGTCTCCTTCTTTACACCGTGGCAACGGGGTCGTGATCTACTACACCTCCCCTCCCCGAATGATGTCTACAGATCGGCTGAGTCTGTCATAAGGGAATGAATAATATATTTGAAGCGATATATATAATAACATGTTTCCAACTGTATGAAGCAGTGCGTATTTATGGGGGGTACAGGGGGCACGTGCACGGGCGACACTCGAAGGGGGGGGGGGCGGAAAAAACGCAAAAGAGAGAAAGAAAAATGGCGGGAAATATAATAAATGTTATGGTCTTTCAGTGTTATTTGCGCCCCAGTCAAGGACAAAATGCGTAAGAAATTGTTTTTTATAGGGTTTGTAATGCTGAAACTTTCTAAAACTCGGTCGCTTCGCTCCCTCGCCTAATTACGTTCAAATTCCAATTGACTTTAATTTCTTTGCCCTCCCCCCTTTTCCCGCATTAGGCAGGTCCTGGTTAAATTTTGCGCCCCCAGATGGGATATAAGTGCATAAAAAGCACTTTCAAGGTAGGCCTATAGAACATTCGAAAGAAATCATAAATTTGCCTTGCAATTCCTCAAATGTATTTTTTTTCAGGCATTTCATTCATTTTGCGCCCCCAAAATAGGAATGTTCAAAATTTCAACAAAAAAATCTGTTGGTAGGTCGCTGTATTCCCTTGGATTTTTTTTTTTTTTTTTTTTTCGGTAAAGGTAGAATACATAAGAAATTTCAATTTGAGGGGTTGAAATTGGGGGAGGGGGGAATCTGCCGCTCGGTCGCGTTGCTCCCTCGCTTATATCATAACCCCGGGTTATGTGCATCAAAACTCACTTTCACGTAGTGTTATCATTTGTAAATTTAAAACGCTCATTATCTGACTTTGGGCATTGTGGGGGGGGGGGGCGGCGCAGATTTGATAGTTCGTCCCGGGCGCCAGAATACCTAGATACGCCACTGGTATGAGGGCCATTTTCCCCTTTCATGTCACTGTCGTTGTTGATAATATAATGCCTTATGCGACAGCCACCCAAATGTGCGGTTACGTAAACACTAAACCATAACCCTAAACCCTAAACCCTCACCCCAGCCCTAACCCTATACATTGTTTTCATGTTGGGTGGCTGTCGTAAAAGGAAGTTTACCCTAGTATATGATTCCATGATATAAGTAAAAAGTAGAAATAAATCAAATTGATTATAAAGAGTCCTAAAATATGAAGTGGCCTAAATCCCCCTCCTCTTTTTTTTTTAAATCTAACAGTTATAATTATATTCCTGCCCTTCACCCCTTCACCCCCAAAGATAAATGAATAAAATAATTAATTAATTAATTAAAAAAATAAATAGAAGTTCCAAAGGAGCCGAATTTTCACAAATAAAGGGCAGAAAAGTTTACGGGCTTCTGAATCGATCCGAATCGATCGCGACGACCGCCCCAGGGGATGTCTCATTGAGACTTGTACATTATCCGCGTAAATCACTTGCTGAATTAAAAAGCAGATTGAAGTACAGGGGCAGATTTTGATACCCTAAACAGGGAAACCCGTCTATCTCTGATTTTATACCATTAACAGCGATTTTATATCTTGCTTGGTATTTTACATCCTATATTTGAGGATTAGGTCTACATCATCATCATAGACCTCTTTTTAGCCAAAAAGGAACCGTAAAAGAAATGTAACCTAATTTGGAGCACATTACCGAACTATAGGCCTACCCCCCCCCCCCCCCCCCTTCCGCGGGTCTTCTTTTTATCAGTCTCTGAATTTGATACCCTTTTTCTTGATTTTGCTTTTTTATGACCTAAACGCGTTACCCGGGTTATGCGCTTATTGCTGAAAAGGTACCCTTTTTATCCGTTTGCAAGTGGATGATGTACCGTGTGTATGTATAACTCTATGCGTGAAACATAGTACCGTAGCTGTACATGTGCTTGTGCGCTGTGCGAACGAATAACACGTGTGTTGCGTCGTATACATTGAAGCCATACATGCGGATATGGCCTTGGAGTCTATGCTTGGAGTATACACACGTTTCGCTGTTCTAATTACTCCCTGCGGAAATTCAATGTTTAAAAATGAATGAAATATGGACGGCACGTCAGCCCTTAAGAAGTGCCTCCCACCACTCTAAGAACCATTCTCCGCCCGTGGGTACAAAAGGCGGGAAGCGAAGGGCCAGGGGAAGCGCCTATTCAAACCAAAAGTCCTTAGCTGAAGAATATACACTCAACCCAAAAAGTAAGTTCCCCCCTAGCATTTTTGGATATATCTCAAAAAGTATTTTACCGATTTTCATAATTCAAACGGGAATGGATAGGAAATTTTATTACTCATAACATGAATGGTATATCATTGCCACCAGATATCATTATTGGTGTAAAAAAATGCATTTTATGTCAAAATGCATGGGAAAAAAAGTTGCACTTAAGGTTATATGAAGCATATTGTGTACATTTCCTATGCAAGTTAGCAAATGACCTTTTTAAATTGTTATGTAATTCTCAGGAATTTCTTCAGGTACAATATGCTTCCCTATTAAAACTGTATGCTCATGAAAAGAAAGAGATAGAGAAATATGCAATAAACCATGCTTAAAAGTTCAGAATCATGAGTGATTGTTTGATTATTTGTGTAAAAGTCAATGCAAATCACCAAAGTGCAACTTTTTTTTCCATGTATTTTGACACAGAAATATCATACAACAGTGCTGTGTTATTTATGTGGTACAGTGTACAAGGCTGTAAGACATCATAAATAACACAGCACTGTCGTATGATATTTCTGTGGTACATTTTTTCTTTGTAGTATTTCCTGCGGTATTTCTTTTACCACATGGGTACCACAGGCGACACATCTGCAGTATACCACAGGAATCTGTGTGGGCCTTTTCATCCCTGTGGTATTTTCTGTGGTATTACACTGTACTATATAAATACCACAGCACTGCTGTATGGTATTTTTGTGTATAGTTTTTCTTTGTGGTATTTCTTATGGTATTTTTCATACCACATGGGTACCACAAGCTACACCTCTGCAGTACCACATGCTTATGTGTGGTACCTCTTCATCCCTGTGGTATTTTTAGTTCCAAGTATGTACCACAGGCTTTATTTCCGAGGACAGCTATTGTTCCTCTATTGTTCCTCGTCCTCGGACAGTCGACGGAATAAGGCATAAATTCATTGTTCGACGTTCGAGGACTATTGTCCGCCTTCCGAGGACCATTGTTGTCATGATTTTTTTTTTGTTCTCTGTCCGAAAATGTCCTCGGACATAATGCTAAACAAACGCACATCTGTATTGGTACACCGGTACACACCATAGAGTTGAGTTCTGTGTATAACTCTATGGCAGAGTTTGGCACATGCGCACAATATGCCAGCCGTTACATTAACGCGGTCTTTGCATGCAGTTCGGGCAGCTAGAGATTCAAATGATCTACAACAGCCAGTGATTGCAAGTGGAAGGCAGAACATGTGCCTACAAGATTTCTGGATTATAAACTTCATTTCAAAGGTGAGCAATGGCAATGTATTTTATGAAGTAATAGCAATTCAATTAATATTATTCAAACTTTCTTGCTGGGTATTTTTGTACTGAGCATCACTCGACAGGAGCAAAAGTGATGAGTGAGTGTAATGAATGAAGGTTTAACAGTTAAGCTTGTATCACTGTAGTTCCACCTATTCATATACATGTATTCGTTGTTTTTGTGCTATGGTGGGTATCAACTTGCTGCATGCATGTTTCATAAATCAAATAAGCGATGCTACGTTATTTTATGAGTAGATAGACCTATAGTGTCCCTGAAAAGAGCAAAAATTATTCAAACATTATGTAGAGGCTGCATGGCCGGCAGGGGGGGGGGGGGGGGGGGGGGGGGGGGAGTTGCATCTGATCATTCGGTGCATAAATTTTGTTAGATGTATCAAATTTAATGACGAATCCGGAGGATCTAATAAAATTTATTTTGCAATAGTTGCTCCATGCTCAGGAAGACATTTTCTGAAAATATTTTGATGTTTTCTTGCAAGAATGTTGTGAAATTAAATAAAAAGAATGATTTAAATATGTAGATATGAACAAAACATTTTATTACAACTTTGATAATGATATTTGGAAATGGGAAGATGATGCATTCTTTTTTCTTCTGCCCTTGTGTAAATTGACACTTTTTTTTTAAATTGTTCATTTTCTTTTATCTGCATGGCAGGAAAGATGGCATTTTGTTCAGTCCGAGGGTCGGCAGGATCAAGCTATGTCTAGGGATTGGACTGAGCGAAGCGTTCTGCCTACATGTACATGTAGGTACGTGAGGAATTCGGCGAGCATGTCTTAGCTGCGTTAGTAAGAGTGGATCTGTGGGCACGTGGTACCGTGCTGGGGCTCAGAGGAGTACTTATATGTAGCAGCATGTGTGACTCGTACGTACATGTTTAGAATCATTCATATAAGATTAACTTATCATTTGCTAGTCTTTATAATGACACTTTAAATTTCTGAGATAATGTCAAGTCATAATGTAAATGTCTTATCTATTTGACAAGCCTTTTTTAATTTACTTTTTACTTGTCTCCTCAAAAAAGTGGACTTGGAAGTCAGATTACAAAAATGGCAAAATGTATTCTTCTGTTGGGGTAATGTATGAAATTTGCATAGGTATTAAAATACATGTATCATAAGAATAGGGGAATATCTTTGGGAAATCCTCACTTTTGAACATGAAACTGAAACAATAATGTAGGTGACATTTAAAAAAAGAAATACTATTGAAGACTTTACTCTTACTCAGAGACTGCATAACTATCCAGCGGCGTAGACACGAACACGCTTTCTATTGTTAGTGGGGGGGGGGGGGGGGGGGGGGGGTGATGAATAGGTCATCCCCCACTAACTATCACTAAGTTTATAATTGATAACTTGGTACTAATGCAAAATTTAAATACCAAGGACTGCCCTGCAAATTAAGCTTGAGAAAGGTTTACATGAAATAAGAATCATGAGTTTTCTTGCAACATATCTTTTTGATTACATGTACTGTATTTAACAAATGATTACAGATGTATAGTTAATAATAGCCCATAGTATTAAAGTTGAATTTTTGTTTCTTTTATTTGCATGGCAGGGCAAATCTTGCTCGCCTCATTCACTGTCATTGGGTTACACAAGATCAGGTTTCAGCGGATTCAAGAGGAGTGAAACTGGTGCAACACTTTCCATCAAGGCACTGAAAGAGTCCTTTTGCAGGTCCCAGCTGCATTCTTTCATGATATACATGTAGATATAAGGACAGGGCTAATATTCTATGCATATGGTGCTCAAAGGATGGATTTGTGCTTTCACCTGATGGTTCTTTACCAGAATATATAGAAGTTGGATTGCCAACTGAAGCTCATTCAGATAGATGTAACTGTAAATGGATGCCGCTAATTCAGGAACCAGTACTTTGAAATCATTTCGGTATCTTAATGAGAAAAGTTTGTTACAACTTACAGTCCGATTGTTATTATTTTGTCCTTTTATTTTCCAAAATGTTATAATACCTCACATTATTGAAAGAAGAATATTTGTTTAAATAAGTAATAATTTGTGTTATACATGTATTTCATAAATATGCATTTCTGTTAAGTATTATTTTTGTCAGCTCACTCAGCTATTGAGAAGTCTGTGAATGATGTTTGTATGTGTTGATTGAACCTTATAAGATATTTCTTAACTAAATCTTTGGAAGTCAAACACATGTAATAGTGGAATGTTTATTTGCTCCAAACTTGATGAGGTGCAATCTCTAGTCATTGTCAAACATTCACATTACAAAAAGTGAATTAGATATAAATGCATACAGTACAATTGCAAGGCAGTACATGTTTAAATCATGGAAAATGGAAATTTGCCATGAAAATGCATGTACTGTATGGAGGGGAAAAAAAATCATATTATTATGTTTGAACATTTGCACTACATCATCTGGAGCCCATTATGTAAAGTTCAATATTCCTGTATGTGTTAATTATGTGAGCCTTGAAGTATGTATTTGTAGGAGAGAGAAATTAATATCCTCATCCAGAACAAATAGCTTGGATTCGTGGTCCAGTGGATACGTCACCGGACTGTGGATCTCATGGTTTGCGGTTCGAGTCCCGCCGCGGCACTAATGTCCTTTGGCAAGACATTAATCTACATTTGCCACTCTCTACCCAGTGTAGTAAATGGGTACCCGGTAGGAATTTATTCCTTGAAATGCTGTGAGCGCCGAATTCGGTAGCCTAGCTACAGCCGGGGTAATAATACTTCGGCGCTTAGAAAACATTTGTATTAAGCGCATTATAAATGCAATGTATTATTATTATTATTATTACATTTTATTTACCCATTCGACACAGATTTTCTTGAAATTCAAGTGTAAGGAAAATTATTATTGGGTAGGTTAACTCCCAATATCTTTTAGACTCGATATACATGTAATGTACATGTTCGTGTATCAAATTTTATACTCCTGTAGAAAAATGTTAATGCATATGCAATGTAATATTTTTATTTGCAAATACATGATACATCATGTGTTGTTTTTTTCGTCACATATATTTTGTGTTGCATTTATCCTTTCTAGCATTGTTTTAGAAATAGTTGCTGTGTGGTAGACATGCATAATGTAATTATAACTGGCTACAATGTATTTACCATATACACATCATCACCAGCAGTATCACACAATTACTGCAGCACCACCACATGGTAGCTGAAAAAGTCTGTCCACCAGCCACCACATGCCATTTACCACAGGACTACTACACAGCCGTTACCACTGGATTGCCAACTTCCTGTGGTAACTGCATGGTGTGTGGTAGTGCTATGGTAACCAGTATGGGGTATTGTGTGGTACTGCTGTGTGGTACTGCTGTGTGGTATTGATGTGTGGTACTGCTGTGTGGCACTGCTGTGTGGTACTGCTGTGTGGTATTGATGTGTGGTACTGCTGTGTGGTACTGCTGTGTGGTACCGCTGTGTGGTATTGCTGTGTGGTACTGCTGTGTGGTACTGCTGTGTGGTACAGCTGTGTGGTATTGCTGTGTGGTATTGATGTGTGGTACTACTGTGTGGTAATGCTGTGGTACTGATGTGTGATACTCCTGTGTGGTACTCCTGTGTGGTACTGCTGTGTGGTAAAGCTTTGTGGTATTGTCCTGTGGTAGTTTATGTCCAAAAGAAACACAGGAATAGTCTGTGGTACTGTTGTGTGGTACTGATGTGTGGTTTTGCTGTGTGTTACTCCTGTGTGGTATTGTCTTATGGTAGTCATGTGGTATATGTCCAAAAAACACAGGAATAGTCTGAGGTATTTTCCTATGGTACTTTCCTGTGGTACCGCTGTGTGGTATTACCACAGGATATTTTTGTAAGGGTTGCTGGCCAACTTGACCTTGTGAATCATCATCAAAACTTGGAATTCAGTCGTTTAATATGAGTTTACATGTAACCAAGTGATAATTTTGGTGTGATTCAAATTGAAACTACGATCTCTTAAGAGTAATGGGCTTTACGTCGATCCCCAGCTTCCTCTTCAGTTATTCATGCTAGTACTTACTTGTGCAGCAAAACAAAGCAATGCTAAAGGCGGATTCACACCGAACACGACAGCACGACATGAACGACTTTCTGAAAAATCACTCTAATGCAAACCCTATGGCACCGTGCACACTGCCACGACGTTTGCCGAAACGTCGTGCACGACGTTTTTAGGGGTTTTTAGTCGTTTCAGAAAATCGCTCAGCGAGCGATTTTCCCAGCACGACAAAACGACATTTTGGCCACCAACCAATTAGCGTGGAGGATTTGCAGTGACGTCATATTTATCTAAGGCTGCTAATTGATGGCAGAAACTTTTCATTTCTCCAACTCCTATCTCTATGGGTAATTACGTGTAAATTATTTTATCGCACCGCACAAAAAGTACCATAGAGCTATACACAAAAACACAGCACTGGTTATGTTTTCGTCGAGTCCAACCAAAACGAGATTTCCAAGTTACATACTTGTCTGATTGATCCTTTGGTTGAAAGGTTGCTGAAAATTTATCTTCGGTAAGTAAAAC
Organism: Heliocidaris erythrogramma; assembly: GCA_025617745.1. Taxonomy (NCBI): domain Eukaryota; kingdom Metazoa; phylum Echinodermata; class Echinoidea; order Camarodonta; family Echinometridae; genus Heliocidaris; species Heliocidaris erythrogramma. Next base: position 13,886,494 of record CM046854.1, on the reverse strand, counting down.
TAAGCCTAATTTGATGAGAGGTCTATGTATTTAATAGACCAATTATCAAAGTCCAAGAATGTTTGACCAACTTGACAAAGACCAAAACCAACGTTAACAATAACAATACAGTATAGGAGCCTAGATCTAACTTAGACTGCAGACTGAATAAATGGCGGCTAAACCAAACTTTACTTAGCCCTAGCCTAGCTAGGTTATGAGCAAATGCAATGAGTAGATCTAGATCTAGATCCCTGGCTCCAGTCTTTACTTAGAATAGATCCAGCTGTCTATGTATAATTCCTAACATTAATATATAATTATAAACTAAACTAAAATAGGCCTAAACAAAACTTAAGCTTAACTCAAGCCCGGTCCCAGACCATTCCAGGTGCAGGAGCTCTGACAAGTCAGAGCTAACTATGGTCTGGATATGACTATCATGGTCTAGTGTCTGTAAAATCTACAGAGAGAGTGAGTGAGAGAGAGAGAGAGACCCCTCCCCCCAAAACAAGCAAACAAACAAAAAACAACCCACTCCCAAAACCCCAAAACAAACGAAGCAAAACAAAACAAAACAAAAACACAGGCTGCAATTTTCGAACCTGTCACTGACTATTAACGTTACTAGACCATCAAATTGACATAGTCACACTACTGTTAGTTCTTAATTTGTTATGAAGGGCCTAGGATAGGCCTACTTTTGGCCTTGGGGTGGGGGGGGGGGGGGGCTTGAACTTTACTAAGCTTGTATTAGTTCCAGATCTAGAGCCTAGGCCAAATAATATAGGTCTAGATTCTATGTTAGGCAAGCGTCTAGTCTGTATACTCTGAATTTAAAATATTTGTATCTAGGCCTAATATCAATTTACATGTCATATATATAAAGAATGATGTGTACAGTGTAGAGTCTAGAGTTTGACTTCATTTTTTTAGGCTTCATTTTTTAACTGTTAGACTCCTCCATATCTTTTTGTTTTGTTATTTGTTTGTTTTAGGTAGTTTTGTTTCTTTTTGTTTTAATCAAAGCATTTTCAGTAGTTCTAGCAGCAGTCTAAGTTACAGGCTAATAACAATAAAAAAAAAAAAGGAGGAAGAAAATAATCATTAAATCAATGTTACATAAGGCAATAAAACTAAAATTTTCAGAGAGATTTTTTTCAGTAGGGCTACAAATCTGCAAGATCTAGCAAGGGCAGATTTAGGGGGGCATCCCCTTTTTGTGCTTTTCAGAGCATTTGGAGGGAAACTGGATCACAAAAAATCTGATAACCTTTTTTTTTCTTCTTTGCTTGTCAGAAAGTTTTCTGAGATATCCCCCCCCCCCCCCTTTGACAAAATCCTGATTCCTGGATCCACCCCTGAATGTATAGTTGATGTAGATCTACATGTATTATGTACATTCTACTTGCTGTTCATCCCGGGGGGGGGGGGGGGGTCACTCGCAGACTGAAGTGGTACCCATGCTCGTCCGAGCACTTCCAAATTGGACCCTAAATGGCGTAATCCTTGGTGTCTAAATCTACCCCTTAATGGCGTAAATGGCGTAAAATTATGTAAAATATACCCCTAATTGGCGTAAATGGCGTAAGATAATGTAAAATATACCCCTAAATGGCGTAAATGGCGTAAGACAATGTAAAATATACCCGTAATCGACATTAATGGCATAGAACAATGTGAAACATACCCCTCAGTGGCATAATTGGTATGGCACAGTGTATAAATGGACCCCTATATGATGTAAATGGACAAAGTACAGACTACGTGCGTTAAGTTAGGTCTCATTGTTTTCATGACCGGTTTACAGCCCCATGCACGGTGCGATCCGACATCGAATTTTGAGATCTCGATATCTCCAAAATTCTTTTTCGATCAGTTTCCTTTTTGGACACATTTGAAGACTAAAATTTTGCTTTCCATTTGAGATAAATCGTTTTGAATACTTGTTGAAGGGTTGATCTGACATGATATCCGACGGGTTGACGAAGCCGCCGGCCACGGGGCCGTGGACGGCAAGGTACCGATATCGATACCGTTACTCCCATAGGGAGCGTTTCATCAAGTGTCTTGTCAGTGATTTTTACCGACAAGTCTGCTCTCAGCCAATCAGATGCAAGGATTTCCATAGCTTATAACAGTTGTTAGTGATGACAAGTTTTATGAAACGCCGCCCGAACTGTCGTCTGTCGAATGTCTGCGTGATTCTCTCTATGTATAAATTATAATCCATTCGCTCGCGCTCGATCGTGTTGATTGACGTCGAAGAACAAGCTAGATTGAGACCCTTTTTCTCAAAAACGTCGAATGTACGACTGAAAAACACCCCCTTTTTCAAAAGACGTCGTCGACGCCTTGGGTCGGAAATCCGACCCTTATTCGACGTTTTTTTGGACACGCATGGGTACCACTTCAGTCTGCGAGTGACCCCCCCCCCCCCCCCCCCCCCCGGAAACCCGTAAGTCTACATTGAGAAAAAGGGACGAATCCTTGTTTTGAATCACTTGTTTGAGTGGGAGTATAGCAAGTTATGAATCAAATTATATATCATTAGTGTCTTTATAATGATTTATCTTTTCCATATCACTAAATAAATAATTTTATTTTTCACTTTTTTTTTCAAGTTGAATAATTACATAAATTTACATCACAAGACCACCCATTCTATATGGGAGAACCTTACATATTTATGAACCCGTTTTATTTGTAGTGTTATTTTTTGTTATTTTCTTCCTCTATTTTTTGCAGCATGAAAGAATGGGCCATGATGAACTTCTGGAAACACAGGCGAATCGCTATACAAAAATGAGGATATTAAAGGCGAGACACATTTGCTGAAAGATTGCCAGCAAGCTTGAACGATCTGGTAATTATTTTGTTTCATTCAACTTAAAATGAAGTTAAAGATTCGTTTGGAGATGGAAACTAAGTCGTTTTTATATCTATATACTTTACATAATTATAAATAAAACATAAAGCACGTCGGAATTCACCTGGTGAAATGATTTCTTTACTGTTTTACTTTTTAAAATCTTTATTATTGTCAGCATTGTTATTTTGTCTTTTAAAGATAATTATTATTACTTTCATTTTTGCTTTGTTATTTCTTATCCTGGCAAAAATACAATGAAGATCTAATTTCTTTTCTCACTAAATTTACAGAAGAAAGTGCTGTATGTAGTTTGGTCAACATACATGTACAGGCTTATTTCATGCAGTACAAGAACATGAGGAAGAACGAGGGAAGAGAAGTGGAACTGGTCATCGCACTCCCGTTTCCCGTCATCAAGGGAAAACACTTACTAACGTACTATTGTTGTTCATTTCACATCATTACCTACAGAGTAAGTACAATTTTATTTATAGTACAATACATGTAACAATCCAATTGTTTCCCAATGTATGAATTCATGGAAACTGGGGATGGGTGTTCATTCAAAGTCGTGTCAAAAAGTTGATCTGCATCGTTTTAATAGGGAAATAATTTATACCCTGATCTTTTGTTTACTAACATACGCTATGTCATGGTCCTACACAACCATAACATTTAATACATAAACACTGATCATGCATACTTGAGTTATAGTCCCTTGCTATGTTATAAGTGCTGTTTTCTCATCTTATTATAGTTCTGTTCATTCAAGTAAATGTTTAGTTACTTTGATGTATGTGTTTTGTGAAGAAAAAAATGTTATACAATTTTACCAGTCACTTTGTAGCTATGATGTAATGATGTTAGGAAGGCTATATCATTGTTTAATTCCTTTTTCATTTTGTAGGGCACACATCTACAAGAGATTGTACCTGGTAGCTGATGCAAAAGGATGCTCTCAAGGACAAGAGGGGGTCGAAGGGAATGAACTTGAAGCCATTCATCATTCTCAAATAGCAGTGTCTCCCCAGTCCATCGGTGCTATATCACTACTCCCTGTGTCACCACACCCTTCCTTGTATTTCCTAGGATCCCAGTACCCCCTCCCCCCCCCCCCCCGATCCCAATCCTCAAATGATCTCACAACGGAGTGTGCAGAGACACACCATTAATTTCAGTATTCTGAATAACAGTCTTACTCCCATGAAGAATTTCATTTTACAGCCCCTACAACTACATGTATGTTACTTCTCTTCCTTAATTTGCTACATGTTATGCATTACCACCGGTTAGATTGTTATTAGTCTGCAATAAGTAATTTCTTTAGTTGGGACATTTAAACTTTTGCCAAATCTTTATTTCAAAATCTAACTGTGGTTAATGTCGTTGAATATCAAGTTACGTCCGCCCCTCCCCCTTACATAATCATTAGGCCATTGCAGATTTACAGCACGTCCAAGTATTTTAGAGGGGAGGGGGTGGGTGTCAGAGGTAATTGTATTTGCTTACTACATCATACATTCTTGGGGATGAATTTAATTTGCACTCTAATGGAGCTTGAACTTTATACCTTATAATACCATAATTGATAAGATATTTAGTTTATTTGGTTTCATAATTGCATGATTTTTGTCTCGTCCACCGGAGGTCAAGGCGAGGCTAAGGGATCCAAATGGCTTCCGTCCGTCGTCCGTCGGTCGTCCGACCGTCAACACTTGGGTGATAAAAGCATTAGGGGCATCTCCATGTTATTGTGTTGTCGGAGGTCACATGATGATGTCAAAGGTCATTTGAGGTCATATGTTAAGTTCACCTGCAAGACTCTTTTCATATGTTAAAGTTTACCTGCAAGACTCTCTTTTGTGAAATAACTTCACATCAGTTGCTTGGATTACAACCTAACTTGGGTCATATTTGCACTGAGGGTACCTTGACGTTATGTTGCCGTTGGAGGTCACATGATAGGGTCAAAGGTCATTTGAGGTTATACGTTAAAGTTTACCTGCAAGACTCTCTGTGACAAATAATTTCATATCACTTGCTTGGATTACAACCTAACTTGGGTGATAGATGCACTTGGAGTACATTCATGTTTTGGTACCTTCGAGCTCACATGGTAAGGTCAAAGGTCATTTCAGGTCAAGTGTTATAGTTTACGTGAAAGACTCTTCTTTGACAACCATCACTGCTTTTTCAACCAAACTTGGGTTGTAGATGCACTTGGGGCACCTGCATGTTATGTTGCCATCAGAGGTGACATGGTAAGGTCAAATGTCATTTGAGGTCATATATTTGTGTAATGTAATATGACTTGATGGTAACTTTTTATTCCATCTCTAAAGGGGGGGGGGGGTGGGGGCAGTCGATGGAGGGAAGTAGTATTTTGTGAATAGTCCTTCTCATTAATGGGATATTACATTCTGTGGCAGATACCAGAGATACAATTCTTCTGCGTGGCAACGGAGATCACGATATTTCCAGTTTTCGCAAGTGGGCGAGACACAATCGAGCTAATGCCTTGTTTAATGTACTATTTTAAGGAAAATCCATACAGAGTGATCTATAGAAGATTGTGTGTTTTTATGTAAGTGTTTCTATGTTTGTAAACTACCGACTAGTGTGGGAGAACCTCTCAACAGGAACTAGCTTCCTTTTGGCTATCCCTGGCACTTGTCGATGGTATTTTCAATTTTCTTTGTATTTTGTATATTTGTATTCTTTTGCCTGAAATCAAATAAATAAAATAAAAAATAAAAAATATTGGTCTATTTGTTAAAGGTGCGTGTAGTAATTTATCCCATTAAAGATTTGAATTACAGTATTAATCCCTTTCTTCAGTCTTTTAAATATTGCTTTTTGTATTGTTTGTATTGTCCAGTTACAGTTTTTTCAGCTCTCAAACAGAATACAATAGGCACTGAACTTGTTACAAATTTTGAAAGAGAGAGGGGGAGGGGCATAGAGAGAGAGAGAGGGGGGGGTGGGGTGGGGGTAGAGATAAAGAGAGAGAGAAAGAGAAGAAATGGGGAATTACATTTAAAATTATGTTGTGTTTTTTGCAATGAAACTCTGAAAATGGGTTCTTTTGAGTCATTTTAAGATGTACCGTAATATGGGGTAAAGATTTGCTTTTGCTTTGTTGACAAAATATCAGCAGATTTTTTTTATCAACCATGAGTTTGCTTTCAGATAACTTATATAGAAATAGAAAACAAAAATTTCCGTTATTCCACCAAGAAATTCAAGTATTTAATGTCTGGAGGTACCCAACATCCATATAAAATATATAAGCCTGCACAACTATTTTCAATTAAGAAAATATATTTTTCTGATCATTTTGTCTATAAAATAAAATATGCTAAAGAGTGAGTATACAGTTAACAACAGTATTCAACGCATCTCTTGCAGAAGGATGTGTACCGCAAATATGGAAATCGGCGGATGTAATTCCCCATACCTAAAACTAATCCACCGGTGATCATCGAAAATGATCTCAGACCAATCTCCTTAACCCCAGTCCTGGCAAAAATACTAGAAACTTATGTATCTAAATGGATTTGGAAAGACTATGCTCCTCATGTTGATCCAGTTCAATATGGAAATGTGCCCGAGTCATCAACGGTACTGGCTCTTATTGATCTGATCAACAAGTGGTCCTTCGAAACGGATGCTAAGAAGAATGCTGTAAGGGTTTTGTTGGTGGACTATAAGAAGGCGTTTGATAGGATAAACCATGGCTTGCTTCTAACAAAACTAGAAAACCTTCAGATTAATCGTACACTTATTAATTGGGTAAGAGCATTCCTCTTTCAAAGAAAACAGAGAGTGAAAATTGACCAAGTCACATCTGATTGGCTCTATGTAAATGGAGGTGTTCCACAAGGAACTAAAACAGGACCGCTGTTATTTATCATCATGGTATCCGATCTATTATGTAACCTCCCAGCTGTCAAATATGTTGATGACACGACGATATATGATATCTGCCCATATGGAGAACATGGCACAGTCCAAGATGCACTCAATGAATTGATCAATTGGGTCTGACTCAAATGACATGAAAATTAACCCAACGAAGACAAAGGAAATGCTAATTTGTTTCAAGAAAGATGATCTAGAATTACCTTACCTTACAATTTCTGGGGATAGGATAGAGCGAGTTGAAGAAACAAAACTGCTTGGGTTGTACATCAATAATAAACTGAACTGGGAAACTCATGTCAAGGAAACTTACACAAAGGCTGCAAAACGCCTGTACCTTCTTATTCAGTTACGGAGAGCGGGATTGAGTCAGGTTGATATGTGCAGATATTATGTTGCTTGTATAAGATCAGTATTAGAGTACGCATGTCAGGTTTTCCATGGTGGCCTAACCAAGGAGCAATCAAATAGGTTAGAATCAATACAGAAAAGGGCGCTCAGAATCATTGCACCAGAAATGTCATATAACGAGTCCCTTATGTGCCTTCAACTTGAATCTTTGTCTGATCGCAGAAGAAAGCTATGTCTTAATCTGTTCACTCAAATACAAAACCCCAATCATAAACTGAACAGTCTTCTCCCAGCCCCTAGAGAAACAAGGTATACCCTGAGGAACAAGAAAAAGCTCCTTCCGCCAAAATGCAAAACGAACAGATATAAGAATAGCTTTATTCCCTGGTGTTTATATAACCTCCAGTAATTTTTAATGATGTATCTGTTTGTGTCGTCTGCTTGGAGCCGGAGGAGCGTTGGCTCTCTGTTAAAGTAATGGAGTTAACGCCCTTCTGGCTCCAAGCGGACGATATAAGATATATATGTTTTACATAAAGCATGGAGTGATATAATTTTTATACAAACCTACTGTAATGCAGTGCACGATTTTTAATATACACACAGGATTGCTGTTCCACATCATCATAAATGCAATAGTAATGTATTTTATTATAATAATCATTTTAAGATATCATTGCAATTCAAATGTTATATCTATATTATGTTATATTTCATTTATAGAATTCATTCAAAATTCTCCTTACCCCATAAGAGGGTTTACGGTGACGTCATTCTAACGCCACATTGGAGGACAAGTAGGGGCACATGTGCATCAGGCTAGGGAAACCCATTGTAGTCTTGGCCTGGTGCATGGCTTTTTCCCCGTTGTCTTGTCCTTCCGTGTGGCCGATCGCCACATCACCGAGACTGACTTCTGCTGTTTTCGACACATTTCCCGTCAAGTTCAATTTCATTTAAATCATATTAATTTTCAAATTAAATCAAAACTTTATTTTGCAGAAGTAATTTTAAATTTGATTAATCTATCGTTTCCATGTTTTACTATACCTTGCCATATCATGCCGATTTGTCTTGTACATGTATTTTATTCTATATAAGTATTGTATTTCATGAATTATTTAAATGTATGTTGTATTCTTTGTAATCTAAATGTCAATTTGAATGTCTTTTTTTATCATGTGTGAATCCAACCATATGGTTGCAATAAACTCTAAATTCAATTCAATTCAAAATTATTCATACCCCTTGGAAAATTCTAGTTTTTTGCATTTTTCTAAAAATGAATGGTTAACTGAATTTAATTACACATCACTTGAATACATTTAGTTATCATCTGCAAATGAATGCTGTTTCTGGTTTCACCTCATTGCATAACAATAGAAAAGGTGAATTATCCAAACTGGGTGATGTTCAAAATTATTCATACCCTTGGTGATCTATTGACTTTGTCAATCAGTATGAATCCAGTCCTTGTGATTAATGCTCGTAACACTTTCTTCACACTGTCACAATGCTTCTGGAGGTCTCTACTGAGATATCAGGCCAATACCTGGTCTCCAAAGGCCCAATCTCCTTGAGGATGTTGTCCACACATGCCATCACCTGGTCTTCAGGGGATTTGGTGGATTTAAAGCAGATTTTGTGTTTGCAGGTGGTGTAGTTTTAGACGTCATGAGGATAGAACTATGATATTGATATTTCGTTAATATTCCTTACATTTTAATGACAATTCTGTATTTCTAAGTTGAAACAAAGCACTCTTCCTGGAGGGACTTCCCTAGAGGCCTTCACTGTTGCACTGTCAAGGGAAGGTATTTCCTGATACTTTTGTTCCATTATTATTAAGAATGTTTAGGGAGGCCATGGTAGTTGTCTAAAGGTTGGATGGTGCCAATTTTATCAGTTTATTCAGTTACACTGATTGACACATTTTTGATATGGACACCTGCAAGTGGGTACTCTAGTGAAGCTTAAAATACTGATCTTTATGTTCCAGTGCACTGTCAAAGTGGTAGCACTTTGTGCACTGCAGATGGTAACATGGAGGGCATATGGTATAAATTTGGTTTACATTCATTTTGATATCAAGGATTGTAGGTTTCATACCAAAGATACAAAGAATATACCATATGAAGAATGATATACAGTAACAGTCAATGTGGGATGTGTATGGTACTCAAAGGTTACATACTGTTATTCATGGTGACCTGACGTTAGAGTCATGCAATGACTTTAATATCACCAACATGGCCTTCCTGAGCACTCTGATTAAGAATGGGGCCAATGAATAAAGGTGAACCCTCCCACAGGCAGTGCAAAAGGGAAGGGCTCTTCAGGAATGGTGCTTTGCTTCATAAGTAGATACAGAATTTTCATTAAAATGCATGGAATAAATGACCGAAAATTTCAATATCATAGTCCTGTCATCATGAAGTCAATAACTGCATCACCTGTAGGACACGAAATCTGATGAACTCCCTGAAGGTCAGGTGAAGGCATGTGTGGACAACATCCTCAAGGAGATTGAGCCATTTGAGAACAGGTACTGGCCTGATATCCCAGCAGAGACCCCTCCCCGGAAGCCTAGTGACGGTGTATTAAAATAAAGTGAATTACAAGCATTAATCACAAGGATCGGATTCATACTGATTGACAAAGTCAATAAATCACCAAGGGTATGAATAATTTTGAACATCGCCCAGTTTGGATAACTCACCTTTTCTATTGTTATGCAAATGAGGTGAAACCGGAAACGGCATTCATTTGCAGATGATAACTAAATGTATTCAAGTGAAGTGCAAGTAACTTCATTTAACCATTCATTTTTAGGAAAAATGCAAAAAACTAGAATTTTCCAAGGGGTATGAATAATTTTGTTGTTAACTGTATAAGACAAACCTTCCCCCTTCCCCATATAGTGTGCGGTGGGTGTGTGCCGCGGAGAATACCACCATTTTCACACCAAATTTCGTTCCAAAGCAGTGGCGGATTTAGGGGGAGGGGCACATTCGGCCGTGACCCCCCCCCCCCCCCCCCTTTGTTGAAGAAAAATATGCAGTGTGTCCCCCCCCCCCCCCCATTTTAGAACGGAAACCTTTTTTTTTTTTTTGCTTGTCAGAGAATTATGGAGGGGAAATGTCCCCCCCCCCCCCCCCCCCTGAGCAAATTTGGGAGGTCTGGCAATTTTTTTAATTTTTTTAGTTCCCATCCCCCGGAAAACTGCTTGAATTATTCCGAATAGACAACAAAGATAATTAATTTTTATGTAAGCCTATTTCTTCAATAATATCACACGACCGTAATAATGAAAGAAAACCTAGCTGTGATTATTCCGAATAAACAACAGCAGATATCACTTTTGTAATTCTTCAACATACACTCTTAGAAAAAAAAAAGGTTTTTGAGCACCTTTAAAAGGTGCTTATATTTGCCACACCAGTGCCACCTTTTAGGGTGTCCCTAAGCACCTTTTGAAGGGGTTTTCTTGAGCAATATTTTATCGTCCTTAAAAAGAATACTATATATCCATAGTAACTGAAATCAATAAATTATAACAACATGCAATAGAACACATTTATAGAATTTGTATCAAACCAAAGTATTTTGAAAATGACGAATGTAGATATATATTATCGTGGACATGTGTAATATCTACATATTATTATAAAGACTAATACGCATAACAAAAGGTGGAGAAATCTAAGCTCAATGGCTAAGGTCCTTTTAATGGAACTTGTAGACACCTTTTCAATCCGGCACCAGTTTGGAGCTAATGAGTACCCCATAAGCACCATTTTTGTATAAGAGTGTAGTCACATGACCAATTTAACAACTTTTAAAAAATCCAAATAAAGAATAAATGATTACAAGATTTAAAAATATAAAACTTCCGTCTTTTCTTTACAATTATTTTGATGACTATAATGATGAATTTGAAATGAATTCTATCAAGACATTCTCATCATCAAAGACATCACCCTCTCTCCAGCACGACTTTTTAGTGAATGTCGTGACTGATGTGCACTGTTTTTTGCCGTTTATCGTGTAGCATGTCGTGCTGTCGTGTCGTGTTCGGTGTGAATCCACCTTTACACTGTTCGTTTTTCATTCACTTTTTTGCACGATATCACTGTACCGTTTCAATTTGAATCGCTTTAAATGAATTCCTGATACGAAATGGTCAGATCGGTCAGGGAAACCTACATTTAATGATAGAGATTACTCCCAAGGCATATCAGACGTTATTCACCTATTATTTAATTTGTCATCCTCGACAGACGACTTTGTTCGAACGCCTATCGGGAAGGACTCTATTCTTGGGACATATGATCTCACAGAAGAAGACATTCGAATTCATCTCAATCATTTCTGTGAACTACGTCCAGCTCAAAATGACCCCAATGGAAAACGTATTTCATTAATGTGCTTCCTTCCGAAGCAAATGCCAGACAGTCGAAAACCGATTTTGCGTCTTCACCTCTTCGATAATCTGACAGGCTCCGCAGAGGTAAGGGTAATACCATCCGGTGAACAATTATATAATGTTAACTGGCCTTTAGCGGGACACAACATAAGTTCCCTGAACTAGATTCATATTGCCCGAAGGCGAGGCAATATGGATCTAGTGTATATACCGAGTGTTCCCCAAAAAACGGTACACTTATAAAATGGCCAACAAATTTTTTTTTAATATTGAATTTTTGGGGATTTTTTTATATACACTCAACCAAAAAAGTAAGTTCCCACCTAGCATTTTCGGATATATCTCAAAAAGTATTTTACCGATTTTCATAATTCAAACGGGAATGGATAGGAAATTGTATTACTCATAACATGAATGGCATACCATTGCCACTATATGAAGCATATTGTGTACATTTCCTTTGCAAGTTAGCAAATGACCTTTTTAAATTATTATGACATTCTCAGGAATTTCTTCAGGTACAATATGCTTCCCTATTATTGTATAAAATGCTAGGGGAGAACTTACTTTTTTGGTTGAGTGTATATATCCATATACACTCAACCAAAAAAGTAAGTTCCCCCCTAGCATTTTTGGATATAGCTCAAAAAATATTTTCCCGATTTTCATAATTCAAACGGGAATGGATAGGGAATTTTATTACTCATAACATGAATGGCATATCATTGCCACCAGATATCATTATTGGTGTGAAAAAATGCATTTTATGTCAAAATGCATGGAAAAAAAGTTGCACTTTAGTGATTTGCATTGACTTTTACACAAATAATCAAACAATCACTCATGATTCTGAACTTTTAAGCATGGTTTATTGCATATTTCTCTATCTCTTTCTTTTCATGAGCATACAGTTTAATAGGGAAGCATATTGTACCTGAAGAAATTCCTGAGAATTACATAATTTAAAAAAGGTCATTTGCTAACTTGCATAGGAAATGTACACAATATGCTTAATATAACCTTAAAGTGCAACTTTTCCCATGCATTTTGACATAAAATGCATTTTTTTCACACCAATAATGATATCTGGTGGCAATGATATGACATTCATGTTATGAGTAATAACATTTCCTATCCATTCCCGTTTGAATTATGAAAATCGGTAAAATACTTTTTGAGATATATCCAAAAATGCTAGGGGGGAACTTACTTTTTTGGTTGAGTTGGTTTTTTGAAAGTGAGCGGGGAGAAAAACCAGCTTTGTATTATTTCTCTGAAGGCAGTTTGAGCTGATGTTGGTGTGTTTAGACAAATTGATAACTTAAAAAATAATACCATTTGTCAACCTACATTCCCAACATAGCGAGACCCCTAGCAATAACATTTACTTGATAACCTTTTACTCAGTTACTTACTACGGTGACAGTAAATGGTAGTTTCTATACTTCTACATTTATTTAAAGATGCAAGCAAAATGTAAGAAAAATCAATTGCCAGTTCACTTATAGATGCAGTTCATTGTATTTGCACCCGTTAAGATATTTGTCTTTCAAAAATCATATTTTTATTGAAAAAAAGAACATTTATTTCATTTACATTTTTATATACTGCAGTAAGAAAGAGGCATACACATTTTTCTTTAAATGTGTTCATATTTCAAGCTTGTTCCCGGTGATAAGAATCAAAACTTTTTAACAAATATGAATGAAAACTTCTTCGAATTGCATGCACAAAAACGAATTTGATCAATACATTCTTCTGATGTAAAACAAATTTGAAAGCGTGCTGAAATTGATTGACTGTCGACCAATGTGAATGACAAACTGCTGAATTCCTTTTAGCATTTGCAGGTTCCCAGATTCTTGAGGCAAAACAATATTACTAGCAGGCACCAACCCACAAAAGCAAATCAACTGACAATAATAAATTCAAAATGGAAATTTAAACGTTACGGGTATTTGTTTTCCTCAAAGTCATTAATATGATTAATGTTGATAATGTAATTTTTTATCGTTAAAAATAAAAGGACATACGACGTGAGGAAAAAAAAAAAGGACGCCGTGAAATAGAGGATGGAGAGATTGTTGACCTTTTGCACATTGGCCCACATGTACTCGATCTGCAAATCAGATGCATATTGGGGGATGAACAGCCGAAAAGATCTCAGCTAAGAGTAAGTTTATTACAAAATTGTTTAATGATAGCGGGGGTGAGGGTCCTGTCCTTTGCCATTTAGCAGAATGTGATTAAGTTCAGTTTTGTCCAGATGTACATTGAAAACTCGCGACATCCGACACAAGCAAACGTCAAGAAATGCAACCTAATTCATTATTTTCAAGCATTTATTTTAATTCGGTAATCTAATAGTTGGAGGGACGGTAAATGACGGTTATCTATAAACAGGCCCTCCGGAAGGTTCCTTTGGGGCAGGGGCCAAACACTCTGAGGGGCCCCATCTCAAACGGATATGGGGGCCCACCACAAACACTTATACTACATACCTACTTACACCGCCCCCCCCCCCTCCCCTTGGAACAAGCACATCCACCATTTCCTTTCGAATTTCGTGATACATTATTTCGAAATTGCGAGGTTTAGAATTTTCATTAAAAGATATGCAATATTTGAAGCACGGTTTTCATCCATTGTTTTATTGTATCAACCCTCACTAGACCTGAAATAGGGGGCTCGAAAAATTGTCTACTATTTTGGTATTTAAAATGTACAGACATTACATATTTTACCTCGCTGCCCAAATATGAGAATATTCGAGCTTCTCGCTGCCCGAATATGAGGTGGTGATTGCCCGAATATCGGAATTATAAAAATCCCAGAGGGGCCGGGGTGCATCCCCGCCTCGTACGCCTATGGAGGTATTCATGCAAAACATCCTTACGATTGTTTTTAATTATTTGATTCATATTACAGATTCGTTCAAAAAATTCTTTTCTTAAGAAAGAACATTTTTTGTAGAACGGAATTACTGCAGTTTTGTGTATCATGTGAATTTTAAATTAGTTTATCATTAGGCGAGGGAGCGTAGCGACCGAGCAAAAAGAATGCTTAATAATATTGAAATTTGCACTCATGATTAAATGAAATCATGAAATTATGATTAACATAACATTAACGATAAGGTTGAGTTCTGGGAAAGGTTAAAAATAATTTGTGAGCTTTCTCACTCCTTTAATGTCAGTTTGGAAGAATATCATAATGTCCCTTGAAAAAGACTGCTCTTCAAATGTCATATTCGAATATGGCGAGAAATAGCTGATTAGTTCGGGCCGACCTTTCACGCCACATGTGTGTGCAGTCCCATATACCCATTTCTGTGTGGAGAGCGTGTGCCTTTCAGCGACCCTGACTGGTTGAAAATCAAGTTGCCTTTAATTTTTGGAGTTGCGTTTAAACGCAACTTTTTATGCACGAGGGCCCAGAACTCTTGAAAGATATAGTCAATGCTTCACAATTATATTACAGATAATCATCTTGCGATGGGACGGGAACAAAATGAGTTTGTCCCCTATCCTTTTTAGGAAAGCCCCTCCCTCAGACATCCGGGGTCTTGATATAGACTGGGTTCCTACAGTGCAATGTTGATTGAAATGCGAGGGAGCGTAGCGATCGAGTCAGCAAATTAGATTATTCAATGTTGACAATATGTATTTTTCGAGCACAAAACCTTTCCACTGTTAACTGCAAAAAGATTCATGTCATATAATTTTATTTTCCTTTGAGAAGGACCATAAAAACGACTTTGCATTCTCTTTTGGCAGAGAAAAGCACCTGCCCAACCCATGCGCTTCGGGTACACTAATAGAATAGTTTGTAAAGTCCAAGAAACAATATTGTCATAAATATGCGAGGGATGGTAGCGACAGAGCGAAACAAAATATGTTGGAATGTTGAGACCTTGTATTTTAGCGACACCCCTGAGGATGGGGAGTAAAATCGACGTCGCGTTCGGAAATTGGATGGGATTCGATTGTGTCGCACCGGGCACGTGTGGTAGCGCGAGCTAGCTTGCTATAGCGCCACCTTTAGGCCGAGGAAAAAGAGGAACGTATTTTTTTTTTTTTGAGAGTGAAATGGTTTTCGTGAAAAAGGAATGATTTCTACGCACAGTACGAACATGTATATTATACGAGAGGAATATACACGCTGGTCTAGATCGGAGCCTAGATGCATGACAAGCCAAGTTGTTTTTATTTCCTCTTGAAAGTGAAATAAATTTTTGTGAAATGTGAAATTATTTTTTTTGTGTGAAAAGTGAAATTAATTTTTGCGAAAAGTGAAATGAAATTTTGTTAAAAGTGAAAAGGATTTTTGTGAAAAAGTGAAATGAAATTTTGTGAAAAGTGAAATGTATTTTGTTAAAAGTTAAATATATATATTGGCTGAAGTGAAATGGTTTTGTAAATGATAAATATATATTTATATATATTTTTCGTATTGATGTTGAAGAATTATATTTCATTCCCTAATGGCGTGCCATATTGCAGTCCTCTTCCTTTCCCTCTACTCCAAGTTCGCTATCTTCTTTTCTCTCTCTCTTTTTGACTGTCCCTTTTTGGGGGGGCCTGTATTAAATTATATTGTATTTTTGTATTCAGGCGTACCCGCTACAAGCATCTGGCTTATTGGGACTGCGCCTTCTTCTTTGTAACTTTGCAAGTTCTTTATTGTACTGAATACTTTATATGCATGTAAATTGTAATATTTGAACGGATGTTAAATCAATGGAAGAAAAATAAATGTTAATTTTGAATTTTTAGTTTAAATCTTGAAAGCTCGCTACTATACTGATGTGGCTACCCTGGGTTAATAAGCCCAGTTAATTATTATTTATTATTTTAAACCTCTTGATGCATTACCAATACCTTGACAGTCTCACCCACAACCAACTTTGCGGCTATTTGGCAGCTTTTGATTATGATAGCTGAGGGTCCTAACTAACAGATAAACATCGTTTCAGTCTGTACACTTGTTCTTTCTTTTGTATTGATTAGTTATGAAATTCCATTTTTAATCATACTGTTTCTATAGCAAGGAACATTTTTTGGACATGACGGTGACTTTCAATAACCTAGATTTTGTATTAGTTATAGATTTTTCACAAATATCAACTTTTTATGGTAGCCTACCTTTTTCCATGGCAACAACTTTTTTACATGACCATATTTTCAAATGACTCAGATTGTGGTTGCAATCGATCGGGCAGCTTGAAATCACATATATTATGATGCTAACCAGGTATTTTTAAGTTGTTAAATTTTTCGTGATGTGTTACCATCTTAACGGCCCAAGCGGTCACACCCATAACGTTACGGAAAACAAGCAGATTCTGATAGATGAGGGTCCTAGCTAATGGAAAAGCATCATTTAAAATTGTGTCTAAAGGGGAAGGGGGCTTTATACACAAGTTTTCTTTTTCTGAAGGCAGGTGATACCCTTTCTTATGACTCACGAGTATTCAAACTACTTCATAATTATCTGGATGCGTATAAAGGGAACATATATGCCTATTTTCTTCACAGACCGTAAGGGCAGAAATGTTGAAATCTCTATTGAAGAGAAAAGAGATGTTCGAGCTTAATCTAGAGAATCGTCCTAACGACGTCAACTTCCAGCTTTCGCTAAAACGTAGAGATGAGAGGATGCTAATATACAGGACGGGATATAAGAGGACAGAAACAGGTAGTATTATACTTATTTCAGATTTCGGAGATGATAGTTTACTACATGTACTTTTGAAATTTGAACTATCATCATTTGAAAAGTAAATGTACTTAAGTTTTATTAACCATTAAAATGATTAAGCTACCAGTACAGTCATTTTCTGGAAATGACCTCCCATTAATTGCATCAGAAATTATTTCAACTCTTCTAGTATAATTATGCACTTTGTAACATGTAAAAAATTCTAAGAAATCGGATTGGTGGAAAGTCTTGAAAAAGACTCCAAATCCTTGATATTTTTTCCATTTTCCATTTTCTATAAGTACCAACAAAGCCAACTATACACAGAGATTGGCCACCTCCTTTCAGCTAGACACACGTTCTTTTTGTGCTTGCCCAACAAAGCAACGTGTGCCGTATTGTGTCTATCTTAATAGCCCCCTCACACCTAACCGAATTGCCTGAAATATGCCTTGCGATGGCTGGCGAAAGGAATTTTTTTTTAATCGTTTTCAATGGTAACTGATAGTAAATCATATTTACCCTTCGTGTTTGGGTTCGTACACCTTCTGAACTAACAGCTGCGATTATTCGAATTCGCGCGGAAATTTTGAACATGTTTAAAATTTCCCGACGAATTGAAAATTCGTTGGTCATCTGTTTGAATTCTCATCTCTTATTTAGTCTGCGGTAATCGTTCGTTTATCGTTCGTGTGTTATTGTCGCGCATAGTCCCTCATCGCGCTTTTGCCAAAGTGGACCGATCTCGAAAGAACCCTTAACGAAGCAACACGATGACAAAATATGAGTTGCGCATGGAAACGAAGATACTATGACAAACGGATTTTCGCTTGCCATCTTCTATGCGAATGGAAACCAATACTAACTTTTACTAAATTTTAATAGCGATACATACACGAAGACAAGGCTAAGAGATACTAAGACAAACTATGGATTGCGAATGCGAGCGAATGACCAGACGAATGACGAGACCAGACTCTGCGGGACTCTCAGGAGGAGGCGGCACTTCAGACTGTGGTTGTGAGCATCCCGAGGTTGTGGATTTACTCCCGGTAGATGCAGTCTTTCGTGCCTTCCCTCTGCCTTTGCCTCTTCCTTTCACTGTAGGCATGTTGCGTGGATGACTTCTCTGGCCGTAACGTACAAGAACGCCCGATCTATTCCCTCGTCTTCGTTTCTAATCGCACGCCATATCAAACCATTGCTCACTGTTCGTTCGTCTTATTGGGTTATATCAACCCTTCGCTCGCCTTCGCCTGCAATTTACTCAAAGAGGTGAACCGAAAAATCGATATCCTTCGCATGTCATATTTATCCTTCGCTTACCGTTCGTTGATAAAATTTGACAATAGTTACTGATCGCATGATTTGACGGAAATTTTATTTGAATTCGTTGAATTCGCGTGCATTTCGTGCATTTTTCCCATTCGTCACCCTTCGTCCGCCTACGTTCGGTCAGGTGTGAGGGGGCCTTTAAGCCCGCCTCACACTGTGCGATTTTTCAAGCGATCACTTGCGATGCGATGGGATGCAAAGCGATATCGCAGGCCATCGCTCATTACCACAGGATCTGCGATTCATGTCTCACACTCTGCGATTTTAGTATTTCGCGCCTGCGTATTTCATTACTGATAACGCGATTTGTAGTAGTATCAGCTAACACACGTAAACAAATTTCCTCAAACTTGAAAGGTAATGATGTTTTTTTTAAATAAAAAAAAGACATGAAACGCATGCGTAACAAATGTGTAGCCTATGTAGTAATTGAAATTAGTATAGACACTTATAATTATAAATGAGGTAACGAACATTTAGGGGAGAGTTACATTTTTATTCTATGTAAAGTTAGATGGATTGGAAAAGTTAATAGAGTTATTTTTCCTCAGACATCCATGTGACTCTCTTTAACTCTGTTTAATTTTGATTCACCGATTTGTTGGTTCTGTCTTGGTAGAATGAAATATAATATTGATAGTATGAATGATAATAGAATCAGTTCATTGTTTTAATTAAGCGGTGATCCGACATTTGATTCGGTCACAATTGCTCTGGGCTTTATTTTGTCAGAACTTTGGGTTTAATATGGTAATGGTTTCCGAGGATTAATCGGTTTTAATTCTTTTTCTTTTTCTTCTGTTTGATTGTCAGGTATTTTCCGTCTGTGCCCCTCCCCTTTTTATATAAGTTTGGATGTGCCCTGATCTTTACCCCCTCCTCCATTCTCTATCTATCTCATTCTTTCTTTGCTTCTCTTATCATCTTTTCTCGAATCTCCACATCACTTTCTATCTCCTGTCCCCCGATATTGCTCTCTTAATATTTCTCAATGACGATTAGAATTATAATTCTTACTGTACCCACTCTCCCCTCTCTCTCTATCTCTTTGTGGAACTCTCTCACATCCCCTCTCAGTAAAAATCGAGCTCTCAGTGACATAGGTATCATGCATATTCATTGGAGACGTGCTGAATATCCCTTACAATAGCAAGATGAAAGCTGCATGTTAAAGAAAAGTTACTCTATTTTATGGGAAATACAAATGAAATGATTTTGATCAAAGAAAGAAAAGAGAGAAGAAGGAGAAGGAAAGGGAGAGAAAGAACGAGAAGGAAAGGGAGAGAGAGAGGGGGAGAGAGAGAGAGAGAGAACATGTTTACAGTGAGTCAGGCATAGTTCCAGTTAACACACAAGGTCCATTTTCCTGAAATGAAAACACAACCCCACCTCTGTGTATACATTTTAACAAACAAGCATAACAAAATTAAATGAATATACATTTCATTACTCACAATGATTGTTTCAAATAAATGCACATAATTAATCATACACATACAAAATTTTGCAAAGTTTTATCAAGCATATTTTGAGAACCTTGTTCATTACATTTAGTGGAATATCTGCTTAATAGCAAATCAATACCTCAAAATATTACCAATATTATAAATATTTCTTGTCATTGTCAACCATTTAGTTGTTTGTTTTATGCACATCATGATCTTAAATAGTATCTTAACACCAATTCGCTATACAAAAATAATATAATTTCTTGATCAACATTTACATACATGTACATGTATATACACTTTCATGAGAACACACCATATATAAAATCGTAGATCCAGTATTAAATAAAATTCCTTCATACGTTTCTGTATTCTTTTCCCCCTCTGTCACTTGCACATTTCATTATCAATGATTCGAAAATATCGAATTACATTTCTGCACAAACATGATATAAGCAATCATATCTTATGTTGACATTTGGAAAGCACTTTTTAAGGTCTTCCATTAGAGGGAATCTCTAAATAGCCCAATTAAGGTAGAAGCGGGTGAATAATGTTGAGTGGGTTCTGTGTTTTTCTTTCTGCTGATAACCAAATTGGAAATTTATGACATTTAACAAGTATGAAAATATCAGGTTGTTTGTTGAAGTTGCAAATCCTTATTTTTATAAATATCAGCTGATAATGAATGAAGAAAATAAAAAAAACATGACAATTATTTATCAAGTCTATAAATATGTTTTTTTCAAATATAGTTTATACATACATAATATAGTTATCCTATTATTGAATATGACATAAAAATCTTGCATTTGGGCACAGTGATTTCAATAACTTGGTGTTGCTTTTGTTTTTTCATTTGAATCACAACTATCAAAGTAATTTAACTGTAAAATTAGTAATGACAATTTAAATCACAACTAGAATCTCACTATTTTCAGACATTTCATGTCCACATCAATAAAAAGCTTTTAATAATGTCTCCAAAACTAGTACCGATTTTCGCAACTCAACATATATAGTTTGCATGCACAAAACCTGGTCAGTCGTAAAAGAGTGTCTGCACTGTAAGACTACCATAGGCCATGTACTATAGCTGCTCCTGACATGACCAGAATGTAGCTGAATTAGGCTTCTCTCAAGACACAATGATTTGCTGATAAAGTGTGAAATTAGGGTCTGTGCTTGCAGACTACTATACTGACAACATAATTTCCAGGTGTGGGGGAGATCGGGGGGGGGGGGGGGGCATTGAACAAAGAAAATACTACCTTTAATCCATATGATCTGAAGAAGATGGCTCAGATATTAGGAGATTGATGTTGGATTCCTGAGATAGTTGTAAAAGTTCGAGTAGGTATCACCATGATCACCAGGTATGGGATGTGCTCCAAGTTGATTTCTTCAATGACAGACATGCCACAGAGTTGCTTGCATCCAGATCTGCAAGGAAATCGAGGGATCAAAATAGATGTTCTTATTTATCAACACATTTGCTTGAAATTCATGTACTGTATTTAATTTTTCACTGATAGAAAAACCAAATGTATTGTCATTTCATTTGTCGATTTTAATCTGTGAATTATGAAATTATGGATGCCAGTATTACTCAAACATACATGCAGGCAAATTCATGGGGTGAAGTGAAAACTGAAGAGGCCACCCCCCCCCCCCCCCCCCCACCCTTAGAGAAAAGCAAAGACATAAAAGGGCTTTTTGAGGACCTTTGTTTCTACAGCCCTCTTTTGAACTAAATAATTTTATAACCCTGGATGTAATTTACCTGGGAAGGGCTGGCTGGCAGCTGGATTCCAAAAATCATAATTACCACAAATTAATAGGGATTTTGTTTTGCTCGATACGAGACAGCAAAATCCAGGAATTAATTCCTGGTTTCCAATCCTTATTATTCATGTATTCATATTTCATATTTATTCAGACATATGAGTGAGAAATAAGATAGAACATACCTGTGATTTCATTTTCACTCAAATCTAAATTTCTGAGGGATGACAGTTCAAAGAAACTCTCTGGCAAGGTGGATATTTGGATGTGTGAGGCATTTATAGCTTCTATATGATTTGATTTGATTTTTTTCGTCAGGTATATTGCAATACAAACACATAGAGGTACCATGACAGGATAGCCCATAAATGACTTAATAAATGGCTTATTTCCAATGGGGTCCTTACCTAAATAACTGATAAAAAATACACTAAGAAAACACATTAGTACGGCTACAAGACTATCGTACAAGTACGACAAGTAATAAGAATGTACTAAAGTAGCAAAATAAAACATAACATTTTTATAAAGTAGGCGAAGATTACATAAACAGATAAATGTGAAAACAAGACTTACTCAACGGAAAAAACTATATACGTACAAACTATATACAAATGAAATAATGAAATTAATAATCGCAAATTACCATTGTGTTCTTTCGGATATCTCTTTTTAACATTACATCCCATGGCCCTCAACATGGCCCCCAATCCTTTCCACACAGAGATTAGCTCTTTTCTCCATCTCACGCACAGCCCTGATTCTTTGTCTCAGAGTTGCAATGTCAGGTGGAGGGGTAATGAATCTGACTTGTTGTGACTTTTTTCTTTGGGGTTATCTCAATAGCAAAGTGTTCATTACCCCTCCACCTTAATTAATTTCATTATTAATTTCAATAATTTCATTATTCCACTTGTTAAGTTAATTTCTGATAAGGTGCATTGATTCTTGCAGTGTCTAAACTTGGTCCCAAGTCCAATTTGACCCATTGTCCATAAAGAATGATTACTCAGCCATCCATGACCGTGTATAAATAAGTAAAGTTAAAACAATCTTCACAAATTTGAAATCAAATCTTGTTGCTTTTTTTTTATACGCACTGTCCAGAAAATCATAATGAAACTATCGATAATAAACGTTGGTTACATAAGTCATATAATATAGGAAAAAGCCCTCTGAGCTTCAACAAGGAGAGGAGAAATACAGTTATGGAGTCGACACATTTTTCAGATGATGCTTCAATACCCTTTTAAAATGTAAAAAAATCTTAACTGACTTAACATGATTTGGGAGGGAATTCCAGAAAAGAATACCGTTAAAATAAAAGGAATTTCCAATTTTACCTTTCCGCTTAGGCACTACGAAATTAAATTTACTATTTCTAGTGTCATGCCAATGAACACTTGAAGAGCGAGTAAAATTATTTGAAATATAGTGATCGGCATTAGAGTAAAAAATCTTATGTACATGATGAATTACAAGTTGTTGTGATCTAAGGTTTATATGAAGAAGACCAGCTATTTCAAGTTCACTCTTCCCAACGTGTGTTCTTGGTGGTAAGTGATTGATAAATCTTGCAATCTTATTTTGAATTATTTTTAACTTTTTTTGATCCACCTTGCCTAGACTGCAGTACCATACCGCATTAGCATAATCAAATAAACATTGTATGAAGGAAAAACTTAAAATGCGTCTTGATTTTAAGTTCATGCAATTTTGATAACGATACAAAAATTTTAGACGAGCATTAGGTTTTTTGACAATACTGTCAACCAAACTTGAGCAAGAAAGATCACTAGCTATATTTAGTCCTAAATACTTCGCAGAATCCTGTCTCTTAATGAGTTGATTGTTATAACTTATATTGAAATCATCAGTATACTTCAACCTACCCCGCGAACAAAACAAAATACTTACGGTTTTACCAATATGTAAGCTAAGCTTATTTGCTGTCATCCAATTAACACAGTTTGATACTTCTAAGCTAAGTTTATCCCCGATCAGCTTAGGATCAGTACCAGAATATAGTAACACACTATCATCCGCATATAAAAGTAATTTACTGTCATTGACACAAACACACATATGATTAATGTAGTACATGAAAAGAATGGGACCTAATATGCTCCCCTGGGGAACTCCGCATCTTATGGGCATAGAATCGGAGAGTACATTTTGCAACGAGACAACTTGATGACGATTGGTCAAGTAAGACCTAAACCATTGCACACATGCAGAATTTAAACCCATTACTTCTAATTTACTTAACAGTATATTATGGTTAACGGTATCGAAGGCTTTTTGCAAGTCAAGAAGAACCATCCCGACAAAACGTCCTTGGGAAATTTCGTTCCTGACAAAATCTAACAGGTGAATAAGACAAGTTTCAGTGGAATAACCATTTCTAAAACCAGATTGAAATTCGTATATTATTTTGTTTTCTTGAAAGTAGTTCTCTAATTGGGTCTATAATTGCTAACATTAGTCTTATCTTTCTTTTTATAAAGGGGTGTTACTTTTGCAATTTTCATTTCATCAGGGAAGGTGGAAGTTGAGATAGATAAGTTAATAATGTAAGTTAAAGGTTTATACAAATATTTAGCTCCATCCTTCAAAAATCTGGCAGGTACCAAGTCAAGCCCGGTACTTGTTGATATTTTCAACTTATTTAATTCATCTAAAACAAACTTTTCTTTGACAGGAGAAAAAAGAAAACAACCTTTCGATACACCCTTAGTGTCGTATAATTTTTGTAATTTAACACTGTCCGTTCCAAATTCATTTGTGTTGCTATCTGGCAGATTACTAGCTAATTTTTCTGCCACAGATGTGAAATAATTGTTAAATTCGTTCGCTATCCTCATATTATCATGACATAACTCCCCTTGGATATTAATAACATTCTCTTTAATATTCTTTTGTTTGTTTTTACAACCTAAATCTTTCAGATTCTTCCACAGCTTTTTAGAATCATTTTTATGCTCATCAATTTCATTTTGGAAGTATTCATCTTTAGCCTGTCTCACTTTTCTTTGCACCAAATTACGTAAAAGTTTATATTTCTTTTCTAATTCTAAATTACCATAATCCTTTTTCATTCTTTTAAAAGCTATATTTCTTTGTCTTATTAACGAAATAATCAGCATTCATCCACTTATCGGTTCTTTGCTTAATTCTTACTTAAACAGAATTGATCTAACATTCAAATGAACAAGATGCAACCCTTTACCATTAAAAGTATCATTAAATGATTCATATAAAGCGCTTTCATCAACAGTATTCTGTGTTCTAACTTCAGGGATAGGAGGTAAAATTGGTTGAGTGGGTTGAATATCTTCACAGGATTGAGTAAAAAGGGAGTCATAAAAAGGTGATAATGAGCACGTCAAACAGACCCAATTTTCATTGGATTTTGGATAGGATGGTCATCTGGTAGATTTCATCAGGAAAGTTTTCAATCTTTTGCTACCTGAGATGTTTACAGCTTCATTAATAAAGCAGAAGTAGAGGTACAGTGATAAGTAATAAAGAGCTAATAACAAAAAGAAACAAAGGGCACATTAACTAAATCCATCAATTTAGTAAAACCCTTGATTACTCTACAATCAAACTCTTTCTGACTGGCTTAAATCAGGGAAATGTAACTAAAAGTTAGTTACATTTCCCTGCGTAAATGAAACAGCAAACAAATTATCAGCAATATACTGTACTTGAATACACTTTACTGGATAGATAGGTTGACAAAGAATAAACTAGATGAATCTTCGACCGCGCGCGGTCGGAATCTATGCCACCGCCATCACCAAATTGGCAATGTATGGCATACATGTACACTCTAAAAAGGATTGGTCCAACAAAATTACAAATCTTTTCATTTAAAAAGCACAGGAGACAGAAAATTTATTTCATTTCATTTCCATCCCGTACAAATAAAAAAGCAAATAGATATTTTATAGCAAACAGACCACTGTACCATTGAAATTTCTAAAATAGGTAGGCCTAGACTCCATACATCATGAACCATTTTCATGCATATAATGACCTCTATGACCTTTGAACTTTGACCTTGAGACCCCAAAATCTAATCCGTTCATCGTCCCTCACATATGCATACATGGGCCAAGTTAGAAGCTGATTTGTCCAACAGTTCTTCAGTTATCACAAGAGCTAACCATTTTTATGTACATAATTACCTCTGTGACCTTTGACCTTAGAGCTTAAGACCCTAAATCTAATCAGTTCATCGTCCCTCACATATGAATACATGGGCCAAGTTAGAAGCTGATCCGCCAAACAGTTCTGAAGTTATTGCGAGAACGAACCATTTTTATGTACATAATGACCTCTGTGACCTTTGACCTTTGACCTTGAGACCCCAAAATCTAATCAGTTCATCGTCCCTCCCATATGCATACATGGGCCAATTTACAAACTGATCCAAAAGTTATCGCGAGAACGAAAAAGGGGACGGACGGACGGACGGACGACCCGAAAACCTAATGCCTCCGGCACCACCTACGGTGGGTGGATGCATAAAAGTGATTAAGAGATAAGAACCAGAATATATTTCGCTTCACTCAGCCTGAATGCAATAATACATTCAACAATAATTTTGTGCAATTACAATGAAAATCAATTAAAATCTATTCATTTAAAAAGAATGTTTTGACACTTTAAATCAAAATTAGGCATTTTATTTGAATGAAAGGCGTCGTCCTCAGGTATCTGTTGTGTTATGTCATTTCTGGCAAATTATATGACTCTATCTTGTTGAACAACTAAATTCAATCAAAATAAAAGAAACAAGACAAGGTACAATTTTTTTTTTAAGAAACCTACATGACAAGTCTAATGTTACAGATTTTACAAAAACAATTCTTACCAGTAACTTTCAAAGGCAATTTCTTTGACATCACAGTGAGTGCATTGTGGGAAAGATCGAGGGTTGATAGCTCTGCGTTTCTCATGAGATGGTATACTGCTTGCAGAACAGCTTGATAAATCTTATGAAAAGAGAGTAAAAATAAGTTTCAATTAGAAAATGAGCTATGCAAAAAAATTAGGGGGAGGGGGAAGAAAAGCTAGAAACATGTTCCAGACTTTCTCACACTGACATTAGTAGCCAGCTTACTTGTGATTTATGACATTTGAAAATTCATTCTTAACTTATCAATATAAATATTCTGAAACAAATAATACAAGAGAATCATGATCTAAAGTAGATCTCACACAATAACTTTCAAAGGATTAACATGTAGCTGTTGACTGCTGAATTCTCTTATTCCCTAAAGTTCGCTAAAGACTTGACACAGGACCCACCTGATTCCAGAAGACAATGGGTTAACTGAAATAATGGGAACTAAAATGCATTGAAGCTATAAAAGTATTTAAACACTTATGTTTTGTGAACAAGGTAAATGATACCCAAAACCTCACTTTCAGTCCTTACATATTGAATAATGAAGAATTCTCTTTGATCCATAATCATAAATTTGAGCAAAATGACCTTAAATTAATTCGACTGTCATCTCAACCCAGCTTAGTATTGGGTGAGCTGTGGATAATATACATTGTAGAGTGCAAAAACTGAGATGCAAAATATATCGGCCTATTATTAATATAAATAAAATCCAGTTATCCAGCATGGCAAGGAATCCTAGAAGAGAGGGGAAATTTCGAAAAATATTATAGACTATCGAATACGTCTACATATTGGAGAAAAAAATACCAACGAGAAAAGCAGCTACCTAACATTTGTATGGTGTTTTACGCATGTAAGCACTGATGGGCGTGGCTGCCGAGCCCATATCTCAGGGAAGTTGAGATACCGAAACGAGGCAAGCGTCTTCCAGCGCCCTGGGGGCAAAAGAATTTGAATAACCGGACGTACTTCTTCGGCCAGCTGCAAGCTGCAGCTGTCTCTCTTCTAACATGACCGAGTCAACTATGAATAACTTACCCATTTATGTAAAAACATAGTGTCTCTTCTTGTGCTCACAACGTAGACAAGACCTATAGTAGTACAACTCTTGTCACTGCTTCTGCCGCCGTTGTGGGTTAGAAATGAGATGAAAGGGCTCAGAATTTGGGGGGAATTTTTATAGTCCTAAAAAAGTTAGAGGTCAGTAATATGCATGGGGTTTTTACATTTATTTACATCTAAGTAGATCTAGTAACTTTTCTTTGTTTTACTTTTACTTTTAGATTAATTTAGTTTTACATGCATCAGATCCTGCAAAATAGTTAATTTTAGATCTATAATATAATTATAATGTAATGTGTGCACCAGACTTTAACTTGAGTTCTGATATGATTTGGCAATGAGAATCCCAGACCAAATGGAATTCGCCAAAACGAGTAAGTTAAATTTGCAGGGTAAAATTCCCATCCAACAGCCAAATACTCAAGATCTTCGACCCATTCCTGCACTGCGCAAAACGATGAAATCACACTTCAATCAAATCCTATATACGGGATACTTTATGATATGAAAAAAAATTGTGCGATAAAAATGCATAGTGCACAATTTCATTAAATTACTTACGGTTACATCCAATCTCGAGACATATTTCCATCATCATTGTCTTTTGTCACGCGATTGTGATAGGCCGGCAGGCTAATGTTAAATAATGATGGCCTATCTGGCTATCCTGTCTCATTTGAAGGAGAATCTCCTCCCCTTTCTCTGTTGTTCCTCTGTCCACTAGATGGAAATCATACACGCATCGCATCGCAAAAAAATTTTTGAACATGTTCAAAATCCTGCGATGCGAGGCGATTGCTTGCGATAGTGGAAAGATATGCTGTTGCATCGCAGAAACCCTCACGCTGAACGATCTGCGATGCGACGCGATATCGCAGGCAATCGCACAGTGTGAGGCGGGCTTTACACCAAGCTATGTTTATACATATCGACGAATCTGGCTTGACAGAACACCCTCTGAAGAAGGCAAATAATTACATTTTAAAATATAATGTAGCGATGTAACACGAAAAAATTAATTAGAATTTTATTTTAAAGAGAAAGAGAAATAGAATAAAGACAAGTTGGGAAGTGTTAGGTTAAAATACATCAGTGTGTAGTATGAGGCTGCTTGGTGATCAAGCATAAAATTGTGATATTTTTTTATTTATAAATGTGCTCAATGATATGAGTATATAGTATACTTTTCATAAAAATGAAAATAGTTATCACTGATTTGGGGTATTTTTTTCAACACTGATTTGGGGTATTTTTCAACGCTTTCCAATTTCTTAATACTTTGTACATGTTATAAAGTACATGTTTAATATAATAGGTTTTTCCGTTCATTTTAACACTTTTTCATTCACTTTCATCAATGTTCACTTCAATTTCGTCCTGAGAACCCTGGAATCTGCAAATGTCAAAATTAATTTAGTCATTTGTCATTCACCGTGGTCAATGGCCAATCAGTTTGAACACTTGTTTATTCATTTTTGCCAGATTTCATTGTTTCACTTGACGATCCGCTGTAGAATGTACTAAATAAAATTCGTCTTTCCGCTATCAATTCAAAGGAGTTTCATTCATATTCGTCGTATAGAAAAGACATTGAACTAAAACTATCCAAAGGCCAAAGGACAAGACAAACACATTTTTTCGTGTTATGTATGCTTCCTCATTTATTGAATAAGATATATGAAAAAGTAAATGCAAGCCTTTAATTTAAATGCATACCAACGGTTTTCTTTCATGAATGTTTTGACAAATTTCGAGACGAAACAAAAATGAAATAAAAAATATCCGTATAGTAAACAAACGAGTCACGAATTCGAATGACGACGAAATTGGATGCAAAGTGATGAAACCGATTGGAAATGATTTATTCTTCATCTGAAAAATTTGGGCTAAATTCCGATATAAAGGTATAAAATTCCATATTGTGTTTTGTTTTCTTCAAATGCTGTGGTAGGCCTACTGCAGTTTAGGATTTATGCGACCATGATTTTTTTTTGTTTTACATTATTGTTATCATTTTTAATATCAAATCTAGCAAACAACCAATCCAACACTGATGACAAGGTTAAAGACGTGACTGCCCGCGATGAAGACGATGAAAATCATGCTGGACCAAGCACTGCATCAGAGAAATTGTCTTCGGAGGGGCCACCAAGAAAATCAGATCTGAAGAGGTGGGCCTTGTTTTTGGCTGTGGTTGTTCATCGATTTTTCAAACGTGTTTCATCATTAAGAAAGAATTAACGATTCAGAAGTCAGTTTCCAGATCCTCTATTTTGCCTTTGTTGTAACTAAGTTCGGTTTAAATTATGCTTTGAAAAATTATAGAAGCGAGTTGGAGATAGGTTTCGAAACTATTCTGGCAGCGAGTTTAGCAGGAGTAAATCTCAGGATCCAGCGACAAAGCATCGATGCTTTGCGGTAGACCACCCACCACGCTTGTGACTATTTGTAATGTGAACGCAATCGCTGCTATCTTCACTCGCTGCTATCTTCACTCGCAACTTCGCATGATATAATCCCTGTGCACAAACCTTTGACCATACCAATCATACTCGCGTCACTGTGTGTGGCGCAGTAATTATTGTTTTGGCAGCGAGTGAGCGATGAATAGTCACGAGTGGGTGATAAAAGCAAGTCGATCATGGCCTGTCTGAACGCAATGGAAATAGTTTCGCGACTTCCAAACATCGATGCTATGTATTACGTGTAAACATAACAATTGTTTGTATGAAAGCATGCACTTCTATTATGAGTGTGTGTGCTGATCGGGGGACCACTGTCTATTGTATTGTAGAATAGATAGTGGTATGTTATAGAATTCCATGTTTTCATACAGAACCTCCTCATTGCCTTTGTTTTTTTTTCTGCTGATGCTACAGCGTGTCTGACATGGCAACTCCTATGTTGGTATTGTATGTTGTATTTAAGGAAATGGATGCAGGTAAGGTAACTGCCATGATAATCCTCGATCTGTCTTCCGCCTTTGACACTGTTAACCATAACATTTTGTTGAATACTATTATATCTCTTGGTATTAAAGGTACAGCCCTACGGTGGTTCAGGTCATACTTGTCTCATCACTCACAAGCCGTCTTGATCAACGGTTGTTCTTCACAGTTCTTACCGCTTACAGTCGTGTTCCGCAAGGCTCTGTGGGCGGGCCCATCCTTTTTTCTTTATAATTGATTGGACTGAAAAACATTCTTCGGCATCACTCTTTGCAATATCACATTTATGCCGACGATATTCAGATTTTCACGTCTTTCAAACCTTATTCAGCCATTGCTGCTGGCGCTATCCACAATCTTGAAACTTGTGTTAAGGATGTTCACAAATGGTTAAGCTCACATTCTTTGAAGTTTTATCCAAATGCGAATTCTTACTGTTTGGATCTAAGACTCAGTTGTCTAAGGTTCATTTCACATTTATTGCAGGTCACAATATTGCCGTGTCTCAAGCTTGTCGTAACCTTCGTGTGTTCCCTGATTCAAATATGGCAATGTCTACTAATATTCAGTATGTTTGTAAATCTGTACGTTACCAGTTACGTAACCTTGGATTCATACGTAGTGCAGTGCCACAGAGAAGATTGTGCAGGCTTTGGTTCCATCTCGACTTGATTTCGGAAATGCCCTATTGTTTAATCTGCCCCAATCTCAAATTGCACGTCTGCAGAAATTGCAGAATGCCGCTGCTCGTGTAGTTACCCTTCGCAAAAAAATTAATCACATCACACCTGTCCTCAAAGCATTGCACTGGTTGCCAATGAGTGAACGTGTTTTATGTAAAATCCTTCTGCTCGTATATCATTGTGTTCATGGTTCTGCTCCACAGTACAATATTACTTTACTTAATAGATACACCCAATCAAGATCATTACGTTCTGTCAAGAAATAACCTCTTGAACTTGTTTTTTTTTAACTGCTACAAAATAGACTAAAAAATGAGATTGAGACAAATGTAAAATTATATTTTAATTTTAATTATTCGAAGTTTATGTTTCTTTTGATTTTCTGTCTTTAGTGACACGTGTAGAAATGTAAATCATATACTATGGTGAATTGATCAGATAATCATACGTAAATGAACGCATATTATTAAAACAAAAGACGATCCATCTTGGATGTGTAGGCCTATATCGTCTGCCCCTCCCTAGTCGACCGTCTTGCCAATCCTGTCTATGTCCATTGACTGCCCTCTGCTGGACGTCACGTAGTCTAGTTCTGGACTCTTTTTATTGATTTTTTTATTCGCCGACTATACGCGCGCGATCCCGAGAACCTGTTGGCCAATTTTAATTGCTCTCCCTGAAAAATCTCAGGGAAAGTCGTCTAGAGTGGAGCAATTGCACTGGACTCTTTTTTTTTTCGGGTCCAACAGGTTCTCGGTATCACTCGGCTTATCACGTATAGTCGGCGAATAAAAAAATCAATAAAAAGCGTCCAGAACTAGACTAGACGTCACGCCGACTCGGCCCCTTTAGTTAGCCTCCGCAAATAGCGCCGTCCCCAGACAGAGTCCCTCGGGGCCTCCCTTTGGTTGACTATCGATGCGACTCGAGATCGAGTTCCTCTCATGTGATAACTGTTTAACGGGCAGTTGGAACTCGCATCTCGTGACGAAGATTTACCCCCAGAGAAAACGTAATTCTGCCCTAACTGAGATGTGACATACTGACTAGCTTAAAAGTGTTCTCCCCGAGTATCTAATTTGAGCCTTTATTTATACCCTTTCCTAACTAAGGAAAATCTGTACGAGCGGAAAACATTACAATACTAGATATTTCTATTTCTATAAAAGACTTCCTGTGCTTCCAATAATGAAAAGATTGCATCAGTAAATAAGCATACATTACGGTCCTATTCAAACCTATAAACACAATACCGTCTAGACAGAGGACTGTTAGAAATACTTCTGTCATTCAAACTAAATGGCTTGTACAAGCTTCAACTTACATACAGCCTTAATGCTATGCATAAATGAATTCAATTTGCAATTAATTAACCTACATTTCACGATCTCGTGACTTTCTATTTTATACCTTGTCTGGTAGATTACACAAAGGATATATATAAATTTCCTTCCAGAAACGTTCCCAAAACTCACGATTTCATTTTGTTCCCAAATGCACTACTAATGCCTAATTCACATTTGGGTTCCGATGTGTCTACGGAGCCCGTAAACTGCCCGTATCCCCCTTTCTGCGCGGCCTCCGCGCGGCCTCCGTGCTTAGGCTGTAAAATTTTCGTGCGGATTCACGGGCTCCGCAGCCTCTACGATTTGTTATCGAGAGGAATTTGACAAATATTTAAAAATCGTAAGACCGTAGCCCGTAGACATGTCGTAGGTGACATCGCACAATCCTCGCACGGGCACCGTGCAATGGCCAAGCGTGATCGTGCAGCAAACGCACGATTTTTGGTGGACATGGGGGCAAAAAAAAATCGTAAGGAGATTGTACATTCGCACGGCCCTCGCACAGCTATCGCAAGGTTGCCGCTCGCTGCCCGTGCAGTACCCGTAAAATATGAAATATGTACACATAATCCCTATTGCTGGGGATTGGGACCTTCAAACGGCACGGCGACTGCACAGTCACCGCACCACCTCTGTGAAGCCTCGCCACGGGAGCCGTGCGGGCTCCGTACGATTTCCTCATGGAGGTTGTGGAGACTGTACGGCAACTGCATTGACATCGCACAATGCCCGTACGGAATTTAGACGGGTTGCCCCCGAGGCCCCGAAGAACAAATTGCAAGATGCCCGTAGACAATGTGAACACAAATGCCGTAGCCCTTAGCAACGTACGATGCCTGCAAAATCGCACGGAAAATCGTAGACACTTTTATCGCACGGCGTCCGCGGCAAATGTGAATGCTCTCCAAATGTAGCAATTGTTGACTGCTTGTAGTGACATCCTAGCGTTTGACCGGCGACGCTTATCGGCTAAGGTTGGTGGAATAATGCTCACCTCAGCTCTAGTATCAATAAGGAATCGCGTGCCATTGAGTTTATCAGTCACATAAAACAGTTGACTTTCCTTACGAGTAGTAGAGATAGCACGACTAGTATTCAACTTGCCATGGTTACTTGTCGTCGGCAGGTCCTGGTTAACTAGTTTTCCTGCTTATGATGGGAGCATGGTGATGTACAATGCTTCGCTTTGTCTCCAAAACGCCAATGGTACCACCATTCGGGACTGACGTGCGTTTGTGCTTTGCGTGACTTTCCATCTCGACTGCGACTGCGACTCTGAGGTCGTCTTGAGTCCCTGCTAGGCTTACGCTCACGTTCCAGGTTGCAGGTAAGTGCTTGAAATTGAGCGGTCAGCTGAGCTACTTGCACAGACAAACGTTGGACGTCATCGTTATCACGTGCACTAGCCGAAGGTTGACTTACTGCCGAAGTTCCCGGGGTGGCTGACGAAAGCTCTGCACTGGTCAAGTGACCGATGGAAGGACTAGCTACCTCGATGATCTTCACATTGCTTGGTAGTCGTAAATATAAATGTTTTAGAATGTTATCCTCCAAACTTGATTCACCAAGTAGTAAGCGCATTTTTCTCAAAAGCTGTGATTGCTTACGATCTCCAAGCTCTTCAGAAATCAATAACTGATGGAGGCGTTTCTGCTCCGATGCGCTAGTCCATTTGATCAGTTCGGACTTCAGCTTGGGATACTTATCCGTAGCTGGTGGCGAAATGATTAATCACGAACCTCCTGTGATATTTCTGGCTGTAGCGAACTCACGGCATAGCTGAACTTTGTGTCTTGGTAGTAATTCCCCGCGTAAGAAAATGCGCCTCTACCTGAGTGAACCACAATGCTGGGTCATTCGGCCAAAATGGCGGGAACGATGCATTATGTATTCCCCACGGGCATGGTTGTAATGTTAAAAATACAAATTCACAGCGATAATCACGTCGAGGTCACCAATGTAGAAAGAAATGTATAACAATTATGCTCTAAGTATCTTTCCTACTCACCACAATAATTAGAAGGGAGAAGTTGAAGAAGAAGCGGAGAACACAAGCCGAAATGAAGAGCTCTAGTTGGAAGGGAGAGTACAAGGTGGCGCGAAGACGCGGGCGACTACTGGAAGTCCGCTGCGGAAATCTTTCTATTTTGTTGTAATTTTGCAAGAAAACAATAATATTGCAAATATTTCTAGTGGCATCCTATATAGATGGCTTGTGATATATATCCACGTACAGCCCTTTAAATTATCATCAAAATATGCAAGACATAAAAGTAGAAAGAGCCCACCTTACTGCCAAAAATGATATGAGGTGATGTTTGTCCAAATATTGGTAGATTTGAAAAATTGGGGGTTAGCTGAAACTCCCGAGCCACTGATCCGTCTGCCTAGAAACATGCCCCAGATTGATTGCACATGACTGCACAGAATGATAAAAATGGAAGAAATTACATATTCTAGAACTGTTTGCGTTTAAAGAAAAATGATAATAGCTATCTCAGGACAGTTTCAAGGAGCTGATGAAAGGATTATCACTTCAAGTCTGAAGAGCAAATAAACATCATAATTAAATATGAATGCACTACTTTAATAAGCGTACAATTATAAACACAAGTTGTATTGAAGATGATTAACCAAAATCATTGCATCATAATATAGTCATGTCACGTTTTTCAAAATCTCTTTTTCTAAATTACGCTGGAATTAATCGGAAAATTATCTGATTTCAAAAAGTTATTGGTCATATTTAGAATTCAAATTACCGCATTAGCCTGAGGTGACATGATAACTGGCTGTGTCTAACTGAAAAGATTTGTATTAAGTATTTCTTGAAGCGTGAAAAAATCTAAAATTATGCTCAAGATTAATCACTTTCTCATAATCATGTTTCAAATGGGCCAATCATACCAACTACAATTTGTTTTACTACATGTACAAGGACATGGACCTGTAGACCTACAAAACAGAAATCAGTGGTAATCAAAGTCTTTGCTTTTATTTTAAAATTATCTTTAAAGGGTGAAATGTCAAGATATTGCAATAATTGCAATATTTGCTAGACTTCAGAATTTTTATTTTGACTGCACAGACGGTCTACAGTCTACAGAAAACATATACACATCTAGGTCTAAATAATATGATCTAATCTTACAGAGCTATACATGTACGTCTATGACTAAGCTAAGGATAAACTGAGGTTTACATAAATTATGTGGGCTTAAATAGAGATCTACATTTTCAAAACAAAAACAAAAAATTACCTTTCCAATTCAACTTGGGTATCCTGCAGGGAGTGGAAGACAAAATCTACAGCCCAGGATCAGGTAGGGTCTATCACGATATTGGATGATCTGGTCCTGGTCCCCGTGTTTCTCTACTTTGGTCTGATAGCTCTGGAATCAAAAGAGAACAAAACATTACGATCGTGGTGGTAATAAAAGCATGCCATAAATCTACTGTTTAGATTATCAGATTCTTACTTGTGTCGTAGTTCGAAGTAGGTCACTCAAAAGAGAGCACATATGGGCAACCAGTTGTCTGTTCTCATCTTTTATTATAGTAAAGACAAAAAAACCCTGCAAGATATAATCAAAACAGTAATAAGTGTACAATCAAATAATGACATATGTCAATAGATAATTGATCTTAATTAATAAGCTACATTTAAAGACACTGAATGTAGCAAATTTACTGACAGAGTGTCCATATACTTTGGCAAATATCACTACAAGATTAGAAATGTATTAAAAGTTATTTGTTGCATTAAATTCTTCAAGTTATGAATGCTCAGTATTCCTCGTAGCTAGCCGTCTAACCACCCTTATCCTCGTATGTTTGTAACAACCAAACCTCAAGAATGGCAGACAAAGAGACCATCGTCATTATCCTCTTAAAATGACATACAAATCCCCTAAAATTGTACAATCTCACTAACTACACCCTTCGTTGTCCATGAACAGAGAACATCTCAAAATAATTCAATAGGATAGCATCCACAAGTCAAATCATTATTTTGCACAAAAACTATAAAGTTCCTAAAATATTTTGTATTAATCTCAACTGATTTCAATTCAAATTGATGAATCGATGCCGTACAATCATAATTGACACACAACCATACATACAATGAGGTTTCTAAATAGGGCGTCGCCCAATCAAATATAACATTACTGCTTACCCAGGTATCAACACCCACTCGTCACAGGGACCAATGCACTGCCTGAACGCAGTCAATTCCAATACTGGAATTACTGTTAAACAAAGAACAGATTTACAATCACTCAGTTGTCATACATATTAATTTTACTTTAAGTTTGAATTCCATCACAAAAATTTGTCCTATATCAAAAATAGATAGACTTCTATCAATATCAACTTGAAATTTGAAAGTTCATCAAGGAACTGTAATTCGTAAATAAAGACAACTCATCATCCCAAATATCTATTCATATTTTAGAATTACTATAAAAGAAATGACTTACAATCATATATATTCCAATGCCTCACACCAAGGTAATAGAGCCATAATGAATTAATCAAATTGCCCTCGATTCTTCAACCATAACCTTAAAATACATATACCACACACCTTTCCAGGTCTAACATGTTTGTGCACATGTCCCACACATAGAAATCTGAGTGTGTTACTCATATAAAAATCATTGTCATGAATGTTATCGCGTCACAATATTATTCCATCTTAAACACTCTAATTTGACTGACATTTTCAATACTGATACACAAATAATAACATTTCAAATTGTGTGTTACATACCAATTCCTGAAGAACTGAACTGTCAAGAACAAATTACTACAGCCAAGTACGGTGTGCGGAAACAAGCATGAGAGAAGTAATGAATCTCCGATGCCCTGGCCGATAACGAGCACTCTATATCACATCACTGGTGTGACCGTATCACTTAAAAATTAATGCGCCTGCATCATTAAGACCTCCAATCCTTCACTTCCCTCAAAACTTTCTAATATTACCTAATTACAATATATACCTCTGAACTAATTTACGTACATTCCGACCCTCAATCTCTTAACTGGGCAGAACTATTTTACCTTATGAAGGAATATTACAGTGATTAGCCTTCATCAATAAAAACGGGGCAAACGCCCGGTTACAATTAACGTAAAAAGGAATTCAAAGAACCTCAACGATGATTGGTTTTCTTTCAGAAACTTATGGCGCGATTCAAAGAATCCAATTTCAAACAATCTTGAGCCCAAATAACAGAGCTTACATGTATAGAAAACAATCATTCCAAATTCCCCAAATGCGTATCTTCTTGACTAATGAGAAGCATGCCAAACGAGGCTTTAATACCTTTATAAAAAAGCACTAACAAAAACTCAACTTTCCACACTTGCAGATGTACTACTCTCGTCTCTAGTACCAGCGGTGACCAGTCATGCCCATGCCATGCCCATGCCATGGTTGTCACTATGCCACACAAAAGATATACTTCAGGAAGTTGAGCCAGGAATCAATTTGAGACTGCTCTCAGTAGCAGCATTAGGTTATAGAGAATACATATCTTTTTAATCTGGGTCCAGCA
Source organism: Heliocidaris erythrogramma (assembly GCA_025617745.1). NCBI lineage: Eukaryota > Metazoa > Echinodermata > Echinoidea > Camarodonta > Echinometridae > Heliocidaris > Heliocidaris erythrogramma. The sequence goes on along the minus strand of CM046854.1, from coordinate 13,848,153 downwards.
TAGACCGAAAATCCGGTCTCTCATTCATTAGCCTCTTATTATCTTCGGTCTACATCCAACATGGAAGACATTGTAATTCAAATTTCATGTTGATCTTTCTAAACCCTACCTAAATAAACAAAGTTCAAAGCTAAGGTCTAGTCTAGGCCTAACTTGGCCTAACTTGTCACCTGCAATATTAGACCAAAAGATTCAGTCTCTGTTCGTCGGGTGTTCCGCTGGACTACGTCTTGCTTCACTACACCTCCTTACATAGGAGAAGGTAAAAAAAATTGTTAAATGTTAAAGACTCCGAACAGACTACTGCAATATTTCCTCTAGTTAAAAAAGTATACCCAGACGTTGTGCGTCCGGACAGGTCATTTTTAAAGAGTAAATCGAACAACTTTATATGCAAATTGTCGCAAATCTTTCACAGAATAGGATGCATATCATGTGAATTGCAAATATTCCCTGATTTAAGTGTTATTTGATACATATTTTTCGTAAAATCTTACGGCAAAATTGACGGTCTAATTTTTGTTAAGTGTCCGGACACATAACCCCCCCCCCCCCCCCCCAAGCCTAGTACTAGTAGGAAAAGCGCAGTAGCCGGCAAGGATCGGCGCACCCAAACCTAACAGACCGCTGGGCAAGATCTTACCCCGACGCGGCCCAGAGTGAGGATTTTGCGCATTCAGTGTCCTCATCAATCTTGAACAGGTCCACATCTACCGTTAGGTTTTAGTAATATCATAATATACAGATCTACGGAAAATTTCTGATCTTTCCGAAAAATATTAACAGTAGACTATTCAAAAGGACGGTTTTAGAGTTCAAGCAAAGATAATAATTTTCTTTTGTCGTGCAAGAGAGGGGATACTGGGTGGGATGTGGGGTTAATACGTTTTGTACAGTGAACCCACTCGCAGCCATGACGAACTCATTAGAGGGACCTTAAACAAAATCGATATTTACTTTTACATTTACATTTCATGGCATCATACGGAGTTGCTTAGATGAGAATATTTCCGGATAAGTTTCTGCTTTCTGAGGTTCACTAGACAAACTCCTAAAAAAAAAAATCTCTAAAACCAAGTTGTTGTTTTTTTTAATTTGTGTTGAAATGGCACAAAAGTAGCACCACCATTTTCCCTATTTCGTGTCCAAATCGTAGGGAATTGTGGGAATGAAAAAAATGTTTTTTGTATGATCTTATGCATAAAATATTATATTAATATCAGCCACTAAGCAATCATTGAACAGTATTTGACGAGTTTTTGACATCATTCATCATGAATAAACATTTATTGAAATTGACCGTCCTAGATCACTGTTCAAATCGGACATGGCTCCCACAATGCATCCAATGCTAAGCCTATGGCATGTCAATGGTCACATTTTTAGTTGAGTCTCTAGCCCTCCTTCGGAGGGCATACTGGTATGATGGAATATCTTTGGTTGTACTACTAAACCTGTCACTTTGAAGCAACATTGCCAATTTGAGGATCGCCACAGAAAGTAAATTGGGACTTTTCAAACTTTCATAACTTTCTCATTTCGCAACCGATTTTGTTGGAACTTTTTAAAAATTGCTTCTCTATATCCTCTCTTTTCATTAAAATTTATTTTTCCCCAGTGTTTCATTCTCCTTTAAGAGTCTGCTGTTGTCTAGTGATAAAAGCAAATTTCGAACGAGAAGTTTATCTCTTAAGAAAAGCCTATATCATAGACGAACACACATCCACGCGGGGACAATCACTGGCGTACTGTTGGGGAGCGGTTTGGGGGCTGCAGCACCGTACGGCCCCGTACTAGTACCGTGCAACCGACGCGCGATGTCACGGCTCCTTATGGAGACATGAGTTCGGTGAGACCTCCGCAAAAAAGCCCGTGCGATGTTCGCAAGAAGCCCGTGCAGGAAGTACGATGGCTGCGCGTGTCACGTGCGTTCATCAGAACACGTAGCCACACGTAAAGATTGTTAGACATGTCGAACAGCCTCCTTCCGTGTCTTGCGTGCTCCTACGTGCTTGGAAAAAACGTGCAGACCCGTGCGTCCGACGCAAGGATTTTCTGCTAAATCCGTCGTAGGCCACACGCAGACCACATGTACGTCCGGTTGTGACCAACGCTTTAGTCACATCTCACAAACTTTTCCTAAAGAATTAATTTGATGTTTCGCCCTAGTCCCCGCTTTGGAAAGATGTTTCATTTAGAGGATGTCTGGATCTAGAATTACTTGCTTTTTCCCAAAGCAGAAAAACCTGATAAACGGATTTTTAAATTTGTTTTAAGCTGAGAAAAATTGGACTACCAGGAGGAATCTTAGGACTTTTTTTAATGACAGGAAAAACTATGAAAATCACTATGTCTGGTAGAAAGAAATTGGCAAGTGGGTTTTGGGTTTGTACTGTCAACTGTTAACTATTCATAGATCAGTTTTTATACCATAACCGTTTTATCCAAAAGAAATATAGTTTCTTATACTTTATACCTCATACTTAGGAAACAATGATCGTGACAAATTTGAATGTATGCTGCTGCACTTTTACGGAAAATTTATTCCTTTTCAATCCCAACATGAAAAAGGGAAATTTCATTAACGTTACAGGCCTATTAGAAGAATAGGCTATTATTTCGAATAATATTTGATTTCATCAAAATAGTCCCCCTTGCGAATTTCATGAAGGAAAAAATTTGTTTTGTGCACGTCAAGTTGCGTTAATGTGATAACATTCATAGCCTAGGAGTAGAAAATAGATTCACTGTGGATAAAAAGTGAAAATTATGTTATCAAAGTGTACAAATCAAAGTGTTATGAACAGTGAGAGAATGACATCACAAATTCACGACAGAGTTGCCAAATTTTGACAATCATACAGGGATTTTCATAGATTTTTATGAATTTTGTTTACTTACTTACTAGTCGTCCGATTTGCTTCAAACCTGTTGATATTTTTTACCTTCTTCTTTGCTTCGGTTGCTTTGATTTTATTTAAAAAACAATTATTTGGGGGCAAGAGCAACGTTCTCATTGGTTACTTTTGTTTGATAGACTGTGGAACGTAATTAAACTTTCTTCTCCTTTTCTTTTCAGGAATCATTGCGAAAGGAATGATGCTTTAACTGACAACGACATTAATAAGCTTAGTAAAATATTGCCCTACGGTAAATATTTACACCTTGGCCTCATACTTCTTCCAGATAAACACAATGAAGTCAAAAATATCGAAATAGGTAAAACGCCTAATGAAGCGTTTTGCGATCTCATACAAACTTCGAATAATGCGACCGAAACCCCAACCAGAAGCATGATGGATGACATTCTAATAAAGATTGACCTCGCAGGATTAATTTACAAGTATAAGAACTAGAATCCTTGCCTGGATTGTCGTAATCAGAGGAAATAAATGTAAGGACATACCCAGACAACTGTGATGGTTACTTTTCTACTCACAGGTGGTACTCTGGTGGATGCTTTTCTACTCACAGGTGGTACTGTGATGGTTGCTTTTCTACTCACAGGTGGTACTGAGATGGTTGCTTTTCTAATCACTGGTGGTACTGACATGGTTGCCTTTCTACTCACAAATGTACTGTGATGGTTGTTATTTCTACCCACTGGAGGTAGTGAGATGGTTGCTTTTCTAATCACAGGTGGTACTGACATGGTTGCTTTTCTACTCAATAGTGGTACTGTGCTGGTTTTATTTTACTCATAGGAGGTACTGTGATGGTTGCTTTTCTACTTACATGAGGTACTGTGATGGTTACTTTCCTACTCACATGTGATAATGAGATGGTTACTTCCCTACTCACAGGTTTGTACTGTGATGGTTGCATTTCTACTCACAAGTGGTACTGTGATGGCTACTTTTCTACTCTCAGGTGGCACACAGGTGGATGCTTTCCTACTCACATGTATTGTGATGGTTACTTTCCTACTCACAGGTGGTACTTTGATGGTTGCTTTTCTACTCACAGGTGGTACTGAAGGGGTCATCCCTATAGCTAAAAGGTCCGATAGTTAGCGGGTCCGATAGACCGACACCCAATAGAAGGTTCGATAGACCGAATGTATGAGAGGGTCCAGTAGATAGAAGGTTCTATAGACCGAATCGGCAGGAGGGTCCAATAGTCCGAAGGTTCTATAGATTGAATGACCAATGGGTCCGATAGCCAGAAGGTCCGATTAATAGAAGGTTCGATAGTCCGAATGTACATGAGGGTCCAATAGACAGAAGGTTCTATAGACCGAATTGGCAAAAGGGTCCGATAGTCGACAATAAATACGTAAAAAGGGTAAAATAGTGGATAAAATGATAAGTGGGTAAAAAAAGTGGTTAGAATAAGTGGGGGCGTTATGTTTTCAGATCGTCATTCCGTACCGTCCGTCCGTCCCGTATTTGCGTTCTCGGGATAACTTGGGAAACATTCGACGGATCAACTTCAAACTTGGCTCATCTAGAGGAATGACTATTATCTGATTTATATTTTGGTGTCACAGGGTCAAAGGTAACAAAGGTCTTTGTGTTCATAATGTCATGAGAAGCTTTAGAGATCACTTTAAACACAGCCTATGTACGTGTATGCACAGAGAAGTGACAATGCTTTTACTAATTTAATAGGACCCGAAACCCTCGGTTATTTCAGATAATTGCAGTATTTTTAGCTCATATTACATAGAGTAATATAAATTGTAAAATATGAATGTGCGATTTGTTTCTTATCCTTTATATGTATAAACTTATTTTGTTATTGCCCATTGGTCTCGTTGGCTGCCCCTCCCACTTTTCATGCCTGAAAAGGGGGTTCCAACCAAAGAAAAAGCAAAAAAGGAAGAGGTTGAAAAGGAAACAAGAAAAGAAAAGAAAAGAAACGAAAAGAAGAAAAAAGGAAAAGAAGAAATCAGAAAGGAAAGAGAAGAAAACAGAAATTCAAAAACTTCGCTCACTAGCATTATTAGGGTTATTTACCAATGCCCATTATATTTTCATTATTGATATTAGTTATTAATATAATCGCCATATTTATGTATATAAACCAATGCCAATTATATTAATAAGTCATATTCTTATGGAAGTTATTTGGTTTGCATCTTGAATCTCTAGCTAATGTTTTGATATTTTTATACTCAAAGAATGTTAGCAACATAACTGAAAGGAATCGAGCGGCAAGTTGACCTAAAGGGGCTAAAGAGGTGAATTTTCAGAAATAATGGCCTGTGACAAATAGTCTCTTCCCAATATGAGAACGGAAGATGCCGATAACATGTTACACAGATTATGAGAACGGAATAACAATACGCTAGAACCTATTCTCAGGATACAAAATTCTTCTTTTTTCTCTCTCTCTCGTTCGCTCGCTTTGCTCGCTCATACAATCAAGAAACTAGGCTAGATTGTTTCTTGCAGCAAGCACCTCTTATGTCCTGCAGCAACAAGAAGCCCGAATATCATAATATTCGGGTAGTGAGGTATCCGACTATTCTCGAATTCCCCCACCCCCCCCCCCCCCCAAAAAAATGGTATAATTTACACGACAGAGTCCACAGACTAAAATCTGGCGCAAGGTAGTAGTATGGGTGTAGTCGGTGAACATTAAAAAAAGTATAATAGCTGACATCATAGCTGGTGTGAAAATATCACCTGACAACCCTCAAAAAAAAATGGAAACGCCCCCCTCCCAAGAAGGTTGTAGGGCCTAATTGAAACAATTTCATTTTTATCGGTCAGAATCTTATCTTTTGTTACTTTTAATGAAAAAACTATAAAGAGTGCACCCCATAAGATTTCTTTGTTTAAAAAATAACACTCGTGTTAGAAGGGGACGCCCTTTCCTTAGCTTGCCCCACTAGAAAAAAATGCTTTAGTGCGCACCATATTTCCATGTTTCAAAAAATGGTCAGCGTTCCCCATTGCCAATACATCGGTCTAGTGGCAAAATTAACCAGGGGGGGGGGGGGCTGAGCTGCATGGGTGAACCACCCCCGCCCCACGGTGATGATGATGATGCTCTGATAAAAATACTTTTAACATGTTGAAAATGTGTAAGACAAACCTTTAAAATAAGTTCCCCATTTTTGTTGGAGGGGGGGGGGGGCTACAGACCTAGTGCATCGGTTTATTACAATACCCATACCCTGATAGCAGAAAGTGTTAAAAAATGACGTGATATTTACGTCGCGGTTTTCGTCTTTTTTACGTCATGTAATTACGTCAATAAGACGACAACTTGCACCAACGCAAGACGTCAAGAGGACGTCTTATTTTGACGTCATCTCTACGTCTTCATTCCTCTTCCCTGATAGCAGAAAGTGTTAAAAAATGACGTGATATTTACGTCGCGGTTTTCGTCTTTTTTACGTCATGCAATTACGTCTATAAGACGACAACTTGCACCAACGCAAGACGTCAAGAGGACGTCTTATTTTGACGTCATCTCTACGTCTTGTACACTGTAAAAACTAAAGTGCTACTTTTAGGGGCATGTATAGTGACTGCACCTGAAATGCTGTTTATAGCACTTGTAGTGTGCTAATTTACCAGCAAAAAAAGAAATGTGACCGTGGCGAGCCTCGAACCAGGTTCCGCTGATTGAGAGGCGCTGACGTATACCGATGGACTAACAAATGCTTCTTGCAATCCAGTTTAGTCATGGGAGTCAAGTAGATAACATGAACTATGTGGTGTCGTAAATTCACTATGTAACAATATGATCTGCTCTAAATCGTACAATGTGAGTTAGTCTAGCGGTAATGCCAGCAATTCTCGATCAGCGGACCCTGGTTCGAAGCTCGCCCAAATCATTTTTCTTTTATGAATGTTTAGCAGTTTAAGGAGCCGGTCCAGCTCCCGTGAAAGTGCTGAAATAGCAGGCTGTGTGCATTCAATAGCACCCTGAGTGCAGTCCCTATGCATGCCCTCAAAAAGTGCTATATACAGCACTTCGGTTTTTACAGTGTACAGATGACGTCAAAATAAGACGTCCTCTTGACGTCTTGCGTTGGTGCAAGTTGTCGTCTTATTGACGTAATTACAGGACGTAAAAAAGACGAAAACCACGACGTAAATATCACGTAATTTTTACCACTTTCTATAGAAGATAAGGCATTACCCTTTTCCTTTTATGAGATAAAACTATTAAAAACTTATTGTATCCACTTATGTTACCTTTTTTACCTTATTGTCGGTCTATCGGACCTTCTAACTATAGGACCCCTACTGAACCTTCGGACTATCGGACCCTTTTCCCGATTCGGTCTATAGAACCTTCTATCTATCGGACCTTCTGACTATCGGACCCCGTTGGACATTCGATCTATTGAACCTTCGGACTATCGGACCCTGGTTGCATTTCTACTAACAAGTGGTACTGTGATGATTGTTCTTCTACCTTCAGTTGGTGCTGTGATGGTCGCTTTTCTACTCACAAGAGGTACCGCGATGATTACTTTCCTAGTCACCATGCTCACAGATGCTACTGTGCTGGTTGCTTTTCTACTCGCAGGTGGTACCGTGATGGTTTCTTTTCTACTCACAGGAGGTACTTCGATGGCTGCTTTCCTAATCATCATGCTCACAGGTGGTACTGTGATGGTTGCTTTCCTAATCAACTTGCTCGCAGGTGGTAATGTGATGGTTGCTTTTCTACTCACAGGTGGTAGTGTGATGGTTGCTTTCCTACTCACCATGCTCACAGGTGGTACTGTGATGGTTGCTTTCCTACTCACCATGATCACAGATGGTACTGTGATGGTCGCTTTTCTACTTACCATGCTCACAGGTGGTACTGTGATGGTTGCTTTTCTACTCACAGGTGGTACTATGGTGGATGCTTTCCTAATCACATTGCTCACAAGTGGTACTGCAATGGTTGCTTTCCTACTCACAATGCTCACAGGTGGTACTGTGATGGTTGCTTTTCTACTCACAGGTGGTATTGGGATCGTTGCTTTTTCTACTCACGGGTGGTATTGAAATGATTATTTTTATACTCACAGGTGGTACTGTGATGGTTGTTTTTATACTCACAGGTGGTATCGATATGGTTGCTTTTCTACTCAAAGGTTGTATTGAGATGGTTGCCTTTCTACTCACCATGCTCAGAGGTGATACTGTGCTGGTTGCTTTTCTACTCACAGTTGGTACTGCGATGGTTGCTTTTCTACTCGCAGGTGATACTGAGATGGATTCTTGTCTACTCACAGGTAGGCGGACGCACAATATCACAAGTGCTACATAGTTCAGTGACTTGTGTCCCCTTCCTGGTTACGACAAAATGGAACAGCATGATGTGCTACCCTTAAGATCGATTATGTTAAATCTAAGGATGGGTGATATCCGAACCAAAACTTCTTATTCAATTCTAAACGGTCATCACTGCTTCTTGGTGTTTCTAAAATATAACATATGTATTCGTTACATTGTTAAAACGGAATGAATGACACATGATACATCTAAATTATATTTATTTTTTTTGTGTGTGTGTTTTGTTTAGGAAGCATCCGGATGAACATAATGTCAACCTAGCTGGACCAAGCTCAGACTCACACTCTTCATCATCTGAGTCCAGCCCAAGGAGATCAAAACGGTATGCTTTGAAGCTTACATAGAGTAAATTTTATTTTCCATCCATTTACCAAATAAAATAATATAAAAAGAATGGTTTTGGAAATATTAGATATCTAATGAGAAACTTACCATTTTTCAGTGACTTGAAAAGCTATGGAAATCAATATGTCTAGTGGAAAAAAATTGCAGATAAGTCATAAATTTGGAATGTCGTTCCTCCACTATTTTTTCTTCTTTGGTACTTGATACGATAACTTTTCCATATCCCAAAGAAAATGAGTTACCAGTGGTTGTATGCGAAACCTGGTCCTGCGACAGTTGCTCTACCGTAAATACCCTACACCAACAGAATCCCTAACTTCAACCCATGACCAAGCACTACACATAACCCTTACCTTAACCCTAAACCTTACCTAAATCCCGATTGCAAGTTGAACTGCCTCTAAAACACTGGTCGCACAATACCCAAATCAGGAACTCTGCTGAGTGGTGTGCAACATACTTTTCTGCTATTCACAGGTGGCGGTGCTGTTCACAGGTATCACTTTAAAGGTTGCTTTTCTACTAACAGGTATCACTATGGTGGTTGCTTTTCTACTAACAATTGGTGATGAGATGGTTGCTTTTCTACTCACAGGTGGTACTGAGATGATTGATTTTCCACTCATTGGTGGTAGTGTGATGGTTACTCTCCTACACACCATGCTCACAGGTGGTGCTGTGATGGTTGCTTTTCTACTCACAGTTGGTATTGAGATGGTTGCTTTTCTCCTCACAGGTGGTGCTTAGATGGTTGCTTTTCATCGTACACATGGTACAGGTGGTATTGAGATGGTTGCTTTTCTACTTACATGTCGTACTGAGATGTTGGCTTCTACTCCCATGTGGTACTGAGAGGGTTGCTTTTCTACTCACTGGTGGTGCTGAGATGGTTCCTTTTCTACTCACAGGTGGTAGTGAGATGGCTGCTTTTCTCCTCACAGGTGGTGCTTAGATAGTTGCTTTTCATCTTACACATGGTACACGGTGGTATTTGGATGGTTGCTTTTTTACTTACATGTGGTACTGAGATGATTGCTTTTCCACTCATTGGTGGTAGTGTGATGGTTACATTCCTACACACCATGCTCACAGGTGGTGCTGTGATGGTTGCTTTTCTACTCACAGTTGGTATTGAGATGGTTGCTTTTCTCCTCACAGGTGGTGCTTAGATGGTTGCTTTTCATCGTACACATGGTACAGGTGGTATTGAGATGGTTGCTTTTCTACTTACATGTCGTACTGAGATGTTGGCTTCTACTCCCATGTGGTACTGAGAGGGTTGCTTTTCTACTCACTGGTGGTGCTGAGATGGTTCCTTTTCTACTCACAGGTAGTAGTGAGATGGCTGCTTTTCTCCTCACAGGTGGTGCTTAGATGCTTTTCATCTTACACATGGTACACGGTGGTATTGAGATGGTTGCTTTTTTACTTACATGTGGTACTGAGATGGTGGCTTCTACTCCCATGTGGTACTGAGAGGGTTGGTTTTCTACTCACAGGTGGTATTGAGATGGTTGCTTTTCTACATAGGCTTAGGAACCGGGGGGCTCAGATATCATTGAGCCCCCCCCCCCCCCCCAATATTTTGGCGGGGCTTATAGATATCATTGAGCCTCCCCCCCCCCCAAAAAAAAAAAAAAAAAAAAAAAATTGGTGGGGCTTAGATACATTGAGCCCCCAATATTTTAAGTGGGGCTCAGATATCATTAACCCCCCTCCTCCCCAATCATTATATTCTAGGCATGAAACTCATGTATACCTATCATCTACAGACTTACCATTCAAATATAAACATTTTATAAATATTTATGTGGGGATGGGGAGGGGGGCTCAGACATCGGATCTCGCATATCATTGACCCCAAAAAAATATATTTGGTGGATCTCGGATATCATTGAGACCCCCAAATATTTTGGCGGGACTCTGATATCATTGAGCACCCCCCCCCCCTCCCCAATATTTTGGTGGGGCTCAGATATCATCAGACCCCCAATTGTTTTTGGTGGGGCTCGGATAACATCACGGAGCCCCCGATATTTTTGTGGGGCTCGGATATATTGAGCCCCCACTATTTGTGTTGGATCTCGGATATCATTGAGCCCCCCCCCCCCAATATTTTTGCGGGGCTTATAGATATCATTGAGCCCCCCCCCCCCCCCCCAAAAAAAAAAAATAAATAAATAAATAAAATAAAATAAATAAATAAAAAAAAATTTTGTTGGGGCTTAGATATCATTGAGCCCTTAGGGGCTCAGATACCATTGAACCCCCAATATTTTAAGTGGGGCTCAGATATCAGATACCATTGAACCCCCAATATTTTAAGTGGGGCTCAGATATTATTGAGCCGCCCCCAATATTTATTGCGGGGCTCGGATATCATTAACCCCCCTCCTCCCCAATCATTATATTCTAGGCATGAAACTCATGCATACCTATCATCTACAGACTTACCGTTCAAATATAAACATTTTATAAATATATCATTGAGCACCCCCCCCCCCCTCCCCATATTTTGGTGGGGCTCAGATATCTTTGAGGCCCCCCCCCCAATATTTTGGTGAGGCTCAGATATCATCAGCCCCCCAATTGTTTTTGGTGAGGCTCGGATAACATCACGGAGCCCCCCTCCCCCCCCCCCCCCGATATTTTTGCTCGGATATCATTGAGCCCTCACTATTTGTGTTGGATCTCGGATATCATTGAGCCCACCCCCCCCCCCCCCCAATATTTTGTTCGGGCTCGGATAGGCTAGCTACCATTGACCCCGCCCTCCCCAAATATATTTGCACACTTATGTTCTGGGCTTGAAGCTTCATGCGTTTCTATAATCTACAGATCGACTTAGTATTCAAATTATTATTAAAACTGAGAGTTTATAAATTTTGGGAGATTGATTGAGGGGGGCTCATTTGTCAACGACCGATATTGGGTGGTGCCACATTTCAGTTTTTAATGTCCGATTATAGGCATGTGTGACAATAAAAGTTTTTTTTTCACGTTCCTGGCGTATTATTTTTTCCAAAGGTGTTAAATGTGTTTTTTTTAACACCTAGTACTTTGTCTAACTTAATAAAAATAGTAAACGAAGAAGCTTGACTGGGGAGGAATTTTTAATTTGTAAACAAATCTTTCGGCATATTACTCCCAGTGTTAAAGATCGTATGCTCGATCTGTAATGAAAAAACACAAGTCAGAAAAAATTGGAACCAGCGGGATTCGAACCTGTCATCTACTGCTTGCCGGGCAGCGACTTAACCACCAGGCTATTCTGGTTCACGGCCAAGTCACGACGAACTTGGCCGTGAACCAGAATAGCCTGGTGGTTAAGTCGCTGCCCGGCAAGCAGTAGATGACAGGTTCGAATCCCGCTGGTTCCAATTTTTTCTGACTTGTGTTTTTTCATTACAGATCGAGCATACGATCTTTAACACTGGGAGTAATATGCCGAAAGATTTGTTTACAAATTAAAAATTCCTCCCCAGTCAAGCTTCTTCGTTTACTAACCATTGTTCCACGGCGGACCGTTTGAATATTAATGAGTCAGAAAGAAGAGGATCTTGGGTATTTGATTCTAGTTCGTCGTGACTTGGCCGTGAACCAGAATAGCCTGGTGGTTAAGTCGCTGCCCGGCAAGCAGTAGATGACAGGTTCGAATCCCGCTGGTTCCAATTTTTTCTGACTTGTGTTTTTTCATTACAGATCGAGCATACGATCTTTAACACTGGGAGTAATATGCCGAAAGATTTGTTTACAAATTAAAAATTCCTCCCCAGTCAAGCTTCTTCGTTTACTAACCATTGTTCCACGGCGGACCGTTTGAATATTAATGAGTCAGAAAGAAGAGGATCTTGGGTATTTGATTCTAGTTCGTCGTGACTTGGCCGTGAACCAGAATAGCCTGGTGGTTAAGTCGCTGCCCGGCAAGCAGTAGATGACAGGTTCGAATCCCGCTGGTTCCAATTTTTTCTGACTTGTGTTTTTTCATTACAGATCGAGCATACGATCTTTAACACTGGGAGTAATATGCCGAAAGATTTGTTTACAAATTAATAAAAATAAACTGAATATCTTACAATTCAACGATTTCTTCAAGTAGGCCTACTTTTATTAATTTCTTCAACTGCTCAAAAGAAAGGCTACAAATGTTTTTTTATCAAGTCATTATATCGAAAAATTTCGGCTCGCGCTTTGCGCTCGCATGGTTTAACTGCATGTATGGAATTCCGAACGTGATCAGCGTCCTAGAACCTCCGACGCCATATTTGTTTAATCTATTTAACCCATGTTAAAATGATTATTTCAGGGGATTTTAAAATAAGGGTTTAGAATGCAGTGATTTCAGGTCAATTTATCGAGAGAGAAAAAAAAAATCAGCTCGCGCTATGCGCTCGCATGATTTTATTGCCTATTGGGTATATAATTTAGACCCAAAAGGCAAAAAATACTGTGTTTCCAGGTAACTGCACCCCCCCCCCCCCCCCCCTCTCCCTAGTGGTGGTCTAAAAATGGGGGTAGAGCAAAGAGAGAAGAAAAAGAAAGGCTTAACAATTTACGCAAAAAGAGACTCTAAAAAGGCGCCAAAACAGTTTTGGACTGTTGGAATGGTGACAACTGGGGGGGGGGGGGGGGGGGGGCAGTCGGGGGAAAAAAAAAAACTTCAAACGGCGGGTCAAAAAACAAATGGTTGCTTTTCTACTCACTGGTAGTACTGAGATGGTTTCTTCTACTCTCAGGTGGTACAGGGAGGGTTTTTTTTCTTTCTCGCAGGTGATACTGAGATGGTTGCTTTTCTACTCACTGGTGGTACTTAGATGGTTGCTTGGCTACTCACTGGTGGTACTGAGAGGGTTGCTTTTCTACTCACAGGTGGTACTGAGATGGCTGCTTTTCTACTCACAGGTGGTACTGAGATGGTTGCTTTTCTACTCACAGGTTGTACTGAAATGGTTGCTTTTCTACTCACTGGTAGTACCGAGATGGTTTCTTCTACTCTCAGGTAGTACAGAGAGGGTTGTTTTTCTACTCGCAGGTGATACTGAGATGGTTGCTTTTCTACTCACTGGTGGTACTTAGATGGTTGTTTGGCTACTCACTGGTGGTACCGTGATGGGTGCTTTTCTCCTCGCAGGTGGTACTGAAATGGTTGCTTTTCTACTCACTGGTGGTACTTAGATGGTTGCTTGGCTACTCACTGGTGGTACCGTGATGGGTGCTTTTCTACTCACAGGTGGTACTGAAATGGTTGCTTTTCTACTCACTGGTGGTACTGAGATAGTTGCATGGCTACTCACTGCTGGCACCACAAGTTAATATCTGAGCTACTCACAAGCACTGGCGTATCCACACACGCCTGACGGGGGAAGGGCACAAACGGGGGTGAGGCACAAAATTAAAGAGTCCAGCCCTCCCCCCCCCCCCCCCGCCGGCTGCTATTTATTTAATTCTTTTTTTTGTTTTTGCTGTCGGGTCTTGCGTTACCGACGAGAGAGGGCAGTATTTGAGACCAAAAATCTATGGAAGTGAAGTGACAATACGGTTTATTTTGTCAAGACTAGTTGGCATGAATATTCATGAAAAACAAATTTTAGAGATGTAATATAATAACCAAACTAGCTGTTCTCTGTGTGGCGAGTTCGGATCTACGTTGTGCTTCTCATGAAGATATCCCGAGTTCGAGTCTCATCAGGGTTAGATTTTGGTTATGGTTAGGGTTAAGGTTAGGCTGTAGGAATTTAGTATTGAAAGAATTCGAACGCCATTTTGTTTCCAGAAAAGTGAGACGTCCATGTCGCAACTCTTTAATACAGGGACACTAATCTTGACGCTCAGATACTGCCCTCTCTTGTCGGTGGCGCAAGTCCTGACAGAAAAATTCCCCCTGGCTACGCCTGTATTTGTTCAAAAAGTGGAACAGCAATATATCCTATAAGCTGTTTTGCTACCCATCTGAGCGGTTATGTTCACTCTATTGATGTGCGATATCCGAACCAAAACGTCTTCCTCAAAGCTTAGCTGTCATCACTGCTTTTTCACTGATTTTTTTTTAATATAACATATTTCGTTACAGTTGAAATTGAAAGAATGACAAATGAGACATCTATTTCGTTATGGAGTTTTTTCTGTTGTGCTTGTTTTAATTAGGAAGCATACTGAGGACGATAATGCCAACCGACCTGGATCAAGCACAGAATCACACTCTTTAGCATCTGGGGCCAACCCAAGAAGATCAAAACGAACCAGGTATACTTTGAAGTTTACCAAACGTAAATTTAATTTTTCATCAATGCAACTAATAAAAAATATAAAGAAAATATAAAGAAAATCGGGCAACTGAAAAACAATTTTTCTATGACATGAAAAAGTATGAAAATCAATGGCCCGTATTCTGCAAAGGTGCCTACCTTTAAGCCCTGGCCTCAGTATGTACATTTAGGCCATTGAATTATGGAGTTAGTGGCGAAAATATTTGTTCGCCAGCCCTCTAAAAGTCGCTCGGTGGAGGGGGGTATAAGATTTTGTGGGGTCCACTTTTCACTTTTCCTCCCATAATTCTCTGACAAGCAACAAAAAGGGTTATCAGGGCCGGGATCCGTAAATCTGCTACTGTCATTAATATTATGTTAGAAAAAGTCCAAACGCACCCTTTCTGCAAAACCAGGAGGGGATCCTGGATCCGCCCCTGATAACAGCCCTGAATTTCTGCCCCCCCTTTTTTTTTTTAAATCCTGGATCCGCCCCTGATAATAAAAATAATAACAATATTTAGAAAAAGTCAACGCACCCTTTCGGCAAAACAGGGCGTGCTTTGTGCGAATGGTGGCGTTCCAGTCAACGCGACCCGACGCTCCCAACGCACCCTTTCGGTCAAACCGGGGGGGGGGGGGGGGTTTGGACGAATGGTGGCGTTTGCGTCAACGCGACGCGACGCGACGCTTCCCACCCTTTCGGACTAAGCCATACCCATGTTAGAGTTATCGTTACATAAAATGAATGTATGCACGTTTATACAATACATTCGTTTCCTTCGAAAACAATATAAATTTTCATTAATTTTAAAGTGATAACAAATGCATGTATATAAAAATGACAGTGATGATAACAAAAATAAATTAATGAATGAAAAATAATAATAGTAATATTAATTAATAAATTAATTAATTAATAAAATTGAATATAATAATGATGGAATCGAATATTTTGGGGCACTGAAACCCCCCAAAATCTACAGTAGCGCTCGCAAAAACAAAGATTTGGAGAGAAAGAAATAAAAATACAAGCCAAAAATGTTAATAACATTACAAAATATATATCTTTAAATTTTCCAATTGACCCAAATATTCACCTTTTAAAGTTGAAAGGTGAAAGAAAATACTTAACTTAAAGGTGCATAACCCGGGAAAAGGATTTGTTTTCCTTATTAAATCATACATCTTGCATCAATCAATACAATGGTTTTCATAGTTTTTCATGCCCTCAATTTCCTCTCTTTTTTCTCTTTTTTTTGTTGTTTACTTCCTTATTGATTGTCCGATTTTTCTCAAACTTTCGGTACAGTTTCTCTTTTTCCCCTTCTTTTGCTTTGCTGTGTTTTTTCTTTTCTTTTTTTTTTAACATGTTATTTTGGGCAACAGCTAACCCCAACTTATCACTTCTATTTAATAAAGGTTGTGTTACGAAAATTGTTTCCCCTTTTGGGGGTCTTTTCCAGGAATCAAGGTCATAGGAATGAACCTTTAACTGACGACGACATTCATAGACTTAGTGCAAAGATACCGGACGGTAAATTTGATGACCTTGCCATCGAACTTCATTTGGGATACAACAGAGGTAGAAACATTAAAAGAAATGAAACAACTGAGGCCGCATATCGCCAGCTCCTGCACGAGTGGGCGGTATCGATTCAAAACCCAACAAGAGGCTTGATGAATAAAATCCTAAGGAAATGTCGTCTCAAAAGATTGATCGACAACTATTACTAACCGAAATGATCGAAGGAATGCCGTTACTAGAGAAAATGATTTAGATAAGGCCAGTACTGTACTGGACGCTTACGATATTTATGATATGATTATGACATATATTTTTGTTATATGTTCTGGTACTTAAACTGAAATTTTAGAGAGACTGGTTTAAAAAATAAATATTTCTGATTCTTTTTCATATAGTAGTAGCGCGGTTATTTGGAACAGCTGAATGTAAACAAGTATCAAAACTTGCTGGAATCACATTGGCTAAACAAAAACATACACCCATACACGCGCACTCACACTTGTATATATTTGCGTAATGTAGAGTTCCTTTTTTCAATTCTACCACAGGCCATTTTATTAAGTAAAGTCGGAATAATATATTACGAAATCAATCACAAAGAAACATTCCTTTGATTTAGTTCGTTACAGGTGCACTCACTTCTTTCTGTTTCTTCAAATAGATGAAGGTTGAAGTGAATGCCACTTAAAGAATGTATATATATATATATATATGTATATACACTGTTGGTCATAATGGTAGCATAATTGTTTTTCTACCTTTCGTACACTATTGACAACAATACGAGTCATTTTTTTTTTGCAAAATAAAGCTTATATCTTCACCGATTTTATTGATAAATCTGTTCTCAACATATGAAATAAAAAATATAAGACAAAAATTATTTCATACAAACTTTATACACTGGTTTAAACCACTTTTGACAAACACAATCATCCAGACCTTGGATTCCTTGAAAAAATGTATCGTTTTTGGTAAATGTTTAACCATGATAATTTTATCGTGAAAAATAAAATCTTGGGATCTTTTGATGATTGAAGGGAAGTGTTCCTCTTTTTAATCTTGTTGGGTCACTTAGTACCAGTGCCTCCACACGCCGTGGCATACTGTCCACAAGGTTGTTGATGGTGTTCAAGGGCAGTGCATCCCACTCTTCGGTCAGTGCCTGGGCTAACTCCTGCACATTTTGAGGATGATTGTTTCTCTCATTGATGGCACGGCCCAATGCATCCCAGGCGTGCTCAATGGGGGTTCATGTCGGGGGAACAGGCAGGCCAAGGCATCTGCTGCACGTCCTCTGCGTCAAGGAATTCCCTCACCAGACGTGCCCTATGTGATCGAGCGTTGTCGTCTTGGAGCTGAAAGTTATTGCCATATACCCTTCTCGCGTATTGAAGACAATGGCGTTCCAGGATACCGCGGTACAGGTGCAGCCAATGGCGTTTTTCCGCCATAATGTATTCCGACCCATACCATCACTGAGCCTCCACCTGCTTGATTGGTTTCCTGGACACAGTCATTACGGAGGTTCTCGCCCCACAATCGTCGAACCCTCTGCCTCCCATCGGTGCGGTCAAGGATGTACCGGCTTTCATCAGTGAAGATTACATGGCGCCAGTGACCAAGCTGCCATCTCCTGTGCCTCCTAGCACACTGGAGTCGAGCAACCCGGTGGCGAACAGTGAGACGTGGAACCTTGGTCATTCGCCGAGCTCTGTAGCAATGTTGGCCAAGTCTCCTGTTTACGGTTTCCCGTGAAACGTTCACTCCGAACTGCCTCCTCCACAAGTGGCAAAGACGACTCGCTGGTATTCTCCGGTTCCTACGGCACATGTTCAGCAGTTGACGGTCATCCCGTGCGGATGTTCTTCGTGGTCGACCTGTAGATCTCTCTGGACTCAAAGTACCGCCTCTCGATGTCTTCTGAGGATGCGGCACACACAACTCTTCGATAGTCCAAGAATATCTGCAATCTGGGCCTGTGTCCGTCCATTCCGTCGGAGTGCAAGGACCCTCTGACGAATTGCAAGTGCCGTTGGGCGAGGCATAGTGTAAGGAATCAATGTACCAAATTTGGTAGTAATTGATCAAGCTAACTCTGAAAACGGGCTGTTAACACACGTAGGCTTTCTGCACGAAATGGACAGCAAAACAACAGCAGAAAGGAGGCTCCGCCTTTCATAGCACCAAACAATAAGATAGGCCACGTTATGGAATGTTTCACTTGACCGACTTTTACCTCGACAATAAAAAATCATTATGTAATCAATGAACCTGGTCAATATTATCTATTTAGGCTTTTAAATATGATTAAATCAACGGATGACTATGAAAATACGAATTATGCTAACATTATGACCAACAGTGTATATATATCAAATAAATCTTTCATCCTATAAATTAAGCAAAACAATTTGCCAAACTTTTGATTAAGAAACATTTCAGTCTTTAAAGTTTGAATATTTCTGTGATTTGAATTTATTGGTCATGCAATCAATTTTCATCTCAAAGAGTGTCACATAATCATTCTATACCACTAAGGCCTGGAGTTGCCTCCTATGAAGTGAAATGGAAAGATGTTCCTTTCATATACCCAACAATAAACATCTAAAGGTGGTTGCTTTTCAACTTTGTAAGAAAACATTTTAGCCTTCAAGTTATGAATATTTTTTTCATATTTCGAGTGATTTTTATCGATTCGACTTGATGTTTATGTAATTTAACAACATGACATCTAAGAATTTCATGTATCACCTCCGAAACCACAAAAGACCTGAAGTTGCCGAAAGGCCCTTTTCACATCGTCACGTATTAAAAACCGCCCTTCTGTGCAGTGAACCGTGACGCGATGCCCAATCTGTATTATGTAGATTACACAATAACTTATTTAAAACTCCATCTTTATACAATAGGCTCACAATGTGAAGTGATACCGGAAACATAAGTTTCAACCAAGTTTGGCAACATTGTATGTAAAATGACAAATGATGAGACGAAGACGATCTCATCACCGGATGGCTTGTTTGATGTTGGCTTTGATAACATCGACTACAAGAAGTTCAAGCTCCATTTCTTTGGGAATAATTTGTCCTTTACACACTTTTTTGTTACATGATTCTTACATTCTCCTTCAATGATTGATTCTTTGTCACATTCCTATATATTGTCTCCAAACGACTTTCATTCTGTCCTTGATTTTGATATAGAAAAATCTTTAAATGTTTCCCATGGTAATATTAGATCCCTCAGTAAGAATATTGAAGCATTAAGGTTATTGTATGACATTTGCATCAAAGTGAAATTTCATATAATTGGCTTGTCAGAAGTTTGGAATGTATCGCACAAGTCTGACTTGAATTTAAAAGGATATATGTTGGAGGTTAAATGTCGAGATAACAAATTAAGAGGAGGAGGAGTTGGGGTATACATTCCTTCTTCCTACGAATACGTAGTGTTAGATTATGATGTTTCTCATGCCGAATCTATTTGGTTAGAAGTTGATACATGTGAAAGTCAGAAAATGGTTGTTGGTGTAGTTTATAGAAAGCCCAATACAGATATAACAGTTTTCCAAGATAGTATTTTGGGTGTACTTGAGAATATCAAAGTGGACAAGCATAAATGTATTTTGTTAGGTGATTTCAATATAAATGCATTATGTGCAGATGAAAGCTTACGGGAATTTGGAACAGCTATGCAATGTTTAGGCTTAGCTCAGATGATAGAATCCCCAACCAGAGTGGCAAATGGTACTGCGTCATTATTAGATCATATTTATACAAACCTAAACATGTTTGAGACTCATTCAGGGACAGTAGAAAGTGATTTATCAGATCACTTTCCAGTGTTTACATTTTTCAAAGACTTCTTTACAAAAAGTCAGTCCACGGGAATGAAATCAATGTTTAGATGTTACAAAAAGTATGACCTTTATAAATTCAACCGTGATCTTGCAAACCTCAACTGTTCAAACATATATGACTGTGATGATGTAAATATGGCATACTATGCTTTTTGCACTTCCGTTACTGAACTCTGTAATAAACATGCCCCTTTTATCAAAAAGAATCAACCCCAAAATAAAGTAAATGGTAAAAAGCCATGGATCACTCATGCAATTATGAAATCTATAAAAGTGAAACACAAATTATATTTAAAAGCACTTAAATCAAACTATGAAGAAGAAAACGTCAAAAAGTATAAGAAATATAGAAATGTTTTGACCACTGTTCTGAAAAATGATAAAAGGAATCACTATAGTACTTTATTGAATGATAATTAGAGCAACACCAGCAAATCATGGTCAATCATTAATGAACTACTGGGGGCAAAAGTGCATCAATAAATCAAGTAAGTAAATTAATTAAACAAGTGGATGGGCAAAATGAAGAGATTACTTGTAAATCAAATATTGCGAATGAATTTAATAATTTCTTTGTGACTGTTGGACCAAAACTATCTAGCAAACTTCCATAGCGAAATAAAGAATTCATAAACCATTTGGGGACATCAACTCAGTAATCTTTCTTTTGGAAACCAGTCACGCACACAAAAGTTTTAAACCACTTGCAATGAAAAAAAGTGGTCATGATAATATTCCAGCAATATTACTAAAAGATGGGGCATTTCATGTGTCCAAAGTTTTAATGTATATTTTCAATCTTTCATTAGAAACTGGAACATTTCCTGATGAGATGAAAATTGCGAAAGTGACACCGCTATATAAGAAGGGATCTAAATACGAATGTGGAAATTATAGACCGATATCTGTTTTACCTGTTATATGTAAGGTATTTGAAAAGATTGTACCCATAAGACTGCTACATTTTTTGGAAACAAATAAGATATTGTATCAGCATCAGTATGGTTTTAGAAAGAACAATACGTTCTCAGTGATTAATTTAATTAATAATACATAACGATCCATTGATGATGGGCAATGTACACTTGGAATATTCATTGATTTCCAAAAAGCTTTTGATACAATTGATCACAGTATTTTGTTACATAAACCGTCACATTATGGTATACGAGGTTTGCCTTTGCAATGGTTCCATAGTTACTTTCAAAATCGATTCCAATTTCTTAAAATCGGGGATACACTATCAGACAAGAGGCAAATCAAATGCGGAGTTCCGCAGGGGACTGTTTTTGGCCCTACTCTATTTTTGATTTATATAAATGATTTACCACTAGTCTCAGACTTTTTTAACTTTAGGCTATTTGCCGATGATTCAAATCTATTTCATACATTTCCGCCTCACCAACACATCATTGATGTGCATGAAATTAATGCAAATTTACATCTGGTTCAAGAATGGTGTTTTGCAAATATACTTACAATCAACTCCGCGAAAACAAATCTCATGCTTCTAAGCAGTCGAAGGATGAGACCCTGTTTAAAAGGAAGACCTGAAATATTTGAGAATGATATACGAGAGGTTGATGTTGCTACTTTTGTTGGTATAGGCCTACATATTGATAAACACTTGACTTGGAAATCCCATATTCATCAGGTAAATAGCAGTATAAGGAAAAATGTCGGTATCTTATTTAGGCAAAGGCATTTCATGCCAAAACACCCTCTGATATTGTTGTATAAAAGCTCTAATACAACCGCATATTACATACGGTATTAAAGTATGGGGGAGCACTTATAAAACAAACCTTCAATGTATATACTCTATACACAAACGATGGCAATGCGTGCTATTACCTTTAGTTTTTCAGATCCCACTCGAGACCATTATCCAATTTTTCAGAATCTTAAATGTGTTTGAGTTACATCATCTAGCAATAGCAACTTTCATGTTTGATTTGTTGCGTAGAAAATTACCTCACTCCCTTGTTGATTATTGCTACATCATACAACACAGTTATTCAACGAGACAAAGAGTAGGAGGACAGTTACACCTTCCACATTTTAAAACGAGTCTGGGTAAATTTTCAACGTCATTTGTAGGTAGCAATTGTTGGCATAAACTCCCTTGTGGTATAAGACTAGAAAATACAAGAACAGGTTTTCGCAATGCTGTAATGCAGTTGTTGTTAAATGATACTTAATCATTATTGTTAAAAGATAATTTAATCATAGATTAATCATAGAATAAATTCTATAACCCACCTTTAGTTAGCACCTAATATATATAGTATTAGACTGATGGAATTTTAGTTAGCTTCGTAAATCATTGGGGGGTTTTATTTATACATTGTTTAATGTGATAAATATTGTTCATATTACTTAAAATCACATGCTTATATATATATCGAATGATAATTTGCATTTTCATAAGCAAATCTTAAACCTGGGGCCGGACCTGACTAGCGCTTGTGCTGTTTTCTGGTTCCATGTTACCATTTTTTTTCTTCTTGTTTTGCCATGATCTACTTATATGTTTTCCTGTAAATATTGTAAATATTATAATGTGCTGTATCTTGTTATTGGTAAATAAATACAATCGTATCATATCATATCATATATCACATAAACAAAGTAATTTAAAATGTTCAGACTTGACTTTAATTTTTTAAGCCTGACTTTTATATTCATTTCAGTACTATCAGAGATCTGAGTTATGTTTGTTTCAAAAGTTTAATATATTCATTAATTCTACATAATTTACATAATGTATGGTATATACAAAAAGAAGATGTCATTATTTGTATCATTATTCTTAAATAATCAGATAATAGTATGAGAAATCTGTGTTATGTTTGTTTCAAAAGTTTAATATATTCATTAATTCTACATAATTTACATAATGTATTGTATATACAGAAAGAATATGTCATTATTTGTATCGACCCTTATTTGTTATATGTCATTGTGTATTGTGTTTGTCCATGATTTTAATTTTATAGTTGTATACATATGTGTGTATATATATATATATATATATATATATATATATATATATATGTATATTTACGTGTGGGCGTGTTTAGCCGTATGTCCGAGGACATTTTCGGACACAGAACAAAAAAAAATCATGAGAACAATAGTCCTCGAACGTCGAACAATGAATATGTGCCTTATTCCGTCGACTGTCCGAGGAGGGAGGAATAATAGAGGAACAATACTTGTCCTCGGAAGTAAAGCCATGTAAAGCTGTGTGTGTGTGTGTGTGTGTGTGTGTATGTATGTAAGTGACTTCATTCAATTTTGTTTGTTCTTCAGTCAATATATGAATTGTTCATGAATTAAGTTTACTGGAAAAGAATTGTATTTTGTTATCAGTTAAGTGGAAAAAGAATCGCATTTTGAAGAATAAGTTAAATTTTTGTGATGAGATCAGAATAACAAATTATGGAAATATTCATGGGGTAGTGTCGGATTGTGTTACCTTGAAGGTTATTGACATCAGTATATTCCTCATCGACAAAATGGTATTGTATACTTCACATGTTTTCCATTTGTTTCTCCTTCGCCATAATTTATCGCGATATGTTTGGGGTTTTGGGCGGGTAAGTAAAATTTATATCAGATTTCTGATAAAATATATGAATGTATAATATAAAAGATGCATCGGAAATGAATGTATATTACATTTAAGCAATATTATGACGTAAAACAGTAATATGACAAGAAACTAGGGTAAAGAAGATTCGAAATTAGGATAAGAAGAAGAAATAGAAGTTGAAAAAGAAGAAAACGAACTCAATTCTATTATTTCTTAAACATGTAATTAGTATATATATATATATATATAATTGTTGTATTGGCGTAACGGGTCTCTGAAAAATAGGGTCGGTCGGTCGGGATTTTTTATTTATTTTTTTTTTTTTACGACAGTATACTAGTAATACATAATACACGCAGCTAGTTCTGTCCGCAGCACTTCCGGGTTTTCGATCGCAGCACGATACGCGATATCGATAGTCAAAAAAAAACAAAAAAACTAGGGTCGGCGACATTTTTAGGGTCGGGCGGGTTACGCCAATACAACAATTTTTTTTTTTGGCCTAAGTCAGGATTGGTCGACTTTCGCTACTAAACAGTGCTCAATAAATAATGTAGAGCTAAATAAGTATATATGAAGAAAAGTACACAACTATGTGTACCGAACAAGCCTGTTTCGTAGATCTCTCCGCACTGAGTGGAGAGATCTACGAAACAGGCTTGTCGGGTACACGTAGTTGTGTACTTTTCTTCATATATACTTATATATTTATATATATATATATATACACACACTTGATCTAATAATATACTGTTAATACATGTTTGGGAGTGTGTTAGTGCGATCCCGCAACACGCAGGTTTTTATCGTGGTGTACCTAACGCACGACCTCACAACCATGTATTAACAGTTTTATAAAAACGGGTCTACAATCTTAGTGCTTTCACTTACCTCAAACTGTCATGGCATGTCCCATGCGTGAATCCTGCTCAGCAAAACATTATGTAGGCCTAGTAGAGTGTTGCAAACGTACAATGTTTATTTACAATGTTTAGGCCTAGCCTAGTCTAGACCGTTGCGAACGTATATAGGCCTACACATGTTTATTTACAATGTTTAGGCCTCGTCTTAGACCTATTTGTTAGTAATGTGTAATGGAAGTGGTATTGAATCTGGTTCACCGATGTATTTCCTTGAGCTTGGCTGAGCATGTTCGAATTTGAGCTTATAATTGAAGCCTGAAGATGAAGACAAGGTACCACCAATGGCACTAAGAAGAGTAGGACTAGTACCAGTACTAGCACTCGTAGTAGGAGTAGGACTCGGAGTAGGAATCACTTGGCACAGTTGTGTTCTTTGTGTAGTCCGTTCCATCCGCTTTTCTGATATGCCTGCATAGAAATGGCTCAACACAGCGTATCTTACTCACGTTGCGTGATGGTGGATAGGTCCGTGCGACTGAGTTTAGCGAAACTTTCAAGCTTTGAAAATCCAAATTTCACTGCTCTTTTCGTACTGTTGGAATCCTTCCCATTCAGTAGATCGTCGAGTTCTTCCTCCGTGAGAAGTGCAAAACTGAGATTCGAAGATACAGCCATTTTTTACACGCTTCTATCGTCAAAAATTAAACTTAAACTTTCATTTTCGGTACTGAATTGCAACGATCCGACCGCGGTAGCGCTATACAGCTGTAATTTTGTTGATTTGTTGATTTGTTGACATTAGCGCGACGATCGATATCGCGATATCGATAGCGTATACGGTATAGCGTGTAAAAACATATAGCAAAATCGAGTCGTATCGTCTGCGCTACATAAAAACGGTACATGTTTATGTTTACATGTTTACATGTGCAACAGTTCCCTTTTGCTGTATGTTATCACTTTTTTTTGCACAGTCACGTGGTGTTATTTGACCAATCAGGATGGCTACATTCTTGAACCCGTTTTATAACATGGTATGATAGGAAGAAGATAATAAGGAGATAAGGAAATGAACGAAATGGAAAGCAATAGAAGGAAATAGACTGAATAGATAAAATAGGGAAAGGAGTATTAGTTAACACTTCAGTAGCAAACAATGAAAAATCAAAGGGCAAATTAATTGGCAAAATTAATGCATGCATAAAATTTCTTTTGTTTAATTGTATTTGCATGTATGTTATGTTGCATTGTACTGTACCATTTTTATGTTGATTTACTGTTATGCTGGTGGAAAACAAATTTCCACGATTTTATGTGGATTAGAATGAATAAAAATATCCAATTATCAAATTATCAAATTATGTTTTAACGATTCGGAATTGAATAGATTTTCGATAGTTATCGTTTCACCGTATTTATGCACCTGCTGTTATGCTGAAAACCGTAGCCTAAACACGAAAAGGTATTAATTCTATGTTTTTTATCTGATCAAAAAACAAATGGAAGATGTGTTTGAATGTCGAAGTACATTACTACCCGAAGGGCCCCTTGTAAAGCAGCCCATCATCAAGGCTTGGAACGGGGCAACCGTGAAAGTGAAAGAGTACATTATATATGGAATCTATAATAAAGCAATGTTACTGGCTTGTGTTTAGGATACTTTGTAAATATTATCTGAAGACTTTGTAATTAATAAAATGTGAAAGAAATATAAGTTATCTAGAAGAAAGCAAGTGTTACTTTAAATATATATTAAATGATATTATAATAATAATAATTGAATGCCCAACTATGACATGAAATCTTTGTTTCAAAAATACTACCAATTTATATTCATAACGCATTGTACATAAATACACGTAATCATCTTTATTCAACGTAATAACTACATGAATAAAGAAGTAAACATTTAAATTCATGCCCATTATAGAGTGTAGTTTAACATAACCTTGACATGCAATGTATGATGCACACAAAAGAAGTGAACAGAACATTTTTAAAACAAGTTATTGATTATTTATGTACAAAAATGAAAGAAGTGTTATTACGAATACTTGGAATACTGCTGTTTGTTACGTGAAAATGTAATTTGTCACTATACTCAGTGCTTGTTTTAATTATGTGGAGATTGATTTTTCATCATACCCATTGCTTATTTTGGTACTTTTGTTGTTGTTTTCTTAACAATGGTATTAAAAAAAAACCAGAAAGGCAGTCAGTGTTCACTTTTCACAGTAGGAATACTTTTTATAGCAACAAATATTTGTATATTGCGTATAGTAAGGTATGATAAATATAATGAGAAAGATTCACGAGTAAATGTTTCATTCAAGGCTTAAATCATATCTCGTCGGCTAAGACAATGACAGCAATTAAGGCATTTTTAAATAAATCAAAGTGCTAATTATTACATATTTCATGTATTCTCCTATATCTTAGTATCATGATAATCATTATTAGGGGAAAATGTATTTCCTTCGTGAATGGAGCACAAATATTTCAAATTGTAAAATCATCAACTTTCAGTTGTTCTCTAACTAGCTGGAAATCCATGATCTCTGTGATTTCAGTTGTCCCATGAATGTGAAAGAAATTTACTGCAGGAAATACATGATACTTTCAAGATATATTTTCCCCCGTGAGACAACATATCGTTCTTTAACGTGTCAAAACAAAATTGAGTATCTGAATATAAAAAAGACCCAAGTCCATGGCAGGTCATTTCAAGTAAACTAAAAATTGTGAAATGTATTTATTTTACAGTGAACAAATTTGCTATATCCATTCCGTATACAGGATAAAGTGTCTAAAATAGTGGTCTTTATGAAGATACATGTAGTACTGTATATCTTTTTTTTTAATATGTAGTCGAACTCAAAAATAATGATCTCTCAGAATAATGTGTATAATATGCAATGTCTACCAAAAGAATTTTCTATTACATTTTACACAATATATCAAAATTTTATCTTGAAATTCAATGCAGCGTCTATATTTTTATATCGTGGAGTACATTCTATGTACTGCAATAATCTTGATGTTTTTCATTACTTGTACAGAATAGTGCCTAAAATATTGGTGTTTTAAAAAGAGATACATTAATACACATTATGATGTTAGCTATCTTAATCTTAATTGTGCAATCGAATTTACAATATTTTCTGTCAAAACTGTGTGTATAATAATTGTTATGCAATTTCTAAGAAATTGAATTTTTCCGTTATATGTTAAACAATATGTAACAATTTTATCTTGAAATTAAATACAGTATATATATTTGTAAATATCGTGGAGTACATTGTATATATAGGGTACCTCTAGAATATTGTACTTACTAATGCAGTGTAATATTTTCAATATCAATTTCAAATGTCTGAAATCATTCATTTTTAGTCAATTGGTAAATTAGTAATATTCAGTATTCGAGTGTTGACTTCAACAGCTCATTATTTGAATCATGCGTTTGTTCTATTTCTATCTTTGTTTTCGTTTAAATATGTGCATTATCAATCACCTAGATTATTATGCTTATTTCATTTTATATTACATTGTTTATATTCACTTATTTACACCAGTTGTAAAGCGCAGAGAAAGCTAGTTTAGTTATTTTGCGCTATATAAGCATTCAATTATTATTATTATTATTATCATACCTTTGAAAGAAACGTTTAAACTAATGCCGCGTATGCATTTAAGATTTACATTATAGTGTATACAGTTTGCAACGTTCTCTCTCATTATTGAGTCTTAAAAAATACCAGGTTTTTGAAACAGTAGTATTTTTAACAAGAAGCTTACAATTTCCCTTTCATTCTTGTGTTTCTTGAAACAAATTGTAACCGTAACGCTCTCCACGTACAATTTGTCTCCTTTTTGTAACGATCTTGCTCTTAAAAAATTAAAAAATAAACTTATAAAACAAATCAATATTCATGTCTTTAAAAATGTCTGCATCTTATTGAAACACCATTATGTAAATCTGCGTCACTAAATGTAGCTTTCTCAAATAATTATAATTATCAACATTTTGAAAGTTTTCTATAGGAAACAGAACTATACCCGAAATAGGCAAACAAATTCTCTCAAAATGTATAAAATTATTTTTTTTGGTCTATTCTTAAACATATGAACTCAAACAAGTAACGTGAATCTAGGAATTTTTAAACGTGATTATTTGATTATTATTTGTTATCATATACCTGTTTATCTTAATGTTATTTTAATCAAATACCATTGTGATCTTTATGTAGATGTTATTGCTGTAAATTGTAGAGTTTCACCTTTAGCTGCATGATTGATTGCATTGTTGCGGTTGTTTTTATGTGTTTGTTGTTCTTGGTTGTTGCGTTGTTGTTGTTTTTTTAATAAACCTTTTTAGCAAATGTCTTCAATCTTGTTCGTTGAATAAAGTGTAGCATAATTTACAGCTGCAGATTGTTGAATGTTTAGGCCTACAATCTTTCACGTTTTAGTGTTCAGTTGTAATCAAATTAATGTCTGCAAACTTAGAATGTGATCTGGTATCAACCGTCTTTATATTTGTACCGGGTTTTTGCCAAAAGTGTCTTCACTTTTGAAATCTTTACATTAAATTGGCTAAGGGACCGTTTTGTGTTGTGATTGTTGAATGTCCTAAAACTTCCGATCTTTTAACCCTTACGAACGTTTGATCATTTTATTCCGTGAACACTTTCAAAATATCCAGATCCAGGATTCTCTGCTTTGGGGAACTGGTCCGAAAAAATCTGTGACTAGGCGTAGCCAGTCACATATATTCTCTGAGCACCTAGTGAGCTATTCCATGAACCTGCTTTTTATAAATGAGCTTCAATGCTTGGAATCCATACATTATTTGTATGTCCAGCAAGGTTTGGAGGGCTGGGGGGAAAATTCTCACTACCCCCCTCCCCCTTTTTTCTGCCAAACTGGCGGAACCTGTTTTATGAATGGAGATTTTTTGCTCTGGCAGTTTTTGCTCTGGCATCTTTACCTCTGGCATTTTTCCTCTGGCATTTTTACCTCTGGCATTTTTACCTCTGGCATTTTTACCTCTGGCATTTTTACCTCTGGCATTTTTTCCTCTGGCATTTTTACCTCTGGCATTTTTACCTCTGGCATTTTTACCTCTGGCATTTTTACCTCTGGCATTTTTTCCTCTGGCATTTTTACCTCTGGCATATTTTCCTCTGGCATTTTTACCTCTGGCATTTTTACCTGGCACCCTGGGCAAAAGGGAACCCATATAAATCCCATATGTATTTTCCTATATCGGTTTGCCCAGTTTATTCCCATGTTATACCCATATGGGCATTTACATGTTTATGTTACATGTTTATGGGTTAACCCATTTTGAGATCTACTTGGGCCAGCCCATATGGGAACCATATGGGAAAAGACTGGGAAAACCCATATGGGAATGACATGTAAATGCCCATATGGGTATCATATGGGAATAAGCTGGGCAAACCCATCTGGGAAACATCTGTAAATGCCCATATGGGTATCATATGGGAATATGCTGGGCAAACCCAAATGGGAAAGACATGTAAATGCCCATATGGGTATCACATGGGAGTAAGCTGGGCAAACCCATCTGGGAAACATATATATTTACACACATGGGTATCATATGGGAATAAGCTGGGCAAACCCATCTGGGAAACATATATTTTTGCCAAAATGGGTATTATATGGGAATAAGCTGGGCAAACCCATCTGGGAGACATATATATTTGCCCACGTGGGTATCATATGGGAATAAGCTGGGCAAACCCACCTGGGAAACATAGAATGATGACATCAAAGAAAAATAATATAAGAAATGTAAAGAAAGAAAAGACGATAGCATGATGAAAACACAAGAAAACAAGGAAAGATAGAAAGAGAAAATGAAATGTTAGAACGATACAACAGTATGACATAAGGAAAAGGTAAAAAGAGAAGATGATTAAATGGTGAAAACAAAGAATAACATAAGCCCAGGTAACAGGCCCATGTGGGGCCCATATGGGCATCATCCGGGCCATCTGGGCCATCTGGGCAAAAGGGAACCCATATAAATCCCATATGTATCCCTTGTGGGACCCATATGGGTTAACCCATTTTGAGATCTACTTGGGCCAGCCCATATGGGAACCATATGGGAAAAGACTGGGAAAACCCATATGGGAATGACATGTAAATGCCCATATGGGTATCATATGGGAATAAGCTGGGCAAACCCATCTGGGAAACATCTGTAAATGCCCATATGGGTACCATATGGGAATAAGCTGGGCAAACCCACCTGGGAAACATATATATTTGCCCACGTGGGTATCATATGGGAATAAGCTGGGCAAACCCACCTGGGAAACATATATATTTGCCCATATGGGTATCATAAGGGAATAAAATGGGCAAACCGATATGGGAATGACATGTAAATGCCCATATGGGTATTACATGGGAATAAACTGGGCAAACCAATATGGGAATGACATGTAAATGCCCATATGGGTATCATATGGGAATATGCTGGGCAAACCCAAATGGGAAGACATGTAAATGCCCATATGGGTATCACATGGGAGTAAGCTGGGCAAACCCATCTGGGAAACATATATATTTACCCACATGGGTATCATGTGGGAATAAGCTGGGAAAAACCAAATGGGAAAGACATGTAAATGCCCATATGGGTATAACATGGGAATAAACTGGGCAAACCGATATGGGAATGACATGTAAATGCCCATATGGGTATCATATGGGAATAAAATGGGCAAAACGATATGGGAATGGCATGTAAATGCCCATATGGATATAAAATGGGAATAAACTGGGCAAACCGATATGGGAATGACATGTAAATGCCCATATGGGTATCATATGGGAATAAAATGGGCAAAACGATATGGGAATGGCATGTAAATGCCCATATGGATATAAAATGGGAATAAACTGGGCAAACCGATATGGGAATGACATGTAAATGCCCATATGGGTATCATATGGGAATATGCTGGGCAAACCCAAATGGGAAAGACATGTAAATGCCCATATGGGTATCACATGGGAGTAAGCTGGGCAAACCCATCTGGGAAACATATATATTTACCCACATGGGTATCATGTGGGAATAAGCTGGGAAAAACCAAATGGGAAAGACATGTAAATGCCCAAATGGGTATCACATCGGAGTAAGCTGGGCAAACCCATCTGGGAAACATATATTTTTGCCAAAATGGGTATTATATGGGAATAAGCTGGGCAAACCCATCTGGGAGACATACATATTTGCCCACGTGGGTATCATATGGGAATAAGCTGGGCAAACCCACCTGGGAAACATATATATTTGCCCACGTGGGTATCATATGGGAATAAGCTGGGCAAACCCACCTGGGAAACATATATATTTGCACATATGGGTATCATAAGGGAATAAAATGGGCAAACCAATATGGGAATGACATGTAAATGCCCATATGGGTATTACATGGGAATAAACTGGGCAAACCAATATGGGAAAGACATGCAAATGTCCACATGGGAATCATAAGGGAATATGCTGGGCAAACTCAAATGGGAATGACATGTAAATGCCCATATGGGTATAACATGGGAATAAACTGGGCAAACCGATATGGGAATGACGTGTAAATGCCCATATGGGTATCACATGGGAGTAAGCTGGGCAAACCCATCTGGGAAACATATTCAATTGAGCATATGGGTATCATATGGGAATAAGCTGGGCAAAACCATCTGGGAAACATATGTAAATGCCCATATGGATATCATGTGGGAATAAGCTGGGCAAAGCCATATGGGAAAGACATGTAAATGCCCAAGTGGGTATCACATCGGAGTAAGCTGGGCAAACCCATCTGGGAAACATATATTTTTGCCAAAATGGGTATTATATGGGAATAAGCTGGGCAAACCCATCTGGGAAACATATATATTTGCCCACGTGGGTCTCATATGGGAATAAGCTGGGCAAACCCGCCTGGGAAACATATATATTTGCCCATATGGGTATCATATGGGAATAAAATGGGCAAACCGATATGGGAATGGCATGTAAATGCCCATATGGATATAAAATGGGAATAAACTAGGCAAACCGATATGGGAATGACATGTAAATGCCCATATGGGTATCATATGGGAATATGCTGGGCAAACCCAAATGGGAAAGACATGTAAATGCCCATATGGGTATCACATGGGAGTAAGCTGGGCAAACCCATCTGGGAAACATATATATTTACACACATGGGTATCATGTGGGAATAAGCTGGGAAAAACCAAATGGGAAAGACATGTAAATGCCCAAATGGGTATCACATCGGAGTAAGCTGGGCAAACCCATCTGGGAAACATATATTTTTGCCAAAATGGGTATTATATGGGAATAAGCTGGGCAAACCCACCTGGGAAACATATTTATTTGCCCATATGGGTATCATAAGGGAATAAAATGGGCAAACCGATATGGGAATGACATGTAAATGCCCATATGGGTATTACATGGGAATAAACTGGGCAAACCAATATGGGAAAGACATGCAAATGTCCACATGGGAATCATAAGGGAATATGCTGGGCAAACTCAAATGGGAAAGACATGTAAATGCCCATATGGGTATAACATGGGAATAAACTGGGCAAACCGATATGGGAATGACATGTAGGCCTAAATGCCCATATGGGTATCATATGGGAATATGCTGGGCAAACCCAAATGGGAAAGAAATGTAAATGCCCATATGGGTATCACATGGGAGTAAGCTGGGCAAACCCATCTGGGAAACATATATATTTTCCCAAATGGGTATCATATGGGAATAAAATGGGCAAACCGATATGGGAATGACATGTAAATGCACATATGGGTACTACATGGAAAGAAATTGGGCAAACCGATATGGGAATGACATGTAAATGCCCATATGGGTATTACATTTATTTATTTATTTATTCATGTTTTATTTAAAATAGAGGGTAGTTAAAAAACTGCTTTACAAGCACGCCCTCTAGGACATTAATATACACATTATTATACAACAAAACAAAGCAAAGCAAAAATAAACATTAACATAATTATGTGACATCATATAAAATACAAAATAACAAAGAAAACATAACAATTAAAATGCGAAGAATGATTACGACAGAGGAAATTATATTATAATAAATTTTTGGCCAATTGGCATCCGCGCTTAAAACAATTGATAGATTTTGTGGTTTGAATTGAAAAAGGAAGTTTGTTGAATAGGGTGCTTGCTTTGTATGAGAATGATCTTTTTTAACTCAGTTTTAGGGAATAAACTGGGCAAACCAATATGGGAAAGACATGCAAATGTCCATATGGGTACTTTATGGGAGTAAGCTGGCCAAACCCATATGGGAAAGACATATGAATGCCCACATGGATATCACATCGGAATAAGCTGGGCAACCCCATTTAGGGAAACAACTGTAAATACCCATATGGGTATCATATGGAAATATGCTGGGCAAACCGATATGGAAATGACATGTAAATGCGCATATGGATATCACATGGGAATAAACTGGGCAAACCGATATGGGAAAGACATGCAAATGTCCACATGGGTTTAATGTGGGAATTAGCTGGGCAAACCCAAATGGGATATATATGTCAATACCCATATGGGTAATAAATGGAAGTAAGCTGGCCAAACCCATATGGGAAAGACATATGAATGCTCACATGGATATAACATGGGAATATGCTGGGCAAACCCATCTGGGATACATATCTAAATTCCCATATGGGTATCATGTGGGAATAAGCAGGGCAAACCCCTGGGGAAAGACATATGAATGCCCATAGGGATATCACATGGGGAATAAGCTGGGCAACCCCATCTGGGGAAACAAAAGTCAATGCCCATATGGGTTTCATATGGGAGTAAGCTGGGAAAGTCTATATGAGTATGATATTCCAAAGTCTAAATGGGTGTCATTTTGAAATGACCTGGGCAAACCCATATGTTAAAATATGTAAACCCCAATGTGGGTATCATTATTGGAATGATCTGGGCGAACCCATGTGGGTAAGATGTGTATATCATAAACTGGGTAAACCCATATTCTTGAGGGGTACATACTTCTGACAAAAAATTATCAGCATACTATTAAAGATCTACATTGTACACATGTGCAAACTGAATTCATATTTTGTTGTCATTATACTGGCCCTAACTTATCAAACGGTAATAGAGTACCGAAGTGTGACGTCATACCGCCCAAGTTGTCAAGGTTGCTGGTTCTGAACAATTTTGTGCTGAACAATGGCGTGGTGATCACACCGGCACCAAACACTGTATTTGCCCTGCTCCAGCCCGTTGCTTGACTGATTTCGCGGTGAACCTCAAGCACGGGCTTTGTTGTTTAGAACTAGTAACCTGGACGACGAGCGAATATGACGTCATCACTTCGGTACTCTATTAATCTATGCAGACCTAAAGAATGTGAGAAGTGCTTAAGAGAAAATGAAAGCACCTCCCAACCCCCATGTGCTTTTGACCCCTAGTACAAATGGTTGAGTCCACTTTTCAAACCTGCGCCACCTTTTGAGGAAACGGCATTCCATTGCTACTACTTACGAAGGAAGCACTACTACACATCCGCCTCCCTACTCTTTGAAGGTAAGCTGCTTTTTATATCTTATCATTTCTTTCTAAATTCCATTTTCTCTTTGATATTGTTTATTAATTTAAAAGTACATATATAGCCTGAGATGTACAATCCAGTGACATTTTCTGGTCCATGACTGTCTTTTGTGGGATTGTTATGGGTGAATTGATAGAGAAATGTGAATTCAGTTGAGATACCAGCACTATGAACACGATGAACAATTGCTTTGGTAGACAAAAGAACATCCCTTCATTACTATTATGTAAAATAAGCAGAACAGGTGAATATGCATGTTACACCTGTTCTACATATTTTTACATAATAGCAATGAAAGGATGTTCTTTTATCTACCAGGGCAATTGTGGAAGGTACAATGAGGAGCTGTATATTTTATCTGTTTCTTTGTTCGCCATGTTCATAGTGCAGTTTACCTTAGCTTAATACTCCCATTGTTTAAGTTGCAAGGTCCAAGAGGAAAGAAGTATGTCTGGGTCATATCGTTCACCCACCGCGTGATAGTTTACATTCCCTACTGGTCTGTTTATAGCCATGGGTTGTGTGGTAACTCCTTGGTTTAACTAGTGGTCTTGCTTTCCATGTATATGGGCTAAGAAATCAAAATCATTTCACTAGGCAAGTGTGTATCGAGCACATAATTATGCAGTTCAATTTCAAGACAAGATGAATGTCATAGTTTATTATGTCATAATAACGTTATTGTTCGCTTCATGTGAGGAACATCTGCCATAAATGAATAATCGATGTGTCATTACTACCATTCTCAAAATATACAGATGATCTTGATATCTTTATAAAGTTGCCTTTCTTGCACTCTATTTCTCTCCCCTCCCCTTATTTCTGTATCAGTATTGTACCTTTATTCCATACACCATTTTATTTTCTGCTATATTTCTTGTCATTTCCCTTTGCATGGGTCAATAGGTATTATCCATATTTCTATATGTTTTCTTTTTTTCCTTTTTCTTTTCTTTTTTTTTTGGGGGGGGGGGGGTGGGACCCGACTCTCTTTGATTTTTTTTTATTTGATGGAAACGGCATGATGTCTCGTATATGTGGTATATATAGAGAGAGTGAGAGAGAGAGAAGGGCAGGGGCAGGAGAGAGAAAAAACGAGCTAACATTTAGATTTGCTTTTTAAAAAATATCTGCATTGGTAATCAAAAATTGTAGCATATTTGCAAATTTCACTACAAAAGTTTAATATTGTAAATATGCTAGTGTAATATTTTTTGTGAAATTTGTTACATGTACATATATCTCACTCTGTCGTTTCAGATCCAGGAAATAGACGAGAAAAACAACAACGGTACGAGGAAACAGCATAAGCAGTATTAAACGTAACAACTAAAAAAAGAAATTAACGTATATTATAGATGGACAAAATGAAGAAGACTTCTGGCACGTGTTAAGATTATATCATGATTATATCCAAACTGGATGAAGCTGTTAAGGTGGCACCATAAGTAGTACCTGCAGGAAAATGTTTGCAGTATTCGGAACTGAAGAAATGTTTACTATGAATACTATGAAGGCCAGGAAAACTCCTTTCAACATGCCCTGGTCGTGTATGCATCTCAACTATGGGGGAATGCACAATCAACTGATGAACAAAAACCGCAGCTTCATTAGATGTTGACCAGTAATTTGGATAATTATGAGGAAGTGCCAGATGGAAACAACTATTGTTTAACCTTATCGTTTGGATAGCATGATGTGATTGTAATAACAAATACTGCATATTAATCATCTTTAATGTATGCATGGTGAAGGAGGCCTAGAGATTACAACTGGAGGAGAAAGTCTATTGTATATATATCAATTCATTCTACTTCTGACCGCCGTTCTGTTATTTGATGAATTCGCCAACTGGGCCTTTGGGTATTAAAATATTACTTACTCAGCTCTTTGTGATAAGATACATGCACTTCTGAAAGAACATTCTAAACTCATGGGGCTTGACACTGAACTCCACTAGCCTGCACGTTATGAAGGAACTAATGGCGAAAAATGAATAGTGTGAAATTGTTTCGGGGTATCGCCTTAACCATGACACATGTAGTGGCAAGCTATAGTCCGGAGTCGACCCTTCCGAACAGATGCATATTTTTTTCAATAGTGAGAAGGAGCCGTGATATAAACTACCTAACCAATACAATATTCCATTATTTATTATTTTCACAATGTGTTTTTCTTTTAAGTTTGTTTTAAGTGTGTTGCCAAGGCTGTTCTTTAGAAATTGTACTTACAGTATCTAAACACACTTCCAATACCATGTGATGTGTCACAAAATGAATTGTATGAGAAATGATTCCATCAAAATCCCATTATCATTTTTAATGGTAGATTCCTAAGCTTATTTCACTTCAATAATGTATGTCGTTGCATATCCCCAAGCTTAAATTGATAAATCTCCAGTTCTTTTTGTAAGATGAACATTATGGTGGTTAATTGATTGATAATTTATTTAACCTGACAGCTAAGAAAGCAAGTTAGCGTATGTTTGTAAGCAAGCACCCGGGGGAAAGAAATCTTTTAGTCCTATTCGAGGGACTTGGATTAATTCCTTACCAACTACACAGTATTAATTTCTAATATTAAAAAGGTTTACTTTGAAATATGATTACTTACTATTTAATGGGTAAAACTATGTAGAAATAAGTGAATACATGATTGCATGAATTGGATTATGGGGTACTTCATGGAAATCTAATTACTGCTATGGAGTAATATAGGATTTGAAAGTTTGCATGGTGAATTTGTAATTCAGAAAAAAGGTTTGCGGTACAACCATGTGAGTTGGAATAACTCCACGTTCCGGTCAGAATGCTCTGGCCGTCGTCAGGAGAATGGAGTAGATTTCATGGGCATGTACGATAAGTGAAAATATAGTGAAAATATATTTGATGAAAATATCATTTATAGATGCATATTTATAATAAAAAATGTTTATATACTTTGATAATATGGGAACCCACAGATAATACCCATATGGGATAGCCCATATTTTACCCACATATTTCCCACATTTATACCCAGATGGGCCCCAGGCCGAACCCATATTGGCCATCTGGGATGGCCCATATGGGACCCACATGGGCCTTGGGTGCAAAATCTTATGGGGCCCGTGTGGGCATTCCCATGTGGGACCCATATGGGAACCCACAGATAATACCCATATGGGATAGCCCATATTTTACCCACATATTGCCCACATTTATACCCAGATGGGCCCGAGGCCGAACCCATATTGGCGATCTGGGATGGTCCATATGGGACCCACATGGGTCTTGGGTGCAAAATCTTATGGGGCCCATATGGGCATTCCCATGTGGGACCCATATGCAAACCCATATGGGGCCTACATGATCCCCATATGGGCTTGCTACCTGGGAGGTCAGAGGCGCGTAGCCAGGGGGCGGTCGCCCCTTCCCTCCCCCCCCCCCCCCCAAACGCCACCTAAGAAATTTAAAAAAAAAAAAAGCGAGAGCGGAAAAGCGGGGGCAAGTGAGAAAAAAAAGGTTTTCGCGCTTCGCTTCCCTGCGCCCACCCTTGTTACATGTAGACCTACAGTGCATTATTGCGTCCAAATGATTGAAAAGCAATGAGGGCGTCAAACTAACTTTTCGCCTAAAAAAAGGGTACTGCTATATATACGATCCATTATCTTTCTCTCAAATTTGCTGAAGCGTCAAAACTGTCTTTCGCGCTTCGCGCGGAAAGGGGGAAACTCCCTCCTGCCCCCACCCTTGTTACAGTGCAGTATTGCGCCTAAATAATTGAAAAGCAGTCTGGGCGCCGAACTCCGCCTAAACTAGGTGCTACGAGCCTTAAGAGGGGGGGGGGTTATTTCGACGTTTTTGAGAAATTTCTACGCCATTTATGCCATTTAGGGGTATATTTTACATGATCCCACGTTATTTACACCACGTAGGGGTAGAATTTGATACCATTAAGGATTACGCCATTAAGTGTCCAATTTTGAGATTCTTGGACGAGCGTGGGTACTACTTCAGTCTGTGAGTGACACCCCCCCCCCCCCCCCCCCCCCCCCGGGGTGTTAGACTGAAAAACACCCCTTTTTCCCATAAACGTTGAATGTTAGACTGAAAAACACCCCATTTTCCCAGAAACGTCGAATGTAAGACTGGAAAAAACGGCGCCGACGCCTTGGGTCGGAAATCCAACTATTTTACGCCGCTTTTTTGGACACGCATGGGTACCACTTCAGTCTGCGAGTGACCCCCCCCCCCCCCCCCCCACAAAAAAAAATAATAACAAATAATAATAATAATAATAATAATTCATAGGAAAGATGTGAAAAAGACAAGATAATTTACACACGGAGAAAAAAGGAAAGTGGAAGAAATAGAAGCCTTGGAATGATATAAAGTTAAATGCATCAGGCAGGTAGTATACGGAGTTTTTGACCCACTGACATGTACTGCCATAGCAACAAGACCACTTTGACTTGTTGATCAATTAGGCAATCAAACCATTCTTCAAGAACCGTTCCTCTAGACCGATCTAACTTGCACCGATCTATGTTTATATATATCGATGACTCTGGCTTTACAGGAGGTGACAAAAATTAATTGGGATTTTATCCGGATTATATGAGCATAGAAGAGAGAATGGGAGGCACATACAAAGAGGGACAGAAAAGAAAGTGAGAGAGAGAGAGAGAGAATGATAATAAAGAAAAAGTGTGGGGGTATTAGTAGATGATGTAAACACATCAGTGTGTTATTGGTGAGGTTATTGGTGACCAAGCAGAACCCCCCCCCCCCCCCCATAGAACTGCGAAAATAAAATGAGAGAAAGGGAGGGGGAGGGGAGGAATTTCTTTTCTTTAAGAAAGAAAGGGAGAGGGGATAAAGCACGATTAAAAATGCGCTATACGTAATAATTATTGTAGACTTACTACATGTATCACTGGCGTAAACCCCGGGGATGGGGGTATATATAACCCCCACTTTTCGGGGAGGGGGTGGCCTGTACCAATATATTCCCCCCCCCCCCCCCTTTCCAGGAAGAAATAATTTCTGTATCGATCAATTATTGATAAAATTGATAAAATTGATATAAAAGACTGTTATAGTAGTGAGAATTCCTCCTTAAAGGTCCACTACAACCCAAATGCAAGTTGATTTCTGTTGATGTGCAGGGATGCATACAACTCATATTTTGTTATTCAAACATCTAAATATGTTTCATAGATTTTTAAATATTTTTGGAAATCATTTTCTCAAACATGCTAAGCTCCACCCTAAAAAATGCTCCTGATCTCATTCCTGCAGTGACGTCATCTGTCAATCATCAGAGAGCTAAGGAGAGAGAGTGGTATGTAGCTTTGCCAGATATGACCATCTGTTCTAATAGACCATACAATGCCTACATATAGTAGTTGCTATGTCAGAAATGTGAGCAGAGCTGAGCTGGGGGAATTTACATTCCACTGTCTGTGGTAGCATGTTAGTGTAGCTGACTGAAGATTGACAGATGGTGTCATTGCAGGAATAAGATCTGGAGCTTTTTTTAGGGTGAGCTAGGAGGTTGGGAAAAATAAAACATTTAAAAATCTAGGAAAAAACTAGATGATTGAATAACAGAATATTAGTTGTATGCATCCCTGCACATCAACAGCAAAAAAAATACATTTGGGTTACGTTTGGTTGCAGGGGTCCTTTGAAATGCAATCAAAATGCTAAAGATATGATTTTTAATGTCCCGGTATTTCCGATTTGATATCAAAATCTCTCATTCATGTCCATTACTAACATGTTTTCCTTTGGTACAAACGGGCATTGCATCCCGGCCTCTTTAATGTACAGTTAATGCAAAATGTTGGCCTAATAAATTAAGTGTAGAAAACAAGCTCAGATAATTTTCACGTCATGCTGAGGACACAAGGAGACTTCTCGGGACTGTACAGCATTTTCTAAAATAACTAATTATCTAATACATATTCTAGAAGTCCATGAGTCTTCTTTCGAGATTCAGAATGACGCATCAACTCTTCAGTGAAAATTTAGGATTATTTAAAAGCAGGCGCTGTGGGTTGGGGGGGGGGGTACAGGGTCCCCAGTGTTTCAGGAGTTTGGGTATCCTAGAACTCCCCCTTTGCATCATTACGAAAGTGTTCCTTTCATTTCAGATAAGTGCCCCCTTTCCTTTTTATCCCTGCCCGTTCCACATTCTTACAATTTCATTTTTTGCCAGAGTGCCCCTTCTTCCTTGACAACTGTCCCTGTTCCTTTGAAAGGAGTGCCCCTTCCCTTCTATAAGCACCGTTTTCCAATCATATAATTGCCGCTATTCTTTCTGATAAGCGCTCCCTATAATTTATTTATAAAAACGAGCCTCTTCCCTTTTCACCTCATAAAACCCCTAATAAAATCTTTTCTTCGACAATTCCCTTCTAAATCATTTGCATCAAATATACATATTTATCCCTTTCAATAGCTGCTTTTTTCCATTCTCACTTTTCAGATACAAGAATTACCCCCTTTACATCTGATAAGGGCATCTTCACCTGTGGCAATGGCCTCTATTCAAATTCGAGAGGTGCTCGTACTAATTTGAGAAGAGTGCCCCTTTCGCCTTTTGCTAAAATGACACTTGTCATCTCTGATGAGTGCCCCTTTACACCTCTGATAAGCTCCCCTTAATTCATTTGGACACAGGCTCCTTTTCTTTCTAAGAAGTACACTTATTCCGTCTGATAAGAGCCCCTCTTCCTTTATAAAAAAACGCCCCTTTTCCATTTTCATAACTGCCCTTTTCACCGCTGGTAAAGTGCCCATATTTATGTACGAGAAATACCACATGTTTCATCCTCTGATAATTGCTCTTTTTAATATGACTTTCTGATAAGTGCCATTTCCGTTCTTGATAACGGCCCCTTTTTTCTTCCTCCATAATTTGTGCCCCTAATTCATACCGATTTAGAGCAACTATACTTAAATGTTGTCAAGGTTCGGTCGCTACGCTCGCTCACATTCATATTTTTGCTATAGTTATATTACTTGTTAAAGGTCTTTTTAGTTTCTCATGACGAGACTGTGTTTAAAAACATTTCAGAACTGGGTTTTCCTCTTTATAAGATGTTAGTGATCACCATGCAGCCTCACATACCTTTAAAAATCACAGGGTCTTTGGGCAAGGTCGTGGTCTGGACGCACAGACAAACCTCTCGATTTTAAATGGAATAGTGTTGGGCTTGTTTTTCTTGGAATTCATTTGGGTAATAGCAATAATTATATTAATAAAAAGTGGGCAGTGTGTAAGGGAAAGTTAAGAAAGACACTTTTGAGGTGGACATCCCTTTCTTTTGCATTATCATTAAAAGGCAAAGTGTTAGTAGCTAACCAACTAGCTGCTTCTAAAAATGTTCACTGTCTAGCTATTTTGTCTCCCCCTCAGTGCGTCCTCCATGAACTTCAAGATATGCTCGTGAATTTTTTATGGTCAAACACAAGACTTTTTTAAAGAAAACACTACTGTATTTAGTGCCAAATAAGTGTGGATTAGGCCTAGCTTGTCTCCAAGCACGTCTACTTATTTTTCGTTTTAGTTTTATTCAACGATTCCTTAATTTGTGCTTGCATCCAGCATATGCGCTCGGTTCATATAATTTGTGTAAATACAAAAGACTCAATTTTGATGTTCAGCTCTTTTTGATTGAGTTGGAACCTAAATTTTTTGTTAACTTGTCATCTTTCTATTCGGAAGTATTAGTTGCTTGGAGAACCTCGGGAGCACAAGTCTTAGCTCCGGCCTCAATTAATCATGTGTTGAATATTCCTTTAAATTACCCTCCTTTATTTTATGGTGGGCCAGATGATACAAATGCCTATCCTGCACGTCAGTTTGGAATCAAGCTCGTTAAGCATATTATAAATCCAACTGATGGCACCTGGCTTCAAGCAGATGAATTCACCTTCCCCTCTGTTCTTCGACGACCATCCATCCGCATTCTAAGCAACGATCTCTCCCGTCTGCATGCTGCACTTACATTGGTGGGTCCGACCCGTGCCTCCCCCCCCCCCCCCCCCTTTG
The DNA here is from genome assembly GCA_025617745.1 of Heliocidaris erythrogramma. Classification (NCBI taxonomy): domain Eukaryota; kingdom Metazoa; phylum Echinodermata; class Echinoidea; order Camarodonta; family Echinometridae; genus Heliocidaris; species Heliocidaris erythrogramma. Next base: position 13,804,728 of record CM046854.1, on the reverse strand, counting down.
GATGAAAAGTATGCATATTGACCAGAGACGATCCGCCATTTTCTCGATTGTGCCCCCCCCCCCCCCTCCCCTGAAGACCTTTTTTTTTGTCTTTTTTTTTTGTCAGGGAATTATGGAGGGAAACTGGACCCCCATACCCCCTCCACTGAGCGAATTATGAACGTCTGGCGAAAAAAAATGTTGTCGCCACCCCCCCCCCCCCCATACACAATACACATCCCATGCCTTCGTCATGCTGCCGCTAATGCCATCTCCCGTCACCCAGTTAGCAAATCTGGGCCGCCGGACCTCCCAGATGACGTTGCCACCCTCCATGCCTCTGCGCTGGCGGTTACAGCCCTATAGCTATAAGGTCCGATAGTTAGCGGGTCCGATAGACCGACACCCAATAGATAGAAGGTTCGATAGACCGAACGTACGAGAGGGACCAATAGACAGACGGTTCTATAGACCGAATCGGCGGAGGGTCCGATAGTCCGAAGGTTCTATAGATCGAATGTCCAACGGGGTCCGATAGTCAGAAGGTCCGATAGACAGACGGTTCTATAGACCGAATCGGCGGAGGGTCCGATAGTCCGAAGGTTCTATAGATCGAATGTCCAAATAGAAGGTCCGATAGACCGACAATAACGTAAAAAAGGTAAAATAAGTGAATACAATACGTTTTTGATAGATTTATCTCATAAAAGGAAAAGGGTAATGCCTTATCTTTTTCTATGTGTATTGTAATAAACCGATGTACTGGTCTGTCAGCCCACCCCAACACCCCCCCCCCCCCAAAAAAAAAAATGGGGAACTTATTTAAAAGTTTTGTTTTATACATTTTCAACATGTTAAAAGTATTCTTATCACAGCATCATCATCATCACCGTGGGGCGGGGGTGATCCACCCATGCAGCTCAGCCCCCTCCCCCGGTTAATTTAGCCACTAAACCGATGTATTGGCAATGGGGAACGCTGACCATTGTTTGAAACATGGAAATCTAATTATATGGTGCACACTAAAGCCCCGAGGCCCATCATGCCCGAAGCATATTTTTCTAGTGGAGCAAGCTGAGGAAAGGGCGTCCCCTTCTAACACAAGTGTTATTTTTTAAACAAAGAAATCTTATGGGGTGCACACTTTATAGTTCAATTTTCATTAAATGTAACAAACATCTTGAGAGGGGGGCGTTTCCATTTTTTTTTTTTTTTTTTTTTAGGGTTGTCATGTGATATTTTCCTACCAGCTATGATGTCAGCTTTTATACTTTTTTGAATGTTCACCGACTACACCCATACTACTACCTTGTGGCAAATTTTAGTCTGTGGACTCTGTCGGGTAAATTATACCATTTTTTGGGGGGGGGGGGTGGGGGAATTCGAGAATAGTCGGATACCTCACTGCCCGAATATTATGATATTCGGGCTTCTTGTTGCTGCAGGACGTAAGAGGTGCTTGCTGCAAGAAACAATCTAGGCCTAATTTCTTGATTGTATGAGCGAGCAAAGCAAGCGAACGAGAGAGAGAGAAAAAGAGAAGAATTTTGTATCCTGAGAATAGGTTCTAGCGTATTGTTATTCCTTTCTCATAATCTGTCTAACATGTTATCAGCATCTTCCGATCTCATATTGGGAAGAGGCTATTGGTCACAGGCCATTTATTATAGCCTCTTTAGGTCAACTTGCCGCTCGATTCTTTTCAGTTATGTTGCTAACATTCTTTGAGTAGAAAAATAGCATAACATTAGCTAGAGATTCAAGATGCAAACCAAATAACTTCCATAAGAATATTACTTATTAATATAATTGGCATTGGTTTATATACATAAATATGGCGATTATATTAATAACTAATTAATATCAATAATGAAAATATAATGGGCATTGGTAAATAACCCTAATAATGCTAGTGAGCGAAGTTTTTGAATTTTTGTTTTCTTCTCTTTCCTTTCTGATTTCTTCTTTTCTTTTTCTCTTCTTTTCATTTCTTTTCTTTTCTTCTTTCCTTTTCAACCTCTTCCTTTTTTGCCTTTTCTTTGGTTGGAACGCCCCACTTATTTTAACCACTTATTTTTTACCCAATTATCATTTTATCCACTATTTTACCCTTTTTACGTATTTATTGTCGGTCTATCGGACCTTCTAACTATCGGACCCCTACTGAACCTTCGGACTACCGGACCCTTTTGCCGATTCGGTCTATAGAACCTTCTGTCTATTGGACCCTCTCGTACATTCGGTCTATCGAACCTTCTATCTATCGGACCTTCTGACTATCGGACCCGTTGGTCATTCGATCTATAGAACCTTCGGACTATCGGACCCTCCTGCCGATTCGGTCTATAGAACCTTCTGTCTACTGGACCCTCTCGTACATTCGGTCTATCGAACCTTCTATCTATTGGGTGTCGGTCTATCGGACCCGCTAACTATCGGACCTTCTAGCTATAGGGATGACCCCGCGCTGGCATGCACCGCCAATCTGAACTTCCGCATGTTTTCCTTGTTGCCACCCGCCATCACGCCATGGACATGGCTGGTGCGGCAGAGGCTTGCGCCCAGGGCTCCTCTACACCCCTGAGTCTGGTCAAATCAGTCACATGGGATAATGTTCGCTTGACTACCGCCAGTGATCCCTCCTTCTCCCTCTTGCTTGACTCGACTGAGAACGGCTTTCCTGATCGCCGAGATGACCTACCAGATGACCTAGGCCGGTACCACCAATTCCGTGATGGTCTCTCCAGGTTTGATGGGGTGGTGCTCTACAACGACCGCATTGTGATTACCCCACCCCTCCGCAGCCAGGTGCTTCAGGCCCTACACTCAGCCCACCAAGGGGTTTTACAAATGTGTTCCAGGTCGGAGCCCTCATTCTTCTGGCCAGGGATGACGTCAGAGATTACAGACTTACGGGCACGCTGCTCGCCATGCAATCGCATGGCCCCCTCCAAACCAAGTGCACCGCCTACACCACCCGCCAGTGCATCATATCCCTTCCAGTGCCTTGTGGCTGACTACTTCCACTACCATGGCCGTACCTTCCTGGTTGCAGTGGACAGATACAGCAACTGGCCGATTGTTGAGGAGGCTGCCAATGGGGCTGCTGGATTGATTGCCTCCTTACGCCGGATCTGCATCACATACAGCATCAGCGATGAGCTCACTTCAGATGGCGGGCCGGAGTTCACCTCCCATAAGACTGCTACCTTCCTTTGCACCTGGGGTGTCACCCACCGCATCTCCTCCGTAGCGTTCCCTCATGGTAACTGTCGCGCGGAGGTAGGGGTCAAGACGGTCAAGCGCCTCGTCACCGGGTACACTGCTGCAGATGGCACTCTCAACACTGACGAATTCCAGCAAGCCATGCTACAATATCGCAATACACCTGACCGCGACACCCACCTCTCCCATGCCCAATGTGTCTTTGGACGGCCGATACGAGATTTCATCCCTATCCACCCTGGGGAGTATCAGCCTCACTCGACTTGGCAAGACACCCTCTTGTCGCGGGAGGAGGCCCTGCGGAACCGACACATGCGTACTGCTGAACGCCTCTCCGCCCACGCCCGTGTCCACCCCCCACTGGCCATTGGCGACTGTGTTTTGTAATGAATCCTCCCTTTGATGGACATTCTCGTTACCGAACTCTTTGTTCTTTGGACTGCTGACTGTTGACTGCTTATCAGTCTTTTTCGCTTTCTTGTTCGTTCCCACCTCAAAAGACTTGGGGGCATAGATGATTATCTTTACTTAGTGTTGTTTGTTCTCTTTTGTTTCTTCATACAGGCTATAATCACTGTGTGATCATTGCTTGATCTGGTTACCCTGAATAAACCATATTGGAACTGCACCATTGAGAGTAAAGAGTGATACTCATTTACTCACTGCCACAATCAACTCCCCATACTTCGCAAAGATCGCTAACGATACAAATGTACTTACTTCGCCCACTAAAGGCCTATATCGCATCTTTAATCGCTCTGTCAACTGTCATCCGTCTACATCACAAACTCACTGGCATGATTCTGGAATCCTCTCTCAGTCGACACACATTAACTGGACTGAAATATACCAGCTGCCAACAGACAAAAAAGATAGTGATGACACTCAATACAAACTTCTTCATAACGTTTTACCATCTCATCCAGTACTCCATCACCTTAATCCCGATATCCTGCCTTGGTGTGGATGGTGCGGTGAGAGGGGAACAATTATTCATCTTTTTTCTCCAATGTTCTGCCATACAACCAGCGCTGACGTTTCTACATCAACTATAGCTCATGTTCTTCCTGATATAAAAATAGGTTTTGAACTCTACTGGGCCTTGGTTCCGCATGCTCGTGGGCGGACGTTGCAGGGAGGCTGTTCATCTGTGAACTATCATTAGTTTTAAGACCACCGTTTATTGGCTTTATCCTACATCACATTTCTATGATCCGCTTCCATTTTGGAAAATGAGAATGAAAGCTGAAATTCTTTTGGATTATGAGTATTTTACGTTGTGCAATAACATTCATGCTTTTGAGAGACGGTGGTCGCACAATGTAGGCCTACTAGATCTTAATAATGGGTCACTCACATGGTTAATTTAAAGTGCAAATACATTATGCATACAGTCATGTAGGGAGTTCCTGCAGTGTTTCTTCCCTCAGTTGTATTTTGGTACTTGTTTTATAATGTGATTTTCATTTTGTAGGCTATTTCATTGTTTTACCCTTATGATGTAGGAAATAGTTATTTGTGGTTTCCTACTCACCAATGATGTTCCTTCTTGTGCTGTCAGTGAATCCAATAATGCAGATTATATGTAATAGTTGTAGGCAAGAGTTGGCGAAACAAAATCCTGAATATTCGCGATCGCGAAAGAGCTCTATTTACAAATACTGCACTGGCCCCGCGGCCAGCACAAGCGAAAAGAAAGTGGATCACTGTTGTCTAATGTTGATAAAATAAGAGTCAAATCTGCTGTTTGCCAGATAAAGAAAATGGATGAGTAAATGAAGATGCGATGTCCAAATGTTGGTAGTCCTAGGTTGTGAATGTGTGACTCAGTAGAAAAAGAACGTGTTCTCTAGATGAAAACTTCCTACTAAGTGAAAAGCTAAAAGTCCATGTGCTCAGTAAACTCATGTCATTGGAAGGTTTGTATCCAGGCAACAAAAACAAGTTCTATTATAAGGGAGTGAAGCAATGAAGAATGTAGAACATGTGTAGAGTGCCTTGCCTGGTGTAGTGGAGAACAAAAGATGAATGCTGAGTGCAGGAGTTGAATAAGAAGAAGGTCTGTGGTATTGTCCAGTGAGGAGTGAGCAGTTGAATGAACTTTAACCAGCTGATCCAAATAAACAAACTATGATCAAGCTTTGATCAGTCCAAATATACATTGTAAACAAATGATGAGTGAAGTTGCTACAGTAGCCCCCTCCTAGATCATCAGTATTTTTAAGAAGAGTTGATCGATGAAAATATGAAAATGTTCCATAATATTATAGTCTCTTCAACCTGGTGAGTAATCCGCCAGACGAGACGGCCAGTGAACACGACGTCCTGATCTTGTAGTCCGCACTGGAGCTGGAGAATGAGTGGGAGGAGGTGGTGTTGAATGCAGGCTGGTAGGTGGTGGTGGTACTGCAAGATCGCTGTCCAAATATGCGGGTTTGAGTCTGGCAATGCTAATAGTTTCATTCTTGCCTCGTATATTGAGAATGAAATACTTTGCAGTTCTCTTGACGACCTTAAATGGACCAGTGTATGGCGGCTGCAGTGGTTGTTTGACAGCGTCACAGCGAACAAAGACATAGGCACATGAATCAAGAACAGCTGGCACAGACGAAGATACTTTCTGCTTGCGAGTCTTTGCTGGCGATAACTGGTTCATGTACACATGAAGTCTGTGTACATAATTGGTAACATCGGGTACAGAAGTAGGATGTGTTGGCTTAATCTGTCCAGGAACTTCAGTGTGGTCCCATACACAATTTCTGCTGGTGTGCAACCCAAGTCTTCCTTTACCGTGAAGCGAATTCCGAGAATCGCTACCGTGGAGGTATTCAGACCACTTGTCTGCGGCTCCATGGGCTTTCAATGCAGCTTTCAACTGGCGATGAAAACGTTCAACTACACCATTGGATGAAGGATGATAAGCTGTTGTTCGAGTGCGGCTGGATCCTAATAGTGTGGTCAACTGAGAGAAAAGGTTAGACTCAAATTGGCTTCCTCTATCTGTAGTGATTGTAGAGGGAACACCATGACGAGAGATCCAGTTAAAGACAAAAGCTTTGGCGACTGTCTCAGCTGTGATGTGAATGGGGATAGCATCTGCCCACCTACTAAAACGGTCAACGCATGTCAACAAGTAGGTGAAACCTGAAGAAGGATGAAGGGGTCCAACTAGATCAATATGAATATGATCAAATCTTGAGTCAGGTGACGAAAAAGTACCTAATGGTGCCTTCACGTGTCGGTGGACCTTAGCCTTCTGACAAGGGATGCAGCAGCGAGCCCACTGGCCAATGTCCTTATTCATGCCAGGCCATACAAATCGAGAACTGATCAGTTTCCTAGATGCTGCAATACCAGGGTGTGACATGTTGTGGAGACTATCAAAGACAGCACGGCGATGCTGCGCTGGGACGAAAGGGCGCTCATGTCCTGTTGAGGTATCACACCATATCTGATTGTTAGAAGAAGGAAGAGGAACATGCTTGAATGACAATGACGGCAGCTGACATATGTCATTCCAATCCTCATCGTCTTCTTGGTCGAGGGCAATCTGCTCAAGGTCAATGTTCAATGATGCGTGAAGACTGTTGACATAGAGACGGGATAAAGCATCTGCTGCTGAGTTGTTGGCTCCCTTCAAGTGCTGAATGTCGCTGGTGAACTGTGAAATGTAGTCCAAGTGTCGGATGTCACGAGGTGAGTGACGATCAGGCTTGGAGTGAAGTGCATAGACCAAAGGCTTGTGATCGGTGAAGATAGTGAAGTGGCGACCTTCTAAGATATGACGAAGTGCTTAACACCAAGATATGCAGCAAAGAGTTCCCGTGAAAATGTACTGTATTTCATCTCGGCTGGTTGCAAACGTTTTGAAAAAAACGAGAGAGGTTGCCACTGGTTGTTGATTCGTTGTTGCACTACTCCACCTACACCAACATCGGAGGCGTCGACAATCAAAGACAATGGTGCATCAAGTTGTTGATGAACTAGAAGGGTAGAATCAGCCAGTAACTCTTTCACTTTGTCGAATGCAGCACAAGCTGTATCATCAAGTGTAATTGGCTGGTTCTTGCGTGTCTGGTTCCTCAGGATGTCGGTCAAAGGTTGGAGTAGGTCCGCACAATGACATGCATGAGGGATAAAACGTCTGTAGAAGTTGACGAGGCCAAGGAATTCCCTCAGTTTGCGTAGTGATGTAGGGGCCTTGAATTCTCGGATCTTGGTGACGTTCTCCTCGAGAGGGCGTATTCCAAGTGCATCCACTGTGTGTCCTAAGAAGGTGAGTGATGACACTCCGAATTGACACTTAGCAGGATTGATAACAATACCATAGTCTCGAAATCGGTCAAAAATGAGACGGAGGTGACGTTGATGTTCGTCTTCTGATGAACTGGCGACCAAAACGTCATGGATGTATACAAAGACGAAAGGAAGTCCTCTCATGATCTCATCCATCAGTCGCTGAAAAGTTTGTGCTGCGTTCCCGAGGCCAAATGGCAAGCGCACAAAAACTCATACATGCCAAAGGGTGTTGTGATAGCAGTTTTTGGAATGTCTGCTGGTTCAACTGGTATCTGGTGGTATGCCTTGACTAGGACGAATTTGGAGAATATTGTCTTGCCCTGTAGAGTTGCTGAGAAATCTTGAATGTGTGGTACTGGATAACGATCCGGCACAGTGTGGGTGTTAAGGGCACGGTAATCTCCACAAGGGCGCCAATCACCTGGTGTCGACATGGGTACCATATGGAGCGGTGAAGCCCAGTTGCTACTGGAAGGACGGATGATACCCAAATCTTGCATATGCTGGAATTCAGAGCGGGTGATGGTTTGTCGGTCTGCAGCCAAACGACGAGGTCGACAGAAAACAGGTGCTCCTGTAGTCTCAATATGGTGAGTAACAGAATGTTTCACTGCCTTGGGATGATAGTCTGGGCGAGTGATCTCTGGATAATCTCTCAAGATGGAGGTGTATCTCTCACTGCCAGATGGGGTAGCAAACATCGGACTGACTGTGCACACATTAGGAGGAGCATAAATACCTGTGATGGAGAGATTGGTAGTTGAATCCAGTAACTTCCTGTGTTTTATGTCAACAAGGAGACCAAATTCATCTAAAAGATCTGCTCCGATGATAGGTGTCTGGATATCTGCAATGACAAAAATCCAGCGAAATGTTCTACGTAGTCCGAGGTCTAAAGTGAGTGAGCGTTCCCCAAAGGTAGTGATTGGAGACTGGTTAACAGCCTGGAGAAGAACGCTGTCGTCTATCTTGGGCTGTTGGTGGGATTACACTGACTTCTGCCCCTGTATCAACAAGAAATTTCGTGCCACTGTACTTGTCATAAATAAAGAAAAGGCGACTAGGGTGTTGAGTGCCAAAGGAAGTAGTCGCCCCTATTCCCTGGCTGCCTCGTTTCCCGATGGGTGTCGGCGGCTCACTGAACAGGGACTCACACACTTGCGTGCCTTGTCGCCGTACCTCCAATGGTACCAGCATTCACTGCTAGCGTGCTGCTGCTGCCGGCGTGGACTCTTTGACTGGGAAGGGCGTCGATTCGAAGAAGTGTCATCTCTACGCCTACTGCGACTACGCCGATCTTGTAGTGAAGAAGTCAACGCTTGCACTTGAATGGTAAGCTGTGCGACCTGTGCTGACAAACGCTGAACCTCATCAGTATTGGTGGTGGGAGTTGGTTGTTGTGAAGGCCTGGCACTAGCAGACTGGGTAGTAGCTACAAGTGAAGATGATGGTGAAGCTACCTCCACTATCTTATCTGCTATGCTGGCAAGATGTTCAATAGATACAGAGTCACTGGTCGAAGCTAGTATTCAGAGCTGGGCGTTACGTGGGAGACGCTGTAGGAAAAGTTGTTTGAGGATGTTGTCATCCAGTGTTGTGTCGCCCAAAAGTTGTTGCATCCTTCTCAAAAACTGGGTGGGCTTGCGGTCTCCTAACTCCTCAGAAATTAACAGCTGATGCAGTCTATGTTGCTCTGAAACTGAAGTACGCTTGATTAATTCTGCCTTGAGTGACGAAAAACGATTCTGTTCGGGAGGAGAAATCAAAAAATCTCGGACTTCCTGAGCTACTTCTGGCTGCAAAGAGCCTATGACATACGCGAATTTCGTGTCCTCAGAAGTAATACCACGCGTCAAAAACTGGGCCTCAACCTGGGCGAACCAGAGTGCAGGATCGTTGGGCCAAAAAGGGGGAATCTTGAGGCTGACTGCTCCAGCTACTACTGTAGGAGGACTAGATGTACATGTAGGATCTCCTCCTTCCAACATCGTGATGTCAAAAAAGAATGCAAATATGCAGATTAAGAAACTATAAAGTCGTTGAATGGCAACCGTACACTGAAGATATAAAATGAAGGAACGACAATCACGTCGGGGTCACCAATGTAGGAAATAGTTATTTGTGGTTTCCTACTCACCAATGATGTTCCTTCTTGTGCTGTCAGTGAATCCAATAATGCAGATTATATGTAATAGTTGTAGGCAAGAGTTGGCGAAACAAAATCCTGAATATTCGCGATCGCGAAAGAGCTCTATTTACAACTTCCCACTAAGTGAAAAGCTAAAAGTCCATGTGCTCAGTAAACTCATGTCATTGGAAGGTTTGTATCCAGGCAACAAAAACAAGTTCTATTATAAGGAGTGAAGCAATGAAGAATGTAGAACATGTGTAGAGTGCCTTGCCTGGTGTAGTGGAGAACAAAAGATGAATGCTGAGTGCAGGAGTTGAATAAGAAGAAGGTCTGTGGTATTGTCCAGTGAGGAGTGAGCAGTTGAATGAACTTTAACCAGCTGATCCAAATAAACAAACTATGATCAAGCTTTGATCAGTCCAAATATACATTGTAAACAAAATATGATGAGTGAAGTTGCTACAATTATAAAACAAAATAGTGGTAATACTACGTATTTCATGGTATTACCGCCATAATACCACGAAAACATGGTAAATCCGTGATACACATCGTATTGCCAACTACGAAAAACATTGTATATTCATAGTATTTGCATCGTGTACCATGAAAACCATGGTACATTCATAGTATTCATCTTGACAATGGTAACGCAGTAAATTCATGGTACTTTCACAGTAATACGGTCCCAATTTACCGCGGTATTACCATGGTATTACCATGGTACTTTCTTGTAAGGGTTAAAAACGTGTTTCCATCTGAAATGTTTTCAAACTGTTATCATTATGATAATGTTTTTTTTCTTTGAAATTAATTATTTTACATTCTTAATTACAATTTTACATATGTTATTGTAATTAGTTGTAAATAAAGTGCCTTCTTCTTCTTCTCCTGGATATGTCACTGCAGACCCAATTGCCCCTTCCATATCCCCCAAGTCTCTAGTCGCATAGAATCCCACCTCCGACCTCCTTCCTCCCCCCTTCTCCTCCCCCCCCCCCCCCCCCCCCTCCTTCCGGCCCCCCTTCCTATTCCTACTTCCCCTTCATCAGCCCCCCCCCCCCCCCTTGATAGTCATGCATATTCATGATCTCATCAGTTTATGAGGCATGCATGCATGCATGCATGCAACAACGCGACCCCCTAAAGTCATGAAAGATGATGGCCATTTCTTGGTAGGTCCACAGATTCATGTGTTTTTCCTCTTGTGGAATTCATCCGTTTGATATGGTGAGTGGATATAGTATACCGTTGATATCATTTAATTTTTCAGGCTAGAATAATTTTGTACACGGTTAAACTGACGGTAGACATTTGGAATTTTAAACTTCAGTCCCATTAACAGCGATCTATGTTTGTTGTGAATACCCAAGACGAGTGCCAGTTTAACTCACTCAACGCAACATTACTGCAAAATAGTTGGTATTTTCTGTCGCATGTACTAAAGGTATGGGGGGAAAAATAAGATAAATATTTTAAATACTTACTTTCAAGTTCAGCCCTTAAAAATCTCACTCCTACCTCAAATGGCCGTTAGGAACACTCACGGCACTCATAGCTACATTCACATCACTCATAGGCACTCATAGGTACATTCCTACACTCATAGCTACATTCCTATACTTCGTGTGTATAATTTAGGCAGTCATACACCTCAACTTTTTAAAACACCACTGCACAAAAGTCACAAACATTCACTCAAAATCGGCATTTAGTTTACAAAAACCGACAACAAAATATCCAAGAAATACAATAAATTCAACTCACCGATGTTGGAAAAGATATTTCCAAAAATCAAATCCGTAATTTACTGTTGATTCTCGCGAAACGAGCTATCGGAGTCATTGTGTACATTTCCTGGTCGCCGCGGGCGCTGACATCTCCCCAAAAGAGTTTTGTCCTTAAAAATTCGGTCCCTATGTGGCATACACGGAAAGTCCCGATTTTCTGTGTGCGCGATCGTAAAGATCGATGTGCGCTTGCGATCCCGAGTTTCTTCGTGGACAAACATTTTATTGGCCGATTTTAGTCTAAGACATCGGCAGTATGTAAACAACACGCGATCGCGAAACAAATCGGCGGGGATTTCTCCGGTTTTGGACAAGATTTTGACTTTGGATTTTGCTGAAAATATCAAAAGTTCTTCCTAACCACTCCCGGGTACATTTCTGTAAAATAGTTGGTATTTTCTGTCGCATGTACTAAAGGTATGGGGGGGAAAATAAGATAAATATTTTAAATACTTGCTTTCAAATTCAGCCCTTAAAAATCTCACTCCTACCTCAAATGGCCGTTAGGAAGAACTTTTGATATTTACAGCAAAATCCAAAGTCAAAATCTTGTCCAAAACCGGAGAAATCCCCGCCGATTTGTTTCGCGATCGCGTGTTGTTTACAAACTGCCGATGTCTTAGACTAAAATCGGCCAATATAATTTTTGTCCACGAAGAAACTCGGGATCGCAAGGGCACATCGATCTTTACGATCGCGCACACAGAAAATCGGAACTTTTCCGTGTACGCCATAGGGACCGAATTTTTGAGGACAAAACTCTTTTGGGGAGATGTCAGCGCCCGCGGCGACCAGGAAATGTACACAATGACTCCGATAGCTCGTTTCGCGAGAATCAACAGTAAATTGCGGATTTCATTTTTGTAAATATCTTTTCCAACATTGGTGAGTTGAATTTATTGTATTTCTTGGATATTTTGGGGTTGGTTTTTGAAAATTAAATGCCGATTTTGAGTGAATATTGGTGACTTTTGTGCAGTGGTGTTTTAAAAAGATGAGGTGTATGACTGCCTACATTATACACACGAAGTATAGGAATGTACCTATGAGTGTTCCTAACGGCCATTTGAGGTAGGAGTGAGATTTTTAAGGGCTGAATTTGAAAGCAAGGTATTTAAAATATTTATCTTATTTTCCCCCCATACCTTTAGTACATGCGACAGAAAATACCAACTATTTTACAGTAATGTACCTGGGAGTGCATTCCTATACTTCGTGTGTATAATGTAGGCAGTCATACACCTCATCTTTTTAAAACACCACTGCACAAAAGTCACCAATATTCACTCAAAATCGGCATTTAATTTTCAAAAACCGACCCCAAAATATGTGTTAACGTGCCCCTCCCTTGTTTCATAGACACAGGCTATGTTACAGTGGAAAACACTCCGTCCCTCGGATAGGACGTTAACTGGAGGTCCCGTGTAGAGGAAAGTCACCACCTTTGCACGTTAAGAACCCACTGCACTATTCGAATAAGAGTAGGGGGAAACCCGGTGTAGTGGTACACCTGTATATCCCAGTCAATTATATCGGGAGGAGAGACCTAAGGGTTACAGTGATTCAGTTCGCTTTTCCCCTCCCAGGCACAGGTGACGCCGAATACTTAATAATAATAATAACTCACCAATGTTGGAAAAGATATTTACAAAAATGAAATCCGCAATTTACTGTTGATTCTCGCGAAACGAGCTATCGGAGTCATTGTGTACATTTCCTGGTCGCCGCGGGCGCTGACATCTCCCCAAAAGAGTTTTGTCCTCAAAAATTTGGTCCCTATGGCGTACACGGAAAAGTTCCGATTTTCTGTGTGCGCGATCGTAAAGATCGATGTGCGCTTGCGATCCCGAGTTTCTTCGTGGACAAAAATTATATTGGCCGATTTTAGTCTAAGACATCGGCAGTTTGTAAACAACACGCGATCGCGAAACAAATCGGCGGGGATTTCTCCGGTTTTGGACAAGATTTTGACTTTGGATTTTGCTGTAAATATCAAAAGTTCTTCCTAACGGCCATTTGAGGTAGGAGTGAGATTTTTAAGGGCTGAATTTGAAAGCAAGTATTTAAAATATTTATCTTATTTTCCCCCCCATACCTTTAGTACATGCGACAGAAAATACCAACTATTTTACAGAAATGTACCCGGGAGTGATTCACATCAGTAAGCAATGGTCATATTGACCATTAGAATCATATACATGTGTGTATACTGGGTATTGGGGATACAGATGTAATTTTGTTTGAAATTGATGTTTTTGTGGGCAAACTGATACTTAAGTATCATTCTTTAGATTTTAAGTTATCAGTTCGTTAAGATACAAAATGTAGAAAGTTATAAAAACTTACATTTACAGCCCTCTTTTTGGTACTTGTTACCCACATCTCCATACGGATCACGACTGCTCTCAATAATGTTGCGCACTAGTGAGGCCGCTCTACATGGTTACGCACCGTAGATACGTACGCAGAATGTTACGCACACAAGCTATTCTACGAAGACCTGAAAGGGCCAAACTGACGACGTAAAAAATAAAAAATATTACGTACGTACGTAGTAATTATTACGTACGTACGTAATATTTTTTATTTTTTTACGTCGTCAGTTTGGCCCTTTCAGGTCTTCGTAGGAGATCGACGAACCCATCGCGCCGGTACTACTACGAGCGCTGAGGGCTCCCTTCATCCTAATCGTGAAAAATACAAACTGGATGCTGACGGGACAGTCTCGATAGCAGTTATCGACAAAAAGGACCCAAAATTTCAGGAAACCCTCTTCAAAGGTCACAAAACAACCTGGTAAGTTTTAATCATCTATTATTCAATATAATTCTTTGGATGTAAGTAAACTGCAATATATGATATTCAATTAAATATAGCCAAAAATGCACAGTGATGCAGTTTAGGTATGGGATGTGTGTTGGCTGCGTTACTACACAGTCGGCAATGGCGTGTACCTATGAGTGGCTAAATTCCTATACTTCGTCACATCAGCAAGCAATGGTCATATTGACCATTAGAATCATATACATGTGTGTATACTGGGTATTGGGGATACAGATGTAATTTTGTTTGAAATTGATGTTTTTTGGGGCAAACTGATACTTAAGTATCATTCTTTAGATTTTAAGTTATCAGCTGCGTTACTACACAGTCGGCAATGGCGTGTACCTATGAGTGTACTTCGTGTGTATAATTTAGGCAGTCATACACCTCAACTTTTTAAAACACCACTGCACAAAAGTCCCAAACATTCACTCAAAATCGGCATTTAATTTACAAAAACCGACCACTAAATATCCAAGAAATACAATAAATTCAACTCACCGATGTTGGAAAAGATATTTCCAAAAATCAAATCCGTAATTTACTGTTGATTCTCGCGAAACGAGCTATCGGAGTCATTGTGTACATTTCCTGGTCGCCGCGGGCGCTGACATCTCCCCAAAAGAGTTTTGTCCTCAAAAATTCGGTCCCTACGGCATACACGGAAAAGTTCCGATTTCATGGGTGCGTGATCGTAAAGATCGATGTGCGCTTGCGATCCCGAGTTTCTTCGTGGACAAAAATTATATTGGCCGATTTTAGTCTAAGACATCGGCAGTTTGTAAACAACACGTGATCGCGAAACAAATCGGCGGGGATTTCTCCGGTTTTGGACAAGCGACAGAAAATACCAACTATTTTACAGTAATGTACCCGAGAGTGACTCACGTGTACATTACTGTAAAATAGTTGGTATTTTCTGTCGCATGTAGTAAAGGTATGGGGGGAAAAATAAGATAAATATTTTAAATACTTGCTTTCAAATTCAGCCCTTAAAAATCTCACTCCTACCTCAAATGGCCGTTAGGAAGAAATTTTGATATTTTCAGCAAAATCCAAAGTCAAAATCTTGTCCAAAACCGGAGAAATCCCCGCCGATTTGTTTTGCGATCGCGTGTTGTTTACAAACTGCCGATGTCTTAGACTAAAATCGGCCAATAAAATTTTTGTCCACGAAGAAACTCGGGATCGCAAGCGCACATCGATCTTTACGATCGCGCACACAGAAAATCGGAACTTTTCCGTGTACGTCATAGGGACCGAATTTTTGAGGACAAAACTCTTTTGGGGAGATGTCAGCGCCCGCGGCGACCAGGAAATGTACACAATGACTCCGATAGCTCGTTTCGCGAGAATCAACAGTAAATTACGGATTTCATTTTTGGAAATATCTTTTCCAACATTGGTGAGTTAAATTTAATGTATTTCTTGGATATTTTGGGGTCGGTTTTTGAAAATTAAATGCCGATTTTGAGTGAATATTGGTGACTTTTGTGCAGTGGTGTTTTAAAAAGATGAGGTGTATGACTGCCTACATTATACACACGAAGTATAGGAATGTAGCTATGAGTGGTAAGGAAGAACTTTTGATATTTACAGCAAAATCCAAAGTCAAAATCTTGTCCAAAACCGGAAAAATCCCCGCCGATTTGTTTCGCGATCGCGTGTTGTTTACATACTGCCGATGTCTTAGACTAAAATCGGCCAATAAAATTTTTGTCCACGAAGAAACTCGGGATCGCAAGCGCACATCGATCTTTACGATCGCGCACACAGAAAATCGGGACTTTCCGTGTATGCCATATAGGGACCGAATTTTTAAGGACAAAACTCTTTTGGGGAGATGTCAGCGCCCGCGGCGACCAGGAAATGTACACAATGACTCCGATAGCTCGTTTCGTGAAAATCAACAGTAAATTACGGATTTGATTTTTAGAAATATCTTTTCCAACATCGGTGAGTTGAATTTATTGTATTTCTTGGATATTTAGTGGTCGGTTTTTGTAAATTAAATGCCGATTTTGAGTGAATGTTTGTGACTTTTGTGCAGTGGTGTTTTAAAAAGTTGAGGTGTATGACTGCCTAAATTATACACACGAAGTATAGGAATGTAGCTATGAGTGGTTTAACTTTAGTTTAAACTTAAAGGCAGAAGCCACTCATAGGCACACCACGAATAGTGGTCATATTGACCACTACGAATACAAAATGCAAAAATAGTTGGTATTTTCTGTCGCGTGTAGTAAAGCCAAGGTATCCAGGATTGGCTTCGTGAATGTAAAAAAAAAAATATTAGCTGGGCCTATAGTAATAGCCTATACGCCTTCTACATCACGAAGCCAGGCGTTCTTACCCAGCAATCTAACTGCGCACGGGTTAGCAAGACTGGAAAATGCCCTGAAATATCACTTTTCTGATAACTCCCGCGACCGATAGCTCCTTCACCACAGCGTATCCTCCTAGGAAAACGTTTAGAACGGCCATTTGAGGTAGGAGTGAGATTTTTAAGGGCTGAATTTGAAAGCAAGTATTTAAAATATTTATTTTATTTTCCCCCCATACCTTTACTACACGCGATAGAAAATATCAACTATTTTTGCATTTTGTATTCGTAGTGGTCAATATGACCACTATTCGTGGTGTAGTTAGGAAGAACTTTTGATATTTACAGCAAAATCCAAAGTCAAAATCTTGTCCAAAACCGGAGAAATCCCTGCCGATTTGTTTCGCGATCGCGTGTTGTTTACATACTGCCGATGTCTTAGACTAAAATCGGCCAATAAAATTTTTGTCCACGAAGAAACTCGGGATCGCAAGCGCACATCGATCTTTACGATCGCGCACACAGAAAATCGGAACTTTTCCGTGTACGCCATATAGGGACCGAATTTTTGAGGACAAAACTCTTTTGGGGAGATGTCGGCGCCCGCGGCGACCAGGAAATGTACACAATGACTCCGATAGCTCGTTTCGCGAGAATCAAGAGTAAATTACGGATTTGATTTTTGGAAATATCTTTTCCAACATCGGTGTACGTCATAGGGACCGAATTTTTGAAGACAAAACTCTTTTGGGGAGATGTCAGCGCCTGCGGCGACCAGGAAATGTACACAATGACTCCGATAGCTCGTTTCGCGAGAATCAACAGTAAATTACGGATTTCATTTTTGGAAATATCTTTTCCAACATTGGTGAGTTGAATTTAATGTATTTCTTGGATATTTTGGGGTCGGTTTTTGAAAATTAAATGCCGATTTTGAGTGAATATTGGTGACTTTTGTGCAGTGGTGTTTTAAAAAGATGAGGTGTATGATTGCCTACATTATACACACGAAGTATAGGAATGTAGCTATGAGTGGTAAGGAAGAACTTTTGATATTTTCAGCAAAATCCAAAGTCAAAATCTTGTCCAAAACCGGAAAAATCCCCGCCGATTTGTTTCGCGATCGCGTGTTGTTTACATACTGCCGATGTCTTAGACTAAAATCGGCCAATAAAATTTTTGTCCACGAAGAAACTCGGGATCGCAAGCGCACGTCGATCTTTACGATCGCGCACACAGAAAATCGGGACTTTCCGTGTATGCCACATAGGGACCGAATTTTTAAGGACAAAACTCTTTTGGGGAGATGTCAGCGCCCGCGGCGACCAGGAAATGTACACAATGACTCCGATAGCTCGTTTCGCGAGAATCAACAGTAAATTACGGATTTGATTTTTAGAAATATCTTTTCCAACATCGGTGAGTTGAATTTATTGTATTTCTTGGATATTTAGTGGTCGGTTTTTGTAAATTAAATGCCGATTTTGAGTGAATGTTTGTGACTTTTGTGCAGTGGTGTTTTAAAAAGTTGAGGTGTATGACTGCCTACATTATACACACGAAGTATAGGAATGTAGCTATGAGTGACTCCTACCCACATCAGCAAGCAATGGTCATATTGTCTTTATTGACCATTAGGATCATATACATGTGTGTATACTGGGTATTGGGGATACAGATGTAATTTTGTTTGAAATGGAGGTTTTTGTGGGCAAACTGATACTTAAGTATCACTCTTTAGATTTTACGTTATAAGTTCGTTAAGATACAAAATGTAGAAAGTTATAAAAACTTTTACAGCCTTGTTTTTCGTACTTGTTACCCACACCTCCATACGGATGACGACTGCTCTCAATATGTTGCGCACTAGTGAGGCCGCTCTACATGGTTACGCACCATAGATACGTACGCAGAATGTTACGCACTCAAGCTAATCTACTAAAGTGAACCGGCCTTTATGGTGGCCGAATGACCAATTCACTTTGGAGGAGGATTGACATAATACCACAACATTCATAAACATTGGTATTAAACATGGGCACAAGGGGTGGAAAGACTCACATGTTGTGCTTCTGTAGCAGGCCCGTAGTCCATCGTAGTCCAGCGTAGTCGGCAGGATGCTCTGCTGGTTGACGCTGGTTGACGCTGGTCGACGATACTGCTAGTCCGGTTCTGCTTCCAAGAAATCCCTCGTTGTTGATCTGCCGACTGTATTTATAGGCCTTATTCCCGCGCTTCCCCAGTCCCGTGACCCGCGGGTGTCTCCCTGTAACCCCGCTTTATGTACATAAAGTATAAAGGTGCCGTGCGTGCGATGGAGTTACGTAACCACGGCGCACGCACGGCTGCACCCCACCTCATATTATTGTCCAGACCATGCCTATGGCTAGCCAATGTGGCCAAGTTTATGGCAACGTTTATGGCAAGCCAAAAGGGACATGATTCATATATTGTGGCAGGGAAGCCTGTCACAACACTACCCTCCCCCAAATTGTTTGGGAATGACGTTACCCCCTTAATTCAATATATACATATATATAGGTGCATACATAAATATATACAAACATTATTTCCAACATGAATAGAGACTATTATGAGTCATAAAACACACCAAAACAAACAAAATAAAGTTTGGCTCTGCGTTCCACGAGCCAACCAACTAATCTCCCCAGGCCAGGGTGTCACAAAATGATTGAACATTTTCTGGTCCAAATCTCGGACATATACACTTAAGGTTATAAAACCTAAATAAAACCAAATATGTAACACCCTGCCCTCTTGCCATCTACGAGCCGCTCAGCGTTCCGTGAGTCTTGCTCCGGCATGTCTGCGTAGCCCTCATAACAAAAATGATATACCATTCTCACAAACTGGTGTTTCGCGTCTCCTGCTACCCTTTCTAGGTGCTATCTTACCAGCCCTCAGGCGTTCGGGTATAACCCTAGGTCACTCAAGCACAGGTAGCAGGGCGCCAACTTGTTTGTGGTGCCGAATGGGCCGCAAAGAATCCGATGAACTTTTGATAAGGGGTAGATCTTTTATCGAAACTTAAGTACATGTACTACCAATACAATCTACCCAAATTATAAAATAATTTGTTGAGGGCAAATGTCCCAATACTACAAACTAACTCTGTTTACAAAAAGGACAAAAATACTTATCCAGTGCGATACCTTCAGGCTGAGTGATCCCAACGCAGTTGCCATGGAACCACTCATCGCAGCGGTCACACTGGATCATGAATGAACCGACATCTGGTCCCTTGCAAAAACAGTATAAGTCCTTCGACTTTGTATGTTTTCTCGGTAAGGGACTCGGATCGGTACACCGTTTGAGTCGGTCATGGTGAACCACGTAGGCCGTGTTTTTGTACATGACTCGATATAGGGAAGGAGAGAGTTTTTTCATGATTACGGCGGGACCCTTCCAGGGAGGTAATGGTTTCTTACTCTTCCCTTTGGGGACCGCCGTATCCAGCAAATAGACTCGATCTCCCTCCTGAAACTCTCGACGGTATACCTTCACGTCATAATCCCTTTTCATACGTTTTTGCGTTTCCCGCAATTGCCCGCGAGCGGTCTCATGAGCTTGGTGGATGGCCTGCGACAACATTGCCGAGTAATCCTCCATAGTCTCTGTTCTAGCTCGGGCAGGAAGCGGAAAGACCAGGTCAGCTGGTAGATTGACCTCCCTACCCAACATCAATCGGTTGGGCGTGAAACCAGTATTTCTATTCACTGTGGAACGGATAGCACCCGCTATTTGAGAGAGGAATTTATCCCACTGGTGTTGGGATTTACCAATGTAACACCGTATGGCGTCCATTAAGGTCCTGTTAAATCGTTCAACTTGACCATTAGCGGACGGCCTATACGGCGTGGTCTTTGCTTTGTGAATTTGTAAAATCTTGCATAAATTCACAAAAAGCTTACTCTCAAAGTTCCTACCCTGATCAGTAAAGATTTGAAACGGATACCCAAATCGGCAGAAGAATTCGCTCACTGCAGCATGAGCGGTGACCTCGGCCGTTTGAGAGGGCAGGGGGATGCACTCCACCCACTTCGTGAATTGATCAACCATCATCAGAATGTACTCATTCCCCTGTGTGGTCTTGGGAAGTGGTCCGATGAAATCTAGATGTACACGTTTCATCGGAGCGCCTGCATGGTAGTTTACCATCGGTTGCTTCCCATACCTAGTGGTCTTTTTGTTTTGATTACAGGTGGCGCACATTCTGATGTAGTCTTTAACATCACGCGACAGGCCATGCCAGAAATACCGGGACTGGAGCTTACTCTTAGTCCGGGTTACACCTGCATGTCCAGCCGAAGGGAGATCATGGTTGAGCCTGATCACTTCTTGTTGCAGTGAATGAGGCACCACTAGCAAGTCCTGTTCCTCATCCTTTTTCAAGATGAGGCCGTCTCGAAGGAGAAACAAATCTCGGTTTATCCAAAGGAACTTCCCAGTAGGATCCATTAACATGATGGTCCCTTCATCGGGCTCCTCTTTGGATGTTAACCAGCGACGCAAGCTCGCTAGCTGAGGATCTTTCTCCTGTTCTTCTTGAAGAGATGCTGATGAAGACAGCGTTCCCTCAGCAAGCGCGCTTGCGGTGGTATTATCCACGGTTACACCATTTATTGAAATAAGTGGAAAATCTTCGTCAGAGATAATATCCACATGGGTAACGTAGCCCGAATCATCAAAGTCCTCATTGACGCCAGAGACATTTCTAACCTTCTTTGCCAGCGGAATTACATCATCCACTGTTTCCACGAAGCGTGACCAGTTCTCATGGGCTTTACGACAGTAAGGGCAACCGCCACAGGGGAGATCATCAGGAGAAGTACCCAAACGGTAATTCTCACACATGAATTCACTCTCTGGTATTCTAGAGAGCGCATCCGCATTCTGATGTTTCCTACCTGGTCGGTGCTCTACCTTCATGTCGTATTGACCCAGCTCTTCTAACCATCGGGCAAGTTGGCCATGTGGTTCCTTAAAGTTTAGCAGCCAGTTCAAACTTCCATGGTCGGTACGGATGGTAAATGGTTTACCCAAGAGGTAGTGTCGGTACTGACGCGTGAATCTAATAACTGCGAGGAGCTCGCGCCTAGTGACACAGTATCGGCGCTGTTCTGGGGACATAGATAAACTGCCGTAAGCAATTACTTTTTCTAGTCCCTCCTGAACCTGAATTAATTCAGCCCCAATCGCCGTCGCAGACGCGTCAGTATCCAAAAATGAACTGACCTACCGGGTTGGGTAAAGCTAGGATAGGAGCGGATGTCATTAGCCCTTTGACATTGTCAAAGGCAGTTTGATGCTCTGCCTCCCAACGGAATTCATGCTTACCAGTCAGGCCATATAATGGGCCTACGGCTTCAGCATAATCCTTAAGGAAGACCCGATGGTAGTTCACCAAGCCAAGAAATTGTTCAACTTCCTTGGTGTTCTTTGGTGTTGGCCAATTTACTACCGCTTGAATGTGATCTTCCTTGAGGTGCAGACCATCTCTCTTCCTAGAAACTCTACTCGACGCTGGAAGAAGGAACACTTCTTGGGTTTAAGCTTTAGCTTGTAATCCCGGAAGCGTTCCAAGACCTGTCTGAGATTCTTGACATGATCTGAAAATGAGTTGCCGAGCACAACTATGTCATCCAGAAAGGCCAAGGCAATGTCCCAATTTAGTCCACGAAGGACAAGGTTCATCACCCTGGAGAAAGTGGCCGGGGCGTTACATAAGCCGAAGCCCATGCGTATGAATTCGAATAGCCCATGCTTGGTGATAAAAGCAGTTTTCGGCCTATCTTCTTTCCGGATTTTGATCTGCCAGTAGGCGGAATTGGCATCGAGTTTTGAGAACCAAGTGTTCTCCGCGAGCGTATCGAGACACTCTTCAATGCAGGGAAGGGGGTATACATCCTTTTTGGTGACGTTATTTAATCGACGATAATCAATACACCATCGGACGCCCCCATCCCGCTTCCGTACCAAAACAGGCGCAGAGGCCCACTCCGATACGGAAGACTGTATCACGCCTGCTGACAGCATCTTATTCAGATGTGCTCGCTCCTCATGAACAAAATTGAGGGGCGTACGCCTCATCTTCTGTTTGATGGGCGTAGCATCACCCGTGTCAATTTGATGGACCATGTCAGTGAAGTTGCCAAGATCGAATTCGTCCTTGGCGAAGACTCCCTCAAACTCAAAAAGTAAGGCCCTCAGCTCTTCTTGCTGCTTTGGTAACAAGTGTTCACTCGACCTGGCCAATAGATCTTGTAAATAGGGTGGCAGCTCGGCCGGCAAACCCACTTGTCGCGCTTTTGCGCCCCCTACGGAGAAATTATCCGTGGCGTTGGACACTGGTTCAATGGCCATGAATTCTTGGGCCTCACCAATAATTTGGTCTCGTTTCCAACGGATATTTCGATCTGTAGGGTTCAAAGCAAGCAATTCAATGGTGTCTTCATACTCATGAAGAGTACGAGGGACAAGCCCCATTAAGTCTGAGTTTGGCTCAAAAAGGAACTGCTCAAGTCGGGGTTTAATGAAGCACCCGACTCGTTTGACACACCGTGGAGGTATGAGCACGGTGTCCCGCACAAAGACGTGAGCCACCAAGGTGTGTGTTGTTCCTCCCGAGACCATGGGTATGTCTTCACCTTGCAGGCATAATGTTGATTCCGGTATGTTGATGCGGGCGTTGTGTTTCTGAAGAAATTCAACTCCCAACAACATATCATCATCGATTGGGGCCACGTATATGATTTCATTGAAATCTTGTTCCCCCAATGTCATTGTTACCGGACCAACAATCATGCCACTCATCTTCATATTGCGACCTGCAGTAAGTAAGGTTACCCTCTTAACTAAAGGAAGCTTTGGATGAAATTCGATCCGACAAGATTGTGACTTCTGCAGCTGTATCTACAACCGCTCTGAGTAATTTATCGCCAATGCCGATGGTGACAGTTAACATTGATGAAGACTTAAGCCTGCAAACAATTACCTCGTCGCTTGGCAAATTTCCATCAACACCTTCACCATCAGGCGGCGATTCTCTTTCAATAGTTTCCGTGTTCGGTGGCGGCCAAGGAGGGAGAAGCCATGGACATGTTGCTGGCGGTGGGGGATGACTTGCCCCTGCTGCGACCATGTCTGGCTGCCCGTCCTCGCTCCCCTTGGGAGTAGAGGGAGTCCTCGGAAGACTGAAGTTCACCTCAGTCTCCAGGTAGGACTTGGGAGAGGCAGTTATGGCGACGTTACCCGCACCCTTCATAGCGAACTCTGCATCCCTTTCGCCTGCGGAGGCGTTGGGATCAGACTCACTCAGGGGGGTACACTCACCCTGATTGGCACCATCCGATTCCGCACAGACACTTCTAGTGAGACACGTGTCTTTCGTTGCGCCGGGGGAATTTTGTTGGCCCAAGCTTACATGGATCGGGGCTGGGCCCCGTTCTCCGATCCACTGCTGTTTCCCTCCTCGCCTACGAAAGATACCGACTTTCCAGGCTTTAAGTCTGGACAGTCTCTCTTAAAATGTCCAGTGCGGCCACACTCGAAACATGAGTTGTCCCGGCCTGGGGACCTAGGCCTTCGGGGAGAATTGGCTCTCAGAGTCGACACTGCAAGACCTTGAACTAAGGTCTTGAGAGATCCTACATCATCGTGGAGCGAGTCCAACTTTTTTGAGAAGTTGTCCTGGATTGAGTCAATTCTGGTGTTAATAGAATTTACTCTTCCTTCCAGATGAGAAAGCTCTTTCTCCAACCGGTCTGAACTGGAGGGGAGTTGTTCGGTTGATGGCATTGTACCAATCTTCCTAACGCTTGATTCGTGGTTGCATGCGTTCGGAAGGGCTACTTGTCTTACTTCCTTTTTCGGCTTTCCGAAAATCGCCCGACAAGTATGTTGGTACCACCTGACCAGGTCAATTCCCTCCTCCAGTGTCTTTGGCCTAGAGTTGATGGCATATTGGCCAGCCTCTTTGTCGAGGCATCCCTGACAGAACCTAAGGACAACTTGTTTTTCAACATGAGTGTCTGGCAGGTCGGGG
Organism: Heliocidaris erythrogramma; assembly: GCA_025617745.1. Classification (NCBI taxonomy): domain Eukaryota; kingdom Metazoa; phylum Echinodermata; class Echinoidea; order Camarodonta; family Echinometridae; genus Heliocidaris; species Heliocidaris erythrogramma. The sequence continues at coordinate 13,780,093 of CM046854.1, read as the reverse complement.
AAGGCGTTGGTGGCTAGAGTCCTGAGACGATCGGCCCAATCGAAACAAGACTCCTCGGCGGACTGTTTCGCATATGCAAAATGCATTTGCGAAACTTCCGGTAATTCTTTGAGGGCAAAACGCTTCTCTAACTTGTGAACCAGGTCAAAATATTCCAAGCCCGGTTCACGTTCTAGAAGAAGAGCGTAGTGCTCACTCGCCTTTCCCTCGAGACACCAGCACAAATAGTTCTTCCGTTGTCTGGAGTCCCACCTATGTTCATCAGCATAGGAGCTAAACTTGGCAAAGAAAGCTTGCCAACTCCCCCGACCGTCGAACGTGATTGTTCGGGGTGGGTTAGAGGAGTGGGGTGGCATACCGTCCCTCCTAGCGTTCCTAGGAGGAGAGGTCCGAGGGGACGCCCGGGTCCTAGCGTTCCTAGGAGGAGAGGTCCGAGGGGAAGCCCGGGTCCTCGTAACAGGCGGCGGCAAAACAAAGGCGCTTCGCTGCCGATGTTGAGGCTCTCGTTCTCTATCGCCACGGCCATTCCACTCGCGGCGAGGCGACACCCTCGATCCTCGGTAAGGACTCGTATGCCTATTCTCCAGTCGGAATGAACGGTCATGCTCATATCGGTCGAGGTAGGGCGGACTATCGTTCCTTCTTGGCGATCGTCGGGGTGGACCTTCACGGCGGTTGCACCCGTCATAATGATCGTCACTCACCCGCCGGGAAGGGCTGGCATACCTTTGCCGATGGTACCCCTCCCTAACGAGTGATGGTGATCTTCGCCTACAGTAACGGTCCCTATCCTGCCGATATGGGCTATCGCACCTGGGGCGATAGTATCGCTCCCTAGAGGGCGATCGCCGTCTGTAGCGATCGTCTTGTTGCCGTCGGGACGGGCTTTCGTGCCTCGCACGACGATACTCCTCCCTAGGGGGTGACCGCCTTCTCTCCCTTCGGGACGGGCTTCCATATGGTGCCCGATAGTATTCCCCCCTGGAGGGTGACCGTCTTTGGTGGCGGTTGTCCCGGTCCCGACGAGACGGGCTTGCATACTTCGTGCGATAGTACTCGTCTCTTGGAGATCGCCTATAATGACGATCATCCTTCGACTGCCGAGATGGACTGGCATATTGGGACCGATAGTGCCCCTCTATCGCCGGTGACGGTGATCGTCTCGAGTGCCGGCCATCCTTCGCCAGCCGGGTTGGACTTGAGTACGTCGTACGCGAGCTTCTTCCCGTCGAAGGTGATTGCGACCGTTTTGCTGGCTGCTCCTCAACCGTTAAGGATGAAAATGTTCGAGCCACGCGAAGGGTTTCCTTCGCAGCTGGACTGAATGTTCGAGTCCCGCGAAGGGTTTCCTTTGCGGCTGGACTGCACGTTTGAGCCCCGCGAAGGGTTTCCTTTGCGATTGGGCTGAACGTTTGAGCCATGCGAAGGGTTTCCTTTGCGGCTGGACTGAACGCTCGAGCCCTGCGAAGGGTTTCCTTCGCGGCTGAACTGGAGCAAGCCATTCCGCCTAAAGAAGTCGAGCGCGCTCGAGTGTCGCTCCATCCCTCAGTTTCTGAGGGTTTCTTCTTCAAAGGTGGAGGCACTGAGGTGTTAGGGAATATATCATACGGGTAAGCGTCGGGCATAGAGGAAGACTTTCCCCGAGATGCTTCAGCCAAACCCGCCCCTTTTGGGGATTCCCTAGCAGACGGTCTAAAATCAAGATACTGGAGAATCTCTTCAGTATTCCTCAAATGCGGAATAGACGCGAAAGAACCGGGGGTCACATCCCCACTGGCCTCCCGCAATGCCATAATGCGTTCGGCAGTTGCCTGGCCAATGCCTGGCACCTTCAACAAATCATCGAAGGTACACGAATTTATGGCAATTTTCTCCATTGTGGGAGTATTCCGCGCAATATACACATTAGCTAAATGAGTATTAATCCGCAATACACATAAAATATATATATATACGAAAGAAATATATCACCCACTCGCTACTATGTAAGCTTATCGGAATCTCTACCAATATACTTTCTATCCGAACGGATATAGAAGTTTTTATAGATATAAATAGTATATAGAATATAGAATATAGAGTATAGAATATACACAAGAAATATCTATAAATATATATATAGCAATCACATTAAGAGTATAACAATCATGCAACTGCACATCAAGCTTAAGTACCCATGTACCCAGCCATACATGCACAAAATCATTAAGTGTATAACGACCATACAATCACATACACACACACACACGCGCACGCATATAACCACTCAAAACTAAAGACAGCCTAGCCTCACAATCATAAGGCATATAATGAAGTACGAGTATGTAAGTACAACTCCTACTCAATATAGCTGTCATATAAGTACAACAGTACAAGTATATAATAAAGTACGAGTATAATAATAACTTACAACTATACTACTCAATATAGCGGCAATACAAAAAAACAAAGTACAAACATGTAAAGCACGCATATAATATGGTCGGAACGTGAAGTAAATTCGCTAACCAAAACAGTATATAATTGCAAAAAATGTGTGCGTCAAAAATCGCATGTCGGCACACGATGCGCGAAATACGCTACTTGCAAATGCATGTAGTATATTACAAATCACAAATCACATTTGAAAAAACGCAAGCGTCACGTGATCGTGATTGGCGCGCCAAGTTTTAACCTTGCAACGATCGCAAGACAAAAACATGCATGAAATAACAATATACTATATACAAAATACATTAAATACGAATAAATGCCAAGAAGAAATACATATGAAATACGGTAATACAATGTCCAATACTTGAGTAATATTATCCCATCCTCGTCGCCAATAAAGTGAACCGGCCTTTATGGTGGCCGAATGACCAATTCACTTTGGAGGAGGATTGACATAATACCACAACATTCATAAACATTGGTATTAAACATGGGCACAAGGGGTGGAAAGACTCACATGTTGTGCTTCTGTAGCAGGCCCGTAGTCCATCGTAGTCCAGCGTAGTCGGCAGGATGCTCTGCTGGTTGACGCTGGTTGACGCTGGTCGACGATACTGCTAGTCCGGTTCTGCTTCCAAGAAATCCCCCGTTGTTGATCTGCCGACTGTATTTATAGGCCTTATTCCCGCGCTTCCCCAGTCCCGTGACCCGCGGGTGTCTCCCTGTAACCCCGCTTTATGTACATAAAGTATAAAGGTGCCGTGCGTGCGATGGAGTTACGTAACCACGGCGCATGCACGGCTGCACCCCACCTCTCATTATTGTCCAGACCATGCCTATGGCTAGCCAATGTGGCCAAGTTTATGGCAACGTTTAGGGCAAGCCAAAAGGGACATGATTTATATATTGTGGCAGGGAAGCCTGTCACAACAACAACAACCGGTTCCATGAAAGGAAACCCTTCGCGGGACTCGAACATTCAGTCCAGCTGCGAAGGAAACCCTTCGCGTTGCTCGAACATTTTCATCCTTAACGGTTGAGGAGCAGCCAGCAAAACGGTCGCAATCACCTTCGACGGGAAGAAGCTCGCGTACGACGTACTCAAGTCCAACCCGGCTGGCGAAGGATGGCCGGCACTCGAGACGATCACCGTCACCGGCGACAGAGGGGCACTATCGGTCCCAATATGCCAGTCCATCTCGGCAGTCGAAGGATGATCGTCATTATAGGCGATCTCCAAGAGACGAGTACTATCGCACGAAGTATGCAAGCCCGTCTCGTCGGGACCGGGACAACCGCCACCAAAGACGGTCACCCTCCAGGGGGGAATACTATCGGGCACCATATGGAAGCCCGTCCCGAAGGGAGAGAAGGCGGTCACCCCCTAGGGAGGAGTATCGTCGTGCGAGGCACGAAAGCCCGTCCCGACGGCAACAAGACGATCGCTACAGACGGCGATCGCCCTCTAGGGAGCGATACTATCGCCCCGGGTACGATAGCCCATATCGGCAGGATAGGGACCGTTACTGTAGGCGAAGATCACCATCACTCGTTAGGGAGGGGTACCATCGGCAAAGGTATGCCAGCCCTTCCCGGCGGGTGAGTGATGATCATTATGACGGGTGCAACCGCCGTGAAGGTCCACCCCGACGATCGCCAAGAAGGAACGATAGTCCGCCCTACCTCGACCGATATGAGCATGACCGTTCATTCCGACTGGAGAATAGGCATACGAGTCCTTACCGAGGATCGAGGGTGTCGCCTCGCCGCGAGTGGAATGGCCGTGGCGATAGAGAACGAGAGCCTCAACATCGGCAGCGAAGCGCTTTTGTTTTGCCGCCGCCTGTTACGAGGACCCGGGCTTCTCCTCGGACCTCTCCTCCTAGGAACGCTAGGAACCGGGCGTCCCCTCGGACCTCTCCTCCTAGGAACGCTAGGAGGGACGGTATGCCACCCCACCACTCTAACCCACCCCGAACAATCACGTTCGACGGTCGGGGGAGTTGGCAAGCTTTCTTTGCCAAGTTTAGCTCCTATGCTGATGAACATAGGTGGGACTCCAGACAACGGAAGAACTATTTGTGCTGGTGTCTCGAGGGAAAGGCGAGTGAGCACTACGCTCTTCTTCTAGAACGTGAACCGGGCTTGGAATATTTTGACCTGGTTCACAAGTTAAAGAAGCGTTTTGCCCTTAAAGAATTACCGGAAGTTTCGCAAATGCATTTTGCATATGCAAAACAGTCCGCGGAGGAGTCTTGTTTTGATTGGGCCGATCGTCTCAGGACTCTAGCCACCAACGCCTTCCCCGACCTGCCAGACACTCATGTTGAAAAACAAGTTGTCCTTAGGTTCTGTCAGGGATGCCTCGACAAAGAGGCTGGCCAATATGCCATCAACTCTAGGCCAAAGACACTGGAGGAGGGAATTGACCTGGTCAGGTGGTACCAACATACTTGTCGGGCGATTTTCGGAAAGCCGAAAAAGGAAGTAAGACAAGTAGCCCTTCCGAACGCATGCAACCACGAATCAAGCGTTAGGAAGATTGGTACAATGCCATCAACCGAACAACTCCCCTCCAGTTCAGACCGGTTGGAGAAAGGGCTTTCTCATCTGGAAGAAAGAGTAAATTCTATTAACACCAGAATTGACTCAATCCAGGACAACTTCTCAAAAAAGTTGGACTCGCTCCACGATGATGTAGGATCTCTCAAGACCTTAGTTCAAGGTCTTGCAGTGTCGACTCTGAGAGCCAATTCTCCCCGAAGGCCTAGGTCCCCAGGCCGGGACAACTCATGTTTCGAGTGTGGCCGCACTGGACATTTTAAGAGAGACTGTCCAGACTTAAAGCCTGGAAAGTCGGTATCTTTCGTAGGCGAGGAGGGAAACAGCAGTGGATCGGAGAACGGGGCCCAGCCCCGATCCATGTAAGCTTGGGCCAACAAAATTCCCCCGGCGCAACGAAAGACACGTGTCTCACTAGAAATGTCTGTGCGGAATCGGATGGTGCCAATCAGGGTGAGTGTACCCCCCTGAGTGAGTCTGATCCCAACGCCTCCGCAGGCGAAAGGGATGCAGAGTTCGCTATGAAGGGTGCGGGTAACGTCGCCATAACTGCCTCTCACAAGTCCTACCTGGAGACTGAGGTGAACTTCAGTCTTCCGAGGACTCCCTCCACTCCCAAGGAGAGCGAGGACGGGCAGCCAGACATGGTCGCCACAGGGGCAAGTCATCCCCCACCGCCATCAACATGTCCATGGCTTCTCCCTCCTTGGCCGCCACCGAACACGGAAACGATTGAAAGAGAATCGCCGCCTGATGGTGAAGGTGTTGATGGAAATTTGCCAAGCGACGAGGTAATTGTTTGCAGGCTTAAGTCTTCATCAATGTTAACTGTCACCATCGGCATTGGCGATAAATTACTCAGAGCGGTTGTAGATACAGCTGCAGAAGTCACAATCTTGTCGGATCGAATTTTTGCCTCTCTTCATCCAAAGCCTCCTATAGTTAAGAGGGTAACCTTACTTACTGCAGGTCGCAATATGAAGATGAGTGGCATGATTGTTGGTCCGGTAACAATGACATTGGGGAACAAGATTTCAATGAAATCATATACGTGGCCCCAATCGATGATGATATGTTGTTGGGAGTTGAATTTCTTCAGAAACACAACGCCCGCATCAACATACCGGAATCAACATTATGCCTGCAAGGTGAAGACATACCCATGGTCTCGGGAGGAACAACACACACCTTGGTGGCTCACGTCTTTGTGCGGGACACCGTGCTCATACCTCCACGGTGTGTCAAACGAGTCGGGTGCTTCATTAAACCCCGACTTGAGCAGTTCCTTTTTGAGCCAAACTCAGACTTAATGGGGCTTGTCCCTCGTACTCTTCATGAGTATGAAGACACAATTGAATTGCTTGTTTTGAACCCTACAGATCGAAATATCCGTTGGAAACGAGACCAAATTATTGGTGAGGCCCTAGAATTCATGGCCATTGAACCAGTGTCCAACGCCACGGATAATTTCTCCGTAGGGGGCGCAAAGGCGCGACAAGTGAGTTTGCCGGCCGAGCTGCCATCCTATTTACAAGATCTATGGGCCAGGTCGACGGAACACTTGTTACCAAAGCAGCAAGAAGAGCTGAGGGCCTTACTTTTTGAGTTTGAGGGAGTCTTCGCCAAGGACGAATTCGATCTTGGCAACTTCACTGACATGGTCCATCAAATTGACACGGGTGATGCTACGCCCATCAAACAGAAGATGAGGCGTACGCCCCTCAATTTTGTTCATGAGGAGCGAGCACATCTGAATAAGATGCTGTCAGCAGGCGTGATACAGTCTTCCGTATCGGAATGGGCCTCTGCGCCTGTTTTGGTACGGAAGCGGGATGGGGGCGTCCGATGGTGTATTGATTATCGTCGATTAAATAACGTCACCAAAAAGGATGTATACCCCCTTCCCTGCATCGAAGAGTGTCTCGATACGCTCGCGGAGAACACTTGGTTCTCAAAACTCGATGCAAATTCCGCCTACTGGCAGATCAAAATCCGGAAAGAAGATAGGCCGAAAACTGCTTTTATCACCAAGCATGGGCTATTCGAATTCATACGCATGGGCTTCGGCTTATGTAACGCCCCGGCCACTTTTTCCAGGGTGATGAACCTTGTCCTTCGTGGACTAAATTGGGACATTGCCTTGGCCTTTCTGGATGACATAGTTGTGCTCGGCAACTCATTTTCAGATCATGTCAAGAATATCAGACAGGTCTTGGAACGCTTCCGGGATTACAAGCTAAAGCTTAAACCCAAGAAATGTTCCTTCTTCCAGCGTCGAGTAGAGTTTCTAGGAAGAGAGGTGGATGGAGATGGTCTGCACCTCAAGGAAGATCACATTCAAGCGGTAGTAAATTGGCCAACACCAAAGAACACCAAGGAAGTTGAACAATTTCTTGGCTTGGTGAACTACCATCGGGTCTTCCTTAAGGATTATGCTGAAGCCGTAGGCCCATTATATGGCCTGACTGGTAAGCATGAATTCCGTTGGGAGGCAGAGCATCAAACTGCCTTTGACAATGTCAAAGGGCTAATGACATCCGCTCCTATCCTAGCTTTACCCAACCCGGTAGGTCAGTTCATTTTGGATACTGACGCGTCTGCAACAGCGATTGGGGCTGAATTAATTCAGGTTCAGGAGGGACTAGAAAAAGTAATTGCTTACGGCAGTTTATCTATGTCCCCAGAACAGCGCCGATACTGTGTCACTAGGCGCGAGCTCCTCGCAGTTATTAGATTCACGCGTCAGTACCGACACTACCTATTGGGTAAACCATTTACCATCCGTACCGACCATGGAAGTTTGACCTGGCTGCTAAACTTTAAGGAACCACAGGGCCAACTTGCCCGATGGTTAGAAGAGCTGGGTCAATACGACATGAAGGTAGAGCACCGACCAGGTAGGAAACATCAGAATGCGGATGCGCTCTCTAGAATACCAGAGAGTGTATTCATGTGTGAGAATTACCGTTTGGGTACTTCTCCTGATGATCTCCCCTGTGGCGGTTGCCCTTACTGTCGTAAAGCCCATGAGAACTGGTCACGCTTCGTGGAAACAGTGGATGATGTGATTCCGCTGGCAAAGAAGGTTAGAAATGTCTCTGGCGTCAATGAGGACTTTGATGATTCGGGCTACGTTACCCATGTGGATATTATCTCTGACGAAGATTTTCCACTTATTTCAATAAATGGTGTAACCGTGGATAATACCACCGCAAGCGCGCTGGCTGAGGAAACACTGTCTTCATCAGCATCTCTTCAAGAAGAACAGGAGAAAGATCCTCAGCTGGCGAGCTTGCGTCGCTGGTTAACATCCAAAGAGGAGCCCGATGAAGGGACCATCATGTTAATGGATCCTACTGGGAAGTTCCTTTGGATAAACCGAGATTTGTTTCTCCTTCGAGACGGCCTCATCTTGAAAAAGGATGAGGAACAGGACTTGCTAGTGGTGCCTCATTCACTGCAACAAGAAGTGATCAGGCTCAACCATGATCTCCCTTCGGCTGGACATGCAGGTTTAACCCGGACTAAGAGTAAGCTCCAGTCCCGGTATTTCTGGCATGGCCTGTCGCGTGATGTTAAGGACTACATCAGAATGTGCGCCACCTGTAATCAAAACAAAAAGACCACTAGGTATGGGAAGCAACCGATGGTAAACTATCATGCAGGCGCTCCGATGGAACGTGTACATTTAGATTTCATCGGACCACTTCCCAAGACCACACAGGGGAATGAGTACATTCTGATGATGGTTGATCAATTCACGAAGTGGGTGGAGTGCGTCCCCCTTCCCTCTCAAACGGCCGAGGTCACCGCTCATGCTGCAGTGAGCGAATTCTTCTGCCGATTTGGGTATCCGTTTCAAATCTTTACGGATCAGGGTAGGAACTTTGAGAGTAAGCTTTTTGTGAATTTATGCAAGATTTTGCAAATTCACAAAGCCAAGACCACGCCGTATAGGCCGTCCGCTAACGGTCAAGTTGAACGATTTAACAGGACCTTAATGGACGCCATACGGTGTTACATTGGTAAATCCCAACACCAGTGGGACAAATTCCTCTCTCAAATAGCGGGTGCTATCCGTTCCACAGTGAATCAAAATACTGGTTTCACGCCCAACCGATTGATGTTGGGTAGGGAGGTCAATCTACCAGCTGACCTGGTCTTTCCGCTTCCTGCCCGAGCTAGAACAGAGACTATGGAGGATTACTCGGCAATGTTGTCGCAGGCCATCCACCAAGCTCATGAGACCGCTCGCGGGCAATTGCGGGAAACGCAAAAACGTATGAAAAGGGATTATGACGTGAAGGTTTACCGTCGAGAGTTTCAGGAGGGAGATCGAGTCTATTTGCTGGATGCGGCGGTCCCCAAAGGGAAGAGTAAGAAACTATTACCTCCCTGGAAGGGTCCCGCCGTAATCATGAAAAAACTCTCTCCTTCCCTATATCGAGTCATGTACAAAAACACGGCCTACGTGGTTCACCATGACCGACTCAAACGGTGTACCGATCCGAGTCCCTTACCGAGAAAACATACAAAGTCGAAGGACTTATACTGTTTTTGCAAGGGACCAGATGTCGGTTCATTCATGATCCAGTGTGACCGCTGCGATGAGTGGTTCCATGGCAACTGCGTTGGGATCACTCAGCCTGAAGGTATCGCACTGGATAAGTATTTTTGTCCTTTCTGTAAACAGAGTTAGTTTGTAGTATTGGGACATTTGCCCTCAACAAATTATTTTATAATTTTGGTAGATTGTATTAGTAGTACATGTAGTTAAGTTTCGATAAAAGATCTACCCCTTACCAGAAGTTCACCGGATTCTTTGCGGCCCATTCGGAACCACAAACAAGTTGGCGCCCTGCTACCTGTGCTTGAGTGACCTAGGGTTATACCCGAACGCCTGAGGGCTGGTAAGATAGCACCTAGAAAGGGTAGCAGGAGACGCGAAACACCAGTTTGTGAGAATGGTATATCATTTTTGTTATGAGGGCTACGCAGACATGCCGGAGCAAGACTCACGGAACGCTGAGCGGCTCGTAGATGGCAAGAGGGCAGGGTGGTATATATTTGGTTTTATAACCTTAAGTGTATATGTCCGAGATTTGGACAAGAAAATGTTCAATCATTTTGTGACACCCTGGCCTGGGGAGATTAGTTGGTTGGCTCATGGAACGCAGAGCCAAAATTTATTTTGTTTGTTTTGGTGTGTTTTATGACTCATAATAGTCTCTATTCATGTTGGAAATAATGTTTGTAGGCCTATATCTTTATGTATGCACCTATATATATGTATATATTGAATTAAGGGGGTAACGTCATTCCCAAACAATTTGGGGGAGGGTAGTGTTGTGACAGGCTTCCCTGCCACAATATATAAATCATGTCCCTTTTGGCTTGCCCTAAACGTTGCCATAAACTTGGCCACATTGGCTAGCCATAGGCATGGTCTGGACAATAATGAGAGGTGGGGTGCAGCCGTGCGTGCGCCGTGGTTACGTAACTCCATCGCACGCACAGCACCTTTATACTTTATGTACATAAAGCGGGGTTACAGGGAGACACCCGCGGGTCACGGGACTGGGGAAGCGCGGGAATAAGGCCTATAAATACAGTCGGCAGATCAACAACGGGGGATTTCTTGGAAGCAGAACCGTGAGAGCATCGTCTACCAGCGTCTACTAGCGTCTACCAGCAGAGCCTCTGGACCGCTGGACTACGCTGGAGTACGCTGGCTACGATGAACTCCGGGACTGCTAGAGAAGCACAACAGGTCAGTCTTTTCACCTCTTGTGCCAATGTTTAATGCCAATGTTTTATTGCTGTTGTGGTATTATGTCAATCCTCCTCCAAAGTGAATTGGTCATTCGGCCACCATAAAGGCCGGTTGTTGTGACCGGTTGGAAGGGCCAAACTGACGACGTAAAAAAATAAAAAATATTACGTACGTACGTAGTAATTATTACGTACGTACCTAATATTTCTTTTTTTTTTTTTACGTCGTCAGTTTGGCCCTTCCAGGTGTTCGTAGAAAATATTTATCTTATTTTCCCCCCATACCTTTACTACACGCGACAGAAAATACGAACTATTTTTGCATTTTGTATTCGTAGTGGTCAATATGACCACTATTCGTGGTGTGATTTGAGGTAGGAGCACTCATAGGTACACGCCATTGCCGACTGTGTAGGAATGCAGCCAACACACATCCCATACCTAAACTGCATTTTTGGCTATATTTAAGTGAAACTCATATATTGCAGTTTACTTAAATCTAAATACTTATGTTGAATAATAGATGATTAAAACTTACCAGTTTGTTTTGTGACCTTTGAAGAGGGTTTCCTGAAATTTTGGGTACTTTTTGTCGATAACTCCTATCGAGACTGTCCCGTCAGCATCCAGTTTGTATTTTTCACGATTATGATGAAGGGAGCCCTCAGCGCTCGTAGTGGTACCGGCGCGATCGGTTCGTCGATCTCCTACGAAGACCTGGAAGGGCCAAACTGACGACGTAAAAAAATAAAAAATATTACGTACGTACGTAGTAATTATTACGTACGTACGTAATATTTTTTATTTTTTGGCCCTTCCAGGTCTTCGTAGAATAGCTTGTGTGCGTAACATTCTGCGTACGTATCTATGGTGCGTAACCATGTAGAGCGGCCTCACTAGTGCGCAACATATTGAGAGCAGTCGTCATCCGTATGGAGGTGTGGGTAACAAGTACGAAAAACAAGGCTGTAAATGTAAGTTTTTATAACTTTCTACATTTTGTATCTTAACGAACTTATAACGTAAAATCTAAAGAGTGATACTTAAGTATCAGTTTGCCCACAAAAACCTCCATTTCAAACAAAATTACATCTAGTAAACGAAGAAGCTTGACTGGGGAGGAATTTTTTTTTTTAATTTGTAAACAAATCTTTCGGCATATTACTCCCAGTGTTAAAGATCGTATGCTCGATCTGTAATGAAAAAACACAAGTCAGAAAAAATTGGAACCAGCGGGGTTCTAGTTCGTCGTGACTTGGCCGTGAACCAGAATAGCCTGGTGGTTAAGTCGCTGCCCGGCAAGCAGTAGATGACAGGTTCGAATCCCGCTGGTTCCAATTTTTTCTGACTTGTGTTTTTTCATTACAGATCGAGCATACGATCTTTAACACTGGGAGTAATATGCCGAAAGATTTGTTTACAAATTTAAAAAAAAAAAAAATTACATCTGTATCCCCAATACCCAGTATACACACATGTATATGATCCTAATGGTCAATATGACCATTGCTTGCTGATGTGTGTGCGTTTTTCGTTAGCTGCTACGAAAATTATTGGATTCAAATCCACCAAAATCTGCAATATTTTAACTCCAACGAGTTAGTTCTGTTAATTGATAGGAACACCAACACAAAAATCTAATATTTATCTAGCCTACTTAGCCTGTTAGCTGGTTAGCGATTCTCCACTGCAGGGAGCTCCACCGCCACCGCCAGCAGGCAGCAGAGCAGGTACATGTAAATAACCAAAATCTTCCTCGCCCATCGGCATTAGTTTGGTTGGTTGCATCGCTTAAGTTTTTCATTGAAATAATCATCAAATTGTAAAATCAAAGTGCCTGTTGCACTAGGACCACATCAGCAAGCAATGGTCATATTCACTCATAGGTAGGCCTACACGCCATTGCCGACTGTGTAGGAACGCAGGCAGAACGCAGGCGGTACTAATAATGCATCACTGTGCATTTTTGGCTATATTTAAGTGAAAACTTTAGATGTATATTTACTTACATATAAATAATTATGGTGAATAATAGATGATTAAAACTTACCAGTTAATTTTGTGACCTTTGAAGAGTGTTTCCTGAAATTTTGGGGACTTTCTGTCGATAACTCCTATCGAGTCCCGTCAGAGCATCCATTTTCTATTTTTCACGATTATGATGAAGGGAGCCCTCAGCGCTCGTAGTGGTACCGGCGCGATCGGTTCGTCGATCTCCTACGAAGACCTGGAAGGGCCAAACTGACGACGTAAAAAAATTAAAAATATTACGTACGTAATAATAATACGTACGTACGTAGTAATTATCACGTACGTACGTAATATTATCACGTACGTACGTAGTATTTATTACGTACGTACGTAATATTTTTTATTTTTTTACGTCGTCAGTTTGGCCCTTTCAGGTCTTCGTAGAATAGCTTGTGTGCGTAACATTCTGCGTACGTATCTATGGTGCGTAACCATGTAGAGCGGCCTCACTAGTGCGCAACATATTGAGAGCAGTCGTCATACGTATCGATGTCTGTGTAACAACTACGAAAAACAAGGCTGTAAATGTAAGTTTTTATAACTTTCTACATTTTGTATCTTAACGAACTTATAACTTCATACATGTATGTATAGACTGATACCTAAGTATCAGTTTGCCCACAAAAACCTCCATTTCAAACAAAATTACATCTGTATCCCCAATACCCAGTATACACACATGTATATGATCCTAATGGTCAATATGACCATTGCTTGCTGATGTGGTCATATTGACCATTAGGAAATATACATGTGTGTATACCTGGTATTGGGGATACAGATGTAATTTTGTTTGAAATGGAGGTTTTTGTGGGCAAACTGATACTTTATTTTAAGTCTATACATATTTATTTATTAGTACGTTAAGATACAAAATGTAGAAAGTTATAAAAACTTACATTTACAGCCTTCCTTTTCCAACTTGTCACAGAGACATCCATCCGTATGACGACTGCTCTCAATATGTTGCGCACTAGTGAGGCCGCTCTATATGGTTACGCACCATAGATACGTACACAGAATGTTACGCACACAAGCTATACGGACAAGGTCGATATTACAACGACGGGTGGCCGTTGTCTCCCAAAGACTTTTTCAATTATTGCTCCTCCCCGTTAAAGCACTTTGCTTAATATCCTTGCACCAGAAGGAATACAGCAGATTGTAGAGAATGCACGATGAGAAGCCTTATCGCTAGACTAAACTCATTAACAACCCCCAAGCTGTCTTAACAACAGGTAAACAACGAGGTGGAGATCAATGAACCGATTGCGCCGGTACACTACGAGCGCTGAGGGCTCCCTTCATCATAATCGTGAAAAATACAAGATGCTCTGACCGGATCTCGATAGGAGATTTCGCAAGAAATTCCCCAAAATTTCAGGAAACCCTCTTCAAAAGTGACAAAACAAACTGGTAAGTTTTAATCATCTATTATTCACCATAATTAGCTATCTTTCAGTAGATTTCAATCTAAGGTTTTCACTTAAATATAGCCAAAAATGCACAGTGATGCAGTTTTAGGTATGGGATGTGTGTTGGCTGCATTCCTACACAGTCGGCAATGGCGTGTGCCTATGAGTGCACTAGACCAAAAAATCAGTCTATTTCGTTCAGGGATATGCTCCACTGAGCCTGAGACTACATCTGGCTTCGTGGAGTCCTTCTCCTACATACGGTAGTCATAGACTCCCGTTGGGGTCCATCGCTATGTGCTTTCCTGTGGTGCTACAAATATTCGGCTCATCGCAGACGAGCTATACACCCTTGTGCATTACTTTTGCTTTGACCAAAGTTCGATTAAAATATATACCACATCACATAAAATCACCAGCTCTACTCATAATTACATGAAAATAAAAAATCTTGCAATCAGAGTGATAATACGTACGTTTTCAATATTTCTTTGGCAAAAAAAATGGAATAGAATGTCATAATCTTTTCTCAGTGCTGGTCTCTTGAAAACCCATTGCGCACGCGCAATAGTGCTTCAACATGGGAGAAAAGATCATTCGCGATCGTCCGTGATATAATATTCTCACCTTTTTTTCATCTGAAAATATTCAAATCGTAAAATTCATCCTCCTCCAAGCAAATTTATGATTTTTTAGTGCATTTTAAGTAAGGTTTGTGAGATTATCTTACGTGGTATTTGTAATATTTTTACCGAACTACGATGAAACAACAAATTATCATCTTTGACTACATTTGAGTCAGGAGCTCCGCAGCTAAGGTGGGACCTACGTACACATACATGCGCGCTTGCGTTCACTATACTAGTATTCCGTTCGCCTCGATTTATTTGCGATAACCCCGCTGACATGCCAAAACAGGGTTAATGTTGGATTAATTTTGGATTATTTCAAAAATCAGGTGAGCGCGCTATATTTAGTATTAGTTTACCATATATAAGTTAATTTGTTGATCTGCGACTCCTAATTAGTAATAAACGTGTAGGGTGAGGTACCTCATCCTTTTGGCCATAGTGGTTAAGGCCCGCGGAGAGGTACTTGACTACAGTGACTATGGGAGGCTTCCGTCTGTCTTGGAGGAGAGCCTCGAAAGTCAAAAAATGTTATAATACTCCTCCAAACAGACGGATTTTTCTGTCTTACTGCCGCACCTGCAGTGCTGAGTAGTTACACTTACAGTTACATTTAATTTACAGTAATTCTCTTGAAATTTAAGTAGGCCTACAAATTTTTATCTTACCTGCTGAAATTGAGCGATGCGACCGACCAAACTAATGGGTGAGGAACATATTGGTTGTACCTGGAGCTCCACCGCCTAACAGTGGTGGCTGTGGTGCGGTGGAGCTTAGCCTGGAAGGTTCTTTGAAGAGTAAAAAAAAAAAAGCTGACGCTACTCTTCATAGAGCCTGGATTTTTAATGTAGTTCTGCAATTGAGCAGCCATTTTACAGTGTAAAGAACCTGAAAATCACCTTTATTGTGAGCCAGCTTCTCTCATCTCCTCTTCACCACAGCCTCAGAATATTAAAACCCTATTTTTACCCTAGAATTAAAAAAATATCGAAAACAAAATGTGAAATATTAATTTTAATGGTTACCGGTAGGTTCAATGTTGTCCGAACAGCTCCCCGAAAAAGCCTACACTGCGCTCGTAGACCCCCCAGCAGTCCCGTAATGTCATCAACCTACATTCACGCAATTTTCAGATCCACCGTACGTTAGACAAGAACGCTACGAGCGCACAGGCCTCGCAAGCATCTTGACCGTGCGTCTTCAGCATGCATGCATGTTTTCAATATTTTTTTAATTCTAGGGTAAGAAATGGGGTTTTGATATTCTAAAGCTGTGGTGAAGAGGAGATGAGAGAAGCTGACTCACAGTAAAGGTGATTTTCAGGAGGTTCTTTAGACTGTAAAATGGCTGCTCAATTGCATAGCGACATTAAAACACCAGGCTCTATGAAGAGTAGCGTCGGCTTTTTTTTTTTACTCTTCAAAGAGCATTCCAGGCTAGTGGATCTCCCTGGAGTGGAGTTAGCTAAGAAACAGAGTCTTTGCAATTACAGTCAACCTCGCTTAAGTCAACGTCGCATGTGTCAAATAGTCGCTCAAGTCGAAAATAAAAAGTCCCAATTTATCCTCATAGACTTACATGTACGTGTGTTAATCCTTTGTAGAAGTCGATTTTTGTAGGTCGAATACTCGCCTAAATCGATCAAATTCTCAGAACAATACCATGAAAAAACATTAAATTTACACCGCACAAGTCGAACTATACAGCGATGTGAAATCAATCATTGTCGAAACTGCCACACGCCGATTTTGTTTACAAAAATTGCCCGACAGGCTGGCGCGACCTCTCTCGCGCCCTCTCTCGCGCTCTCATGTGTTGGTTATGTTTGCACGGTCGGCCGGTGGGCCGGACGCTGTATGTGCAGTTTTATTGCCTTCACATCCATGTGCATATAAAGGGATGTAAGGGAGGATTTAATACATTGAAATTAATCACTGGACGTGTCTGGTTTTATTCTTTATTGTCCAACTTGTAACAGGAGTGTGAAGTAATATACTGGGTACAGTACATGTATGTTCTTATTTTCTTGATGTCGACACAATATAAATCATGATACATTATGTGATGAGAACTCCCAGTCGATCAAACCGCCGGGCCTTCTGCCACAGTCTGCGCCGCGGCATCCCGTGTTATGTATACACGCGTCTGTCGGATTTTCTTTTACTTCCGCACAAGTCGAAAATCGCCTATGTCTACGCATTTCAGTCAGTCCCGTCATGATCGACTAAGGCGAGGTTGACTGTAGCTTCAATCAAAATTATTTTTTAGCATCTGGTCAACCTTCGTGGTGGGGGTATTGTAAAGTTCCTCTGATTTTGTTTGTAACAACAGTTTTTCCTTCTTTTTTTTCTCCCCTCCACTTTCAGACAATAATGTTCATCCGTTGATAGTGGCTGGTGTGAAGTGATCGATTGGCAACCAGTCATCATGGCTATTATATTTGGAGTAGGAACAGGTCTCTTTGTTCTGGCTATCCTTTGGGCTCTTGCCATACTGCTCTGTGCTGTCTTCTCCCGTGCTGATAAATTAAGGTTTGTGTGTCTTGTTATACCGCATTCATGTATGGAAGAGACCGGCACCTGATCAACAATAGGCCGATCACACCGAACAGTTATGAGACTGTTGCTTTGGAGTTAGTTTGACAGTGTGACTTAGGTACAGTCAAAGCTGCTTTAGCGACCACCTGTATAGAAAGACCACCTGTCTATAAAGACCACAATTTTTTGTTTCCCTTGAAAATTGTTTCCCATTGAAACATGTATTACAGGAACCTGTACATAAAGACCACCTGCTCATAAAGACCACTTTTCGTGTCTCCCTTGAGCGGTCTTTATGGACAGGTTTCACTGTATTAGGTAATCATTACTTACTATGAACCCATAGATTATAGGTAGCTGCACTGTCATCTCAAGAGCTGATAAATTAAGGATTGTTCTGTGTGACTTCTTTTTAATAGTCCAGTCATACCAACAAGACTAGTCTAGTTCTGGACTCTTTTTATTGATTTTTTTATTCGCCGACTATACGCGATAAGCCAAGTGATACCGAGAACCTGTTGGCCCTGAAAAGGGAGAGCAATTAAAATTGGCCGCACCTCCCCAGCTAAAGCGCTAGTGAACCTTTGACCCCTGACGTCATCGTGGAGCAATTGCACTGGACTCTTTTTTTTTTCCGGGGCCAACAGGTTCTCGGGATCGCACGCGTATAGTCGGCAAATAAAAAAATCAATAAAAAGAGTCCAGAAGTAGACTACAACAAGACCAACAGCAACCAAAAAAAAAATATAAATTACACCGAATGGCAATGAATCAGTCAGCTCAGAATTAGTTTGGATTAACTTTTATGGTGTGACTGAGGTCTTATTTAATCATAACAAGTATGTACTTAGTAATATGTCATAGACAAGCTTCTGGACTCTTGCCATTCATGTACATGTACTTCTCTGTGCTGTCTTCTCCAGTGCTGATAAATTGAGGTTTCTTCTGTGTATCACCGACAAGACCAATACCGTACCGATAATGGCCAAATAAAGAGTTACAATACACCAAACAGCCATAAATCGGTTGGTTTGGAATTGATTTGGAGTAGGTTTTGGCAGTGTTACTCAGGTAGTTGGTGATCATTACTTAGTGTTAAGCCATATATTAGATTCTTGACTCTTGTGGTACTGCTCTGTGCTGTCTTCTCAAGATCTAATAAATTGATGTTTGTCTAGTGTGTCTACTGTCTAACGTAGAAAACCTAACGGCACAAAAATAAACTGCATCTAGCACTAATTGAGAGTTAAAGGCACTCCAACATTCATGAGAAGTATTAACTTGTCTTAAAGCAGAAAGATCAGAGTGACTAACAGGTTGGAAAGAATTTGAAAGAAAGTCAAAACTGAGATCACACAACCTTAATGAGTCTCAATGTCCCTTCCGAGCAAGTTGCTACATTGGTTTTGGGTTCTCTTATTTAAGTCAGTCCACTGTAATGAGTGTGGGCCAATATGTTGTTCTGAGTAAGCCAGCAGGTTTATTTGAATCCAGTGTCCAGACATCTATAATTGCATCAGTGTTGCTTCACAAGAAATAGTCTTTTCAATATCCTATTTCAAATGACGGAGGATGAAGCATTAAAGATAATGATAAACTGTTTTCTTGTATATCGCCTTGCCAGTTACAAGTAACTGATCAAAGTGCGCTGCAGTGTATTAATTAATTTCTACATGCGCCTTGAGCACTCCACAGAGTGGATTTGGCGCTATATAAGTTACATTTATTATTATTATTATTATTGTATCCCCGGCAGTATGCCGGAGGATACTTTGGATTCAGCAGCGTTTCGCCGCCGCCGCCGCCGCGGCGTCACATTCTTGTGTGCGCTCTAGCGGTCACATTTCTCGACGAATTTTTTTCAGACTTCCTGTGGACGTGTATCTTGGTAAAATCTGGACCCCTATAGTTTCTGGTGATGCTGCCCCCAGTGTTCCGTCTTTTATAGGGTAAAAGGCCATATTTTTTGGGATAGTTTGTGTGCGCTCTAGCGGTCACATTTCTCAACGGATTTTGTTCAAATTTTGTATGAAGGTGTCTCTTGGTAAAATCTGGAATCCTATAGATTTTGGTGATGCTGCCCCCAGTGTTACGTCTTTTATAGGGTCAAAGGTCATATTTTGATAGATGTCTTGTGTGTACTCTTGTGTGCGCTCTGGCGGTCACATTTCTCAACGGATTTCGTTCAAATTTTGCATGAAGGTGTCTCTTGGTGTAATTTAAAAACCTATAGTGTTTGGTGATGCTGCCACCAGTGTTCCGTCTTTTATAGGGTCAAAGGTCATACTTCAGGGCATGGCGTGATTGCACTCTGCAGGCCACATTTCTCAACGGATTTTGTTCAAATTTTGTATGGAGATGTATCTTGGTATAATGTACACATGTTTAATTTTTGGTGATGCTGCCCTCATTGTTCCGTCCTTTATAGGGTCAAAGGTCATTTTTCCATTTCTTGCACTCTTACTTCTGCATTTCTCGACGGATTTCGTTCAAATTTTGCATGAAGGTGTCCCTTGGTGTAATCTAAAAATCTGTACTTTTTGGTGATGCTGCCACCAGTGTCCCGTCTTTTATAGGGTCAAAGGTCATACTTCAAGGGATGGCATGAGTTCACTCTGCAGGCCACATTTCTTGATGGATTTCTTTCAAATTTTGTATGGAGATGTATCTTGGTATAATCTACACATCTTTACTGTTTGGTGGTGCTGCCCTCATTGTTCCGTCCTTTATAGGGTCAAAGCTCATTTGTCCCTTTTGTGCACTCTTACTTCTGCATTTCTTGACGGATTTCATTCAAATTTTGTATGAAGGTGTTTCTTGGTGTAATCTAAAAACCTATAGTTTTTGGTGATACTGCCACCAGTGTTCCGTCTTTTATAGGGTCAAAGGTCATACTTCAGGGAATGGCGTGAGTGCACTCTGCAGGCCACATTTCTTGATGGATTTCTTTCAAATTCTGTATGGAGATGTATCTTGGTATAATCTACACATCTTTCTGTTTGGTGATGCTGCCCTCATTGTTCCGTCCTTTATAGGGTCAAAGCTCATTTGTCCCTTTTGTGCACTCTTACTTCTGCATTTCTTGACGGATTTCATTCAAATTTTGTATGGAGATGTATCTTGGTATAATCTACACATATTTAATTTTTGGTGATGCTGCCCTCATTGTTACGTCCTTTATAGGGTCAAAGGTCATTTTTCCATTTCTTGCACTCTTCTGCATTTCTTGACGGATTTCGTTCAAATTTTGCATGAAGGTGTCTCTTGGTGTAATCTAAAAACCTATAGATTTTGGTGATGCTGCCACCAGTGTTCCGTCTTTTATAGGGTCAAAGGTCATACTTCAGGGCATGGTGTGAGTGCACTCTGCAGGCCACATTTCTTGATGGATTTCTTTCAAATTTTGTATGGAGATGTGTCTTAGTGAAACCTACACATCTAATTTCTACACCATCCTTTTGTTTGAGGGAGGGGATGGGGGAGGGTCTTTGTCCTTCCTTCAAATCGCTGCCAGTGCCGGGGGATACATTTAGCATTGCGCGGCCCCAGCAATGCACATTTCTAGTTATTATTATTATTATTGGATCCTACACTAATAGCGCACATGCTTCGCTTCATTTTCCCTCCTCTTTTCCTTTTTGTCTTTGTGTTTAATACTCATTCGCTCTCTCTCTATCTCTATCTCTCAGAGGTGCAGCGTTTGGGATAGTATTCCTAGTGATCATCATCACTCTCATCCTGGTATTCATTCCAAGAGAAGATGCGATTGTTCAACCATCGGATATCAAGGTGAGTACAGTGATGCTCAACCATCGGATATAATAATAATAATAATAATAATAATTACATTTATAGGGCGCTTTATACGGGCGTTTCTAAGGGCACAGGTGAGTACAGTGATGCTCAACCATCGGATATCAAGGTGAGTACAGTGATGCTCAACCATCGGATATCAAGGTGAGTACAGTGATGCTTAACCATCGGATATCAAGGTGAGTACAGTGATGCTCAACCATCAGATATCAAGGTGAGTACAGTGATGCTCAACCATCGGATATCAAGGTGAGGACAGTGATGCTCAACAATCAGATATCAAGGTGAGTACAGTGATGCTCAACCATCAGATATCAAGGTGAGTACAGTGATGCTCAACCATCAGATATCAAGGTGAGTACAGTGATGCTCAACCATCAGATATCAAGGTGAGTACAGTGATGCTCAACCATCAGATATCAAGGTGAGTACAGTGATGCTCAACCATCGGATATCAAGGTGAGTACAGTGATGCTCAACCATCGGATATCAAGGTGAGTACAGTGATGCTCAACCATCGGATATCAAGGTGAGTACAGTGATGCTCAACCATCGGATATCAAGGTGAGTACAGTACAGTGATGCTCAACCATCAGATATCAAGGTGAGTACAGTGATGCTCAACCATCGGATATCAAGGTGAGTACAGTGATGCTCAACCATCAGATATCAAGGTGAGTACAGTGATGCTCAACCATCAGATATCAAGGTGAGTACAGTGATGCTCAACCATCGGATATCAAGGTGAGTACAGTGATGCTCAACCATCAGATATCAAGGTGAGTACAGTGAAACATATTTTTAAAGGGAAGCTTGAGTTCTGGGAAAGGTAAAAAATAATTTGTGAGCTTTCTCACTCTTATTATGTTAGTATGGAAGATGATCATAGTAGATATGTCCCCTGTTCCCAAAGGATTGCTCCTCAAATGCCCTCACATTCAAAATATGAAAAGAAACAGCTGAAATTTTCGGGCCAGATATTTCTGTGTAGTCCCATATCCATATTTCTGTGTGCAGTGCATGTGAATCTCAGCAGGAGTGAGTCAATTTCTTATCATTTTGGTGATTCCAAAACCTTACAGCATACACCAATTGTTATGTTCTATATAATCAGCTTTTCCCAATTGCTTTGAGTTTCTTTCGCAATATTATCACCAGAACTCAACTTTATCTTTAAGGCCACTCAAAAAGTGGTTGTTAGAGGCAGATGCTCCGGTTCTCTGACATTTGCTCTGGGCTATATTTTGTCATCAAAGATTTGTATAAAGGTCAGGGAGGGTTGCAATTATTTTTTAGCGTAGGTTTAAGGTCATGGTGAGGGTTAGGTATAGTATTTGATCCAGGGTCAAAGTCACGAATTTGGTTAGCTGAGGCGAGTTTTCTCAGTCTGTAAAGCGTCTGCCTGTTGAACCAAAGATTGTGGGCTTGATTCCAACCGGGGGATGACTGAAGCCTGTGTTGTGTGTGAAACGTACCCCTCCCCTGTTTCGTAGAGGCAGGCTAGGTTAAAGTGAAAAGCCTCCATCCCTGGGATAGGACATTAAATGGAGGCAACATGTGTAGGACAGTCACCACCTACATGTATGCACGTTGAAAACCCCTCTGCACTCTTTGTATAAGAATAGGGGGAAACCCATGTGTAGTGGTACACCTGCATATCCTACTTTTGTATATTTTGGGAGGAGAGACCTGAGGGTCACAGTGATTCAGTTTGCTTTTCACCTCCTAGGCCCAGGTGACGTTGAATACCGTACTTAATAATAATATGATATGATAATGTAGGATGTTGACTGCGGAGCGTGTGTTGTAGAACCGGCAGGAGATCTTGATGTACAGGTTAGATCTACTTGTCTTTATAAAAAAGTAACTTTGGAATGGTTTTGAAACCTGTGGCAAGGAGCAGAGTGGGTTTTGGACGATTCCAAAGATGATGAGTGACTATGGTATTTTATTCTAATGCAAGAGCTATGTGTTACTGTGTTTCTTTCTTTCTTTCTTTCTATCCCTCCATCTGCAGATCACGGACCAGACTTTCATCCCTCGTGTTCTGATGCTGACATTGTTTGGACTCTTTGCGTTTCTCTCACTCATCTTCATGTTCTCCCTCCACTGGACAGAACCTATACATGCCAAGCCTATCAAGAGCAAAAGATTTTGATCAGGACTACAGATGGACCTTCTGGTTTCCATCCACTGGACAGAACTAGAGATTTTGATCATAATTGGGTGTTCATGCATGTGGGCTTCAGGTATTTCAATCACTGGACAGAACCTATACATGCCAAGCCCATCAAGAACAAAATATTTTGATCAGGACCACACATGACCTTACTGATTCCAACAGCTGGATAGAACTACAAGCTAAGCCCATCAAGAAGCAGTGATTTTGATCTGGGCCCCATTTCATAAAACTTATTATCAATAACAAGTGACACATATCTGTGACAAATTTGCTCTCAGCCATTCAGATGCAAGTATTTCAGTATCTTTTAACTGTCACTGTAAATTGTCATACAATGGCCTCTTCTTTTTTTGTGTTTGTGGACTTGACAAAAGAATCAAGAAGAGATAGAGAGATCGTTGCATCAGTCAACCCATTGGATCTGATCTTGTGTTCTAAAATTTGACTTACAGTGGAATCTTGTTATAAAGAACACTGTTATAACAAACTTGCATTATAACATGGTAATTTTTCCGGTCCCACTTCTCTGTATTCTATTGTTTTTATGCCTCCGCCCACCGACGGTGGGTGCCGGAGGCATTATGTTTTCGGGTTGTCCGTCCGTCCGTCCGTCCCACTTCTCGTTACCGCGATATCTGAAGAATCATTTGAGGTAAGAACCTCAAACTTGGTACTAGTATGTATCCCCATACGAAGATGAACTGATTAGATTTTGGGGTAAGTAGGTCAGAGGTCACAGAGGTCAATTTACATGAAATTACATGAAATTACTGGTTTTTAGCCTCGTTACTGCGATATCTCAAGAACTGTTTGAGGTAAGAACTTCAAACTTGGTACTAGTATGTATCCCCATACGAAGATGAACTGATAGCTGATAAGATTTTGGGATAAGGAGGTCACAGAGGTCAATTTACATGAAATTACATGAAATTCTTGGTTTTTAGCACCGTTACCGCGATTTCTGAAGAACTATTTGAGGTAAGAACTTCAAACTTGGTACCAGTATGTATCCCCATAGAAAGAGGAACTGATTAGATTTTGGGGTAGGTAGGTCAAAGTTCAGAGGTCACAGAGGTCAATTTACATGAAATTACATGGAATTACTGGTTTTTAGCACCGTTACCGCGATATCTCAAGAACTATCTGAGGTGAGAACTTCAAACTTGGTACCAGTATGTATCCCCATAGAAAGATGAACTGATTAGATTTTGGGGTAAGTAGGTCAAAGGTCAGAGGTCACAGAGGTCAATTTACATGAAATTACATGAAATTACTGGTTTTTAGCCTCGTTATCAAATATTTCTAGAACAGTTTGAGCCATCAACTGAATTTAGGCGGAGTTATATATGAGACGCAGTCGCATTCATCTTGTTTTAGCCCTGATATAACAAGGTTTTGACATAAAGAGGGAATGTCCTTGGTCCCAAGTAGTTGTTATAACAAGGTTCCACTGTATTAGGACAGAATCTGTCCATAACCAATCACCTTGAAAGAAGATTTTGATCTTACTTTATTGCCTCAGAAATACACATTTCTTACACCAGGCATCCTGCTGTCCATCTACTTCATGGTCACACCATAAATGAGTGGGACTGTGTTTTGTGATATCAGACAAATTAAGGATATTTGGGTGTCTGCAAACTGATTACAGGATATTTTCAGATAACAGATAAATGACACTATTATGGCTTGAATGCATTAGAAAGTAAAACCTAGAAATGGTGAAAAAAGGGTAGACGAAGGCGAATGAACCTCCAAAAGGGTCTCTTGGTGGCAAACTTTTATTCTATAATTTAAAAAAAAATTATTGAAATATGAGGTTGAATATGAGGATTAATTGGAGAAAAAATGTTTTGATTGGTGGAACGATGGGCTGTTACACCTTTGTATTCAATAATGAACACCCAACTTATAAAAACCTGATTTAATGATGTTATATTTTTCACATTCACTATGAAGAAGAAATATAATGATTGTGTATTTTCTCATCTTACAATGATTTTGTACATATATTTATTGTAAATATCGGTTTGATCTGTAAAAAAGATGTTTTCAGAATATGAACTTATTAATAAAACACAAAAATATATAACCTTTTTGTCTGTTGCCATTCTTTTCACTTATGTGTTTTCAATGCAGCTATTTCTTAATTACGGTTTATGCAAGTTCTGTAGTATTGATCAGTACCGTAGTACACAGAACACAGATAAAATGATAATATAATGAAAACTATTTCAGCTATTTCGCAGTTATTATATCCAAAACAACAAGAAAACTGAAGTTTACAGATAAATGGTGATATGGCTATGACTGTTACAATGTATACAGATGGGTCATTCCGTGAGGTTGGGGCAAAAATTATGATGTCCTTCTAACGCTGGTATGAGATCTTCTATTACACATGGAAGATGAAATCATCTGTTGGACATTTTTATGCAATGAATATGTACATGTGCCCAGCCAGAATCATTCCTGTTTCGGTTGGTACTCTTTCAAAGCTTTGCTTAAAATGCATTTCAGTTTTCTACCACTATTACATGTAAATCACATTTATAACATTACATACAATTGTGGTCTGCCATATTGATTCACCCTGAAGCTAGAGTACTTCTCAACATAAGTGGGTATGCTTTTTACGCTGAACTCAATTTTAGCAAACATTGTTATGGTTGATAGGAGACATAGTTCCTCACGTCTGGTATGTCACAAAAATTGCCCCAACTCAGCGGAATGACCCAGATGTACTTTATTTTTTGCAGCCCTCCCACGCATGGTCGGTCATCTCATTACTCAAGCCGGACAAAAGTTTACAAAAACGGGAAAAACAACCCCCAAAACGATCGATTTTACCAAGAACCACATTCCCCCTGAATCCAATACTGTGATCAATGTTTCTGTTTTAATACCTTTCGTCTTGACTTCTGGGCCTGCCCAATACCATTTTTTAATTATTATTTTTATTAATTTTTTTGTGTGAGTGTGTGATAAGAAAAGAGGGAAAAACAATTGCAGGTATAAGAGGTTTTGTATGCAAATTCATCCAATATAAAAGAGAAAAAAGGAGAGAGTACATGTATATTCGTAATGAACTAGGGTCGCTTTTAAGAGAACAAGAAATGACTGAATGAAGTCATTAGATTTTGCCTAATTAAGATAGATGTAACCCTTTTCTTTATAAAAGGGGAAATCCACCCTGATATCAAGTTCGTTTGAAAAGAAGCAAGTCAATGTAAGTTTGAGCAACATGCGTTAAGAAATAAGAAAGTTATGAATGTTTGAACTTGTAATCAATCAAACACAAAATTCAGCAACTCTGTGACGTGTCTAGCGAGCTCCTCTTCAATTTACTCTGTACACAAAATTTCATAGATTTTCATTTTCTCAGGAACTGATAAAGGAATAAATTGGTTACATAAAATACAGCCCTGGCATTAGACCAAGCTTATATAAAAATGAATGAATACCAAATTCCAGCAATTGTACCTTGCTTTTATGATATTTTATTTCTTTCTTACCACAAAAATAACACTATCAGTAATGATTCTTGGTCTAATAATTTTTTCCATGCCTGTAGGTTGTGTGTAAAAACATATTTGCATTGATTGGATCTATGGTGCATATATAATTAAATATTTTCTTTAGAGAAAATGGAAATTTGTGATTTGTTGTAGTACAGGGTAAATGGGAGAGGAGCTGGCAAGATACGTCCCGGAGTTGCCACTTTGTGTTTGATTGGTCACGA
This sequence comes from Heliocidaris erythrogramma, assembly GCA_025617745.1. Lineage (NCBI taxonomy): Eukaryota > Metazoa > Echinodermata > Echinoidea > Camarodonta > Echinometridae > Heliocidaris > Heliocidaris erythrogramma. The sequence continues at coordinate 13,752,977 of CM046854.1, read as the reverse complement.
CTTCAAAAATTCATAACTTTCTTTATTTCTGGTCAGATTTTGCTCAAACTTTCATTGAGCTGTTTTATTTTTTCTGCTTCTTTTAAAACCAACTTGATATCAGGGTGGACTCAAGAAGGATAGTAGAATATATAATGATAAATGTTATTTATAATCAAGAAGAATTTTTATTAATATATAGGCCCCTATGGTTGAAAATTATTCTTAGCTTCCCCAGAAACTCATATCAGATTTTGAGTAGACGTATAAGGTGTTTGGCTATTGAGGGCAGCATTAAAGTATGACATAAACTGTGAATATTAGGAGATTTTCTTGAACTTCTTGAACTTGAAGTACGGTAGTCCGTCTAAACTCCCACGAAATTAGCACCATGGCTCTTCTTTTGAGGTGAGTAATGTATCATGAAATAAATAAAAAGTGGGAAAAATTGTATCAGTAGATTAAATGCCAAATGTTCCCGGAGAATTTCGTTTGCATTATGATTGATTTGTGGTTGTGTCTGACGGCGAGTTATCCTCCGGCTCCACACGTTGACTTTCGTGTGTAGTGATGATGATTGTTTTTTGTCGACCTGTCGACTGTCGAATGTTGTGTGACTGTGACTCGCATGGGATGGCTGGTTTGGCTTGCCGTGACTGTCAATGTCAGGTCATGACTGTATGTTCTTTTGATTCAGACTCAGTTAAAATCAGTCAGAAACGCCCCCTTTTTAATCATTTTTTGACATAACTTCTTGGATTTATTACCAAATCGTCCAACAACATTCATTGCACATCAGCAAGCAATGGTCATATTGACCATTACTGCATTAGAATCATATACATGTGTGTATACTGGGTATTGGGGATACAGATGTAATTTTGTTTGAAATTGATGTTTTTGTGGGCAAACTGATACTTAAGTATCATTCTTTAGATTTTAAGTTATCAGTTCGTTAAGATACAAAATGTAGAAAGTTATAAAAACTTACATTTACAGCCCTCTTTTTGGTACTTGTTACCCAAATCTCCATACGGATCACGACTGCTCTCAATAATGTTGCGCACTAGTGAGGCCGCTCTACATGGTTACGCACCGTAGATACGTACGCAGAATGTTACGCACACAAGCTATTCTACGAAGACCTGGAAGGGCCAAACTGACGACGTAAAAAAATACAAAATATTACGTACGTACGTAGTAATTATTACGTACGTATGTAATATTTTTTCTTTTTTTACGTCGTCAGTTTGGCCCTTTCAGGTCTTCGTAGGAGATCGACGAACCCATCGCGCCGGTACTACTACGAGCGCTGAGGGCTCCCTTCATCATAATCGTGAAAAATACAAACTGGATGCTGACGGGACAGTCTCGATAGCAGTTATCGACAAAAAGGACCCAAAATTTCAGGAAACCCTCTTCAAAGGTCACAAAACAACCTGGTAAGTTTTAATCATCTATTATTCAATATAATTCTTTGGATGTAAGTAAACTGTAATATATTATATTCAATTAAATATAGCCAAAAATGCACAGTGATGCAGTTTAGGTATGGGATGTGTGTTGGCTGCGTTACTACACAGTCGGCAATGGCGTGTACCTATGAGTGATTCATTGCACTCATACTCACTCCCGGGTACATTTCTGTAAAATAGTTGGTATTTTCTGTCGCATGTACTAAAGGTATGGGGGAAAAAATAAGATAAATATTTTAAATACTTGCTTTCAAATTCAGCCCTTAAAAATCTCACTCCTACCTCAAATGGCCGTTAGGAAGAACTTTTGATATTTTCAGCAAAATCCAAAGTCAAAATCTTGTCCAAAACCGGAGAAATCCGCGCCGATTTGTTTCGCGATCGCGTGTTGTTTACAAACTGCCGATGTCTTAGACTAAAATCGGCCAATACAATTTTTGTCCACGAAGAAACTCGGGATCGCAAGCGCACATCGATCTTTACGATCGCGCACACAGAAAATCGGAACTTTTCCGTGTACGCCATAGGGACCGAATTTTTGAGGACAAAACTCTTTTGGGGAGATGTCAGCGCCCGCGGCGACCAGGAAATGTACACAATGACTCCGATAGCTCGTTTCGCGAGAATCAACAGTAAATTACGGATTTGATTTTTGAAAATATCTTTTCCAACATTGGTGAGTTGAATTTATTGTATTTCTTGGATATTTTGGGGTCGGTTTTTGAAAATTAAATGCCGATTTTGAGTGAATATTGGTGACTTTTGTGCAGTGGTGTTTTAAAAAGATGAGGTGTATGACTGCCTACATTATACACACGAAGTATAGGAATGTAGCTATGAGTGCTCATACTCATAGCTACATTCCTATACTTCGTGTGTATAATGTAGGCAGTCATACACCTCAACTTTTTAAAACACCACTGCACAAAAGTCACCAATATTCACTCAAAATCGGCATTTAATTTTCAAAAACCGACCCCAAAATATCCAAGAAATACAATAAATTCAACTCACCAATGTTGGAAAAGATATTGGCATTCTCGTGTTATAAGCCACTTGTGGCATATTTCCCCCGGACACTATTTTCCTTGAAAACATGTCCTAACTTACATGCTTCGATGCGTCTCTCATTTATCGGATCGTTGGCTAACTTCAGGTCGCTATACGTACGTGTGCGTTCATTCATGCTATAGGTTCATTGCTTGCACATAAACTAGGCCGCGCCCATTACGTGCATTGTCGCAAGTTGATTGGCTCGTGCCTCTTCTCGAGCCAAAGAGTCGGTGCACTTTTGAAAGCCAATTGGCGGAAATTCACTCACATGCGCAAAAGTCTCTCAAATTCTCTATCGTTTATTCCGTCATGAGCACAGCTTAACAATCTGATAGTTTGTGTATTCTATATTGAAATACTGCAATATCCAAGTGTATTATAGTACTGGACTCACTATATTTGGTCGTGATATAAGCCACTATTTTGTAGAAACGTATGGAGCTCTTTCCGTACACTTCTACACACTATTGGCTTATATCACGATCAAGTATAGACAGTTCAATCTAGTTTGACTCACTATATTTGGTCGTGATATAAGCCACTATTGTTTACAAGTCTGCCGAAAGAGCTCCATACGTTTGTACACAATAGTGGCTTATATCACGACCAAATATAGTGAGTCCAATACTATAATACACTTGGATATTGCAGTAGTTCAATATAGAATACACAAACTATCAAAGTGTTAAGCTGTGCTCATGACGGAATAAACGATAGAGACTTTTGCGCATGTGAGTGAATTTCCGCCAATTGGCTTTCAAAAGTGCACGGACTCTTTTGCTCGAGAAGAGGCACGAGCCAATCAGTTTGCGACAATGCACGTAATGGGCGCGGCCTAGTTTATGTGCACGCAATGAACCTAAGCATGAATGAACGCATACGTGCAGAGCGAGCTGAAGTTCAACGATCCGATCAATGAGAGACGCATCGAACCATGTATGGAAATTTTTTCAAGGAAAATAGAGTTGGGGGAAATATGCCACTAGTGTCTTATTCCGTGATCATCTATACTTGATCGTCAAATAAGCCACTATTGACATAATTCCGTGGACTGTATGAACTGTCCACTATTTCCTTGACAGAAATGAAGTTAATTAACCTGTTTATTCCATCTACCCCTCATTTCCCCCCTCTTCAAAACCACTCTGCCACTTTTAGACAGTTACTGATTCTTGTAAATATAAATTTCAGAAATATAATCCAAGTGGACTGTGCGAACTGTCCACTATTTTCTTAACAGAAATGAAGGTAATTAACCTGTTTATTCCATCTACCCCCCATTTCCCTCCTCTTCAAGACCACTCTGCCACTTTCAGACAGTTACCTATTCTAGAATAGCATATATTAAACAAGTTATATAATTGAATTAATCTAATTAGAAATATATATCTAAAATTCATTTACAAAATAAGTGTTGAAAACTTAGATTTAACTGTCTATACTTGATCGTGATATAAGCCACTAGTGTGTACAAACGTATGGAGCTCTTTCCGTAGACTTGTACACACTAGTGGCTTATATCACGATCAAGTATAGACAGTTAAATCTAGTTTGACTCACTATATTTGATCGTGATATAAGCCACTAGTGTGTACAAACGTATGGAGCTCTTTCCATAGACTTGTACACACTAGTGGCTTATATCACGATCAAGTATAGACAGTTAAATCTAGTTTGACTCACTATATTTGATCGTGATATAAGCCACTAGTGTGTACAAACGTATGGAACTCTTTCCATAGACTTGTACACACTAGTGGCTTATATCACGATCAAGTATAGACAGTTAAATCTAGTTTGACTCACTATATTTGATCGTGATATAAGCCACTAGTGTGTACAAACGTATGGAACTCTTTCCATAGACTTGTACACACTAGTGGCTTATATCACGATCAAGTATAGACAGTTAAATCTAGTTTGACTCACTATATTTGATCGTGATATAAGCCACTAGTGTGTACAAACGTATGGAACTCTTTCCATAGACTTGTACACACTAGTGGCTTATATCACGATCAAGTATAGACAGTTAAATCTAGTTTGACTCACTATATTTGATCGTGATATAAGCCACTAGTGTGTACAAACGTATGGAACTCTTTCCATAGACTTGTACACACTAGTGGCTTATATCACGATCAAGTATAGACAGTTAAATCTAGTTTGACTCACTATATTTGATCGTGATATAAGCCACTAGTGTGTACAAACGTATGGAACTCTTTCCATAGACTTGTACACACTAGTGGCTTATATCACGATCAAGTATAGACAGTTAAATCTAGTTTGACTCACTATATTTGATCGTGATATAAGCCACTAGTGTGTACAAACGTATGGAACTCTTTCCATAGACTTGTACACACTAGTGGCTTATATCACGATCAAGTATAGACAGTTAAATCTAGTTTGACTCACTATATTTGATCGTGATATAAGCCACTAGTGTGTACAAACGTATGGAACTCTTTCCATAGACTTGTACACACTAGTGGCTTATATCACGATCAAGTATAGACAGTTAAATCTAGTTTGACTCACTATATTTGATCGTGATATAAGCCACTAGTGTGTACAAACGTATGGAACTCTTTCCATAGACTTGTACACACTAGTGGCTTATATCACGATCAAGTATAGACAGTTAAATCTAGTTTGACTCACTATATTTGATCGTGATATAAGCCACTAGTGTGTACAAACGTATGGAACTCTTTCCATAGACTTGTACACACTAGTGGCTTATATCACGATCAAGTATAGACAGTTAAATCTAGTTTGACTCACTATATTTGATCGTGATATAAGCCACTAGTGTGTACAAACGTATGGAGCTCTTTCCATAGACTTGTACACACTAGTGGCTTATATCACGATCAAGTATAGACAGTTAAATCTAGTTTAACTCACTATATTTGGTCGTGATATAAGCCACTAGTGTGTACAAACGTATGGAGCTCTTTCCATAGACTTGTACACACTAGTGGCTTATATCACGATCAAGTATAGACAGTTAAATCTAAGTTTTCAACACTTATTTTGTAAATGAATTTTAGATATAGTTCGAATTTATATAGATTAATTCAATTATTGTTTAATATAAGCTATTCTAGAATAGGTAACTGTCTGAAAGTGGCAGAGTGGTCTTGAAGAGGAGGGAAATGGGGGGTAGATGGAATAAACAGGTTAATTACCTTCATTTCTGTCAGGAAAATAGTGGACAGTTCACACAGTCCACACTTGGATTATATTTCTGAAATTAATATTTACAAGAATCAGTAACTGTCTAAAAGTGGCAGAGTGGTCTCGAAGAGGAGGGAAATGAGGGGTAGATGGAATAAAGAGGTTAATTACCTTCATTTCTGTCAAGGAAATAGTGGACAGTTCATACAGTCCACGGAATTATGTCAATAGTGGCTTATTTCACGATCAAGTATAGATGATCACGGAATAAGACACTAGTGGCATATTTCCCCCAACTCTATTTTCCTTGAAAAAATTCCTTACATGCTTCGATGCGTCTCTCATTGATCGGATCGTTGAACTTCAGCTCGCTCTGCACCTGTGCGTTCATTCATGCTTAGGTTCATTGCGTGCACATAAACTAGCTAGGCCGCGCCCATTACGTGCATTGTCGCAAGCTGATTGGCTCGTGCCTCTTCTCGAGCCAAAGAGTCGGTGCACTGTTGAAAGCCAATTGGCGGAAATTCACTCACATGCGCAAAAGTTTCTCAAATTCTCTATCGTTTATTCCGTCATGCGCACATGGTAGACAGTTCACACAATCCATACGTGTACAGTAGTAAATAGTGCATGTAGTGGAGGGAAGCTAAAATAACTACCAATTTGCAATCTCATTGGCGGGTGAAGGGGCATGCGCAAACCTTCATCAATGTACATGCATTTCATTGGGCAAGTGCCCTAGATGTCAATCATAGTATATTTTACTTCTTTGCAAGTTGTGGATGTTAGTTACATAGTGAATTTAACCGCTTTGGCATGCAGCGCTCGGTGGAAATCAACATTGAAATTTCACACCGAGACAGGTGATGACTCTCTTTTTGTACAACGCATTCAATATGCACAGTTTCATTACGAAGACGAATGTGAATATGAGATGACCCTACAAAATATATACGCCATAGTCATTTCATCATATTGCACAGACATGTCGCACTACGGAATAAAACCATAATACATACACCACAAGTCATATTGGACCCATCAGCCATATTTATTAACTAGAGTTTTATTCACAGTATGATGTAGATCGATCCATTCTTGTCCTGGATATGCAGCGACGTGAACTCGGTATCTTATTTAATGAATTCCGCCACATGAAAGATATATTAAACCCGTGCTGTCCAGCAACATTTGCACGTGCCTGACGCAATAAAGCAAAATATCATTTTTTTTCTCTCTCTTTGTTTCTTTTTCTGTTTCATTTTGCATGGTACTCTTTTGTACCCTCTTCCAGTATCACATACAGCCTACATAATATACAATACAATATTGTTTCTTTGTATTCATTCATATTTAAACAAAAAGTAATTTAGAGTTCCCTCTCATATTTTGCTTTATTTCGTCATGTAAAAATTATGTGAATGATCAAAATAGTCAGGTCGAGAGTAGTCGAGAGGTCCACATAGCGACCTCTGTAGGCTTGTACATGACAGTCTATTATCATCGATACGAATTGTAAACGTTATACACATCATATGATTCCAACTAGTTCTGTGTTAACTCTTGTTACCAAAGCGAAGAGAATTGCGCGATTAATATTTCGTTCAGTATTTTGTTGGGGATGTGTTACAATTATTGCAAACTATTCAGAACTGTCTTGGGAAATCTTGTCCACCCAAGAAATAGTTGTATCAATGGGAATTTGCGTGGTGAAATGAAGTCCCTAGTTTCGGACTCTGTGTGAGCGAGTTTCGCATCGGAAACAAAAGAATCCTTTGAAAATCACTGAAGCCGTAATTTCTTTGTAACGTGTCCGCAAATGTCTGCGAATGTTGGCAGGTATTTTTTTGGGTCCCTAGTGGCTTCGATCACGATATGGCCTGGGCCAAGATATTTTCAAAAATCAAATCCGTAATTTACTGTTGATTCTCGCGAAACGAGCTATCGGAGTCATTGTGTACATTTCCTGGTCGCCGCGGGCGCCGACATCTCCCCAAAAGAGTTTTGTCCTCAAAAATTCGGTCCCTATGGCGTTCACGGAAAAGTTCCGATTTTCTGTGTGCGCGATCGTAAAGATCGATGTGCGCTTGCGATCCCGAGTTTCTTCGTGGACAAAAATTGTATTGGCCGATTTTAGTCTAAGACATCGGCAGTTTGTAAACAACACGCGATCGCGAAACAAATCGGCGGGGATTTCTCCGGTTTTGGACAAGATTTTGACTTTGGATTTTGCTGAAAATATAAAAAGTTCTTCCTAACGGCCATTTGAGGTAGGAGTGAGATTTTTAAGGGCTGAATTTGAAAGCAAGTATTTAAAATATTTATCTTATTTTTTCCCCCATACCTTTAGTACATGCGACAGAAAATACCAACTATTTTACAGAAATGTACCCGGGAGTGAGTCATTGTGCTCCCTTGACAGTTGACTTGTCAACAAGATATTTCATATTAGATAAATTAAATAAAGATTAAGATTTGGGTTTATTTACGGTTACGGTTCTAACATTAATTTCTTTTCTTTTTTCATTTTGCAGCATGACATAACTTTTTAATGTTTTTCAAAGATAAGAAATCCAAATAATAGTTAATAAATTCAAAATACATGTACATGAAAAGTCATGATGTAACGATCCATCCACTCTTAGACATAGCTACATTCCTATACTTCGTGTGTAGAATCTAGGCAGTCATACGGCTCAACTTTTTCAAACACCACTGCACAAAAGTCACCAACATTCACTCAAAATCGGCATTTAATTTACAAAAACCGACCCCAATATATCCAAGAAATACAATAAATTCAACTCACCGATGTTGGAAAAGATAATTCCAAAAATGAAATCCGTAATTTACTGTCGATTCTCGCGAAACGAGCTATCGGAGTCATTGTGTACATTTCCTGGTCGCTGCGGGCGCTGACATCTCCCCAAAAGAATTTTGTCGTTAAAAATTTGGTCCCTATCCCGTACACGGAAAAGTCCCGATTTTCTGTGTGCGCGATCGTAGAGAACGATGTGCGCTTGCGATCCCGAGTTTCTTCGTGGACAAAAATTTTATTGGCTGATTTTAGTCTAAGACATCAGCGGTATGTAAACAACACGCGATCGCGAAACAAATCGGCGGGGATTTCTTCGGTTTTGGGCATGATTTTGACTTTGGATTTTGCTGGAAATATGGAAAGTTCTTCCTAATGGCCATTTGATGTAGGAGTGAGATTTTTAAGGGCTGAATTTGAAAGCAAGGTATTTAAAATATTTATCTTATTTTCCCCCCATACCTTTAGTACATGCGACAGAAAATACCAACTATTTTATAGTAATGTACCTATGAGTGGATCCATCCAGCATCACAAATTAGATTGTGAGGCCTTTTTTTTTTTTTTTCAAAATAGGCTTTCTTTCTGGGAAATAACTCCTGCAAAATGCTAGGTCCAAGTGGGAAGGATCTCCTATGCAATCTTAGTACAAAACAAAGAGAGGCATGTATAAAACGAATTATATGAAAAATGTAATGGTATTATTTATTAATTTCAATTAGACTCAATAATCAAAAACTAATTTGTCCTCATTCAGTCCTTCTTTTAATGCCAAATGGCCATAATGAAGAACTTCCAGGGTAATCTAAGACAGACATGTCTGCAACTCAAGCAATCCTGCTGATTTTCCTCAAATGCATCTCATTTTTCAGCAGATAAAGTGATGTCGTAGTTTTTTTGTACCACTTGAGCCCCCCCCCCCTTAAAAAATAAATACATACATGTAGCCAATGAAAAGTAAGTTTGGACTGAGTTTTTTAGGGTCAGCTTTGCATGCAGATTCAAGCACTTTGGGTGACCAAAAAATATTAACAATAATATGAATCGCTCTTTAATCATGAATGACATTACATGTCGCTTGCCGATTTCGTTTTAAAAGAATGTTTTGAACATTTTTAGCTCAATCGATTGTATGTTAATAATAGTAAGGTGTTGTATTTGTAATTCCAACATCCATTCTAATGAATTTGGGTGTGTTTTGCAGTATTTTAGTACCCATCAAATTCAAGTATTGTAATGCTGCTATGATTGCTTTAAGATCAAATTGATTTCATTAAAAAACAGAATGTGTGATGCCAATTTGTCAAATGCAGTAAATGTAATTGTATCCCCCGGCAGTATGCCGGAGGATACTTTGGATTCAGCAGCGTTTCGCCGCCGCCGCCGCCGCCGCCGCCGCGTCACATTCTTGTGTGCGCTCTAGCGGTCACATTTCTCGACGAATTTCTTTCAGACTTCCTATGGACGTGTATCTTGGGAAAATCTGGACCCCTATAGTTTCTGGTGATGCTGCCCCCAGTGTTCCGTCTTTTATAGGGTAAAAGGCCATATTTTGGGGGAAAGTTTGTGTGCGCTCTAGCGGTCACATTTCTCAACGGATTTTGTTCAAATTTTGTATGAAGGTGTCTCTTGGTAAAATCTGGAACCCTATAGATTTTGGTGATGCTGCCCCCAGTGTTCCGTCTTTTATAGGGTCAAAGGTCATATTTTGATAGATGTCTTGTGTGTACTCTTGTGTGCGCTCTGGCGGTCACATTTCTCAACGGATTTTGTTCAAATTTTACATGAAGGTGTCTCTTGGTGTAATTTAAAAACCTATAGTGTTTGGTGATGCTGCCACCAGTGTCCCGTCTTTTATAGGGTCAAAGGTCATACTTCAGGACATGTCGTGAGTGCACTCTGCAGGCCACATTTCTCAATGGATTTTGTTCAAATTTTGTATGGAGATGTATCTTGGTATAGTCTACACATGTTTAATTTTTCGTGATGCTGCCCTCATTGTTCCGTCCTTTATAGGGTCAAAGGTCATTTTTCCATTTCTTGCACTCTTACTTCTGCATTTCTTGACGGATTTCGTTCAAATTTTGCATGAAGGTGTCCCTTGGTGTAATCTAAAAACCTGTAGTTTTTGGTGATGCTGCCACCAGTATCCCGTCTTTTATAGGGTCAAAGGTCATACTTCAAGGGATGGCGTGAGTTCACTCTGCAGGCCACATTTCGTGATGGATTTCTTTCAAATTTTGTATGGAGATGTATCTTGGTATAATCTACACATCTTTACTGTTTGGTGATGCTGCCCTCATTGTTCCGTCCTTTATAGGGTCAAAGCTCATTTGTCCCTTTTGTGCACTCTTACTTCTGCATTTCTTGACGGATTTCGTTCAAATTTTGCATGAAGGTGTCCCTTGGTGTAATCTAAAAACCTGTAGTTTTTGGTGATGCTGCCACCAGTGTCCCGTCTTTTATAGGGTCAAAGGTCATACTTCAAGGGATGGCGTGAGTTCACTCTGCAGGCCACATTTCTTGATGGATTTCTTTCAAATTTTGTATGGAGATGTATCTTGGTATAATCTACACATCTTTACTGTTTGGTGATGCTGCCCTCATTGTTCCGTCCTTTATAGGGTCAAAGCTCATTTGTCCCTTTTGTGCACTCTTACTTCTGCATTTCTTGACGGATTTCATTCAAATTTTGTATGTAGGTCCATTATAGATTACACCTCTACAGCCTTTTGTGATGCTGCCTCTAGTGTTCCGTCTTTCATAGGATCAAAGGTCATATTTTAGTGGATGTCTTATGTGCGCTCTGAGGTCATATTTCTTCCGAATTTTCTATAAAAATGCATTATACTCTAATCTACACAAATCGTTTTGGTAATGCTGCTCCTGGTGTTGACAATATTCCGGGCCACTGGCAGCAATTTCTACACCATCCTTTTGTTTGAGGGAGGGGATGGGGGAGGGTCTTTGTCCCTCCTTCAAATCGCTGCCAGCGCCGGGGGATACATTTCGCATTGCGCGGCACGAGGAATGCACATTTCTAGTTATATTTATAATTGATTTTATTTAGATATATAAATATGTGAAAGTAAGCCAATTAAATAATATTATATTTAAGATTAATGTAAAATAATAGAAAATGTATACTTCCCTCCCCTTTTTCAACATTCTTAATTATTTAGAATATTTTAAGGGCAGGTCTAAGTTTGATCCTATCAATCCAGACAAGAATGAAATAAAGAAATCTGTGCTGTTTTATAAAATAGGCAGTTTATCACAGTGTATTTGTTTAAAATGGTTTTACTGGCATACAGTACATGTACACTGTACCTGTAATGTGTACATTTTTATTCCACATTTTATTATGTTTATACACATGTACAGTACATGTAGTACAAGGTACATGTATGGTAAACAAACCAAACATGTGAACATGACAAACTACATGACTCTTCTATTGACTTGAGGGAAGGCTTTAAACTACATACATGTATATGTACATGACAAATTTAACATTGAAGTTCAAACTACATTATAATGTTGTTCCATGGTACAGTCAACATGAAATTTTTACAGTGTATTACGATAGGTACCGTAATTTAAAGGGCAATCCAACCTGTGTAATAATTTGATTTGTGTGAAAGCAGAAAAATCAGAGAAGCAGACTGTGGTGAAAGTTTGAACAAAATTGGACAAACAATAAAAAAGTTGTAATTTTTTAAAAAGCTGTAATCACTATACATGTGGGAATTTCAAATTGGCGGCCAGAATCGGTACAGTCACTGTGATGTAGGGGAGTTCAAATTTCCCATATGTTCCAACACACTGACTAATATGTCAATTTTTCAAAATGTATAACTTTGTAGGATCTTTTTATTTTTGGAGGACCTGTATCAATGTGCTATCTACAATATATTTTGAGTACTGCCCTGAGGGAAAATGCGCTCAGGAGAAAACCAGAATTTAATGATATTTTGGTGTACGACAAATGGGAGCTCGTTGACTGTGAATATGTCACAGTAGATTCACCAAATTGCCAATTTGAGATTCACATAGATGCAGTGATCTCATTTTTCAAACATTCATAAATTTCTTATTCCTTGTCTGATTTCTTTAAAACTTTCATCATCCTGTTTCTCTTATTTTTCTGCTTTCACACAAATCAGCTTTTTACAAAGGTTGGATTGCCCTTTAACCCTGTCAGGACCAAAGTCAACAACACTTTTATTAAGTGAATAGCATTTTAGTCTTGTGGTAACGAGAGGGTTAAAGTCAGACAGAACCTTGCTATGTTTGCTGGGATCTATCATAATTTGATTTTAATATTTTACCCCCCAAAACATGAATTATTTTGTTTTTTTTCTTCATCAATTCTTGATTTATTTAGCGTACAAATTAGGACTTGACATTAAAGCAATATTGACTGGCCTCGGCGATACGACATATATCCCTCAAACTAAATTTATATTGCTCAAGACGAGGGTGATATAAATTTTGTGAGGGCGATATAATGTCAGCCCTGAGGCCAGTCAATATAATTGCTATTATTAACCAAATTGTAAAATACAGGTATAAAGGCTACTCTGCACAGGGTTTCCTAGCATTTCTGAAAAGTTACAAAAGAATTATTTTCAGATAAATAAAGTTACAGAGGAAGAAATGCAGAAAAAGGAAAATTTAAAAGGAAAACTGAGAGTAAAAGTTACCAATTTTTAAGATTCCAGCCTTGAAAAGTGATGATAATCAAATTTGAAAATTAAATCCCATCCAAACTCCAACATCAAAGAAGTAAAAAATAAACAAAAAGTCAAAAATATCCGGATGTTGGCTCTACATTATTGCCCGCTAGTTTAGCACGCACTTTGCCATTGGCTTTTCTGAGCGGGCAATAGAAGAAAAAAATTGACCGGTCAATAATGATAACGGTCGAAATTGGGCGATAAAGAGTTAAAGTTGCCCTGCTCAGATGTCTGATACAGTTAATAACATGTGATATCATTCGGGTGCTCTTTTTGATTATTGTTGTTCTTGTAATTTTTTCAATGTTACTATTATTGCAATTGTTATTACTTTTGTATTATTATATCTTTCCCTCTCTGTCTCTCTGTTTACACCTATAGAGGATTATGTAGAAACCATCAGCTTCTTGCCAGGATGCAGCCCATGATGACAAGCAGGTATACATTAAAATGCATTACAATTCTATACTAATTTTACATTCATTCCTTCTCAAGACCTGCTTTAAAGGGTTGATGCTCCTTTACATCTTAAAGCAACATGTAGTAGTTGGGGAATTTGAAACCATTCGAGAGTTTATCCGATATTAAAACAGGTGTTGTCAATCCACTGAGAGTGGACTTCACTTTTATGACCAACAGGTCTTATGTAATATATTGTGCCTTTCACCCACATGTACAGCACATTTGCCTCCAGGTAAGGAAATGTCATTATCATCAATTTTACTAATAGCCTCAACATTTGGTGTGACAGAGTTTCTCTGCTTGGGAGTTTCGCTGCCTGGGAGACCACTACCATAGTGTACACACACTACTTGGTAATTCAACCAAAACTAGAGTCAGCAAATTATGAGGCAATGTACATGTACATATGGGAGCTGATGGCTGTATGGCTTTTAAAGGGGAATTACCCTTCAAAGGAAGTGTTTATTGAACAAGCATTGAACCATTGTAAAATGTCCTGCATTGTATCAGTGAAATGCACAATGAACAATTGCCAAACTTACCCCATCTTGCTATATGATGTGTTCATAATTCTTTTCTATATTTTTATTTTTCTTCAATAAACAAATACAAAACACAACACTACAGAAACTAACAACTGAATAATTGATATTTTTCGCCCCACTCCTGATAGAAAAGCATTTAATAAAATACTGCTTTTAAGTACGTGTATGGTCATGCCAATACATTTCAAACTTTTTCATGTACCACTCGTATGGCTCTATACATGATATATGCAAGCTCAATTGTAAAATGAATTCAGAACACGACTTTGAAAATTCTGCATCACACCTGCCTTGACTGACCTGTTGGAGTCTTATCTTGTTTTTGATAACATCTTTAAAATGACCCCTGTACATAAAAGTGTGTATCTGTAGAGCCCAACACTCATAGATCCATAGCCAGGGCTCGACACTAAACGGTCCGGCCCCCCAAATAAAAGATTTTATTGTAGAAACGTAGGGCTCAATGCATGCATGGATACCCCAAAATTCAATTCTGTACCCCCCCAAAAACGGGGGTCTGCTCGCTATTTATAAGGACCGCTATTTATAAAGGACTGCTATTCATTCATTTGGCCATGCCTTATGGATGGCGGTCCTTGTGAATAGTGAGGTAATTTGTATATATGGTTTGCTCACTATTAATATAAAGGACCGCTATTCATTTAGTCATGCGTTGTGGATAGTGATCCTCATGAATAGCGGTCAGTATATGACTAGAGGTCCTTGTGACTTGCAAGGTTTCCCCATGAAAAGGGTCACAGTGTAGCCGTGCCATAGCTATGTGCAGCTATGGTGAACATTTACTGCTGAGAAGGAAAAAAACGAAACACAACCAATGTATTGATCCAGCATCATTTTTTTTTAAATATAATCTGTTACAAGTTCGGAACTTTAAAGATGAAATCCAATTATTCAAATGCTCTTATTCCGTTCCACAAGTATGATCTATACTGGACCAATCCTTGCTAATCCATGTATATACATTTGTACATGTATATCAGAAATTATTCAAGTATAGCTGTGTGGAGTACACTACATGTAAGTTTGGAGCCCAATTTCAATGAATTCATAGAGGTATGTCAGTCAATATAGAAACTTGTATTTTCATCTCATTCATTATCTTTCCCCTGCAGGGTCACCATGGCGATGACAGCCAAGCAAGAGCAAGATAAATTCTGGGAGACAAATAAGAGACTGAACAGACCGCTGTCTCCTCATCTAACCATCTACAGGTATTGATTATCAGAAAGCTTTGATGTCAAATGCAGTGGATTCTCAGTATAACAAACTCCTTGGGAGTAAGGAAATGACCTTCTGGTATTGAAAATATCAGGGCTAAGAAACAATCACAACAACAAAACAATAGAAAACAAAGAAATTGTATCGGCGAAATTACCTAGTCAGTGTTATAACGATAACAATGTTATAACGATAACAATGCATAGGATGCCTGTAGAATTTCTCCTGGAAAACCAGAAACGTTCACGACATCAAAATTTTGCGAATTGTATAAAACAAAAGCCATTTCCACAGCAGGTAACTTTTGCGATTTGCAAAAATTTAGCGTGAAGTCAATTATGATTCAAAGATTTCGCAGCATGAAACTTTCATGAATCTGAACCACTATGAAATGTACCCGAAAGTTTGTGGTGTTACAGTAAGTAGTAATACATGATGTGGCCGAATATACATGTACAGAACTATCCAGAAGTTATCAATCACTTGAATAAAAAATAAATTTTATTTTGTATGTTGTGTTATAAATGGAGATAAAATGAAAACTGATGATCTAATCAGATTGACATGTTTGTAACTGTTAACTTATTTGGAATTTAGAGCGTTTTCAATTTTTTTTGGATAGATAAAACATGTGAATATGGCTTGTGCTGATACATACTAAATCAGTAAATGTTTTATGGGATATGTTTTATCGTTCAGTCCCCAGGTCACATCTATGCTGTCAATTACGCACAGAGGGACTGGAGTTGGACTCATACTTGGTAAATATCATCTGAATTGCATATTCATTGGATCAAAATGTTTATGGTTTGAGTTGCGGTTGTATCATTACTGTCCTTCAGCAGGACATTAATCTACATTTGCCATTCTCAACCCAGGTGTAGTAAATAGGTACCTGGTAGGAAGAAATTCCTGTAATGTTTTCGGCATCTTTCATAGGGCAGCTCAGTGAAAGCCAGGGTCAGTATCATGAAAACAACTGCATCTTTTATTTCATGGACAGATATTTGAATTGTCATAACTAATCTAAATTATGATAGTTCATTTTATTTTATTTATTTTATTTATTTATTATTTTTCTGCATGGTACATGGCATTGCATAGTATGATCATTATGACAAAAAATGAGAATAAGTATGAGTAACTCAATAACAGAATTAAAAGGCAAATATACAGGTACAATATATGGATAACGTAGTAACATACGGAGGTATGGCAATATAAGCTAAAGCTTGAAGCATTGCAATACCTTTCCATTTTGTAAATAATACATATAAAAGGAAAATAACTAATGATGACACTAACAACAAACTTTATTTACAGAATAACATAGAATAAGAAACCAACACATAAAATATGAATAGAAAAAGAGAGAGAGAGATAGAGAGAGAAAGTTTATTTACAAGGGAAACAGAAGCAGAAAATAGGAACCAGAAAGGTGAAGGGGTGCCCTAATGTTGACAAATAATATATCAAGTCTTTGATGAGTAAGTAATAGTAAATAAAGTACAATACATAGAACATCATTGCTTAATGACTGCAAATAGCAATGACAGTTTGCAATTGAAAATTTGAAATCTCTTATAGTGTGTAAAATTCTTTCTCGAAAGGAAAAGACGAGATAGTTATTTTAAAAACACCCCTACCTAAAAAACAATAGTACTTTGAAGGCTTAAGTGTACCAATCACCTGAAAAAATAAATTGTGTACAGCTAGAATGTATAAAGTGAACCTCAAACCACTTTACCTGGCATTCTATGGGTTAACCGTTAAGGAGTACGAAGAAAATAAAGGAAAACATGAAAGCCCCTCGTGCGGAACCAAACTCCCAGTTCGGCTCCACGCGGGCCCTATTTTGTGCGAGCACGTACGGGTAAGTCGATTAGTCTACTGGAAGTCGCTGTAATGTTTATTTAGAGAGTATTTAAACTTGCAATATCTCTTTATAGAATTAACATTTCAAGCTCATACTTTGAATATCGTATAGCGACATGGAACCCCTAACATATACACCGCAAAATATTTGTCGGTGATTGGTACGCTTTGAGCATCCCCCTGGTATTCTTAAAGTGCTTTGGTAACTTTGTAGAGGCTTGATAAAATCTAAGCTGCCTGGCCTTACATGCTATCAGTGTATGTAATATGGTGTAAAAATGAAGCCCATGGGGAAAAAAAGCACTTCAAAATCATCATGTGCTTCACAAAAGTAAACATATGCAAGTGACCGGAAATGCCAGACTAATTTTCCCCCATAGACTCAGTGTTAGACTAAAGCGTATGGCCATACGCTTTCGTAAATGGGAGTATTCAGTCATAGATATCTTAATAATGGCATTATATATTTGAAAACCTTTAAATTCCTGGCTATATATTTATCCTTCTGAACATTATTATACAAGACAGATATCAAAGTTCAACAATTTATTAAATCAAGCCTCAGACATGCCAACTAGTACGAATTCCTCACCCAGTTTCGCTCCTATTACACTTGATAAGGGGGTACCAACATCTATGGATGTCTGGAATTAATTTGGAACACAACATTACCATAATGCATCGCACCTGTCTCCTCGAACAACCTTTTGTTATCCACTCTGGGTTACAAGAACTGTTCTAAATTTTTGCCTGTGATACACAATGCCATATCCCCTTATCAACCGTAAAAGGTAAGGAATACGATTTTAGGTTGGCAGCACTGAAGCCTCCACAAAGTTACCGAATTCCTTTAAGTATTTGGCATCACCTGTACTCGTTTCTAAATGTTTCTCCAGGTCTCTATGCTGTAGGGCTATCCATAAATGTCTTACCACATGACTTTGCACACTACCTAGAGCTCAAGTCGCTGTGATCTCCACAATATGTACTTTGAAGGTCACCTTTTCTCGCATACATCTATTTTTTTTTCCTCCAGGTCTCTATACTGTAGGACTATCCATGAGCGTCTTACCGCATGACTTTGCACACTACCTGGATCTTGTCAAGTCAATGTCCTACGGCCCATCTCTTCTACTTCTCACCAAGTTTGCTATCGTCTGGCCTGTGTCTTTCCACGCTCTAAATGGCATCAGGCATCTGGTAAGTTCTATGAGCAATGTTCCAGTAACAACCAAATTCCTAACTTCAACCCTGGACCAAACACTCTACCTATCCCTTAAAGGTAGTACATAGTATTTGCAAAGATCATAGATTTTTCAAATGAATATTTTATTCGATCCAAGTGACCTACAGAAGAAGATAATGGTCGTTGGTCCGGTTAAAATCGGTCGAGGTTCAGAGATATAAAGGGTTTTCTTTTCTCGAGCTGTATAGCGCAATCGTTGGCAAAGATATTCTCCTCCGCCAAAATAAAGGTTTTACATAAGAAATCAATTTCGTCGTTAAATAATATGATGAAGTAGTCTCACATGAAGATTCTCCTAAAATTTCATGGCGATCGGCCAATGAATAACTGAGATATAGGGCTTAGCAATTCTGCCTTTGTTGCTAAGGGATCGCATTTTTATCGGGGGTCCCCCGATAAAAAGGCGATCCCTAAATTTTCAATAAAATACATTAAATAGAAAAACCTTAATTATCTCGAAAACTAAACAATATTAGATTCTGCGGTTTGGAGGGTTGGTTAGGTACCCCAAAGGGAGTGTTATAACAAAAAATGAATAAAATTTATTTTTGAACCCCCATCACTATGCACTACCTTTAAAGGGAAGGTTGAGTTCTGGGAAAGGTAAAATATAATTTGAGAGCTTTCTCATTTTTTCTTCTATGCTAGTTCGGAAGATTATCATAGTAGATATGTCCCCTGAAAAGGATTGCTCTTCAAACGCTCTCACATTCAAAATATGACAAGAAACGGCTGAAATTTTCGGGCCGAACATTTGTGCGTAGTCCCATATACTTCTTTCTGTGTGCAGTGCATGTGACTCTCAGCAGGATTGAGTCAATTTCTTATCATTTTGGTGATTTCAAACCCTTACAGCATACACCAATTCTTATGTGCCATCTAATCAACCCTTCCCGATTGCTTTGAGACAGTTTCTTTCACAATTCAATCTTATGACCAGAACCCCATCTCATAAAACTTATTCTCAATAACAACTGCCTCATTTCTATGACAAATTCGCTATCAGCCAATCAGATTCAAGGATTTCAGTAGCTTATAACAATTATTGTAACTTGTTATTGATAACAAGTTTCATGAAACGGGGCCCAGAACCCAACTTAATCTTTAAGCTAAACCACACCTAAAATCCAATCACAACCGTTCTCCTGTATCTTTGTTGATATAAAGCCAGAAGCTGTGACATGCTGTAACATATTACGTTGAATCACCTGCCCGTTTGCTCAGTATTTCAGCAGCACTTTTGAAATCGGTAGTTTCTTTTTTAATGTTTATATGTAACTACTTCTTGATCAGAGAGTATTGTTCATATATTGAAATATGTTTTGGTCTATTTAGTTTCGTTCAGATTTACAGTTGTGTCAAGCATGTTTATGCATTTGCCTGTAAGGGACACGTTTCAGACATGTTTTGTTCGAATTGTGTTCTGTCTTTGTACTGTAAGAGGGATTAATCTCAATAGAAATTGTTTCCTTGTTATAGATTGATTATACATTTTCTTCCAAACATGAATGAATCTAGTCTTAATAGTTCTCAACTTAGTAATTTTGAATGAAATAGGGTTTAAAGGGATACTCAACTGCAGATTGTGGACGTTTTTATGCCCCGCGAGGCACAAACTCCGGACGGACTGGTCGCCGTGCAACATGCACGCTTCGCCTGAGCTCGAGTTCTGGTGCGAGATTCGGTCGGCTTCATGCAGTCCGAAATGTAATCCCAGTAGTCCGACGGACGCGTACGATGCACATACTTTGTGTACGAGTGAATGGGGCTTACGCAATCCTGACTTTCCCCACGGCCATCTGGTGGCGTATCCCTTTTAGACGGTAGGTGAACGAGCATTTTCATAGATTTCTGTCAGAGGCTCTTGTGGTAGCATTCATGTATGTTATGGTATATCAATCTCTCTTTCTCTCTCCCTCTCTCTCTCTCTCTCTCTCTCCCTCTCCCTCTCCCTCTTTCTTTGTCTCTTCTCCAGGCATGGGACACAGGCTACGGCTATGACATCAAGACGCTGTACAAGACAGGATACTTGGTGCTCGGTCTCTCGTTGGTAGCTGCTGGTGGCATAGCCATGTTATAGATCAGAATTTTTTATAGGATCTTTCATGAGTCCATGGTATTACCATGTTATAAATTTGAATATGTTATGACATCATTCATGCGACCATAGTGTGTGCCATGCCACTGCGGGGAAGGCCATGTTATAAATCACAATAATTTATGAGATCATTTTATGAGTTTATGGTATAAAACTTGCAAGGAGTGATATTATGTAGCCATACGATAAATCAAAATCATTTATTAGTCTGTGGTGTGCACCATGCCCTTTGTTATTTGATGGAAACTTGAGCACTTATCAAAATATCGTCTCATGAAGTATCCAAATATTTGATAAATATATCTACTTTGCATGTGATGCTTTCTGATATATATCCATTTGGAAGAATACCGAACTTGAAACTGTTTTATGTTTAGTAATAAGCCCTATGGAGTTCATTCTATTCCATTTGATACTTATGTTCAATTGTGTTAGCCCTAGCTCGATAATGAATGGATTTCTGCCCCATAGGCATTGCAGGGCAATCAGCCTTGATGATGTGAAAATGTCCTTGTTTTGGATGATTTACAAAAGCAATATAAGAGGCAAAAATGTTTGATTCACGAAGTGAAAGGAAGTAGAGGGATATATTCCTCATAAAAATAATGCCTACAGTCATTATGTACTACATGTACTATGCCAAGTTCAAGGTCATAAGAAAAATTGTACTGATGTATTCAAATCAAAGGTAATAGAAATGGGTTGTGATCACACTTGAGCTGGTAGTTCCTAAACTATACTTATTTTAGGAAATTATTATAATTATTACCTATATAGGGCATTTAAGACCGAAGCGGGCAATATTTGCCACATTGCACTCTTCCGGGTTTTCCTCGTAGACCACTGTACGAAAAAAGAGGGCAACATTTTGCCACATTCCTCCCCATTGCGGTTTCATCAAAGTGCATACGCGCAGTATTGTGCATGCGTTAAAGTGTACAAAGGCTTAAACAATGGATACATGCGGTAACAATTGACATGTACGTCACACTTGCTTGGCCCAGATTACATACGTGTACCTGTATGAATAACCTGAAATCAGAGGGACTGACAGGCAAACAAACGCTTTTTAATTGAGCACTACAAAATAGGCATATACATGATGTTAGGTTATAATAATATTGACTGACTGTACTTTCGGTGAATATAAAAAATATTGCCCTTAAAAGAACCATATTGCCCTCGTCTTTGACACGGGGCAATATGATTCTGTTGCGGGTAATATATTCTGATATCCCCCTCAAGCCAGTCAATATTATATAATTGTAGAGAACTTTGTAAACTCTATCTAAACAGTAGTGCATTGCAGACTTGGTGATAATACCAAGCACTGGGGACTTGAGAAAGAAAAATTAACAAGAGTATATCCTCTTAAAGTGGGTCGTAAATATCGAGTATGGAACAATCCCAAGCTTTAAAAAATGTATTTGACAAATATCCCTCCCCCTGCTGTGCAGTGCTGATTTTCAAGATTATCTGATTTGATGACGGGTGTAAACTGTAAAAAGAAAATAAATGTTGAAATAGAAATGTGATTTTGTTTGTACATGTATTTTATGAGTATGCCTAGCAGACTTTTACTGCTCCTCGTGTAATGCAAACTGGAGTATGAATTCAACCAGAAGTAAGACTGCATTTAGTCGCAAGTAATTATGTGAAATTTCTGTGACGTTCAGACCTTTAATATAACGAACTGTGCTTTCATTATTTTAAGTTGGCACGTTTCAGGACTGTTGCAATTTTGCTGCCGATTAAAATATTGCTAAAATAACACTTTTTTGTTTATAAACAAGTAAATACTGTGTATGTGACAAAAATTGATGCAATTTATATGCAACATGCAGTCAAATTCTCAAATTAAAATTGTTTCAGTAAAGTAATTAGCATATATGTATATGTGTGTACCTTAGTTTCAAATTTATCAGAACACTTCTTTTTAGTTGAACTGAAATCAATTTTGTGTGCTTTCACTTAGTTCAAAGAATGGAACTACCTTCTTCTAAACATTATTTTCTTCTGCTATGACATATCTTTTTCTCAGAATTCAAATACAGTGCTTCATTTCCCAGCTACGATTTTGTGAATTTTCATTGACAAGACTCCATAATGAATCAACATTTAGCCCAGAGTTAATATACTGAAAAAGTTCTGCTTAGATAACACCATGACTCCATTTTGTAATATAGAACAATTAAATAATCAAAGTTTGTATTCTCAAAAATTAAGAACCAAAAGTACATGTAGTCATTCCCATGAATTTTAAAAGGTTATGAAGCTGGTGGCCTGTCTGATGTTGTTTAGGAGGGAGAAGAGGAAGGGAGAAATGGAAAAAAGGTGCATTATTTCTGGTTGTATTGGTGAAAGATATGGTAGTGGTGATGATGGTGGTGATGCATGATGGTGGTGATGCATGATGGTGGTGGTGATGATGATGGTGGTAGTGATGGTGATGGTGGTTGTGATCTGATGGTTGTGATGATAATGGTGATGTAATGATTGAGGAGGAGGATGTGGTGGTGATGATGGTGGTGATGGTGATGTGATGATCGAGGAGGATGATGTGGTGGGGGTGGTGGCGATAAGGGTGATGATGGCTATACTGCTCATGAAATATCATAAAATCGTCCTTCAGGAAAAGACTGATTACAAAAAAAAATCATGTGGAATAATGTCAGACACTGCAAGAATTTGATTTTTTTTTAAATTGAGGATGAGGGTATTTTACTAAATACTGAATTACAATGAGACCAAGATTCTGTCTAGTGATATTTGTAGTTTCTGAATAATCCCCCAACAGTTCAGTGGCGTCGACCGATCAGAGTTCGTATTTATGACGTACAGTACATGTACGGTATTTCTTTCATTATCTGCCGCTACACCGGATGTACAAGTTTATTTGTTTACGAAATCGAAAGCGCGCGGAAATCGAAGCAGGTAGCAGCTAGCTGTGAATGAGGCTTGGCGCGCTGAAGTGCACCGTTAATGAAGGTAAATTAATCTTTAAATCATTTTTTTTTTCCAAAGTGATTTGATATATTCTGTGTGTGCATTTCATACTCGATAGTATGATTAGATTCATCAGAATGAGACGTTTTTCCACGAGAAACAAGTATGTTTTTGTTACCACTACAGTACACTCCCCGGGTACATTCTACACTATCACTATCAGTATCAAGCCGGATCAAGCGTGAGGGTGTAACTTGCCCGCTGGGCCGGCCCGGCTTGTTTGCGGCTAGGCGAGCGTACACAGGCTAGGGTTGGCTGCGTCTACGGTCATTACTCGGGCACAGATTTGTTTGTTTTGTGGGGTTTTTTTCAACTGGCTTCTTGACATTTTTATTTGAAATGTAATAAAGATGAATCTATGAGTAAGACTAAGTAAATATGCGAAATGAAAAATTAATTTAAAGGGACAAAAAACAGACATGACAATGACATGCATGAGACGATGAGTAACGTTAGCTGCCAGGACTTGATCAATGATAGGCCTATACTATAGTTAAACTCTAATCTAACTTCTAACTTTTTACTGTCTAACAAGTAACATTTGAGTTATATTCTCACTTTTTTTTTTACTTTTTTAGACTAACTTGTATTAGTTGTAAGATCTACATCGTACATGTATACTAAATTATAGTCTCTATCACAATTTCCAGACCCCCACAGCCATACATAGTTCATCACTCAATCTGTGTAACTTAACTTGTGTGACGTGTGTCATACTCATAGCTTAAGATTAAATTTTTACCAGACCTCAAAAATTCGCTGAGTGGGGGGGGGGGGGGGTTAATGGGGGTACAGTTCCTATTCTGTTCTGTCTTATGCTTGCTTTCAATGAGTGAGGGATTGTTTCTTTTTTTTTTTTTTTTTTTTTCTTTTTTTGGGGGGGGAGGGACAAGGTTTTCATTCTAAAAGTGGGGGGGGGGGGGGGGCACAATCGACAAAGGACGGATCCTTTATGGTCAAAATGCATACTTTCATTCTAAAAGGGGGAGGGCACAATCAACAAAGGACGGATCCTCTATGGTCAAAATGCCCCCCCCCCCCCCCCCCCTGGATCCGCCAATGATAGAAGGACAATAAAAAATAACTTAAAGAAAAGAGTTCAAGAAATATGAGGATCGATCAAAAGAAAAAGATGATGAAAGAATGAAAAATAATAACATTAAAGGAAACGTACGGTAGAAAGAAAAAAAATGATAGGATAAAAGCAGAATAACATTGGGAAAGATTGAAGGGAAAGAAGGTTGAAGGGTAAAATAAAACAATAACAAACAATGGAAAAGAAGATTAAAGAAGGGGAAAGAATAACAAGGAAAGATAGAGAATATGATAGAATAGACCTGTTTACTATTTTTGATTCAAATTTTATGCATACTTTTGAAACAAAGGTTGTTCTTGACAACCTGAAAGCTTGCCAGAGGCTTGTCAGACATAGCAACAAGTAATGTATGCAAACTGGATTCCAAGCATTGTAGTTCATTCATTAATAACAGGTTAATGGAATACCTCGTTACTAGGTCCCCTGGGGCCGTATTCTGAAAACGGTGTTGTCTTTTATGTTAGTGAAACGATCAGTCATTGGTTAATGATTGCGCAAAGATGGCTGTGCCTGCGTAAAGTTAACAGAGACATCTGCACAAGCACCAATGATTAGTGTTTTTTGCGTGCAATTTCAATTTGTTATGACAATTAACAGAGTTTTCCTTAACACAAAAGATAACACAGTTTTCAGAATACCGCCCCAGGAAAGAAACATCCATAAATTTGAATCACTTAGTAAACAGGTCTATTATGAAAACAAGGAATTACAAGCGAAGATAGAAAGAGAAAATAGGATAAAAACGAATGTAAAAGGAAAGACGGCAAGAGAATATGATAGGAGCATGAAAAGAAAGAGTAACATAAGGAAAGAAAATTCATGAATGAGAAATTGACTTGCGTCACCGTTCCCGAAATTCGGAACGGTTTACAAAGGAAGATGGGAGTTTGTGTGCAAGGACCGTTAAGTCGATTAAACTCTCTGTCTTGTCCATCTGCCATCCCCTTCTGAAAGCACACTAGTAACAGTTAAAATCTGACGTTAGGTCTAAAGTTAGTCATTTGAATCAATCTTCTAAGCATCAGTAATTCTTAGGCATGGAAAGGTGTGCACGGGTGTGTAGAGAGTGCATTCAATGCATTGATTTGTTTGTTTCATTCGGCATCTTACTTATGGTAATTAACTAATTATAATATTACTTGGTCTGCTACCTGTTAGGCCTACTAGCCCATTAAGGTCAAGATCTAACTCATTTTTCTTTTTCTCCAGACCAGGATCCCCACTCTGTTAGTGAAACGATCAGTCATTGGTTAATGATTGCGCAAAGATGGCTGTGCCTGCGTAAAGTTAACAGAGACATCTGCACAAGCACCAATGATTAGTGTTTTTTGCGTGCAATTTCAATTTGTTATGACAATTAACAGAGTTTTCCTTAACACAAAAGATAACACAGTTTTCAGAATACCGCCCCAGGAAAGAAACATCCATAAATTTGAATCACTTAGTAAACAGGTCTATTATGAAAACAAGGAATTACAAGCGAAGATAGAAAGAGAAAATAGGATAAAAACGAATGAAAAAGGAAAGACGGCAAGAGAATATGATAGGAGCATGAAAAGAAAGAGTAACATAAGGAAAGAAAATTCATGAATGAGAAATTGACTTGCGTCACCGTTCCCGAAATTCGGAACGGTTTACAAAGGAAGATGGGAGTTTGTGTGCAAGGACCGTCAAGTCGATTAAACTCTCTGTCTTGTCCATCTGCCATCCCCTTCTGAAAGCACACTAGTAACAGTTAAAATCTGACGTTAGGTCTAAAGTTAGTCATTTGAATCAATCTTCTAAGCATCAGTAATTCTTAGGCATGGAAAGGTGTGCACGGGTGTGTAGAGAGTGCATTCAATGCATTGATTTGTTTGTTTCATTCGGCATCTTACTTATGGTAATTATAATATTAATTGGTCTGCTACCTGTTAGGCCTACTAGCCCATCAAGGTCAAGATCTAACTCATTTTTCTTTTTCTCCAGACCAGGATCCCCACTCTGTCTCAATGCCCTTCAGTCTGATCCGAGAGGTCAAAGTTCACCATGCCGACCACCACGATGCAGAGACTGATCTCATACTCTGACAAGTATGAAGATGATGATTTTGAATACAGGTGAGATCGAGATTGCTTCAAATATAGAGGTCCTTATGAAAGTGAAAGCTCTTAGCTCATCAGTAAATGTTGCTATATTTGTGGCATAAGGACTCTATTTTTGATGTAGGATGCTATTAGTTACGCGAATTGAAATAGATTTACTCTTGCACCCAATTTGACAGTTAAACTGAGTACAACAAATCGAAATTCAACTCTTGAAAGTTCATTTAAAATTATTGTTTTTAAAAAAATGGTAGCTAGAAGAGAAGGGGTTAAAATGTCTGGTTTTACATTATTTTACTTTATATTCCACATACTAAGAATCTTGCTGTTAGATTGGTCAAAAGGTAATCACGTGATAAAATGTAGTTTTCCCCATATCAATCGACCCGAGAAGAAAAGTTCGTGACCTTGACGGAATAGTACTTGCATGTATGTGTTTCGCTGATCTCTTCAGTCCATTACAGAGTCAAGTATGCGTTATCAATATTTGAGTATGCGCGAAATGAAAGTGTGTGACCTCTACGAATAGTCAACTGAAAAGTGCGTAACCTTTTACGAATAGCTCCATACGCTATAGAAAAGTTCGTGACCTTGACGGAATAGTACTTGCATGTATGTGTTTCGCTGATCTCTTCAGTCCATTACAGAGTCAAGTATGCGTTATCAATATTTGAGTACGCGCGAAATGAAAGTGCGTGACCTCTACGAATAGTCAACTGAAAAGTGTGTGACCTCTACAAATAGTCAAAATGAAAAGTGCGTAACCTTTTATGAATAGCTCCATACGCGTACTAAAATAAGCGCGCATTGCCCAATCGCGCGATTAAAATGATAAAAACAATTGTGCGCACCCAGTTAGGGGTACGGTTTATGGTGGTTTTAACAACTTTTTGTGAATTTATTCGGGGCTAAATCATGAATGTCTTTTTCGAGATGTAGAGAATAATTGTCTTTCTGGTATCAGTCACATTTTTCAGATGCGGAATATAAAGCAAATAATCACCTTTTGGTTTCAGGCGAATATTTTTTGCCGAAAAGCTATTACCTTCACATTTCTTTCTTATTTTTTCTTTTCTCTTTTTCCTAGGCACGTGGTACTCCCTACAGAGCTTGTGAAGCAGGTTCCTAAGCTTCATCTGATGACCGAGACAGAGTGGAGAAACCTAGGAGTCCAACAAAGCCCTGGATGGATCCATTACATGATACACAACCCAGGTAAGAATAGAACCTGCATATAAAGACCGCTCAAGGGAGGCAAGGGAATCGGTCGTTATAGACAGGTAGTCTGTTATGTGCGGGTTTTTGGGGTACAGATTTCAATGAGAAATGCTGGTCAAGGAAACAAAAAATGTGGTTGTAAAAGGCAGGTGCTCTTTCTATAATATAGGTAGTCGCTAAAGTAGGTTTGACTGAGCTTTTAAACATGGTCATGGGAGTACAGTTAACTTTTGCATAAGTCAAATCTGTTGGTTCGACTTTGCAAAATTCGACTTAGGAGATGTAAATTGCACACGTTTTGCATAGTTTGGTAAAAAAAAAATTGATTTGACTTTTGGAAAGTTCGACTTACCGTATGCGTCTTCAAGTTATGCTTGGTTAACTGTAGTTTAATTGTTCATTAATTTGAAGTAGAATAGAACCACATTCCTGAAAGTGGTAAGAAAGTTGTCTATTATTCATGAAAACTTTCTGTTTGTCTTTCTAGAGTATAATGACAATTCTGCTCTAAAACAAGAATGACATTTCTCCTCTATTCAGGTCATTTTGAACTTTGTGTTAATTGAATTTAATTATTTTTTTATAAATGCTATTTACAGGCAAATCTCATAGTGGGAACAAGTTCAGTTAAAACCATTTTTTAAATCACTTTATCCAGCAGGGAGTAGTGGTTCTTTAATTCTTGCAGGGCTACTGGCCCATTGAATTCCTCTCAATTGAGTTTCTCTCCCGCCTGAACATCTAAACATTTGGATTTTTAGCTCACCTGAGCCTAAGGCTCGAGTGAGCTATTGCGATGGAAATTTGTCCGTCGTCCGTCGTGCGTCGTGCGTCGTGCGTCGTCCGTCGTCCGTCGTCCGTTAACTTTTTACATTTTCATCTTCTTCTCCAAAACCCATGATCGGAATTCAACCAAACTTGGTAGGAATCATCCTTAGGGGTAGGGGACCCAAAGTTGCTAAAATGGTACATGTGGCCCCCAGGGGGGCCCAGGGGGAGGGCCCCCAATTGTAAAAGCTATGTAAATTTCAAACATCTTCTTCTCCAGAACCAGGCATAGCTCAGACTTGGTATTGTGTATGGAGATACCTCTATAGATGAAGAATGAATGTTGTTCATGAAATTTCTCTGAGTGGCCCTATAGGGGCCCTGTGGGGGTAACATACTGGAGGGGGGGCGCTGCCAGGCAAAATGTACATTCTGATCTTCTTCTCCAAAACACATTATCGGAATTCAACCAAACTTGGTAGGAATCATCCTTAGGGGTAGGGGACCCAAAGTTCCTAAAATGGTACATGTGGCCCCCAGGGGGGCCCAGGGGGAGGGCCCCCAATTGTAAAAGCTATGTAAATTTCAAACATCTTCTTCTCCAGAACCAGGCAAAGCTCAGACTTGGTATTGTGTATGGAGATACCTCTATAGATGAAGAATGAATGTTGTTCATGAAATTTCTCTGAGTGGCCCTATAGGGGCCCTGTGGGGGTAACATACTGGAGGGGGGGGGGGCGCTGCCAGGCAAAATGTACATTCTGATCTTCTTCTCCAAAACACATGATCGGAATTCAACCAAACTTGGTAGGAATCATCCTTAGGGGTAGGGGACCCAAAGTTGCTAAAATGGTACATGTGGCCCCCAGGGGGGCCCAGGGGGAGGGCCCCCAATTGTAAAAGCTATGTAAGTTTCAAACATCTTCTTCTCCAGAACCAGGCAAAGCTCAGACTTGGTATTGTGTATGGAGATACCTCTATAGATGAAGAATGAATGCTGTTCATGAAATTTCTCTGAGTGGCCCTATAGGGGCCCTGTGGGGGTAACATACTGGAGGGGGGGGGGGCGCTGCCAGGCAAAATGTACATTCTGATCTTCTCCAAAACACATTATCGGAATTCAACCAAACTTGGTATGAATCATCCTTAGGGGTAGGGGACCCAAAGTTGCTAAAATGGTACATGTGGCCCCCAGGGGGCCCAGGGGGAGGGCCCCCAATTGTAAAAGCTATGTAAATTTCAAACATCTTCTTCTCCAGAACCAGGCATAGCTCAGACTTGGTATTGTGTATGGAGATACCTCTATAGATGAAGAAAGAATGAATGTTCATGAAACACTGAGTGGCCCTATAGGGGCCCTGTGGGGGTAACATACTGGAAGGGGGGGGCGCTGCCAGGCGAAATGTACATTCTGATCTTCTCCAAAACACATGATCGGAATTCAACCAAACTTGGTAGGAATCATCCTTAGGGGTAGGGGATCCAAAGTAGACCATGGGGTGGGGGGGGGGGGGGGGGGGGGAATTATGTTAATTTCTAACATCATCTCATGTACATTCTCCTAGTTGTTTCAATTTCTAACATATCTCCTGGTGGTGCTAGAGAGAACATGCACCAGATATGAATTGATCCACATCAGGTGAGCGTCGTGCCCCCTGGGGCTCTTGTTATTTATTCTTATTTACTTTTCTCTCTTGTCTCTGTAGAGCCACATATCTTGCTATTCAGGAGACCAAAGCCTTGAGGCGGGAGCAATGTGAGTCGCGACTCATCATACTCAGACTTTTCTTGAACAGCAGTCCTTTCAACTATTGGGGCTTTGGGTCGTGACACATCGTACTTGGATTCATCTTGAACAATTGTGCCCCTAAATTACTCTGGAGTCTGGACCAACCTTGGGACTTTGCTTTGCTTTCGTTACATAGCAGGATAGATTTTTCAATCTTCTCTTGAGACGTTGACGTGACACTTGTTTCTCTCAAAAGACTCAAATCAGTACTAACATTGAATACATATGAATGCCAATGTAGCAAGATAGAGATTAGATATAGAGCTTGAATTCTTTGAATTTTGAAAGGTTTGATTCTCCGCTCATTAGCTTCCATGTGCTCTCTGTGATGAAGGGTACAGTCTTTTGAGCTTGATTTGTATTTTGAAAGCTTTGATTCTCCGTTCATTAGCTTCCATGTTCATTAGCTTCCATGTGCACTTTGTGATGAAGGGTAGTCTTCAGAGCTTGATTTGAATTTTGAAAGCTTTGATTCTCCGTTCATTAGCTTCCATGTGCTCTCTGTAGTGAAGGGTATTAGAGCTTGATTTAAATTTTGAAAGTTTTGATTCTCCGCTCCTTAGCTTCCATGTGCACTCTGTGATCAAGGGTAGTGTTCAGAGCTTGATTCGAATTTTGAAAGCTTTGATTCTCTGCTCATTAGCTTCCATGGGCACTCTTTGATCAAGGGTACACTCTTCAGAGATTGATTTGTAATTTGAAAGCTTTGATTCTCCGTTCATTAGCTTCCATGTGCTCTCTTTGATCTTTTGAGCTTGATATTGGCAGATGTAAGCTTGATATCATGGCAGGGGAGTTGACTTAGAATGGCACGACCTACTCATTATTACTAATAGCTGTTGCTTATGAAGTGCCTTATTAATCTCACTGTAACTGACCAAAGCGCTTTCAGTATTATCACCCCAGTCACTGGATTCAAATTTACAGTTGAAGAGTTTGCATGCTCTCCACTCCTCTAGGGAGCATTCCAGCCAGTCGCCTTTTTACAGGCGCACACATGCGAATCCAATCACATTCACGTTCTCATACAACTGGAAACCCATTTAAAGATACTTCATCCCTTTTGCAGACTTACACAAAATTCTGCAAAACTTTGCACAGGTTAATAGTAGACATCCTGTAGATACTGCCTATGAAATTTCAAGGTCACAAGTTCTTTTGTCGCAGAGGGAGCTATTCAGAAATCAACGCAAGTGCATGTACTAGTAACGGTCCAAAAATAATTTTAACATTTTTTTTTTTAAATTGGAGAATAATAAAGTGTTATTAAATTGTTGTTATTACTTACTTAAAAGAAAATTGTAATCCTTTTCACATCCGCACAATTCTTTTCTAATCTATTGCGTGCACAACTTTTACACATTAGCGCTGCAAAAGGGATGAAGCACCTTTAACACAATCTTTGTATGAAAACGAAAAAAGGCGAAAGTTTATAGCAAAGAATCATTTTCGTTTCTTCTGATCACTCCAGCCATGGACCTACTATGCTCCAACTCTCTCTGTCTTTAATGACCCCTGGACTTATGAAACACACAAAAAAAATGATTAAAGTTATAACCATCAGGGATACGAGTACATATTAAATAAAGACAATTGCCCGTATTCTGAACTTAAACCGTGGTTTAAGTGTGGTTTAAACCCAGTCTAAACCTGCCCTTTAAAAACTGGAGTTTTAGAACATCACATTCTGAACTCTGGTTTAACTTAAACTCCAGTCTAGTGTGGTTTTAACTTTGTACAGAAATTTAGAGTGGACTTGCAGTTAAAGTCAGGTTTAATTAAACTCTGGTTTATCTTAGGCTGGCGTTTGAGTTAAAACGGAGGTCAGATTATGGGACAATGTAAAGCGAGTGCAGAGAGTTATGAAAGACGGTGCTTCAGACACTGATCAAATTATCCACCAACACACCCATAGTGAGAAGAGGATGACATCTGTAATGCTACCAAGAGGGGAGAAAAAATTGTCTAAAGAAATTGTAGAAAATGTAAAAGCCTTCAAAGTGTGCAGAAATGGGATGCCAGCTCCTGTTGGCATGGCAACCGTCTACCAGCAGATACCTCTGTGATTCTAAGAGGATCCAAGCTTGTATTACCATTAAGGGAGGGAACAGTTTAAGGATCATAAAAGTCCCAATTTAGAATGACCATTTTGTCCTTCCATACATTTATAAAAAAAACATTGTTTATCTTGTGCCTTCATTGCTCATTCATTATATTTACTCTAGTTATATTATCATGTCTTCTAGTATGCTGGTTTAAATAATACTTTAAGATGTTTATTCTTTCATGTTTCATTGGGTAATACATACTAAGCTGCCATGTGGAACAAAATAATGTAACTCAATCATGCTTTATTTGCTTTTCCTTTCCTATTTGAACAGTTCATGTTTTATTTCATTATATTAATATGTAAACTGCGATTCATTTTGCAGGATGGTTATATCTTTGTGCCTTATATGCTGGCTGTACATAATCCAATTGACACCTTGGAGAATCAGATGAACTTTCTTTTTTATGAATTATTCTCTGTATAGATTGGTAATTGGACTGATATTGCAACGCACACCAGAAAAAGAGAATAGTATAGAATGTGCTGAATGCTTCAAAGCTTGCATTGTGATCAATCCATTTGTGTAGTATCATGTTTCAAATCATTTTCATTGTAAGCATTTTCTAAGCAATCTAAATATAACTTGTACATTGATAGTACTTACATTGCAGCTCAGTTGTTGTAAAGTTTATAGGACGCTTTTATGCTCTGTAGTACCTGACAAAGTCCTGTTTGAACATTTTCATTTTTTAGGTCAAGCATTTATGACTTAATTTACACCTTTGACGTGACAGTCAGCTAGAAAAGAAACATGGCTTTAATCCAAATGCAAAATCTTCATCAGACCAAACATGAAATATGGAACGTTTCAGTTTTCTTATTTTGTATGGTCGAGCCTCAGTAACCTTTTAGATATTCTATTATCACTTGCTTTTGGTTTATTCTATTAAAGCGATGTTATTGTATGTAACTTAATTACTTTAGAAATATCTGAAAGAGATTTGTAAGAAAAATGTTGCAATATATATATAAAAAGAAATAGAAGTAAATGATTTGTCAGTGTATTGAATACCATTGTTGGCAACTGATGTGAAGGAAGAGGAATCAAAGAAAGATTTATAGCGATGAGAGAGAAAAGTGAAGAAAGGAAAGAGAAAAGAAAAGGAGATGAAGATTTGAATGGGATTAGAAGAGAGAGGGAGAAATTAAAGAATGAACAAACTCTTCTATTTCTCTATCTCGGTCATCCCTTTCTTTCTCTTCTCTTTCTCCCACTCAATTCTGTATCTATTTTCTTTCAAATTTTTTCAGTCTCTCTCATATCTTTCTTTCTCTGTATATCTCTGTATATCTCTTTCCTTCCCTTTCCTTCCCCTTCCTTCCCCTTCCTTCCCCTTCCTTCCCCTTCCTTCCCCCTCCCCCCCCCCCCCCCCCCCCCCCCCCGTCTCTCTCTCACCCTGTTTCTCTCTGTTTCTCTCCCTCTCTTTCTCCCTCTGTATCTAATTTGGTTTCTTAAAGGAGAATTAACCCCTGAGTACAAATTTACTTATATTGAAAGGTGTAATATATTCCTACTTATTGGCCTAAATCATTTTCTAATAAGATATCAGAAAAGGGTATAAATAAAGATATTCCAACACCCGGTATCGTCTCCTACTCATTTACATGGGGGTTGCCATTTTCTTGCTGATTTGGATTTGTACATGAACCATTGAGAAATGTTCCGGTCAGGAAGATATTTTGAATCCAAGACCTAAATTGCTTTTCTTCATTACCTAAAATCCCATATGTGACGAAAAATATAAAGTGGGTGTTTACATGATTTATAAAAATTAAATCTTTATAATGATACTTTTAAATTGTCTGGTTTTGCTTAACAAAAATCTATTTTCTTGGGTTTGCCAAACAGAGCAGTATGCAGCATGCATTCTGACTTTTCAAGTCCCATTATCCGAAAGCAGGTGAATGCATAGTTTGCTGCTATAGATGCTCAGGGAAGAAGCATCCATAAAATTTGAATTAATTTGCTCCGTCCATTGCGTCACAGTATCTAGAAAATAGATTTATATTAAGCGAATATCGATTTTCAACAGAAATATATAAGGAAATCTTCAGTTTAAAAATAAATTGACATATCTATTCTATATTTTTAATCTCAAATGGGTTTTTAATTTTGAAAAAGGCAATTGGGCATTTGGATTAAGAAAATCTTCTTGTACACATAAAAAAATGGCAGCCCCCATGTATTGCTAGCAGACGATACATATTGCTAGCAGATGATAAATTTTGCTCAGAAAATCTTGATTCGTATCGATCTCGTATATTTTGACGCGAAGCCATATAGTCTAACAAGTAGGAATAAATAACACCTTTCAACACTATCGTCTTTATTGTTTGAGGTTAATTCTCCTTTAATTCCAGGGATGTGTTTACTTCTATTTTTGCATATCATTCAAGAGAGAACTGTTAGGTAGTCACTGAAATCTCGCCCCCCCTTTCACTTTCATTAAAATTGCAGTTCTCAAGCTTACAAAATACTTTTGCTTGCCTAAGATACTAAGAGTGAAACTCTGTCCCTACTTTGCACATGGAAAATATGAGAAACAACCCCCCCCCCCCCCAATAAAAACAACAACAACAACAAACACACCAATCCCTCACTCATTGAAAGCAACCAAAAGACAGAACAGAAGAATAGGAAAGGAAAGTCCAGGAAATAACTTTCTGTTTTGATAACATTTTATTAGGTCATCAAGACTAGATAACATGTGAATATAATTCTGTACTCTTTCAGGAATCATATGATGTGCTAAAGCATTCAAAAAACACATGAAGTATCAACACAACAAAAAAGACCCTCCAAACCCTCTCAAAGTCACATAAATGTGCCAGGGTGGGATGACCAAAGCCCTTTTGTAGAAATTTTTAATATCAATGTTTTTACATTTTTATTTGTCTTTCAGCGGGATCTAAAGGGAATAATAATATCACAGAGGAAACACAATAGAAGAAGTAATAGAAACTCGGTATAAAGAGCTCCTATATAACAAGATTCCTGATATAACAAGCTAGTTTTCGTGGTACCAAGGACCTCGTTCCACGTAGAGGTCTCGTGGTCTAGTGGATACGTCACCGGACTGTGGATCTCATGGTTCGCGGTTCGAGTCCCGCTGCGGCACTAATGTCCTTTGGCAAGACATTAATCTACATTTGCCACTCTCCACCCAGGTGTAGTAAATGGGTACCCGGTAGGAATTTATTCCTTGAATGCTGTGAGCACCGAATTCGGTAGCCTAGCTAGAGCCGGGGTAATAATACTTCGGCGCTTAGAAACATTTGTATTAAGCGCAATATAAATGTTATGTATTATTATTATTATTACAGTGCGTTTCAACTGTAACGACCATTTCTCATAAAGCGCTTTACCAGATACGATGTAAACGATTATTACCATGGTCCCTGATGCAAGCTTTCCCCTCCCCTAATTTGGGAATGTGCAAAACAACATCACTAGTTCGGCATCTACATTGTAAATTTAAGGGCTAAATATGGAATCACAAATGTTTTCAAAAGATTATCAAACCTTTTGAGCTAAGAGTCCTACGGTCGTGCAACATGAATAAGATCATATTGTGTCATAAGTACAGTGGGACACTAAAGAAAAAAAACAATTTCAATTTTACACTGGAGTTCCTTTAGTTTCCCCAAAGCTCTATGCAACCTACAGCTTTGAGTCCTATCAGAGGGACCTTTAAAAATATCACTCTACTCATAGAGCCATTCCGCACAACTTACGTCTCTTACTGACAAGATTATATTCCGATCATTAAACACAATGAAGGAATTTTGAATAGTAGACAAATTAAACCATTCAATGAAAATACATACCGGAATTGTAAAACTAGAAACTTTAGCAACATGAAACTTTTGTGAATTGTTAAAGACAGCTATTTTCACCGCAACAAACTTTTGCGATTTGTAGAAATTTAGCATTGTGTCAATAATGATTCAAGGATTTCGCGGCATGAAACTTTCGCCAATTTGAACCACTTGCGAACTTCGCGAACTTTAGATGATCGCGCGAGTTTCTGGTT
Organism: Heliocidaris erythrogramma; assembly: GCA_025617745.1. Lineage (NCBI taxonomy): Eukaryota > Metazoa > Echinodermata > Echinoidea > Camarodonta > Echinometridae > Heliocidaris > Heliocidaris erythrogramma. Next base: position 13,716,160 of record CM046854.1, on the reverse strand, counting down.
TTACAAAGACTTTAAATACAATCATTCCCAAATTTTCACTTTTCTCATACAAAACGAATATGCATACAACTTGCATCTAATATCTTATATTTCTATTTACAAAATATATTTACAGAGTGGATGGAATCGGATAAATATATAAAAATGCTGATATGAACCAGTTTCAATCTTGATAAGATAAAGCTATGCAAAGAGGGCAATACATTAACAGAGAAAAAAGGACAATACACTAACCAGTGGCGGAGATTTGTTAGGCAATTCTATTCATCAAGTGGGGGGGGGGGGGGGGACATGACCTATTGTTACATTTCCTCCCCCCCCCCCCCTGATGAAAAGAATTACCTGCAATTTCCTGCCCATGACACAAGCGCTAACAGAGAAAAGAAAGCAATCAAATTTTCTCAGCTTTTCAAAGGGTTCAGAAAATATGCAGAAGGCTAGCTATCAAGATTTTTCTCATGTGGCTTGCAGAGTTATATTCAATGTGATTTGAATACAAAAAATTTTTTTATTTCATTCCAAATGATGGAACAGGACTTTGTTGAGTTCATAAATCCAACTTAAATCCATAGCATTTGAATATTCATATCATCATGTCCCTGATCTGTTTCAGTGAGATTTAAAGCGATAAGCTGACATTATTTTCTATTTCTTAAAGGGAAGGTTGAGCTCTGGAAAAGGTGGACAAATAATTTGTGAGCTTTCTCATTCCTTTTATGTCAGTTTGGAAGAACATCATAGTTGAAATGTCCCGTGGAAAAGATTGCTCCTGAAATGCCCGCATATTCGAAATATGACGAGAAATAGCTGACGTGTTCAGGCCGAAGATTCATGCCTTATGTGTGGACAGTCCCATATACCCATTTCTGTGTCCAGTGCATGTGCTTTTCAGCAGGATTGGGTCAATTTCTTAAAACTATTTGACGCTTCCAAAACCTCACAGTACACACCAATTTTTATGTAGATATGATGAACCTTTCCCCATTGCTTTGAGACAATTTCTTTCACAATTTAATTACATGACCACAACTCAACTTTATCTTTAAGTAAGATTCTAAAATAAGGTGCAAAACTTGCACTGAACAATAAGAAGAGTGTGAAAACATGTTTGTTTTTTCAACCAATATACCAACTCATCTTCAATAGATCTCCAGTTATGTCTAACAAATGACACATGCCTTTCATAGGCCAGTGATGGGGTTGAGACCAATCTTATGGGGATTGATTGCAAGTTGCAACTGATCGGTACTGACCAATCAAAATCATTGTTGCAAGCGCATCTTCTTGAATGGGCAGACCCTGAACCATTCAGAATGGTTGTTCTAATTTGCAATTGATCACAACTTTTTTGCAACACCCCAATAGTCTCAAATTTTCTGTGTCTTGGTCCTGGTCTCGACCCCAAGACCTAATACGAAACTAATGTAATCATAAGCTTTCCTCCTGGCCTTGGTTCTGGGTCCCTTGGTCTCAATGACAACACTGAAATAGGTTTTGGAATTACTCACATAGTGCAGTACCTCAAACGCGAAAGCAATCAAGCACGAAACTAAAATCACTATACATCACATAAATAGTTTCACAGAAATCACATAACTTATAAGAGCAATTAGGAATCTAAGGAATGACAAGCTAATTACATCACGAATACATTCTTTGAATTTTGTACAGCTCTATACAAATCAAGGTGAAGCTGTGATGACTATATCTGCTGCAGTGATCGGTGAAAATACACTATTCAGCGCTCATTAGTATGTACTAGTACTATTTACAATTTATTAGTACCTTGTCTACGATGTGCACAAGATCATATTTGGAATATCAAGGCAGGTTTATGTAAAATACTGATATTCAAAAGAAGAACCATATGTCCTGGGGAGCGTTTCATCAAGCGTTTTGTCACTGATTTTTACCGACAACTGCTATAAGCTACTCAGTACTGAAATCCTTGCATCTGATTGGCTGAGAGCAAATTTGGCGGTAAAAATCGCTGACAAAACGTTTGATGAAACGCTCCCCTGTTATTACACTGTCGAATATCCACTTGAATTATCACACAATTTCATCATCTGACGTAACATTATGACAATGCCTTCATCCATTGAATTTAATTTAAATTGGATTTTGACACATTTTCTTTTTCCTTCTTTTTTTGTTGGGGGGAGGGATTCAAATTCACCAAAACCCTTAAATTTCAGTGGCATCTGATTTCAATTCTCATTTGAAAACCATTCAGACAGAGTAGTTTCTCTTTCTCTTCATTTAGCCAAAAAAAAACGAAAAGCCACCTGCAAAAAAAAATTGCATCAAATATTTATTCAATTTTTTTTACATGTCTGCATTCTTTATTTCATTCCTAACTTCAAATGTTGCTGGTTCCAGTTACTTTATACTCTGATTGCAATGCTTACCACAAAGACAAGATTACAAGAGGCACAAAAGGAAACCAGGTGTGTGAATATTGTTTTCTCATTAAATAAGTGTAAACTAATGATTATCAGTCATGAAGGACTATGCATTAGATTATTCCAGGTACATTCACGACTAAAAATCTTTGAAGTTTAGCGCTCTCCTTGAGTAGCAGAATCTGCCTTTTGCCTGACTTTGGGCTTAACTTCTTCTCCCTCTCCGGTTCCTTCTCCTTGCTGTTCTTCTGAAGGTGGTTTTGCAGCCTCTTCCATTGGTACCGCTGCTGGTTCCGAGGTGCCTTCACCCTGAGCTGGCGCATCTGGTGGTTGGGCTGTGCTCTCCTCTGGTGCAGCTGGGGTCTCAGTCGGTACAATGGCCTGATCTTCGGTGACGGCTGGCTCTTGTTTCTGCTCTGCTGATGGTTCAATGGTACCAGTGGTTCCACCTTCCGTGCTATCTGCTTGAGTGTCTGATGGCGCTACTTCTTGTGGTGCTGCTACTGCATCTTCACTTGCAGTCGGTGCCTGTGGTTGGTGAGACATATCTTCTGTTGGTGCCTGGGTATCTACTGGCAGTGCTGCCTCGCTACTAGTCAGTTCCTGTGATTGATCTGATACACCCTCCATAGGTGCCTGTGTATCTACTGGTGGTGCCTCTTCAGTACTAGTTGGCTCCTGTGGCTGATCAGATACCTCCATTGGTTCCTGAGTATCTATGGGTGGTGCCTGGGTATCTACTGGTGATGCCGGTGAGCTGGTTGCTGGTGCTTGTGTGTCTTGTATTGGTTCCCGACTCTCTGTGGCTGTTAGGCTTTCTTGCGGAGGTGATGATGGTGGAGCTGGTGATGATGATGGTGATTTCTTTACCTAATATTTGGGATGAAAATAAGACAAATTATCTAAGATGTGGACAAGACTTTTTTGATGCAGCATCATCTACAAAGTGATATTTCATCCAAATTGTATGACACAAGCTCCAGCGACAGACAATTGCTCGGTGGAAATTTCTAGCACTGACCAAAACTCAGAACTTGAACCCTAACCCTAAACCTAACCTAAAACCAAATCAAAACCCTCATCTTAACCATGCATCTTTGACGAAATAAGGCTCAGAGCGTGTGGAGCGTGTGTTACATAATTACATCTTTTAGATCATGAGATTTCGGTGGATATATTCAAATATACTGACTGTAATTCCGTATCATCAAAATAAACCTACATGTAAATTATCATGAACATGTATGAACATGTGTGAACATTGTTAGACTTAGACTTAACACTGCACAATAAACAAATAGGTACAAACTTTTTCACTGAACTTGTTAATTTTTTAACAATTTTGCAGCTAACAAATGGGCCTCAAATGTTAACACTTCAAGACATATTCTACAACACTTCTTCACTTTGCATAAAAGTGTCAACGGCCACAACAATTACAGAACTGTCGCTGTAACAAGCTTGATGGCATTACACTGCATATCCGTCACTTTCAATAACACAGAATAACTTGTGTGAAAAAGTGAGAGAAATACATGTACAAAAAGAAGTAGAAGTTACAACAATACTCACACTATATTTATTAACTTGAAGAAAGGAAACAAAATTGAAGAATGCTTCAAAGCTAGTGCTCAGAGGGAGGAGGCTGTTGTTAAAATCACAGCAAATCAAACAATTAGAAAGGAGAGAAGGGGAAATAAACACAATTATCAGTTAGAGTTGTTAGCAAAGGAATTTCAAGAAATCAAACAAAAGAAAATCAAACGCATCAAAAGTAAACTTCTAAACTTTATACCCGTAACACCCATTTATCTGCTACCGAATTATGTAATGCATTTTGATAATGTTTAAGTATGTAAATTTTCATTGTTTGTATGTTTTTATCAATTATGTTGTAAATCATTCGCAATTCAGCCACTGGCTGCGATGAAATGATAATAAAACCTTCAATTCAATTCAATCCTTTTTTCTTCTCTCTATCCATCTTCTCTTCTCAACTTAAACAGAAAATGAAAAGAGAAGGGGATCCATTTCTCTTGCTCTCTATCTCTCTCTCTCTCTCTCTTCTTCTCTCTATCCATTTTCTCTTCTATATTTACAAATAATGAAAAGAGAAGGGCGGTGAGATCAAATTCCTCAAAATAACACAATGAAACAACAAAAGAAATTATTGGATAAAAATGATTATAAGGCAAAAACAATGAGAGAAAGATGAAAAGAGTAACACTACACAGCAAAGTCATCAAAACTCAATTAGGTGCTCTTCTGACACAGTCGGTATCAGCATATTCGCGGCTGTCCTTACCTTTGGTGAATCTGCCCTACTGCCTCTATGTGAGCTTTCTGCTGAACCCTTCCTCGCGCTGCTGGGTCGTGACCCCTTGGCTGATCCTTGACCTTTGCCTGCCCCGCTGGGTGGCCGTGAGGTGACCTTTTGACCTGTTTCGGTTGGAGATGGAGTCTTCCTTGCAGACTTTGATGCGGATGCTGCTCGATGAAATGAGAAGAAACAAAGACTACAAATTCATCACAAGAAACAGAGACCATCCTCTCCCCAAATAAAAATATAACTACAGTTAACTTTGCATAAGTTGGAGCTGTTGGAACCACGAAAAATAGTTTGACTTATGCAAAATTCGACTTAGGAAATATAAAAAGTACATGTTTTGCATAGTTTGGTCCAAAACATTGATTCGACTTGGGTACATTATGACTTATGCGACTTCGAGTTATGCAAGGTTAACTATACTCCATTGTATGATGGTTCTACACCAGATGCTTTAAGCGACAATCGCGTCAGGATCAACCCCGGACCAAAAACGACACCTCACCCTAACCCTAACCCGTAATCTAAACAAAAACCCAATCGCAACCCCACACCTTGGATAAAATTATGTCCAGAGCAAATTGTGAATGACTCCAAGTCATCACTGCATTGCAGCAATGAAGTAGCAAAGGAGAAGTGACGGTTCCGAAGATACAGATTATAAAATGAAGCCATATTCATTGAAGACGGAGCTGACCAAATTGCTATTGGGTGTGCCTTAAGTTTTATATTTCTATACTTATTCTCTTTCCTGATTAGAATCAACGGAAGCCCTACAAAAAACGTGATGGTTCAGCATAATGTTCATTATATTCAGTGCTTTGGGAAGCCATGGCGTGTTGGTTTTTTTTATCATTCTCTATTTCTCTGTCTTTCTCTTAATTACATGCAACAAACAAAAATCCTACGATTCTCCTTGATGAAAAACATGCCAATTTTTACTAACATCGCTAGAATGTTTGAGGCTATAAATTGAAAAATTAATCACCGTAGGCTTCCTGTTTGTGACACATACATGTATATTAATAGGATGCTCAAAACAAATCATTTGAAAAAAATACTTTGAGAAGGCCTAATTGCGTTGCATACTTGTACAACCAACTAAAAAACAGCATTGTTTAAACCAAGATGCATATTTTTCTTACTTTTGCCATGATAAAGACAACTTCAATACCAACACCATTGCCAAGTACAGTGCATCCACAAAAAAGTAAACAGTTGGGAAAAAGTCTCCCCAAATAAATATTTATGAATATTTTCAATATATTTTAATTCTTGTAGATAGCTGAGGGTCCCTCCTATACCATAACACAAAAAATCTGACTAGTTATTACGCCTGAGTAATCTCAAACCGCTTTTGTGAAAGGGTGCAAAATTCAGACTTGACAAGAATTGGTATTTGTTCTGGATGGTATCAACAAAGCTAAGAACCGTTTGAAATTGACAGTTGGAAAAAGTCTCCCCAATTAAATATTTCAAACTATTTTCAGGAAATTTTCATACCTGTGGTCAGCTTATGATCTCTTCTATCAAATGACACACAAATATTTTATGCTTGAGTGAGCAAGAGTCACTTTTGTGAAATGGTGCAAAATCCATTCTTGACAAATGTTTGTTGTTGTTCTGGCTGGCATGAGACAAGTTGATAGTCATGAAAAGACTTTAAAATGTTATATTCTGACTATTGAATAAAATATGAAAGAACAGACTTTGTTCAGATGTATTTCCTGATATATCCCATCAAAACTTTATGGTTGAGTAAGCAAGCCAGATGAAATTAAAAGACTCACAAAAAGTAACATAGTGAAACACCCAGGAAAGTAGTTAATTACTAACTCAAGCATAAAATATTGATGGGATGTGTAAGGATATACAGAGAACATAGCCTGTTATTTCATAAATTGGTTTTAATTGATCAGAATATGGAAATTTCTAAGCCTTTTCATGACTCTCAGCTTGGCTGATACAGCCAGAGCCAATGTCAATTCTTGTCAAGATATTTTGGTGTCATTTGATAAAGAGATCCGAAGCTATCCACTGGTAAAAAAAGTATATTTTGAAACATTTATTTGAGGAGAATTTTTGTGTGTTAATGCTCTGAGTGGTTTAGAGGGTAAGCTACATGTAATCATAGCCTCTGATTCCGTATCAACTCACTTACTAAACACCTTTCAAGCGCCATGAGCGCCCAATTGAGGCGGATACCGGCGCTATAGAAGAAGCCATCATCATCATCACCTTACACCTACACCACACCTGCATCTACACAAAACACCAAACAACATCAACACTCATTCTCTGAGAAACCTTATGAAATACACTCAAGTGACTCGGTCAAGAAGATGGTTTCTCAACTGTGCCTGAGCTGTAGTTTCTTATGGACTGAACAAACTCACTAAACACAAACACCTACAGCACACCTGCATCTACACAAAACACCAAATAACACCACACATTTATTCACTGTAAAACCTTATGAAATACACCACACTCACTTGGTCTTGATGAAGGTTTCTCATTAGTGTTTGGTTGCCTGAGTGGCTTGGAGTGTAAGCCAATCACACCCTCTGCTTCCTGGTGGATTGTACCATGGGCTGCAAGCAGGTGCTTACGTTGCTCTTGCTTCACTACAAGGGGGGAGGGATCAAAACAGTCAAGACTTTGGCTCATTTTTAATACTATGGCCCCGTTTCAAAAAACTTGTTATCAGTAACAAGTTACGATAATTGTTATAAGCTACTGATATCTTTGCATTTGATTGGCTGAGAGCAAATTTGTCAGAGAAATGTGGAAGTTGTTATTGATAACAAGTTTTATGAAACGAGGCCCTGATCATGGACAATTACCACATGAACATTCTGGGGAGCGTTTCATCAAGCGTTTTGGTCAGTGATTTTTACTGACAACTGTTATAAGCTACTGAAATCCTTGCATCTGATTGGCTGAAAGCAAATTTGTACAGACAAAGGGTTAGAGTCTCTGAGAAAAAGAACCTTTACAAGGCATTGCAGGTTGTAAGTAATTTTACTCTACACATCAGAACTGTAAATGAACACTATTTACTTCAGTATGTGCTACGACCCCTTAGCAGCAGCACTCCCTTTCAAATAGGAAAGTTCTTTGAATGTGTCTGAAACCAAGCAAATTGTTCATAGGATGCATTCACAATTTACTATTTCTTCTAGTGTGCATTAAGCCACCGCACACCTTACGATCGGTCTGCGATCCGATTTGTGAAATAAATCACTATGGCATTAAATATTGGCATTTAAAAAAATGAAATCTACCCTATTCAGGTTCTGAAATGTAATAAGAATGCTAAACTTAGGGTTTTGGTGAGCTGTCAGCTTTCTACAGGGAATAAGGGCAAAATTAGTTTCAAATCGTAGGCAGTCCTACGATTTTTGTGACATCACTATGACTCGATTTGGCCATTCCACCAACTAGAAAACTCAGCAAAGGCCGTAATATAGATTTTACAATCGGTACGACTGTTCAGACCCTCAATCACAAGTATTTTTCATTTTTAAATGATTTGTCACATGATATTACATTTTCTTCTGAAATCGGATCGCAGACCGATCGTAAGGTGTGCAGTGGCCTTAAAAGGTCGAAGCACACATAATCTTCTACAAGTGCTAGTGGGATAAGGAAACAAAGCAAATGCTAGGACTTGTTAAAATGTTACCTTTTTCTCTGATGGTGATTTTCTGGACCTCAGGAAGAAGGAACATCTGGACCAATTCAGCTACTGTCTCCTTCTGCTCACCTCTGTTCAATCATTAAAACAAAATGATTTATCATGATTATCATCCTATCATATTCATTTTCACCATACCATATTCATCCTCATCATCATAATTGTCATTGACATCACAGTCATTGTCATCGTCATCACTTTTATACTATCATCATCTTCATCATCATCAAAAGAATTTTCATTATCAGTTTCAACCAAATCAGACTCGCCTTCTCTCTCTCTCTCACTCTCTCTCACTCTGCTATTCCTTAAAGATGGAATGGCCAGGATTTGAACGCATCACATTCCTATCCGATTAGACATATACGTTATCACCTTCATGACTACATACAATTTTGTACATCTCCAGCAAAACATATTCCTAGATAGACTTGAGAGCAATTTGAGGAGCTGTAAAAACCCTGTTGGATTTACCTCTGCTCAGATAGGTATGCCATTTCATTGACTTGCCCAGCCCTTTCCTGGACTTCCTTTCTGGCTTGGTCATCGGCCGTCTTGTCCATTGAAGTCAGGATGATGTCTTCCAGGTAGGTGTCCACAGTGTTCTGATGAACCTTGACCAACTGTAGGAGAGAGTCAGATGGAGAAGTACATGTATTAATGCAGGACATGCTAAGTAACAAGGCATTGGTCTACATTTACCACTCCCAACCCAGGTGTAGTAGATGGGTATAGGAATAAAGTGCTCTAAGATCCTATTGTGCTATAAAAAAGTTACCCAGTTAAGTCTACTACTACTTCTTACCAGGCACTAATCATCATCACCATCATCATCTTCTTCATCACCATCATTATCACAACCACCATCATCACCATCATCATCATCAGCATCATCATCATGGTCCCATTTGAATTTTATGGTCTCATTTGAAATCTTATTATTTTGTATATGTATGCATGTATTTTCAAAATGATTGTAAGGCGCATAGAGGACTATACGAGTTATTTGCGCTTGATAAATATTCTCTATTGTTATTATTGTTACTATTATTATCATCTTTTTCTTCATTATCATCTTCATCATCACCACCACCATCATCATCATCATCATCATGTATCATCATCATCATTGCTATTATTCTTACCTGTTTGAAGATCTCATCCTCCTCTCGTCTTCGCCTCTCCTCCACCTGTCTCCTGCCAGACTCCTCGGCCTCCCTGACCCTACGACGTCTCTCAGCCAGCATAGCAAAGGCATGGATCCTCCTCTCCTCCTGGAGACGTACCAGCTCCTTGCTCAGGAAGTCCAGCATGTCACCCAGGGCGGCGCCCTCTAGATTGGACATGGCCTCGTCAATGAAAGATTCCTGTTGGGTCAGAAAGCGAGAGAAGAGAGAGAGAGAGAGAGAGAGGGGGAGATAAAAGTTTTACAATATTGCATTGAGATGGTTCAAATTGATTAGTCTTCATTGAATAACCCTTTTCAGAGAAAAAAAAAAATATACCGGATGCATGAGTACAAAGAATATCTGCACACAATTTAACAAATAAGCTTTAAAATCCTTAAATTGGCAACACATTGAGAGGATAAAGATCATTGTTTTTTCATCTTTTCAACGAATCTTCTAACCATGTATTTTGTTTTCAAAGACATTTCACCTCATGAAAACCATGTACATGTACATGTAGCACTAAAAAAAAATAAAAAATATTAGTGTTGCCTATTTGAAGAACAAAATGTGATCAATTTAGCTCTTAAATAATTCCTGTCCTGAAAGGGTTAAAAGGATGTGGACATTTTACATACATACTAGCAAAATATAATGTAAAGCAAAAACTGAATAGTACAACCTTCAAATTACATCAAATAAATAGAATATAACAGGAAATTCATCCGATTCATATCAAAGCTACACTTGTTGGACATATAAAGCTGACGTTCTCCTGAACTATTCCATCCACCAAGCAAAAGACATATTCATCACATGTAGGCCAATGACACGATCACAAAGACTGAACAGAAATCTATGTGAGTGCAATTTCAGGAGCCTACGGCATCGCCTACCAAACTGTGTGACCTTAAAGTTTAAAGTCATGTCTTATAAGATCTAAACATGAAAATGGCATTAGAGTGGATTTCCTGAATGTCATAGTGATCATGTTCAACATGAACTTTCCTTTGAACTTGTTGTAATAAGAGCCTCATGAAATGTTCCCTTACATATTTGTTAGGCCACATCTTTTGAATATTTCAAATTATCATCATCATCATTATCATCATCATCATCATCATCGCCATCATTATCATCATCATCATCATCATCATCATCATCATCATCATCATCACCATCATCATCATCATCATCATCATCATCATCATCATCATCATCATCATCACCATTATCATCATCATCATCATCATCTTTATCATCTTCATCAACATCATCACCACCATTACCATCATCATCATCATCATCACCATTACCATCATCATCATCATCGCCATCATCATAATCACATTCATCATCATCGTCATCATCATCATCATCATCATCTTTATCATCATCATCAGCATCATCACCACCATTACCATTATCATCATCATCACCATCATCATCATCAATCTTACCACATGATCATGTACTTGTCTCTGTCTCTGTATATTGAGTGTTTCCTGTCTATCTTGTTTCTTCATTTGTTAGGCCACATCTTTTGAATATTTCAAATTATCATCATCATCATTATCATCATCATCATCATCATCGCCATCATTATCATCATCATCATCATCATCACCATCATCATCATCATCATCACCATCATTATCATCATCATCATCATCATCATCATCATCATCATCTTTATCATCATCATCAGCATCATCACCACCATTACCATTATCATCATCATCATCACCATCATCATCATCAATCTTACCACATGATCATGTACTTGTCTCTGTCTCTGTATATTGAGTGTTTCCTGTCTATCTTGTTTCTTCATCTGCTGTTCAGCCTGCTGCAGGGCGTGTGTGCTTCTCAATTCATTGATCAGCTCCTGTCTTTTCTCTTTCCCTTCAAACATCTGAAAAGAACAATGAAGAAAATGATGTATGATGATAAATTGTAGAAAATTTCTATTCTTACACTTTGACATATGACATAGTACACTATAAAACAAGGAACTTTCGCAATATTCAACCCTTCACATATTGTAAAGTATCAGACATTTACACAGCACAAAACTATTTGAAAATGAAAAATTTAAAGAGGTAATCAGCAATTTTGTGGCATGACAGTTTTGCAAATTTAGAGACCACCACTTGTAAAATTTTTGATTGAGCGTTTCATGCATGACAACGTTTCTAGTTTTACAAGTCAGCTGTATACCAGTAAGGTAAACACACTTTCACAATGACAGTACATCTTGAAAAGCTGATTACTTTTCTCTTTTTATATTCAAACAAGACATATACTGAATAGAAACCTGGGATCGTGGACACAAACTGATATTCAAATCATGACTGGTCGTTAACATTTCTATGAGGGGACTCTGGGGAGCGTTTTATCAAGTGTCTTTTGTCAGTGATTTTCACTGACAAATTTGCTCTCAGCCAATCAGATGCAAGGATTTCAGTAGCTTATAACAGTTGTTGGTAAAAATCACTGGCAAAACGCTTGATGAAACGCTCCCCTGGTAGCTACTAGAAGAGCACTTACCATGTTTTGTATCGCCCTGCCTCGGATAACTTGTTGCAGGAAGACGATTGCTAGTTCTCTCTCCTCCTCAACCTAATCAAACAATAAAACAAATATAACTTTCGGTTCATTTTGGTTTAATAAAATAATTACTGTAAAAACAGTCTAAAGAGCAATACATATATATTCACATGCTGCAAAACCAGAAATTTTCATGTGCATGAAACTTGTGCGAATTTCGTGACTGGTTGAGATTTGCGACAGTTTCATGCCGCGAAATAATCAAATAAATCATGAAACAAAATAAAATTATTGCAATTCACAAAAAATGTCTGGTTTACAGTAGTTGCCTTTCTTTAATAAATACATAAAAATAGAATATTCAGCTAGCAAAAATTGACAAAGACTAAAAAATCTACAGTAAAACCTGTCTATAAAGACCACTCAAGGGAGACAAGAAAAGTGGTCTTTATGAGCAGGTGGTCTTTATGGACAAGTTCCTTTAATACACATTTCAATGAGAAACGTTGTTCAAGGGAAATGAAAATTGTGGTCTTTATAGACAGGTGGTCTTTCTATACAGGTGGTTACTAAAGCAGGTTTGACTGTATTTAAAAAAAGGAAATATAATAAATAGTCAAATCCTTCTTCAGTCCTCCCTTCTCTCTCTCTCTCAACTTCAAAGATACTTACCAAATCAGGCACCTCAACAGAAGGTGTTGGTGGTCTAGGGATTGGTTTCTCAATCTTCTGAAGGAATTTTAGAGGTTTAGGAGACTCCAGTCCTTTATTTTTCTGGTCCTTGATACCTGGTGATAACAAGAAAAGGTACGATGATCAATGTTTGAATTGACATTTTACTGAGTAAATCAAGGATTTCCATTTCAACCCAATTTCAACCCCCAAAAAGAGAGAAAAGGGTGTTCTTATATTTACTGGTATCTATTTACATTGACACACAAAATTCATTCATCCCCTCTATTTTTGCCAATTTGTTCAAAGTGCTGCTTTTCTCCTCCTATTTCTTCTTTTTCTCTTTCTTAATCCCTCCCATACCTTTATTTCTCATTCCACTTCTCAATCCTTTTTTTTATTTTTTTAATCCTTTCGTGGCAGGAATTATTCAAGGATTAAATTGATCACATTTTGTTTTTCAAATTGGCAACAATAATATTTTTCGTTTAGTGCTGCATGGTTCTAATAAACTGTATAAATGTCTTTGAAAACAATATACATGGTTTCGAAACTTTGTTGATTAGTTGAAAAATTGCCAATTTTGATGAAAAAACATTGATTTTGAATCTCTCAATGTGTCGCCAATCTAAGGATTTTAAAGTTTATTCTCGTTTTTAAAATTCCTGGCATCAAACACAATATTGTCATGCAACGAAAAAGGACATAGTGTGTGTGTATAAATTTTTGCTCTTTCTACTCATGCATCTGGTATTTTTAGAGCAATCAAAAGTTATTGAGCAAAACCACAAAATGTGGTCAATTATCTTGAAAGGGGTTTTCTCCCCTTTCTTCCTTCTCCTTTTCTTATTTGTCATTCTTTTTCCTTATCTCCACCTTATCTTTCTTCAACAAATCAAAACTGTAAGGTTCTGGGAGATTCTGACATACTCTTTCAGAAAGTTTCTAATCGACATAACTTTGAAGCACACGAACGCAACAAGAGAAGCTCTACTGTCCTAAACATTAAACAATACTGCAGCTTAAAAAAAGAACAACCAATAACAGAACAAGAAAATTTGAGACAAGGCAATACATGAAACTCAGTAAGCACAAGTATCCTTTAGGCCAAGCATTTGATGGTAATTGAAAAGCTTGGTCAGCAACCTAATTCAACTGATTTTGATATCCTTGGTACCTGGCCCCCATCGTATAAAGACTTGCAATTAACTGCAACTTAATTTGTGATTTATATCAATTGCAACTACATGTATGTACATAAGAGATAGGAGACTTCAAATTTTCCACTGACTGGAGGACTTGCGATTGATTCTGATTAATCACAACTCTTTATAAGATGGGGCCCTGAAGTTCAAACTTGGTTGCCCATAAAATAAAAACTTCTGGAAAACTGAATAAGCCTAAATTGAAGAAAAGACACACACAATAAAAAACCCCACCTGGCCCATCAATCATATAATTTCAAAATAGGAAATTTCATAAACAATATTACGAGAACACAGACCTTTTAAATCGCCCTATCCAAAACAGGCAAACAAATCCTCACATACACGTATACCACCTGAACCAAAACAATTCACATGGCAATAACAAGACAGGCTTGGCAAATCGAGTTTTAAAATAAAAACATACCGGTACAATAGCTATTGGAGTAATTCACCACATACATTGTACTGCAAACTACATTTACAATGTACTTTTAATACCAACATACCTTTGATGGAATGTGCCTTTTTTAAATCTAAAGTTCCATGGAATAACGAAAAAAGAATACTCATTTAAAAGTAATGTACTGAAAATATCAAATATACATTTTATTTACATATTTTTCATCATTTTCTTCTGAATTTGCCATTTTCTACCTCCTCCTTCCTGATGGTTATCTTTTATTTCCTTTTGTCTTCCTTTATGTCTTCTATATCACATTTTTCTTCTTCTTCTCCCAAACTTTCTTTCTTCTTCTTTCTCCTTCCTTCAGTTCTTCTTATTTCACTTCTTCAATTGCTTTCTTCTTCTTTTACATTCCTCCTTCATTTCTACTTACTTCTACAAATCAACACTTATTGCTGGTTGTTGAAATAATCTTTTATGGATTAAAACATTACAATAATTATCATGATCACATTGAACAAAAATTCAACAAGTAAAGCATATGTGTTCCCTAAACCACATAGACCTCCACGGCATTAAATGAATCCCAGAATAGCTTTCAATAAAAAGACATACTGACATTTTTTTGTCTAGTAGTTATCAGAGTAAAAACGAAAGAATCAACAGAATGCGAAAATCAACACAGGAAACTACCAGAGATTCAGCAGACAAATTTACAAACGTTGTACATAAACAATAGGAAGGGCTCATTTTTGTTTGCTTATGGTTTTTTTTATCTTCTTCTTCTTCTTTTCATAATTGTAGGTAAATGATTTTGAGATGAAAACTGAAAAAAGAAAGTAAACAACAGCACCTACTATCTATCTTTTCTAAAAGCAAATCCAACAGATGACCCACCTAAGAGGGGAAAAAATTATTACATCCTATTCAGATCGACTTAAAACAAATTTATCAACAATACAAGCGTGCAGTCCCTTCACATATGAATAATCTCCTCTCATCATCCCCCACAATCAAACACATCCTCTTTTCACCAATTTGTACAAGTAGAAAAATATGCTCAGCAACAGAACAAAAATAATGGTACTAAAGGCCCTAGAAGGAAAAAAAAAAGATTCAGACACCAAATATTGGCATACATGTAATTCAAAATAACCGCAAGCAACATTAAGAACCTACCTGTGTTCAAAGATTTACTTTTTATACCTAAAATTCAATGAATTCACCAATGAAAAAACAAAAATTATGTCTTAAAGAAAACATCAAACTATAGAGAAAAGTGGCTCAAATGGAATGTTAGCCAAGAAGCTTCTTGGTGATACTACAGCCCAAAGATGTGATTCTGTCTACACAAACCTACAATTAAGGGGTAAATAATCAAGGATTTTATCTTTTTAGCTTTAAGGTAAAAATCAATGGCAACTTTGAGGCCATTCAGGGCTTGGCTAGCATTTCATATGATTTATATATCATCTGAGCAGCAGTAAAACAATGTTATTCAGAACCCCCTTCACAGGAACTGCTGGCATGACCAGCTGTAACAGTATATTTACCCCCCCCCCCCCCCACACCCCCACCAAAAAAAAGATTGCATTGTCAAGAGTATCTAACGGGTCCTCCCATGGCACGTTTTAAAAAAAAATCGGGGGGACCACCTCAGCTACAGTATATTTTTAGGGTCACTTGTCTTACCTTTGTAGATCTCATTGAGTTCATTCTGTCTTCGTTGCTGTCTCTTGATGAAACCAGCCTTGCCTGAGGATTTGGGTTTTGGAGCCATCACTCTGGGTTGGGTCACAAAGTCCGGTAGGGAGTTCTCAAGCTCCAACAGGCCTGATAATGAAAACATTCACAGTAACATATAATCATGGAAATAACAATCCTGTATCATAATAACAATGAAATATTACCAATGCACCGTTTTTAATCTTTAGGGGATACCAACCTTATTAGACATTCTAAGTTGGTACTAAGAGCCTAAAATAATAACTTGATAAAATATAAGTATAATACAGTCAAACCTGCTTTAGTGACCACCTGTATAGAAAGACCACCTGTCTATAAAGGCCACTATTTTGTTTTCCATGAAAAGTGTTTCTCATTGAAATATGTATTAAAGGAACCTGTACATAAAGACCACCTGCTCATAAAGACCGCTTTTCTTGTCTCCCTTCAGTGGTCTTTATAGACAGGTTTCACTGTACAATCTGAGTGGTTTCATTGTGTTTATGACCCAAAGGACACCCAGCTTCAGAACCACCAGTCTAGGTGGAGCCATCAACCCTGTAGTTTGTGTATCATCCCACAGTATCTGAAGTAAGATCTTGACATACCTTGGTACGTAGTGATATATTTGCTCTTGACCGTATACTGTTCCGAACCCTTGTCCAGGAAGACACCATGCCTTGTCCTAGGAGCGTAGGCCTCAGAGGCAAAGGCAGAGTAGTCCTTGGTGATGTCACGTCTCTCCAGCTTGCCCTCGACGTTCCTCCTCTTCTCAGTCAGCTTCCGTATGGCTGTTCGGGAAAGAGTTGTGAAAAAATGGAATCAAAGATTAGTGAGAGACCAACGATCAATGATCTACTATGTGAGAATTTTCTATGATTACCATATGATTGTAAGCTCAATATACAAATTGTTCTTTAGCAACATCACTGTCATATATTTAGTCCCATCACTGTTGAATCAACTGCCATTGCCACCTTTCCTATCACTACCAACACCAATACAAATACCGGTACAAGCACCAAATAGCATCTCAAAGTCCAGCATTACTGAAATCATCATTAACACAACTTTTATTGTTATCATCATTACCATTATTGTCACCACTATCACAGCTACACCTATCATCACCATTTTGAAAACCACCATCACCATCTTCACCACTACCACCACCAACATCACCACCACCCTCATCACAACTACCACCACCACCATCACTATCATCATCAAACTACTACCACCACCACCACCACCATCGCCACTACCATCATCACCACCACCATCGTCACCACTACTATTACCACCACCACCACTATCACCACTACCACCATGACTATCATCACCCCTACCACCACCACCATCACTATCATCATCACAACTAACACCACCACCACCACCATCAACACCACCAGCACCACCACCACCACCACCATCACCATAACCATCTCCACCACCATCACCACTACCACCATCACCACCACCACCATCACCACTACCACTAATACCACCATCATCATCATCATCGTCATCATCATTATCACCACACCCCAACCCCATCTTTACCAACACCACCATCAACACCACTTCCACCATCCGCATAATATCTACCATATAACCATTGCAGCCATTCACCATCATCATGGAAATCTTACACTTGACATGCTCCTTGCGGATCCAAGCCACCTTCCTCTCCCGTTCCTGTTGTTTCTTGGCCCAGAGTTTGTCCAATCTCTTGGCGCTCAGCTTGGCGTGGTTCTCCTCACGCTCCTTCAGGATCTTCTGCAGGAGCTGGAGTCGCGCCTCCTGCAATCTGAAAATACAAGAAGTAACATTCCTACATTAAAAACAAAAATTCACAGGCAAATAATGTTACATTGCATACTTAACTTCTGCAGCACCAGAGGTTACGAACTCTCGCAATATTCCAACACACCAGTAATAATTTTTAGGTTTTCTTTTTCATGCATTGAATACTTTATTCATTCACCTGTCACTTCACAAAAGTCTCTTAACAAGACATTAATCTACATTTGCCAGACTTGACCGGGGTGTAGAAAGTGCGTAAGTGGTTTGATCATTCCTTAAAAAGCAGTATTTCAAGGAGCTAAAACCTGAGTAATAATTGACTAAGCTCAGTGGGAGCACATCGGGAGAGTACATCATAAATTGATGCGCACCATACAAGAACGGAATATTATCATAATTACTTTTTTTTTTTAAAGAAACACACTCACGTTATCAATATGCCAAACACCATTTGTTTAATGTACAATAAAAACGTATTGTAGATCAAATGCCTTGCTCAAGGACATAAGTGCTCTGCTGGGGATTGAACCCATGATCATCGCATTTCCATTCAAGTGTTTAAACAGCAGCACCTCTATCATCATCATAATTATAGCAGAGAGGCAACAGGGCCTAATATTACATCTACTGCATGGAGTTGACATCTACTTTATAGCACCATACTTACTTTTCAATCTCTTGTTCTCTGAGTGTCCATTCCTTTCTCTCCATCTCGTCCATCATCCTCTTTCTCTTCTCAAGCTGACTTACATCACTCAGAGGTGGAAGGGTCGCCTCCCATTCTCTCTTAGCCCTTGCCCTCTCAATCATCTCCACCTCAGCAAGGCCCGCTGGTAACCCATGGCCTGCAAATATGAATAACAACATTAACATTCAAAGGGAAGCCAAAAATGTGCCATTCCACGAACATTACACTTTGGAGGTCAAATTCAATCAGTCCATGACCTGATATAAAAACATGACAATGTGACATATATATTATGCAGTTGAATACGATTTTGATTTGGTATGACACAGATCATATGTTAAAAAAAAAATTCTCAAAATCTTAATCTCTCAAAGAACAGATATTTGTAGGAAGTTATCAGAGAACACACCCAAAACTGGGCTTAACATTAATTCTTAGACATAGTAATTCTTAGACATTGGGTGATTTCACGCTCGGTGTTGGTGTTTGGTGTTAGTGTCTATTTTGCCCCGAAATCGTGATCTAACACCGACTATGAAATGAAAAAAAATCAGTCGGTGTTAGGTGTTGACCTCTGATTTTTTTTGACGTAGTTCCGGTTGCCGGTGTTTGTTTTTTGTTAATAATCGTCTACTGAACCGAGCTCGGCCGTCGGTGTTTAATTTCATGTACAAATTCCCATTCACTAACACTATACCCCTAGGGATTAAGAAATACCGATTTCACGGTCGGTGTTGGTGTTGGTGTTTCTAGCTATGGGAAATTTTGCTGATTAGTCATGAGAAATAAAGACAGTAGGCGCTATTCGAAGTGTAATTTCATAGGCGTTAAGAGGTATTATGTTCATATAGGCCTGATATTAGATCTAGGCCAGCATTTGGTCTAACGTTCGATCTAGAGCACACGGAAAGGAACTACTTTTGCTTTTTAATGGGTTTGAAGGAGTGAATAAAAATTCCGACCTAATTTTCTTTTTAAAATGACGTTAGATATTCCGTAGTTAAAGACCCAGAGAATCCACATCATTTATCAGGATGAGATCTAAATCAACATTTACAATACAAAAGCCATGAATCTTCACGGCTAATCTGTGCCAAGGCCTGAAATTTGGCTGTTTGCCCTCTACGCGCTACGCCGTCCGATCCGGCGTCTAGCTGCATTAGCTACCGCAGCATTTTCTGCTGCAAGTGAGAAATTCAAGAGAAATCATATCTAAACTTACTGTTCCTGTCAAGACCATCCATTTCTGTGAAGTTTCTTACCACACTCTAGATCAAATAATTATTTATTTTAGAATTGCCGGACTACTCGTGTAATTTAAGGATATTCTAGACTAATAATTAAATAGTTTTAAACAATTTTTTTCCCTTCGTTAAAAACGGTGCTGACGCCATTACCAGTGTTAAGCTATCGATGCGCTTTGTTAGGATATCGGTATCGGCTCCTTAATCTGAATAGCGGTGTTTGAGCTCGATTTTAGGATAATTTTCGCTCTAAACACCAACACCAAACACCAACACCGAGCGTGAAATCACCCATTGCATTGAACATGGTAAATCTGCATTATAATTGCTATTATTGCACAAATTCAACTGATTAGCTACCTACCATACGAGAGAGTGGCCAACGTGAGAAGCTCAGGCTGAGATCCAGGTCTAACGACGTACTCTGGTGTGTAGGGATCCGTCTGGGTCTCACTCTCCCTATAGTCTGTCTGGATCTCGATGGTCCTGTGGAGGGGTGTCGGAGCTCTCTCCTGCATCATCTGGTCACTCTGACCTCCCATACGTGCCAATCTGAAGTCAGAAATCAAAGAAGATCATTGTCTAAATACTGAACACCCCAAATTTACTTTGGGGGCATTTGCGCGCTAGGCTTAATCTCGTCAAAGACATTAAATTGAAGTCATTCATGTTTTTAAACTTGGTAGCATGGTAATGGGATGGTACTGCATCAGACCACTGTGCTTTCTTTGAATTTTAAGAAACAAAAATAGAAACAAGCCCACAATGACACATCAACTTTACAGGGGAGGGTTTCATCAAGCGTTTTGTCAGTGATTTTTACCAACAAATTTGCTCTCAGCCAATCAGATGCAAGGATTTCAGTAGCTTGTAACAGTTGTCGGTAAAAATCACTGAGAAAACACTTGATGAAACGTTCCCCAGATGTAGGGTAGATTTAGATAAACAACAAGGGTGGTATTCTGAAAACGATGTTATCTTTAATGTAAGTAAAACGATGTTAATTGTCATAAGAAATCAAAATCAGGACAAGTCATTGGTTAATGATTGTGCAAAGATGGCTGTGCTCGTGTAAAGTTAACAGAGACATCTGCGCAAACACCAATGATTAGTGTTTATTGCACGGCAATTTCAGTTTGTTATGACAATTAATATTTTTCCTTAACATAAAAGATAACATAGTTTTCAGAATACTGCCCCAGGCTTTTAGCCAGGTTGGTGACTGGGCATCCAATAAACATCCACTTCATGTACAGTTTTTTTCTTTCTTTTCTTTTTTTTTTTGACGACCTATTTTTCATTGGATACCCAATTTTGAAATGCTACCTAAAAGTCAGTATAACATTATTCATCATTATGTTCACAATTAGTGATATTCCAAGTTAAGATCACTTACGAGTTGTCCATGACAAATTCTGGAGGGACTTGTTGTAGGAATGGTATGATGGGACGTCTGAAGTACTTGTAGCGATTCTGACCTCCGACATCAGCTTCGGCATGGTGAACACCTGGTACCTTCAGGTCAGGGGCATAATTGAATCTAGAGAGAATAAGACAGAGAGAAGCATGTCATTAGTCCATTAATCTGTATTTGTGACTCTCTACCAAGGAGACAATGGGAATAGAGTGCGGAGAAAAAGACTACTTAAGAGTTCCATGACTTTTTCTCAATTTTCTACAAGACTTTTGAAAAAATTTCTCCCCACTCCACAATTTTGACACATTGCTCTGCTTGCGGACTTGAAGTAAATGTAGACACTGGTACAATCAGGGGCAGATCCTGGATTCCGTAAAAGTGAGGGGGGGAGAAATTCAGAAAAAATCTCTGATAAGTACAAAAACTAAAGTTTCTTTTTTGCTGTTTTGCTGAAAGTGACTGACTGAGTTTAAAACGGGGCATGGGCAGGTTGTGCCCTCACCCTGCCCTTTATGCTACCAGTGTGTGCAGGTGCATTACTCACGTCTTGTATCTAACAAGTGCCTCTCTAGCCTGGTCGGCGTAGCCCCTCCACTGCCTGGAGACAAAGCGAGGCACAGGGTCGGTAGGATCCAGGCGTACGTTGAACCTTGGGAAGTGACGCAAGGAACTGAACATGGTGTTGAATTGGGGAACTCGACCCTGTAGACAAAATACAATAAAGATAGATAGCTCGCTAGGATACTTTAAACAAATTTCAATTACATCCACGTTCTACATATAGCCACATACTTACCTAAATTCAAAGAAGATATCGATTCACACATATTCATGTCTCTGCATCTTGATAACCATCTTATGAAAGAATTCTTGCTCTTACTCCGCAAGTTTAAGATTAGTTGCTCAAATTGCATATAAATCATAACCATGAGTGCTTTGACCTTGCAAAATCTACTGCTAATCTGAAGTGACCATACCACCAGGCTATATCTGGTACATAGCAGAGACACAATGAATTGTAAACAATTATCTCCGTCCTCTTCATTCGGCCCCATTCATATTTGGGGCACGATGGTATGAACACAGGAATGACAGAGTCTGAAAATAGAAATCCCCACATTTTGTTGTAATGTCAAGTCTTCTTTGAATATATTATAAATGCTGTTCACACTACAACATTCTGTGTTTGTTTCTTTTGTTTTTGCTTTTTACTTACCACTCTCTCCACTTTAGTATTCGCTCTGAATGTAGCTCTTCCATGATCTCTTTCACTTGATAACGTGTAAATGGGATCTGTGAAAAAATAAAACACAAAAAGAATAGCTCAATAATCAATTCCTTAATACTGACACACTTTAATTTGCTTTTAGCTGCATGTATATCTTTGAATTGTTTGTTATCATAACATCTTGGACGTTGTGGTAAGTGGAAGTCTGTGATATGAAAATAAAACACAAAAGGAATGGCTATTAGTAATCAATTCCTTTATTGACATAGGGTCTACATTTACTTAGATCTATTACCTTCTCAGATAATTAGATGTACATGTATGTTCTAATTTTTGTATTGTTTCAGTTATCACAGCATCTTGGAAGTTAGTGGTAATAACTTTACAGGTGTGAGCAATTACCAAACACTCTTTTGCTGCAGTTACTTGGGGTTCCATGCTAGTGTAAGAGGTTACATTTGTTGTTCGGAGTTCTTCAAATTGTTTTCCTTCACATACAGCTGTTCCGGCATTATCGTGAAATAAGTCACCCCTCATTCACTCCGCACAGTATCGGTTTATTGCGTGCAACGTTATGGTGACTTCATTCCACCTCAATTGACATAACACGCAAGTGTGTGCATACACACTGAATGAGCGGAGACTTGATCCACGATAAGTCCGCTGTTCCATACTCCATCTCATTTCCATAATTTTCTTTTCATCATCTCCATGCCCAGCTCATGACTCTTTTGTTCACCCTTCATTATTATTCTGAACATTCACCCCTGCTCATACTCATCCCATATCATCCTCATTGGTTCACCTTTCACCCTTGGTTATTATACTTTCTAGATTCTTCCCTTCTCTGTACTTTTATTGGTTACTTGATATTTCATTTGCATGTATTTGAATATATTTTGTAAAAGCACGGAAAGGGAGGTCTGCCGTGCAGGTCTGCCGTGCAGGTCAATAAATCAGAGCAGTTCTGGACTTCTGCTTGTCGACATATTTCTTTTTGAGTACTTCTGTTTTACGACACTTATTTTAGGTTCTTCTGATATTGATTTGGTTCTTTCGCAAGCTGATTATTTTGACTGCTCAAGGTTGATTCTTTTTATGATTTATTGTGGGGTGTCTCAGAATGAATTTGTGAAGTGTTACACGAGCATTCCATGTTCCAAATCAACTTTGAATACCGGTTTGACTTCTGTAAAGGGATATTGCAAGATAACACACTGAAAATTAACTAAACTCAAAAGATAAAATTAATAGGTAAAAGTAACTTGTGAATGTGATTGTGATCATTAGGCTAGTCGATGAATTTTGGGAGCCAAGAGGCAAGAAGTCAAGAAGTTAACTCTGAATTTACAGGCCCATTTTCCCTGTTTTCTTCTTTTTCTTTTTTTTTTTTTTCTCTCTCTCTACCTTTTCCCCTCCTCCCTTTTCTGACTCTTCCTCCTCCTCCTTCCTTTCTTCTTTATTAACTTTTTCTTTTCCTTTTCTTCTTCTCATTACATTCTAACTAAAAAGCAGGCATTGGTTACTCCCATACACAAGTCTGGTGAAAAATTGGACCCCTCAAAGTCAAACTATAGACCAATCTCACTCACTTGAATTTGTTGCACAGTTATGGAGCACGTCATCCTGAGCCATTTATCTAAGGCTAAGCATATACATGTAGCAGAGAACAACATCATTACTGTGTTCACTATGGTTTTTGACAGGGCCTCTCAACTACAGCGCAATTAACATCAGGCGTACATGACTGGTCCACCATTCTTAAACGTAGTCAGGTTGACATCGTCTTCCTAGACATTCAGACATGTCAGAAGGCTTTTGATCAGGTGCCACACGATCTTCCCTCTTCTTGCTGATCCTAGCTTCCTGTGTGAGCTGCCAAAGGGATTACCCCCATCAAGTATCAAGTACCTTGTCTGCTCTTGCATGCAAAAAATTGGTTTCACATTCCACGATCACCATATTAATTACACTAACATGACCAACACTAAACAGTAACATTTACAAATATGTAATAATAATATATCTTGATATCATGTTAATTGTTATATCTTTTGCCAAAATTTCGAAAAAATCCTGTAAATCGAATTAGAAACTTTGTCTTCTAATTTCGATCCAACATGCATTCAACACACATCCTCCACTGGGTCCAGATCCAAAGACCAAACAGTACACACACACTCCTGCACTGTGCATGCAGCGGACATGTATGCATGCATGCCATAGGCGCGACGCGATAGCAGCTGGCAAATCGCCGACTTACCGTACAAATAATCGTGCGTTCTCGCCTGCTGGACACGCGGTCGGCGAACCGCTTGAGCTGCAGACATCTTGGATAAATATCCTGTCAAAATGTATGTTTAAATTGTAGTTCTACTTCCAAATAAATTGAATTTCAGAGGTATATCCTGGTCTTTCAGATGAAATTAATGCGATGAGGAGTTCAGTTCAGAGACGTCAATCAGATCTTGATTACCGTGTGGGAACCATAGTAACGTCAGCACTGCTCAAAATAATTTCCTTCAAATAATAATTTAACAGCTAAAATATAAAATTGAGGAACTTAATTATATATTTAATGTAAAATATGAATATTTCATATGAAATTTACAGTTTATCAAATTTGTTTTGGTGTAATTAATAAGTTATTCCTAATGTTTATGCGACCCAAATTGGCCATAATATTTACGTCTCGAAATTGACTGGTGCGCAAACACATTACCAGACTCTAATGAGCCCGCATTTCATTGGCACGGTGCATACGGCGGATAATAAGAAATGACTCCACTTATGTATATAGTTTTCGGAAAGCCAATACAGTGCAAGTGATAATAAGAGGTAGATATACATGTATATATATTTCATTTTCCATAGAGTATTACAGTATTGGTTATACTTACAGTAAACATCATTTTTACCCACGCCGATGAAATCGGCAGGGTTATGTAAAGGGCTCCGTATGTTTGTTTGTTTGTTTGTTTTTTTGTTTGTTTGTTTGTTTGTTTGTTTGTTTGTTTGTTTGTGTACAAGATAACAAGAGAACGGGTGAACGGATTTGCACCAAATTTTCAGGGAATGTTCAGAAAGTGACAGGAAAGAATCGATTAGATTTTGGTGATGATTGGTTGACCCCTGCACATTCTGTGTGACCTTGAAGTTTTGACCCTGTAGTAAAGTATAGGAACTTCAGTTCAGATAGTGACAGGAAAGAAACTAGAAAGATTGATGACCCCAAACTTCGCCTGCAGATGCAGAAAATTTTTGGCCAATCAAAACACTCATTACTTCGTCTCACCAAAAGTCTATTTCAGGTTTATGAATTTTAGAAGACTTTTAGACCCATTATTTGCCATTTCACTTCAAATCCGTACGAGCCTGCAATGAATATTCAAAGCCAACGTATCCGGATCCCAGCAACAAGGGATTGCGCGCGATACCTTTTTTAACTACAAATTCATTTAGATTCAGGCTACCCTACCCCTACGGCTTCTCCTCTATTTCTTATCTTCTGTGCATTTCTGTTTATTTTCCCCGGTTCTTTCCACTTTGTTGTGGAAGTTTTTGTGATTTATTTTATCCTGGTGGACGTGTAGTACGTGATTTTAATTGTTTTCGGTGAAAATCTGGTGAGTTTGTTCGACGTGAGTGAGTCTATCGCACTCGCGAGCGTTCGCGTGTGTTGATCTGAGTGAGTGGGCTGTGTAGCTAGCTCTACGTACATAATTAACTATACATAGTCTAGTTCTGGACTCTTTGCGGGGGCCAGCAGGTTCTCGGGATCGCGCCATCACTCGGCTTATCGCGTATAGTCGGCGAATAAAACAATCAATAAAAAGAGTCCAGAACTAGACTAAACTATACACAGCGCTGTCGCGAAGTGACGGCGATCTGGTCGGGCTAACTTTAGGGAGTACATAACCCCAGGGAGTACAGTGCCTGTGCCTTACTGACTGTAGTAGGATTGAACTTTTTTCTTTGGGTTATAACGGTCCTGTCATTTGAGATTTGAGTTAGTTTATAACTCATTTATGTCTGTTTGAGTGGATTTCGTAGTTGTAAAATATATACAAACACTGTATTTCTTTTTAATTTGTGTGGATTTGCAAAATTTGGTGGCTGATCGAGGTTCGCCGAATACATGCACGCCAGTATCCACTTTGACTTTGTTGATGGGTGGTGACTGAGCTGAGTGAGTAAGCTCTGTGCCTCGCATGCATTTTGAAGTCGAGATCCAACTTATTTTGTCGTCATATTTATTTTATCCAAGCCCGATGAAAAAAAAACAACAACCCCAATTGCAATGTAATTTAAAGATAGAACATGAATACATTTACTAACACTTACATGACTGAACACTGAATACAAATTGCTAACATTTTTTTTCTCACCACGCCACGCTCTCTGACATGTCTAATCAATTACTTTTAGGGGAGGGATGTTTCAATAATAAAATATCTTTTTCAGAAGAATTTTTTTCAAGGGTGGGGACACACAAAGCTATGACCTGGATATGGCAAAATTTATTGGGGGGGGGGGGGAGATGTGCCTCTTGTTATCCCCTTTGAATGGCTACTGCTTACAAAAATAATCGCAACAAAACAAAACCTGTTTTGGGTTAAGGCGTGGGTCTGCCGCCTTTGACGGCCTTTCTAGTTGTATATGAAAATATAACAGATGATTTATGTAGCTAAAAAATGCTTGGTTTGATGATTTTTTTTTGCACGGCAAAAGGCATCGGTGACCTTGACTTTTCCGTTAGAAGCGCTAGCTGCGACGCCACGCCTATTATACTTTATATTACCCCTCGGTGTGCGTCATGTACAGTGCTTGTTTATGATTTGTGTGTTTTTTCCTGTTTAGATAAATGTTAAATTTTATGGTGTTTTGCTTTCCTATATTGCATGTTCAAAATGTATATAGCTATATATATTAGCTCTATTTTAAATCTTGAATCAATTTCTTATGGAATGACCATTGTCCGTTGCTGTTGTTACTGTTTCAGTGTTTGTGTAATATAAGCCCTACAGACTGTTTGATGTTCATCTCAAAACGGTGCTATATGTTCCATTACAAATAAGAGAAAATTTACATCGATAATGAAAAGAGTTTTTAGAGTTGTAATAAAAATTAATATATAATGGAGTCACGGTCTCACAGTAAACATGTAAAGCGAATTATTGTTCTGTTCTTCTTCTGTTGAAGTACAGGCCACCTTGTTGTTGGTCTATCTTCGTACTATTTGATCTTGGCATGCTTGTAGTGTGTATTTTTATCTTTTCTTGCAACATTTTTGGCCAAATGAGTTATTCAGGCGATAATTCATATGCAATCGACGACAAAAATATTTCCCCCCAAAAAATGATAGACACCCATGATTCCAGTGGCATCCGACATGCTTTTCATTTATTTATTTATTGTTTTAATTTTTTTCTTTTCTCTTTCTTTTCTTTTTTTTTTCTTTTTTTTTCTCTTTTTCTTTTTCTTTTTTTTTTTGGGGGGGGGGGGATTTATGTTTCGTTTAGAATCATAAAAAGAGTAGACTATCAAGTTGCATTTTAGTGGGTACAGACTACCCAATATCATTCTATTGTAATCATTGTGATTGAGCAAGTTCAGAGGGCCAAAAAAAGCTTAAATTGTTCCTACTTACAGCCCTATAGATTCGTAATATCGATTCAATCAAACATAATTTGTCTTCTGCATCGAATGAAATCACAATATTGCCGTATAAGGGGTACATGGGTGATTCCCCCTGTACATGTATTCTCAGTTGGTTTGTCGCTCTTATTACAGGGCCCACGGAGCGTTTTTTTTTTAATTTGGGGGGGGGGTGATTTGATTTCA
The DNA here is from genome assembly GCA_025617745.1 of Heliocidaris erythrogramma. Lineage (NCBI taxonomy): Eukaryota > Metazoa > Echinodermata > Echinoidea > Camarodonta > Echinometridae > Heliocidaris > Heliocidaris erythrogramma. The sequence continues at coordinate 13,687,775 of CM046854.1, read as the reverse complement.
CTAATTAATGACAATTTTCAAACTGTTTTTCCAAGATTTTATGAAACGTGTCTACTCAAAAACGTGGGGGGCTATAGCCCCCCCCCCCCCTCCCCCTGATTCCGCGGCCCATTATATTACCACTCTTCAGTCTATATACCCCGATCCTAATCTTTCCCTATCTCATTCTGGAAAAGTCAACACCTTCGGCCACCCTGACCTCCATTTTCCATTTAATTCTTCATTTCTTCATCTCCTCTTCGCAAATAAACTAAAGATACGAAGACCAAAAATGGGCTGGTTCACATAATATCGGTTACGGTCCAATCATGATTCTCCAAATATAGGCATGTAATTTGACATCGCATTTGCGCCATTTGCCTTTGTAAAAAATTTGAGTCGAAAGTTTAAAGAAATCACTTAGGCGTGAATAACGCCCCTTTGTCTGAAAATTGTTTGAATAAGTTTATGTCAATAAATAACACCCACCTATGTTGATATTTTTGCCATGGTAAATTTTGTATTTTCGCGGTTCGTGAAAGAATACACTCCATGAGTCATTTTAGGAAACGTTTGCAATTGTGACCTCGTTCCCTGGTGTTTATCATGTTCATTCATCGAGTCCTTCCTTATACTACAGAAAACGGATTAAAATGGAATAATTTCATGGGCAATTCAGTAATCATTAGTATGTTGTAGGCTCTCACAAAGTGAACGGGTGAATTACAGCGCTCTCTTTTCTTAATGAAGTGAACAACATTCATGAACAACACTCAAAGAAATTTATGCTTTTCAATGACTGAGGTAAGAATCGAATGTATTTCCTTTTAATGAATGAGTATATGCGTATTTTATTCTTTAGCATTTTGCTCGATGTTCTGAAGTACATGTGCTTTGCAGAAACGCCGCCTATTCGGACAATGGACCCTCAAAAGTTTCAAAGACTGTTAATGACTCGTCAACAAAAAAAGGGACGTTAATTATTTTCTCCTTACAGTTCCTCAAAAAGAATGAGCATGTTTGGTGAAAATTGACTTTAGAATTGAAGTTCCTATTTTACAAAAGAAAGCACATTCTTTTTCTTGCTTTTTTATTTCTTATTTGCCTGCTATCAATTATATGTAAGTCTGTTCGGTTCTGACCATCTAAAAAGCATATCACAAATTATAAAGTACATACATGTAACTGAGGATACCTTTCATAGTGCTTAACGTTGTCATATTTTGTCAAGATTAGATTACTGCAACTGCCTGTAACATCTGTTCTCGATCAGGTACACTTGAAGAGGCTGCGTATTTTAGAGAACTGGCCAGTTCTCTAAAATATGCAGCCTACAGCTCGCATTATCTTTAGATTAGATCGACGTCCCTCCATTGGCTCCCCATGAAAGAAATAATTATTTTCAAGGCAGTAGTGTTTATTTGTAAAGTCTTCCATGATCAAATGCCAAAATATATTAAAGATTGCATAACAATTCACAAAATCACGTCTTATACTGTGTCTTAATCTTCGCTCCTCTCGGGACCCATATCTTCTCACCATCCCCCAAACCCGTAGTAAAGCTGGCGATCGCACATTTAGTGTGACTGCATCCAAAAGATGAACAACATCCCCTCTTTCATCAAATCAGCTCATTCCACAGACCAATTTAAGAAATTCTTGGAAACCCATTCCATTTCTCAATAAGCTAATTTTTATTCTATGTTATGTATTATTAATTGTATTAATGTTATGTTAAGTATTATTAAATTGTAAACGCTGTAATATGGTTGCGCTATGAAGAGCGTACTAAATGCTAGCTATTATTGTTATTGTTATTATTATTAGTAGTAGTAGTAGTATTATAATAATTATTATTATCAGTAGAAGTAGTAGTAGTAGTATTGTTGTTGTTATTATTATTATTATTATTATTATTATTATTATTATGATTATTATTTCCACGACATTTTAAATCTGGCCTATTCACGGATTCAAGGATCCCCCAATTTTAGCACTAAAAAAGTAAAGACATTGGAATTAGATGGAACACTCACAGAATGCAGACGTAGGATGGTCCGCGTTACATACTTTATAATAGGGCCATTTGAACACAATACATTTCTCAGTGGCGTATACTGGTCGGGGGGGGGGGGGTGCGCGGGCACAGGTCACTGGGTAGTTTGGGGCTGCGGCCTCAGCGAATTTTGAAAATATTAATATCTGGGCAGCCGTCAACTCATATTCGGGCATCGAGGTGCCCGATTGTGTAATTCGTATCATTCGTATGTTTTGATGACAGAATAACAATTTTAACATAATAATTTTGTTTTATTAGAAACTAGTAAATTGATATTTTGGCATGAGGCGTCAGCCCCCCCCCCCTTTCTTCATGAAAACGTGCCCCTGAGTGCTAAATCGAATGCTGAAGAAAAGGGGAAAAGTAAAATATAGTGAAAGAAAGGGAAATGGGGAAGCAGCACGAGAGGAAAACGAAAATACTCCCTTCCATCTCTCGCATTTCGTCCCCTTAATAAATATGGTGACACCCATTACAGGCAGGCCACTCAGTGACTGGACCTACGCTACGCCACTTTGGCTCAATATTGCATTCCAAGACATGATAATGCATGTTTGATATGTCGTTAATATCAATCGAATTAGACTGCTCTTTTAATTTGTACATATTCCTCCTTTCTCCGCTTAATATAGGCAATGGAAACACTAATAACATTTTTCCTCGTGTGTTATATGGCTATGACACAAAATTCATCACGGGATACCTGTCAATTTTTTGTAATCCAAATTTCCTGATCATGAGCTAAACTTTAGAAACAGAGATGACGATAGTTCTTTTGACGATGTTGCGCCCCTACGCAAATGCTTCCACCGTTTCAAAAACAATGGTGTTAGCTTAACATTGACACACAAATATTTGACTGGTGAGAGAATGCAGCAATGACGAAAACGAGCAGGAACAATAATTTTCATGTACTCATGTTGCCCACATATTGATTTAGAATGAACAATAAAGTTGTTTTATCATAACATTGCTTGTTTTGTGTCTACATGTATTTCCTCTCCTACAGGTATTGCAGTCCTCTCCTAGCTCCGTACACTCTTAGAAATATTGGGCAAAATTTTACCCAAATTTTACCCAACATGTGGGTCTTTATCTTTATGAGTCCGACCAACTTTTGGGTAAACTTTACCCATTTCATTGTTATTTTTGACCAATGTTGGGTAAATGCATGTAAAAGTTGAGCAAGATTTAACCAACCTATGCCCAATCTTCATTTACCCAGTGGCATTTACCCAACATTTCTAAGAGTGTATCATCCTGAACTCTGAAGGACTCCGTTAGTGTGAAGACTAACCGCCAGTGTGAAGCCGGGAGATATCAAAACAAGATGGACGTCCGATACAAGGAGAAGCTCCAGCAGAATGCCGACCTCATCATTGAGGAGATTGACGCCGAGCAGGTATGTCTTTACCTCAACGGGACGGTCCTCACGTCCTTCGAAGTGGATAAGATCTACGCGGTGAAGTCACGTAAGGAGCGCGCACGGCGACTCCTCAACCTCATCATGACCAAGGACACAATGGCGTATCAGCACTTCCGGTACGCGCTCCGCGAACGATATTCCGATGTCGTTCGCAAGTTGGACGATACCGCCGTCTGCAGCGGCGACAATCAGAACGGCGAGTTTGAGCAGAATCGCGTCTTGAAACGTCGTGACTCGCTAATCCTCAACATACAGACAGAAGAACTTGTGGATTACATGAAGCAAGAGGGCGCCCTATCCAGTGATGATTGTAACAGAATCAGGGCAGGTGCGAGCAACGAGGACAAAGCTAGGATTATGATGGACTCACTTTCCGGAAAGGGACCCAAGGCCTACAAGACTTTATCACTAGCCATCAGGGCTAGACAACCGCAACTCGCTAAAATATTTGAGAAAACAGACTGATGCCTTTGAAGTTAGACCCACTTTAAAAAGACGTGATCGAAAAGTTGGCAGTTGTTCCTAACGTTGTAAAGGTCCTTCTTAATTAAATCTAAATCTTATTGCTAAAATATGTTTATTTACTTTACACAAACGCCTATTGTACTATCGCTTTCTAGTAACTCATGTTTTTGAAGAATTACCGAAGCTGAACATAGCTTGCGGTGCGACAAGGAATGTTTGAATCATTCACAACGAGATGATTAATATTTATTGCGTTTTTTTCTGGGCTCTCACATTAGAGGGTGTGCCTGGCTCCTTGCATAGCTAGTATCTATGGCTCCGTGGCTCCCTCTCACCCATTTGGTCAATGATGAAACTTGCACAATGTTTTGATATTTTAGAGAAGATATGTTTTCGTATGGTCATTTTTTAAAACACATTTTCAAAAGTTCAAAAAAGCTAAGAGGACTGTATTCACTATAAGGCTGAAACTAGCAATTTTATGACATATTTGCGTCCCCCAAAAAAGTTAACAGTTGGAAAAATTCTCCCCAATTAATTATTTCTGAATATTTTCAATAAATTTTTATTCTTTTACATAGATTAGGGTCCCTCCTATACAATAACACCAAAAATCTGACTAGTTTTTTAGCACTTTTGTGAAAGGGTGCAAAATTCAAACTTGACAAGAATTGGTGTTTGTTCAGACTAGTATCAACAAAGTTGAAAACCGTTTGAAATTGACAGTCGGAAAAAAGTCTCCCCAATTAAAGTATTTTAAAAATATTTTCAGTAAAATTCATACCTGTGCTTAGCTTACGATTTCTTCTTCCAAATGACACTAATATGTCTCATAGTATGTTTACGCTTAAGTGAGCAAAAGCCACTTTTTTGAAATGGTGCAAAATCCATTCTTGACAAAATGTCTGCTGTTGTTCTGGCTGGTATAAGCCAAGTTGAGAGTCATGAAAAGACTTTGAAATTTTATATATTTATCATTGAAGACTATTTGTAAAAGAACAGACTTTGCTTAATGTATTTCCTGATATATCCCATCAATACTTTATGGCTGAGTGAGCAAGTCAGATGAAATTAAAAGACTCGCCAAAAGTAACACTCAGCAAAATAGTAAATTGCTCACTCAAGCATAAAATGTTGATGGGATGTGTAATGATATACAGATAACATAGCCTGTTATTTCATAAATCGTCTTTTATCGATCCGAATCCGCCTTTACATGACTCTCAGCACGGTTGATACCTGTTCCAGCCAGAGCCAATATCAATTCTTGTCAAGACTGGATTTGGCACCCTTTCACAAAATTGGTTTTTGCTCTCTCAGGCGTAAAATATTGTGGGATATTTTGGTGTCATTTGATATAGAAGAGACCCTAGGCTATTTATTTGGAGAGAATTTTTCCAACTGTTAACTTTTTCTGGGACGCACTCTGTATCGCCTCGCTTGATATTTTATAGAGTTACGAGTTTTCTTAACGGTAAGTTTTTAAAGCATATTAAAATTGAAGGTTTAAGGCTGAGAGATTAATAAAGGGAATGTATTCGACTGTACAGGACTGACAAATATAATTATAGGCTAACATAATATAAAATTTAACGATTTTATTAAGGCCGCCCGGTACGGTAATACTGCACGCGCAGCTTTTGTGACGTCATTTGATATTTCGATGTTGATTGTGACGTCATAAAGAGCGTGCCCTTCGGCAAAGCGCGCGCATCGTCAAGTGCACGCGCATGACCTTTTCGTTTGCCCTAGTTTCCACAACTGTCAACAAACTCGCTATGCATTGTGGGAATAATATAATGTCGTTTCGTACGCATCGAAGATTACAACATGTATAAAATTCATTTGATAGGCTTCTGGTACAGTGAGGAAAAAGTTTGATAATTACTCTTACCGGTTTGCATATTTCCATTTGCTATCATTGCATATAAACTATAGCCGTATAATGCTCACTACTAGTAAAAAAAATCAAGATGATTTTTGAATGCTGTTCTTCTGTTTCGATGGTTAATAATTATAAAGAAATGCAAATAAGACTTATGCTAGCTGGTAGGTTAATGTTTACACAGATTTGCATTACATGAATTACGATAATATTTACGTTTGTTGAGCCAGGCTCACACGAGGCGCCATATTGATTGCGTCAGTACCAGTGCTAATGGAGCCCGTGAAGGCAATCAGTTACCCATACACTCGTTAATAAAACTGTTGTTTTCAATAGATTCATTGTGCAGTCCATGTTTTAAACAATATCATTCTCCCACGAAGCACAAAAGCGCCTTCAAGTCATCGACGAGGTCCATACCTCAGCATGTGACGGCTCGTGTGAGTCAGGCTTAAATCGTTGTTGTGTTAAAAGAGGAATATAGGAAAGGGTGATATATATTTTAGATAGTCGATCTTGAGGCAATATTAATTCTAATCATTTTGAAATACATGTCGGCTAAATACTATGTTACCTATTTGGGGTATTTCCTAAGAGGTCATATAAAACAATACAGATTTCTTGAGCTAATCTGAAACATATATCGTTGTAAGATATATCACTCGTCATTTTACGAGCATTCATAGATTGATATTTCTTTATTTATATGTGTATGTGTGTGTGTTAATTGCGTCTTTCAAATTAGTCATGATTTTATTCAGTATAGTGTATTGCATAGACGATGCCATCAATTGACCGGCCTATTTTCATTCATCAGGTTTTCAATGATCTTTAAAACATGGGATTGTCAGAATCATGGATGCCCATGTGATTTTAACTCCGTCCTATATGCAGGGGCAATTCCAAGACATATAAAATTCCACATACGTTACCGACACCACGAACGCTTTTAGTACACCTGTTTATTTATGAAAATGACGGTTCTACAAGAATGAATCAGACCAAACAACAGGTAAAACAACTCTTGCGATGTTCATTTTCATTTATATGGTTTCTACTTTCTTTTTGGGGGTAATGTATAGGATAGCAATGAACCAAATACCTTAGGCTAGATATTTTTTCTACTTTCATTGATGTGATGTTTCTGAGGTTGAATATGAAACTTTGCAATATTTTAAATTTTGAGCAGCTTATTTAAAGGTAATCTCTTAATGAAGTATTTAGTTGAAATGCGTTGTGAATTTATTTTGTTTTTGTCAGAGTATTTGAATATATTTGATTAAACTTTTGTGTTAAAAAAGATTCGTCACAAGGTATCAGCGGAAAATCTGAAGAATTATACGAACATAATTGAGGGTTGATTGTATTCGAGAAAGAGAGAGAGAGAGAGGGGGGGGGAGAGAGAATGAGAGATGCAAAAAAGTTGAGTGAGAGAGAGGAAGATAAACTGGATAAACATGACAGAAAGAGAGGAAGAGATTCAGAGTAAGTTTTAGGGAGGAGGGGGGGGGGGGCAAGAATGAGAGAGGTAAACACAGGTGTGTGGGTAGGGAACCGATACAGCGGCGGTCTGAAATGAAGAAATGAATCCCCTACCATCCCTCCCCATATTTGAATTAATAAGCACAGTACACTAAGTGTTCATGTCCGAAATAGACGTCATTACAATGAAATATAGATATCCCCCTCCTCGGTCCTCCTCCTTCTCCTCCTCTCCTCCTCATCCTTTTGCAGATAAAGAGTTGCATTATATTGTACGTGCGCATCCTCCCATGTCAACTTATTTGCATACATTCTCTTCGAGAGAAAAAATGGGATGCTCTGATTGGCTGTCCACGATCTACACCGTTGTTTTCTTCACGTCAACCTGCCTCGCTGCTTCCCCCCCCCCCCCCCCTCTCTCTCTCTCTCTCCCTTCCTCCCCCTCTCCTCTCCTCTCTTTCATTCTTATACCTATCGAGACTTATTTTTGGCTTCATCATCCGTATGATTTATGATTGTGTCGTGGAACGGCTTAAACCTAAAATAGGTCATGCTGCTAAAGGTTTAATTAGCCTGTTTTATCTACAGCCTTGGAAAAAATATTAGACCAAGAATGGTTACTGATAGTGTTATTTTTGTGGTAAGATGGAAATAAAATATAAAAGCAAGGTATAATTACTAGAATTTGGTATTTATTCAATGAAATACAAAGGCAAATCATTCTTATATTTGTGTATGCATATTATATTACCCTTATTACAGAAGCTTGGTCTAATATTTTTTCCATGGCTGTACACTTTTTAACAACTCAAATTAGTCAAAAGTTAGAACTCGTTTCAAAGTGAGGTTTTAATATTATGAATTTGAAGAATGTCAACTTTGGACTTAATACTTACGGCATTTCGTAAATTAGATCAATACTCTCTGAATACCTAATTACATTTTCAGTCTTTGAAAAATCACAAAATCTGTGTGTATCAGAACACAACAATTGCAATTCTACATTCCAGCTGCAATGGCAGGCACCTCTTTTTAATCCAGTATCATGAATCTTTAAAGGGATATTAAGTTGGGTTTAAAGAAAACGGAAAAATTAAAGAAATATAGATCAATGAAAGTTTGAGCAAAATCCGATAAGAAATAAGAAAGATATGAATTTTTGAAGTTGTAATCAATCAAACACAAATTAGCAACTCGATCCGTAACGTATCTTGCAAGCTCCTCTCCCATTTGCTTCGTAAATTTTCATTTTCTTTGTTTTGATGGGGGGAGGAGATTTTTATCTCACATATTTTTTCAGTACAAGGTAAATAAGGAGAGGAGCTCGCAAGATACGTCACGGAGTTGCCAGTTTGCGTTTGATTGAGTACAACTTTAAAATTCATAACTTTCTTATTTCTTATCGGATTTTGCTCAAACTTTCATTGATCTGTTTTTATTTTATTTTTCTGCTTCTTTTCAAACCAAGTTGATATCAGGGCGGACTTCCCCTTTAATATGACACTGGACAGTAAAGGGTTAACAGAAATTAGAGGTGCGATGGTCAAAGGCGTCAAATTATTTTTTTCTTCTTTCTCTTTACACCTAAAGAGTATTATTCTAGTCTCGGTCATTCATTTCTTCTTGCTCTCTCTCTCTCTCCTTTTCTTATCGTAACTTCTCATTTTCTACTTCTTCTCAACATCTCCTTCTTCCTCCCCTCCTCTTTATCTTCCCCTAATCATTATATTCTTCTTCTTCTTCTTCTTCCTCCTCCTCTTCCTCTTTTTTTTTCTTTCACCCATTCGTACTCCATCCTATCCTTCCTTTTCCTTCACTTTTTGGCCACTCAGTCCTTTTCTATAGGTCTAGTTCAGTTGACTCAAATACACAAATAATCACAGAAGTATATATTCTATATACATGTATATATTTTATTTGATATCACTCCACTATGTGAATAGGTAAACTACAAACTTTCATATTAGCAGATAATGAAATTTGTGAACAGTCCGTCATTTTTGCCTCTATGCTATAATTCATTACAATTATATATTTTATTTGCTGATGATCCTACCCCCCCCCCCCCCCCCCCCCAACGTGACAGACTAGTGGTCCTGTATATAACTGTGCTTCTTCTTCTTCCAAAGCAACAACATAGGAAAATTGTCCACCATTTATTTCTTTTTCCAGCGTCGTCTGCCTCTTCATCTTCTTCATCTTCACCCTCCACCTCCTCCTCCTCCTCTATTAAATCATCATCCTTCTCCTCCTTCTCCTCCTGGTGCTTCAGTTCTTTGTTGTCTTTCTCCTCGTCCTCATCCTCCTTCAGTTCCTCTTCCTCTTGCTTCAGTTCCATCTCCTCCTCCTCCTCCTGCTTCAGTTCCTTGTCTTCCTCCTCCTCTTCCTGCTTCAATTCCTTTTCCCTCTCCTCCTCCTCCTCCTGCTTCAGTACCATCTCCTCCTCCTGCTGCTTCAGTTCCTTCTCCTTCTCTTCCTGCTTCAGTTCCTTCTCCTCCACCTCCAGCTTCAGTTCCTTCTCCTCCTGCTTCAGTTCCTTCTCCTCCTCCTCCTCCTCCTCCTCCAGCTTCAGTTCCTCCTCCTCATTCTCCTGCTTCAGTTCCTTCTCCTCCTCCTCCTGCTTCAGTTCCTCCTCCTCCTCCTGGTTCAGTTCCTTCTCCTCCTCCTCCTGCTTCAGTTCCTTCTTCTCCTCCTCCTCCTGCTTCAGTTCCTTCTTCTCCTCCTCCTCCTGCTTCAGTTCCTTCTCATCCTCCTCCTCCTGCTTCAGTTCCTTCTCCTCCACCTCCAGCTTCAGTTCCTTCTCCTCCTCCTCCTGCTTCAGTTCCTTCTCCTCCTCCTCCTGCTTCAGTTCCTTGTCCCTCTTCTCCTCCTCTTGCTTCAGTTCCTTCTCCTCCTCCTCCTCCTCCAGCTTCAGTTCCTCCTCCTCCTCCTGCTTCAGTTCCTTCTCCTCATTTTCATCCTCCTCTTCCTGCTTCAGTTCCTTCTCCTCCACCTCCAGCTTCAGTTCCTCCTCCTCCTGCTTCAGTTCCTTGTCCCTATCCTCCTCCTCCTGCTTCAGTTCCTTCTCCTCCTCCTCCTCCTCCTGCTTCAGTTCCTTGTCCCTCTCCTCCTCCTGCTTCAGTTCCTTCTCCTCATCCTCCTCCTCCTCCTGCTTCAGTTCCTTGTCCCTCTCCTCCTCTTGCTTCAGTTCCTCCTCCTCTTCCTGCTTCAGTTCCTTCTCCTCCTCCTCTTCCTGCTTCAGTTCCTTCTTCTCCTCCTGCTGCTGATTCAGTTCCATCTCCTCCTCCTCCTCCTGCATCGGTTCCCCCTTCTCCTCTTCCTGCTGCTTCAGTTCCTCCTCCCTCTCCTCCTCCTCCTCCATCAGTTCCTCCTTCTCATCCTCCTGCTGCTTCAGTTCCTTGTCTTCCTCCTGCTCCTCCTCCTGCTTCAGTTCCTCCTCCTCCTTCTGCTTCAGTTCCTCCTCCTCCTCTTCCTGCTTCAGTTCCTTCTCTTCATCCTCCTCCTCCTCCTCCTTCAGTTCCTTTTTCTCCTCCTGCTGCAGCTTCAGTTCCATCTTCTCCTCCTCCTCATTCAGTTCCTTCTTCTCCTCCTGCTGCTGCTTCAGTTCCATCTTCTCCTCCTCCTGCTGCATCAGTTCCTTCTCCTCCTCTTCCTGCTTCAGTTCTACCTCCTCCTTCTCCTCTTCCCGCTGCTTGAGTTCCTTCTCCATCTCCTCCTCCTCATCCTGCATCCGTTTCTCCTTCTCCTCCTCCGCCTGCTTCAGTTCCTTCTCCCTCTCCTCCTCGTGCTTCAGTTCCACCTCATCCTTCACCTCCTCCTCCTGCTTCGGATCCACCTCCTCATGCTTCCGTTCCTTCTCCTCCTCCTCCTTCTGATTCGGTTCCACATCCTTCTCTTCTTCCTCCTGTTTTAGGTCCTCCTTCTCCTCCCCCTCCTCCTCCTCATGCTTTAGTTCCTTCTTCTCCTCCTTTTCCTGCAGCAGTTCCTCCTCCTTCTCCTCTTCCTTCTTCTGTCCTTTATCCTCCTCCTTCTGCTCCTCACCCTGCTCCAGTTCCTTCTCCTTCTCCTCTTCCTCCTCTTCTACCTCCTCCTCATTGTCCCCCTTTGGCCAACCAGAAGCCAGTCTAGAAGATGCTAAGGCTTCGGCCTGGTCTTTGAGCATCTGAAGGAATGCATCAATCTGATCTACGTTGATGTCATTTAGGAATATGTAATTCTCAAACTCCAGGAAGTCAGCCAACTCATGCTCAAAGACAGCGATGACTCGAAGTGCTGAAAGAGGAAGCACATGAGATATCTTTTTACATAAATTTAACTGTATTCCCTGTATTTGTATACATATTAGAGGCTAATAACATCATTTGAAATAAATGGAAACAAATGGAAGTATATCAAAAGTATTGATTACATAAGGCTCGCTGTATCCCCCCCCCCCCCCCCCCCTTCTCTCCCCTCCCCCCCCTCTCTCTCTCTCTCTCTTTCTCCCTCTATTTCTCTCCAAGTTATATTGCTGAGAATAATGCAAAGGCTCGATTGTTTGTTGATTCTGAAAAGCAATGGTGAAATATCATAACCGTCAAAACACAACTGCCACGTGAAATCATACTGGTCTTAAATGATGAAATGTGTAGGTAACTTTAGAATTCCTATAGGTGTCTTTAAAAACAACCCCAAATTATGTAAGAGGCAAATTCCTGTTTTAATACAGTGAACAGTAAAATTTTGCCTGAAATTTAAATTATGATATTAAAGCTTTTATCATTTCTTTCTTCCATATCTAACCAATTTTATAGTTTTCCATTCAAGAATATCAACATAGGTATGATAGGGGGGCGGGAATCGCCCCTTACAAAAATGTGCATACACGATTTCTGGAGATTTTCACTACCCCCCTCCCCTCCCTCATATTTTAAGCAATATATTTATTTTGAAGCACTAACATTCTTCAAATTTTATAGCCCGGAAATTACTCACGTTCGTCACTCATGATTAGTGATTTCAAGATATCGAAAATATGCAACAAATTAGCCAAAATAGCAAGATGTGCACGTTCTGTCAAGTAATGATACAGATTTGATATGCTACAGCACGAACATGATTAAAGAAATAACTTTGTAACTATGCTCAACCACGCGTGCGCAACTTTACAACTTTTATTGCGTCACAATCAAATGAAATAAGAGCATGCGCATGGGCAGGATGGAAGAAAAGTATTTGGCTCCCTGGACCCTGTTTCATAAAACTTGTCATCAATGACAATTTGCAATAACTGTTATAAGCTCCTGAAATCCTTGCATCTGATTGGCTAAGAGTAAATTTGTCGGTAAAAATCACCGACAAGACACTTGATGACCCCCCCCCCCCCCCGGCCCGATTTCATATTCGCTTTAGGTGGTTCTACTTGGCTTGCTGTTCAATTCTCTTCACAGATAGAGAGAGAGAGAGAGAGAGAGAGAGAGAAAAAAACACATTTCATTTATTTTCCCTGTCTCTCTGCCTATAGTGAAGCCACTATACAAAAAAATTGATTTTGATTTATTTATTCGCGGTATTCAGCCAGAAAAACTGCTTTCCAGCCAGTCCGTGTAGCAATTACGGAAACCAAATTATATAGAAATAGAAATCAAAGCGAATATAAACACACAGAAAACAACATAAAAATTACAAACATAACTAAACTGAGATGAGTACTCATGGTATACTTCAGTCTGTACAAAATCAAAACAAAAAAAAAAGCAACACAACGCACAAAAGATTTTTTTATAGTAGATTATAATTATCAAACTTATGTGATACATTCTGTAATAGCACCTGTAATGCACTACTATATTTAAAAATTCTGTAGACTATATGATAAACTTACTTTTGTTGCACTAATACATGTATGTGATACATGTCTGTAATAAATTTCTTTTATACACTTCCATGTAATAGCGTTATTGAACAACTAGTTCAAATTAAAATGATTTTATAGTTGTTGCTCTTTTGAAATGACATGTTCAAAATGCTGTATTTTTGTACATTTTGTTTTTTGAAGGCCTTTGCATATGGAAGTATTTTTCTGTGCTATAATCTATGTCTCCTTCGGGTGGAAAGTTTAATAAATAAAGTGACATAAAATTTTTTAATTTAGTGTCTAATTTTCGAAGGAAGACACTCTCTCCCATACGTGTTTGCCTAGCTAGAACCAACGAACTCATTCTGTGGCTAGAACTCTCAATTGAGGAAATCCATTTGGATTTAAATTTTATGTCATTACCCCCACATGTAACTTTTATTTTAAAAAGTTTATCACTGCATGATGTTTATAACTAGAAGAGTTATCAATGATTTTTGATGCTTTGAAAGAAAAATAATAATAACACATAGTGGGTGAAATATGCTCGAGAGGAAAAAAAAACCGTCGAGAAGTCGCTGCAAAACGAAATGTGGTAAAGTATTTGGATGGATATCGAACGACAGATAGAGATAAAGAGACGGGAGGAGAAAGAAACTTCGCTCTACTGAGACGGGGAGAAAGCGACAGAGAGAGAGAGAGAGAGAGACGAAAGTGGAGAGAGAATGAGAGAAAATCAGGACACTCGTAACGATACGCACATAATTATGTTATATGTGAGGGTACACTCCGCTAGCACCCCTCCCCCTCTTTTTTTTTCTTTACGACAGTGCTCCGCCGCAGTCAGTGACGTCACTGGGTGCCCCTGTGAAAACGATCGCCGCGCGCGCCCACCAACCTAATTTGCATATCAAGGCAAGTCGCAAATCTGATTGGCTGTACCCGTTTATTGCAGAGCCTTGTGACGTCACAGTCGTGGCGGGTAAGTATTATGGGATGTGAGTTGACTGAGTATAGCGGGGGCGAGGGAGGCCGGCTGCCTAAGGCTTGACATAAAAAATTGTTACTTCTCTTCAAAAAATATATCTCTCATCTCGTTATCTACAGAAAGAGCTTGTGCATGTCTACACATGACATTCTTCGAAAGGAAGGGTATTGGTTCCTTATTTTGAACTATTAAATACTGATTCTCTCTCTCTCTCTCTCTCTCTCTCTCTCCTCTCCTCTCTCTCTCTTAACTCGGTTCACTCGATTGTTTTTAATATGGACTTTAATATAATTAAGCCCTGTACATGAAAAAATAAATTATCGCGTTTGTCAAGAAAATGACATATAATTTATCTTCTCCACTTTGTTCGGTGGGCTTAAACCCCGCCGACGAGTGCACCGATTTTCTGAGTGGACTTGTGACTCATGACATTATAATCCAAAATAATTCATTCTTTTAGTGGGTTTAACGTCATTAATCTTTAATGACATATATATTAGTCTGATCGTAACCATTTTCATTTTTTTAGGCAGCAACAAACAGTTGTTAATGTTTATTATTATCATCATTATAATTTTATTTGGCAAATCAATATACAAACATAACTGACAATGAAAACAAAATCCTGTAACAATAATTAATAACAGATAATAAGACAAGAATATATAAGTGCAAATGTATTCCTGAGCATGCCTCCTCAAGCTGCCTGGAGGAAAAAAAAGTTAATCACTATATAGTTTAATGAACTAAAGAAAGTGAATTCACATTGTGATTTCAAATTGAATAACAGTCTTACATTTGAAATGGTGGTCTACTATAGAATTTATAATCTTAATTTTGTGTAATATTTATATGCGTTGCATTTTCCATTTATTTTACAGGTATGTCTGTGTACGTATTGTGCTTGCTTGTAAACTATGTTTGTAAAAATAGAGTGTCCTCATTTCATTTGAAAATAATGACGATGTTAAGTGCATTACATCAGTTAGCATTCTAGGGTAATTATATACTGATTACTGGCCCTGCCATTTTTGCTACAATTTGACAGTTTCCCAAATAAAAGGTCCGTTTGTAAAATTTTATTCATAAGGCCAAGTAAAATTGATTCCTGTCTTCTTTCCGGATTTTTTCCGAAATTGAGGAACGGCTGGGGCCCGGTTCAATGTTATTTGATATTTGACATTTTACATGTACACAAAATGTTAAGGTCAGTTCATCACAAATTTTCTAAATTTTATTTTATTTGTACATGCAGTTCAGAAGCTCCGGAAAAGGGAAATTGCATTATATTAATGTTTTTTTGTTACCTCATTATCTATATGTCCTCATATTTCTTATTTATTTCCTTTCAGAACAAAAATTATCAAATAAAAAACAACTGAGGCGGACCGAAAAAACTATAGGAATTAATGTTCATTTGGCCCAATGGCAGCATGTGTATTTCGTAACGCCAATATTTTAGGAGAGTATGCTGTATCGGTCATTTCGGATATAAATAGTGTACATTTTGTTAACCCTATCATATTACCGAGTGATCCTTTCAGGGTATTAGTAAAATACGGAAAATTTCTCTAATCAACAGATTCAGATTTATAGGCATTCTAAAAATAAATCATCATTGATATTGACCAGTTTGATTCTTCCTTAATTTTGGGGTGCAGAAGAGAAGTTTTTTTATACTTCAAAATTGATCATTTTTTGATAATTTTAATAATTTTGATAACTCCATATAGCCTGTGGGTATATATAGTACAGCATTCAATCTTTTAGATGCATGAAATTGAATTATATTACAGTCCATATCTATAATGCCTGTAATGGTCTTAATCAAGCCAATTAATGTTGGAAAAGGGAAATCTCACGTAATTTTGCATTTGTATATATATTTTTTACATTCTCGTGAGGTTAATCCGTGGTTATGTGTCTTACTTTTCCCTGCCTTTCTGTCATCAGCTCTTTCCCCCGCTTTTCTCTATTTTTAATTTGATATTTTCTTATTATTCCTCTACCGCTTCTCCGTCTCATTTCCTTTTATTTCTTATCTTTTCTTCAGTATCATTATTTATTTAGTAGTACTATAGTATTAAATTATTATATCATTACTGAAATCATTATGTTTCTTTATGTTGTTATTGTTTTTGTTGTCATTTATTTTTCATTATTTATTTATACATGTATATTATTATTCATGATATCAATATCATGATCATGAATATAATTATCATAATTGATATCATAATTATTGTTGTCCTCATCATTTTTTCATCATTATTGGTTGGTCGATAAATCAACAGACCAAAGTCAACTAACAATACACCTGCAGGAAGTTGAGAATATAACTTTCAATCGCATTAGCTGAAGAAGTATTGTGGGTAGAATTTGCCCAAAACTTTGGGTAATTATATGTCCAAGCAAATATAGTTTGAATTCTCTTCAAGCCCGGGTTTGCACATGGCAAAACCAATCCATCTTTTCTGATCTGTTAGTGAGGAGACCGTGCACAATAATCTCCTCTATAATATCTCATTTTCATCCTTGTCAAATTTCAAGTTTTCCAAAACTTGGTTTTTCTTGTGGGTTGAGGCAATAGTCCTTCCACCTCAACTCACTTATCAATTCTCTCTTATCAATAATTCGCTTCTCGTAATGATGCTTTATGAATTTAATATTACTGAACGACCCACTCGTGATTAAGTTATATAAGTTTCTGGACATGTAATGTACAAGCTTTGCTTTTAAACATGTCCAACTGTTTTCAACATCACAATATTTGTGCCTTATATTTCTTTTTACTTATTGATGATTGAAAACAGTCAATAAAGTCTGAAATGAAAAAGCACGCCAAATTCTAGTTTCATAAAACATATAATGGACCTAACGGAAAGAAAGACCCAATTTGAAAGCTGTGAACTCTCCATCAGGTTGATTCATATTTCGATTTTATAAATTTGCCTAACCAATTCATATTACTTTTGTAGAATTTAGCAGGTATATATTTTAGAAATGATAATTCTAAGTATCAAAATTCAATTTATCCAAACATATGTTATGTGCTTTGCATAAAGCATATCAATAAGTAATTGATGCATTTCGTTATCATGATAATGCCTTTGATGACAGATTTGGATTTTGAGTGAGGTAAATATTAGAGGAATAAAAAAAAATGACATTCCTGTGTTATCAGCTATGATGGTCAGTGAAGGAATTTTCGAAACGAAAACATAAACAGGGCACAGACAAGAATAAACAAGATATCGAAAGTCAGAATGAAAGAAAAGCGACAGAGAGAGAGACAGCGAGAGTTAGGCAGAGGGAGAGAGAGGGAGAGAGAGAGAGAAAGAGAGAGAGAGAGAGAGAAGGAAGAACAAGATGCTTGGTTTAGGCCAGTCAATTCTAAACGTTCCCCTTACAACACCCCTTTAAAAATACCCCTACTCCCCCACATCATCCTATCACATGCCACGACTCTCCTCCACTCCCACCTAATTTGCATACAACCATTTTGCGAGCTTGGTTTCTATTGGCGTATGACGTCACTCCAGTAAATGCAGCCCCCCCCCCCCCCATGTTCCTAAAACTTGTATGAGAAGGAAAGAATGAATATCGTGATATCCTCCCCCCCCCCCCCCCCTCCTCCCCCTTTTCTCCCCCGTTCCGGAATTTTCACAATTATTCAATTACCCCCAAACGAGCGAAATGAAACAAAACAGAGAAATACAGGGGGATAACCTACCCAAGTGCTGTAGAAGCGGATGCACGATATTATATTCCATATAGAGCGCACGGACGCACACGCGTTCGTAAACAAATTTAATGGGCACGTCCACCGCAAATAAAGGGGGAGAGAGAAAACGCGCGTGCATATAGGGCTATCCGAATATCCGACAATGTGGAAGCTCACACAACGCACACACACTTTTGATACACAATAGACTATTGACAATCGTGGTACGGATTATACGAGATGAAAGTAGAAAGGGACGAATAAGAAAAAATACAATAAGTTATAAATATATATATATATATATATATATATAGAAGAAAGGGGGGGGGGGGGACGAAGAAAAGAAGACAAAAAAGGGGAAAAAGAAGAATTTTTCTCAGTGATTAGTTCTTCCTCTTCCCCTTCTCTTTCTTTGTTCCCTTTTCTTATTCATTTTCTTTCTTCATCCTCTGTTTCGATGGGGGGGGGGGGGGGGGGGGGACACACTTACACATCCCCAGAATCACCAGAGGGGGCAACATATAACATTTTATCGAAATTTAAACTAATAGAGAACAATAATTAATATGCATATTGATAAGAAACTTTCTTTCCTATATCAGATATAATTTAGATAATTTATTTGGCATTATGCTTTTATTGAATAATAATTGTCAGTGTTTAATGATGCCTGTCTTCCTCTTTCGGGTTTGTAAATGATGAGGATCCAAATCATGATCTCATATTAACAAATTGCTTCGATTCAAACTTTATTTATTACTTTCAAAATACGATATCGACAACCCTTCCGATATGGCTTGACTCTTCCTTTTACAAGCCTGGAGGGAGCATTTTTTTTATTAAATTGATATTTTGTTTTTCATTCAGTATTAAAGATACATGTGGAGAGATAAACCTCACGAAAACTTTCCAAACCTTGTAGGGAAATAATTGGACCTGTGCAGGGATGGCGATTTAGGGCACTGGCGCATTTAGGGCGAGGGGCACATCTGGCCAGTGCCTCCCATTTCTAAAACTCAAGTGGCATACTCAAAGATTGTCACTTTTTGAGATGATGACTCTCCCCCTTTTTTAGGGGGGGGGGGGGGTGGGGGTGGGTTGCTTGTTTTACTTGTTTAATTGTCAGATAATTTTTGAGTAAAAAAAAATGGGGAATATTTTGCCCCCTTCTTTACAAAATCCTGGATTCAGAATGTAAAAAAAAAAATAATAAAGTAAACAACGCTCCAGAATGCAAAGTTTCGCTGTTAAAAACAAACAAAGGCGCTCGAATGCTGCTACCCTCCGGCGCGCATATTATTGCAGAACTTCTGTTAACCGTATACGTACAATTTAAATTTAGCAGATTTCATATAGGCAGCACTAGATAGATTCATTGTGTGATACATTAGCTCGAGAATTTCCAATATGACCTGTACGAAATGCAGAGACAGAACATTCAAGACGGAATACAGGGCGCCTCTCCCTAGATCCCCTGACAAAAGTGAAATCAGTTTCAGTTTCAGTTTATTGTTTCTTATTTCACATTGACATGCCTTTAGGCCTACTAGTATAAGTGGCAAAAATAAACATGAAATCTAGGATTTGAAGGTTTGCATGGTGAAGTTGTAATTCAGAAAAAAGGTTTGCGGTACAACCATGTGAGTTGGAATAACTCCACGTTCCGGTCAGAATGCTCTGGCCGTCGTCAGGAGAATAAGAAGAGCGAATAAATCAGCAGAATTTATATATGAAGCGGTAGAAATTCTACAGCTTCACAACTTGTTTGTAATGTTAGGCAATTCACTTTTAAAATGGAGGCAAACAATAACATCACGGAATTAGTATAGAAAGAAATAGTAACAGTAACATCAAAGTACCTGCATTGAAAGGATAAATAACATCAAGGTACCTGCATTGAAAGGATAAGTAACATCAAACTAATCCTGCGTTGAAAAAAAATAGTCCCTTGGGAATGATGAAATCTCTTGTCAGAGAAAATAACAGAAGGCGAGTATAATAATATTTATAGGTTTTCTCCTTTCTCCTTTCTCCTTTCTCCAACTGGGCGCCTGTAATCCAGCTACCAGTGGAAGTTATAAACTGATTCAGCGGACCCAGGTTCGAGACTGAGTCACGTCTTTCGGATGGTGACGTTAAAGGTCGGTCCCAGACGTAAATAATCATCTGATTGATGCACGTCTGTAAAAACCCAATTACACACACACACACACACACTGTGACTATATGCTCCAAAGAGTATATAAGATTTATATAGTCTTTAAAACATCGTGGGAACGATCGAGCAATGCATGATACAGCAATATGTTAGTCAAGATTTTCCCCCATCATGGGGTTGGGGTGCATATCGCTTTCTTGCTGGGTGGCATATTTCCTGATTTTATGTATATATGAGAGTGCATTAGGCCATGGGGGGGGGGGGAGGGCACTTATTCAATATTTTTTTCATAGTGGGCAACTAAAGGCAAGAACCGCCAGAAATTATGAGGAGGATCGAGGCTCCAATATACCCCGTCACCCGCGGATTTAAAAAAGGCCCAAAAATATACAATGTAACTCTTATTCTTTTCCTCCTCCTCCTCCACAATCTTGTTCTTGTTCTTCTTCTTTTCCTTCTTCTTCCTCTTCTCCTCCTCCTCCCTTTTCTTCTTTTCCTTGTTCTTCTTCTTTTCCCTTTTTAATGTAATGGTACACATATAATTAGCATTCTAAGAAAAGAGAAAATTTAATTTAATTTAAAATATTTTCTCTTTCGAGAGTTACAAACCTCATAAGCTGACAGCCAGTACGACGCCCCCCCCCCCCCCCCCCCTTCCCCCAGATTAGAAAAAAATAGTCTAATCAGAGTAGGTTATGTTTTTCTTCTTCTTCTTCTTGTATAATCAAAGAAAAAGTTTGGGGCAAAGATAAGAATTTAAAAAAATAAACAAAAAATAAGTCTGAGAACAATGTTGCTTATTACTCATGTTGTTGCAAGTGAATGAATAATAATGATATATTGTAGGAAGAATATTTTATCAATTGTTAACTTTTCTTTTACTATGACGACCCCTCAATGTGCGTGTGCGCGCGCGCTGTTATTTGTTCCAAGAATACGGGTGTATACTGTGTGCGACGCGATTCGGTTTTGGTTTGTAAGCGGAATATGCTACAGCCATTTTGCGTTGTGAAGAGGCGAAGAAAAAAGAAGAGAAAAAACTGTATATTGCTGTTGTGTACCGCGCCATCCTTCGAACGAAAGAAGCACAGTCGGCCTTACGTTCACTACCATTACCGCAACATAATCATCGTTAGCTACTATTTGAATTCATGATGGTACATTTTAGGAGGTAAATATTCACTCTGTCACGGAATTTTTGTATTTTCATGGGGTAATGGGCATACTTTGACCGTCTTTTGGGGGAGGTGCGTTAACACTTTTTGGGGTAGTCTCCGTAGTCTCCGTTTGTGTACGCATAGAGATAGACATTACGTGGAAACGTATGTAGACTAAATTCTATGTTGAATGAATGAGTGTTGAGGTACGGCGCTATATTTGAACATTGTTCGCTACCGGTAAATATTTTGCAAAGTCTGTCGAATTTCCCGTCCATGGACGTATTATCTGTTTAATATAGCTTAATTTAACTTGAAATTTGAAGGAAATCGGGCCCAAATTCACTCGGTTTCAGTCAAATCAGAGATTTAGTTTTATTGAAGATAATTTGGACCATTCCATTGTCATGAAAGAAATAGGGGTGAAGAAAATCATACTTAATTCAGGCTTGACAAAATCTCCAAAGGAAATAATAGCCCAGTGCAATTACTGTTGATTTATTAAATTTCAATGTAGCATTGGTTTTTTATTATATTTTTTTTATTTCATGAAAGTGCAATTTATCTGTTTTAAGTGTAGTTTAATTTTATGTTATTTCCTTTTTATATCTGTATATACTTCCCATATAACTCACCCCTAAAATTCTAATGGTTGTGCCCAATCAATTAGATTTCCAACATGGCGTTAGGGGTACTGATGTAAATCCTTTGTTGTTTCACTTTGTAAGTCCTAAATTGTCTTTAGTTTACAGTGTCAGTATAACTTATTGTGGTGAGTACAAATAACTGGCATTGTTACATGTATGTGTGAAGAAGTAGGTTGATGTTATTCAGTGTCAACAAGTGTTTATATTTATAAGATTAAGAAAAGAAAACAATTTCAAAACTTGCATAGGGGGGGGGGGTAAGAAAAGTCAATATCAAGCAAGCTTTTATAAATTAGGATTCTAATCACATCAATATGAATAAGGCCAAATTATTTTTTTTGGGGCATTATTGTGAAATAGTCCCCGCTTCAAAAAAATCTAAGTTTTTTTAGGATTAGGATTAGGGTTAGGGTTTAGGATTAGGATTAGGGTTAGGGTAGGGTTTAGGATTAGGGTTAGGGTTAGGGTATGGGTATGGTGGGGACTATATCACGATTATGCCTTTATTTTGTTGCCCCTCCTTCCTTTTTTATTTCCTACATGTTCCTCAATATTTTTGTTAATGTTATTTTTATTATGAATAATATGATAAGGCCAAATAAAATGAACTTCCAGTTGTTGTTAATTTAGTTTTTACGGTTTCTTCTCCCATTCTTTCTTTTTTTCCAGCCCACTTCCTTTTTATATATTTGATATTCTTGTTTTGAAATGAAATAAAAAAGAATCTGAGAACAAAACAGCAGTTAGGTAACAAAAATCACTGACCACTCATCAGATACAATTTCACCATGTTCAGAGTATTGCATGTACATGTACAAATGAAATGATCTGAAGGAAATTTATGTTGAAAGTGACCCAATGTATGGAACTAAGACCACTAAGAATAGACCTTATCGCTAATCAGATTCGCAGTGCAACCTGGGATAGATTAGGGGGCAAGAGCACTCAACGCGGCGATCAACTGTACATTTTCGATCGTGACCGCAGATAACGATACTTTGTTAACCTAGTACCTGCGCTGATAGCAAGCAGGCGCTCGCGGATATAGCCATACTTCGGCCGGCCATATCTTATGCCTTGTGCATGTGGCGATCGATATATCGCGCAGATCGCTAGCAGACTTTACAGTTGATGGATGCTTGGAGTGCTCTTGCCCCCTGTCTTATCCCACAATGCATTGTAATGGGGCGCCCTCTATTGATATTTACCAATTCGTGATGTGGTCTATGGTTTAATTCCAAACGAATCTGATTGCTAGTAACCTAATTCCCTCCTCCCCCCCCCCCAAGGCTTGTATGCCTATGGATAAAAATGCAAATTTCCAATAGGACCTGTATACGACAAAATGCGGGGTCAAGAATTCAAGGGGTGGGGGGGGGGGGGAGTGCCTCACCCTAAGTGGGGGTGGGGGTGGGGGTAATTCCCCATACAAAAATTACTAAACCAAAAGGTGCCAAAATTTGTCTAAATGATGATTTATTGCTTCCTAACCAAATCACAAGAAAAGGAAAGATGTGGACATTATGATCAGACTTTGCCACAGCCCAAGGATATGATAAAGAAGTGCTCCAAAATAAAACATTCCAGATTATACAAATTCATATGGGGGCGGGGAGGGGGGGGGGGGGGGGGGCTGTACGCTCACATCCTTTTCCCACCCAGATGCTATACATGTACGGTATGTTTGGGGTTTGTTCTGTATAAGTTTGAGATTGGAGCGGCCATAGTCAGGATTTTTAAAGATCTCTGTGAACGGAGGGGCGTGCATAGGGGATGGCATCACTTTCTTGCTGGCAGCATAGTACTTGTTTTTTGTGAGAGCGTATGTATCATGTGGCCTGATTATTTGCGGGGTGGGGGGTGGCACTTTTTAAGAATTTGCTGGTACACGAAGAATTCTAAGCAATGGGAATTTTGACTTAAAGGGAAATCCAACCTTAATAGCATGTTGCTTTGAATGAAAGAGGAAAACTCAGAGAAGCAGACTGGTGAAAATTTGAATGAAATCAGACAAGCAATAGGAAAGTTATGAACTTTTGAAATTTGTAATCACTACACATATGGGAATTTCAAATTGGCCGTAAAGGTAATGTCACTGTGATGTAGCTGTGGACAACTCCCCTATTCGCTCCAACACACAAAATGACTAAAATGTCACTTTTTACCCACGCCGATGAAATCGGCAGGGTTATGTAAAGGGCTCCGTATGTTTGTTTGTTTTTTTGTTTGTTTGTTTGTTTGTTTGTTTGTTTGTATGTTTGTTTGTTTGTTTGTTTGTTTGTTTGTTTGTGTACAAGATAACAAGAGAACGGGTGAACGGATTTGCACCAAATTTTCAGGGAATGTTCAGAAAGTGACAGGAAAGAATCGATTAGATTTTGGTGATGATTGGTTGACCCCTGCAAATTCTGTGTGACCTTGAACTTTTGACCCTGTAGTAAAGTATAGGAACTTCAGTTCAGAGAGTGACAGGATAGAAACTAGAAAGTTTGATGACCCCAAACTTCGCCTGCCGATGCAGAAATATTTTGGTCAATCAAAACACTCATTACTTCGTCTCACCAAAAATCTATTTCAGGTTTATGAATTTTAGAAGACTTTTAGACCCATTATTTGCTATTTCACTTCAAATCCGCACGAGCCTGCAATGAATATTCAAAGCCAACGTATCCCAGCAACAAGGGATTTTTCGCGCTTGAACTGTACTCTCGTTGCGAAATCGAAAGCGGCTAGGTATACGGTATACGTATAGCCTAGCACGTCTAATTTCTCCTATTTCTTATCTTCTGTGCATTTCTGTTTATTTTCCCCGGTTCTTTCCACTTTGTTGTGGAAGTTTTTGTGATTTATTTTATCCTGGTGGACGTGTAGTACGTGATTTTAATTGTTTTCGGTGAAAATCTGGTGCGTTTGTTCGACGTGAGTGAGTCTATCGCACTCGCGAGTGTTCGCGTGTGTTGATCTGAGTGAGTGGCTGAGTAGCTGTAGTGTACGTACTGTCGCCAAGTGCCTGGGGCCGGGCAGACTGTAGTACTGAGTGAGTAAGCTCTGTGCCTCGCATGCACGTCATTTTCAAGTCGAGATCCAACTTCTTTTGTCGTCATATTTATTTTATCCAAGCCCGATGAAAAAAACAACAACAACCCGAATTGCAATGTAAAGATAGAACATGAATACATTTACTAACACTGACATGACTGAACCAAGGCCGTACGCAGCGGGGAGGAGGGGGGGGCAGTTGCCCCCCCCCCCCCCCCCCCCCCCCCCCCCCCCAGAAATTTCAAAATCATACTTTTTTTAAATCGGGTTTTAGACTTCAAGTTATGGGTTCCTTTGAAAGCGATCATCTTGCCCCCCCAGGAAAAAAAATTTCTGCGTACGGCCTTGGACTGAACACTGAATACAAATTGCTAACATTTTTTTTCTCACCACGCCACGCTCTCTGACATGTCTAATCAATTACTTTTAGGGGAGGGATGTTTCAATAATAAAATATCTTTTTCAGAAGAATTTTTTTCAAGGGTGGGGACACACAAAGCTATGACCTGGATATGGCAAAATTTATTGGGGGGGGGGGGGGGAGATGTGCCTCTTGTTATCCCCTTTGAATGGCTACTGCTTACAAAAATAATCGCAACAAAACAAAACCTATTGGGTTAAGGCGTGGGTCTGCCGCCTTTGACGGCCTTTCTAGTTTCAAAATGTGTTACTCAGTAGGATATTTTTCTTTCATGAGGACCTATAACAATATGTTATCTCCAATATATTTTAAGTACTGCCCCAAGGGTAAAAGCGCCTCAAAGAAAACCGCAAATTAATGATATTTTTGTGTACAACAAACGGGAGAGTTGTCCACAAAAATGTAACAATCAACTCACCAAATTTCCAATTTGAGATTCGCATAGATGTAGTGATCTCATTTTTCAAACATCCATAACTTTCTTAGTCCTTGTCCGATTTCTTCCAAACTTTCACCATCCTGTTTTTCTTATTTTTCTGCTTTCATACAAATCATCTTTTTACCAAGGTTGGATTGCCCTTTAAGATGTTTTTTTTTCTTTTTGAGACATGATACAAACCTCATAGTTTTTAGTTGACAGACTTAAGGGAAGGTTGAGTTCTGGGAAAGGTAAAAAATAATTTGTGAGCTTTCTCGTTCTTTTTATGTTCGTTTGGAAGATTATCATAGTAGAAAATGTCCCCTGAAAATAATTGCTTTTCAGATGCCCTCACATTCAAAATATGACAAGAAATGGCTGAAATGTACTGGCAGAACATTTGTGTGGATTCCCATATACACATTTCTGTGTGCAGTGTGCATGTGACTCTCAGCAGGATTGAGTCAATTTCTTATCATGTTGGTGATTCCAAGAACTCACAGCATACACAATTCTTATGTGCTATTTAATCAACCTTTCCCAATTGCTTTCAGACAGCTTCTTTCACAATTTAATCTCAAGAACCCGAACCCAACTCTATCTTTAGTAAGGCTAAGTACAAAAATGACTTTCTTGAATAGGCCAGAGTGCCAGCAAGAAATCATAAATACAGTCCTGAAGAAGGAAGAAGGTCATAAAATTTAAGAAAATTAACAATTAGAAAATATAATTTTATGATGTTGCCGGATTGTGAAGATGATTGGCCAGTACGAACCCTCCTCACTAGAGTCTAATCAGAGTTTTCTATCATTTTTATTTTATCGTATTATTTTGATTGAAAGGGTAGCCCTTTTCAGTCGAACCTGATCTACCAAGAGACCCTGTACATGCATGAACAAAAATGAAAAACACATAATTTACATAACAAACGCTATTTTTAGGCCTCTGGATTCTATTTCAATAATTCTGGGTAATGATCTTCTGGAGCCCGGCATAGATTTTGAGCCATTTTAGTTTTCAGTATTCTTGGCAAGTTTATATATTGTAAATGTTTTTGAGATGCTGCTTTTACAATAATATTCCCTAGGTGATCAGCCATTCACGGTAAGCTGTAAAGTACAGGTACCTATTGAAACACAGTAGTGATTCCTGTCTTACAGAGGGTTGCACTTGATTTTAAATCAGTCGTAAGTCCTCTGGCAATCAATCACAAATTTACAGTCTTATGTACAGAGTTGCGATTGATGTCAATCGCACGTGAAGTTGCAACCAATCAATGCAACCAATCAATGCAATCAATCAATGCAACACTGGCGTAGACAGGGGGGGGGGCACAAGGGGGCCATGGCTCCCCATTCAGCACTTAAAAAAAAAAAGAGCGACACCGAAATCCATCCCTGTTACATACAGTGCAATATTGCGTCCAAGTAATTGAAAAGCAGTCGGGGCGTCGAACTATAACTTTCCGCCTAAAAGTTTTTTTGCTATATACAAGACGTTATCTTTCTCTCAAAGTTGCTAAAACGTCAGAACTTCGCGCGGGAAGGGGGAAACTCCTCCCTCCCTGCACCCATCCCTGTTACAGTGCAGTATTACGTCCAAATAACTGAAAAGCAGTCCGGACCTCGAAATAACTTTCCGCCTAAAAAAATGTGCTACGAGCCGTGATCTTTCTCTCAAATTTGCTATTTGCTTTCGCGCCTGTGTTATTATTATGGCCTGTAATATCATCCCCCAATATTTTTGGATAAAATGAATAACAATTATGATCATTAACTTAAAACTAATAATTATCCAATCTTATTATGTTTCACCTTGAAATACCATCACATTCTTTAATTATTAGAAGTAAGGAAATAAGAAATGCCATAATTTCAATGCGTAAATATGGAAGAAAATTCGTTCGCTCGCATTGTCATTCTCAATTGAAGGGTTCCGTCCATTAGAGGAGATCCGTGCATTCATTCTATTCATTAAAAAACATTTTGGGATGCTCTAAAATGGAAGTTTTATAGACAGAATTTCGAAAAAGTCCCTGGTGTGGGAGGAAAATCATCTTTATACGGATTACGCACCCCAAAAATCTGCATGCAGGTTAATGCACTAGAAATCTAGTTAGTTTTGCTCCCGATTGTAGAAGTGAGTGAATAGAAAACCGCTTATTAATGTTAAAAATTCGAGCTCCTCTACCGCTAAATTGCGGTGGTCAATTGCAAATTTCCTGGGTAAAATGCACAAAAAATTGCGCTTTTTAGGGTTAAAAATTTAAAATTTTGCCGCTCAGTCACTTTGCTCCTTCGCTGACGAAGATAAGTTTGGGCATTTTGGGGGGGGGGGGGGGACTTCATTTTTTGACCTGGGTTCAATATAGTATCATGAGCACGGATCGACACCCCTGTGGCCCCCCCCCCACCTATTGAAATATCCTGGCTACGCAACTCTTTACAAGACAGGGCCTAGAACGCACAATTTTGTTTTAAAGTAGTCACCTGAAGAAAATTCACGACAACTGAAAATAAGTGACAAATTATATATGGATGGAAAGATTACAACTTGAAAAACACAAATGGTGTGCTGAAAAGTCATATAAAATATCTTAGTTGGAAAGGCTTAAAATGTAATTTTGAAACACCCCCCTCAGACCCCCAAACCAAGCCATACAACGTTCTTAGCGAGGTCTGAATTGTGACGTCACAGCCTTGCATATATACAGCCAGGTACACACGCAGTCAGTTTACTCTTGTTTGTTTACCACACGTTTGTTTTCCTCTGCTATTTATTGTCACTCTTTCACGTTAATTATTGATATCAATCGACATAATTATCACTCAGGAGTGTGTCATCTTGAAACGTTCAAGAATATATCTGCGTGATGATTATTTCAACTTTCA
This sequence comes from Heliocidaris erythrogramma, assembly GCA_025617745.1. Lineage (NCBI taxonomy): Eukaryota > Metazoa > Echinodermata > Echinoidea > Camarodonta > Echinometridae > Heliocidaris > Heliocidaris erythrogramma. The sequence goes on along the minus strand of CM046854.1, from coordinate 13,659,200 downwards.
TGAAGCAATAATCAGCTATGAGTATAAACCAATTTCGCGAGTTTGACAACTGCAGCTTGTGCAGTTGAGTTCAGGGCCTGCATGGCCGGGGATCTGGAGCTGGTGTTGCATGTATCCTTGCCTACTAGCATACTGTCTTTTGACTGATTTCTTCGCTTTCGTATTTTTGGAGAGAATAATAAGACTCGTACGTATATACATACTATAAGTATATATATATATACTCCTTCTTCTCCTTCAATAGCTCCTACCTCCCCATCATCATCATCATCATCATCATCATCATCCTCATCATCATCCTCATCCTCATCCTCATCATCATCATCATCATCACGGTTGCTATAAACTGAATCACTTTCTTCACCAATTTCTATGTCTACAACCGACATTTTGATCCCTAAGTCTCGAAAAATCAATGAGTAAATTGCGTCACTTTGTGTGTGTTTTCAATGCATGCGGCGCACCTAGCCAGCAGCTTTCATTATGTTGCCAAGCTTGTGACGTCACGCATCGCGACACTCTACGGAGGACTGCTGAAGGCAGAAAATCTGGATCTCATCAATACCATTTTTGAAAGATGATTAATGCGGGCCCCAAACATATCTTGACCAGGGAAGTTGTTATACCTAATCAGTAAAGCTTCCCCTTCGTAGTGATATGAATTTTGTAGCAATTCAAAACACTTTGAATCTTCGGGTGACTACTTTAAAGATAAAGTTGAATTCTAGTCATGTGATTACATTGTGAAAGAAACTACTGTAAAAGTGGAAATTTCGCTCTCAGCTGAGTAAAGTGAATTTCATGTGTTTTTAATTTCGCCGACGCGCTAGGCTCGATGGGGAAAAAGAATACATAAACAACAATATTCGCATGTTTTTATTTTCGCGCACATTTCATGCTGCGCGAAATGCACGAAATATTCCACGTTTACAGTTACATACCTGTATTTATATCTCAAAGCAATTGGGGAAGGTTGATCGTGTTGATGTAAGAATTGGTGTATACTGTGAGGTTTTGGAATTATCAAAATGATAAGAAATTTACCCAGTCTCGCTGAAAATTCACATGCTCTAAACACAGAAATGGGTATATGGGACTGCACACACATGTGGCATGAATGTTCGGCGTGAGCACTTTTTCTATTTCCCCTCACATTTCAAATTTGAGGAGCAATACTTTTTAAGGGACATTCCTACTTTGATGTTCTTGCAAACTGACAAAACCGGAATGAGAAAGCTCACAAATTATATTTTACCTTTCCGAGAACTCAACCTTCTCTTTAAGACCTTAGATTTTTCAATGACAGGCGTTGGACTTACATTTGTCTTTTATTGTTCTCATTCCAGGTGATAAATACCAATTCAGCAAAGATGAGTAGTCAAGCAGAGGACAAAATGGAGGTGGACTCCAAAGAAGAAGAGAAGGAGAAAGAAAAGCAGAAAGATGAGAGTGAAGGTGAAGTTGATGAGGATGAGGATGATGATGAGGAGGGTACTCCTAAGAGGCGGTCATCGATGACGCTAGCGGAAAAGAGACTGAGCCGACTTAGCTCTGGCATGGAGATGAGAGGCATGATGACAGAGTCCTATCCGTGCAAAGAGTGCAAGGCCTCTTTTTCCCGCAAGAGCAAGCTTGACTATCACATTGCCAACACTCATCCTAAGGAGGTGCCTGTTCCTGCTGAGGAAAAAAGTCCTAGTAAGAGGGGTCGCAAACCTAAAACTCCCAAGAAAAACGAAAAAGCAGAAAAGCCACCTAAAGCTGCGACTCCAGAGGTCAAGGAGAAGAAAGCAGAATCTGGGCATCAGGCGGAAGTGCAGAGAGCAATACAGAAACAATTGCTACAACAACAGCAGCAACATCAGATGCTGCAACAGCAGCATCAGCAGCAGCTACAACAGCTACAAGAAGAGCAACAGCAGCAGCAGCAACAACAGCCGCAGGCTATTATGTTTCAAAACAAACAATCAAAGTTGCCAAAGGTGACCAACATCAGTAATGAAAAGGTCAAGTACAATTGGGGGTATTATTGCACGGCATGTGATATGTACTTTGCTAACATGTTTGCTCAGCAGTTCCATTGTCTTCACGGGCAGGCAAAGTTTCGTTGCGAGGCCTGCTGTATTTGCTTCAAGCTGCGTAAGAACTTCATGAGCCACGTTCAAATGGTGCATGGTGTTGACATTCCCGAGGAGGTTTTAGCGAGGATGAGACCCCGCTCGGAGATACGTGCAAAGCAGGAAGCGGATGCTGAGAAAAATGGACAAAAGAAACAAGAAGCAGAAACAGTGGACCTTACAAAAGATGATGATAACAGTTCAAATGAAAGAGACTCTACAAAGAAAAAACCTGAAGCGGAAGCAGATAAATTAAAAAGTGATGAGAGTGAAGGTGCCAGTATAGAAACAAACCAAAAAGAATCAGGAAAGCATGCTAACGAAAACGGTGAGAATGAACCAGTGAAAACAGATGCATTAGCTAATGAACATTCCAATGTAGAGCAAGCTAAGGACAATGACAGCAAAGAGGAGAGTGCAAAATCAAAGGACGATAAAAGTGAAGACCCCGAAATAATTTGCATCTCTGACGATTCTCCTGCAAAAAAGAGTAAGGTCCTTCAGCCCAAAGCGGTAACAGATGTGAAACAGACAGAGAGTGGTGGCAACAGTAGTGCTGATGAAAGCGATAAAAAGGAAGAAGGTCGCGTCTACCTGACAACAGTTCGCATGGGTAACACCTATGTGACTCTTCCGTCAGGAGAGAAGTGGATGATAGAATGCCTGAGATGCCATCAGGCCTTCTTCAAAATGGAGGATGCATCGGTACATATGAAGCAACGTCCTGGCTCTCATTTTAGTTGTCCACACTGTCATTACAGTTCAACGCTGTTCAGCCAGTGCGACTATGAGATCCATCGGCTACGGACGCACAGCTTCCCCTGCGCCCAGTGCAGGCAGTCCTTCATTCTCGAATGCCAGAGGGACATGCACGAGCAGAAGATCCACAACTACTTCCGGCAGTTGATGCGTCGGAAGACTCCTGTAGGCGCATCCAGCAAGACAACTCCACCTGGTGCACAATCCAAGTCAGGAGCCGGAACGAACAGTGGTAGCAGCAATCGCACTCTTGTTGTTGCTAACCAAGGAGGTTCTTCTGCAAGCAAATCGGTCAGCAAATCTGTCATTAATCGAGATGGATACCCTGTTGTGAGGACACAAAGGACACCTTATGTTTGCCTTATGTGTGACCGTGATTGCTATACAAGAGATGCCTTGGATCACCACAAAAAGACATTTCATTCAGCAGTGTACCGCCCCAGCAACAAAATCACTCACCCAATCTCCAAGAGCTCAATAACCTACAAGACACATCGCTACCCCGCTTCTGGAATGGGCAGGAGTTCTAATGCTCCTGTTAGCAAGATCCTACAAGAGATGAGGCAAGGGCCTGACTACAAGTCATCAAATCGCACAATAGCAGCCATGCAAGATCCCTACCTTGAGCCAAGCAAGATTCCTCATGCCTACATCTCAAGGATCAAGGTGGACCTACCAGATGCCAACAAACTTGTAGATACCATCAGGAATGAACTGTTGAAAGGACCCTCAAACTTTTCCATGCCCAACTACGCCAAGCCGTCTAAGTTCAACAAGGACATGGTAACGAATCCAGCTGTTGTGAAGCTTTCCAGGGAAGTCGCGTACAAGCTTTACTTTGATCTCCAAGGCCCTTGCAATGAGTCGGACAAGATGAACTACAAGGAAGCTGACAAGATACTCTATAAGATCCCCATGGGGTGTCATAGCCAAAAGCTGAAGGATGTACCTCTGTTCCCCACTCTCGACGACCTTATATTCCGGACTCAGAACTATACTGTTCCACCTCTAAACACGATAGCCCCTGTAGAGCTATTTGCAGGCTTCAAAGGAGACTTGTCTATGAAGGACTCGGTCAACTTCTCTCAGGAGCTGGACAACTGCATGTTTGGTTGCTTCACAAAGACAATGCGTGCCTTGACTATGATCTACAGCAGCCGAAGGGTTGCTGTCAGCGAAGGTTTCTGGCGTCTCCAGACGAAGGCCCTCATTGCCATTCTCAAGGAGGTGGAGGAACAACGCAAAAAGGAGATCGGGGAGAGGGCAAAGGCAGCATCGGTAGCTGCCAGAGCTGCTGCAGCTGCAGCTGCAAGTGCACGCCCATTGACATTGAAAGTCAAAGAATATCAAGTAGAGACATCAGGGTCATATGGCCAGCTTCCTAATGGCAATTCTGAACAACCTCCAGAAGGTCAACCCATGATCCAGCTAGTGGGCAACCAAGCCACTGAAGGAGCTGCTACTGCTGCCTCTGATGCAGGAGTTCCAGAGTCTGTTAGCATCCCAGCAGACTCACCCACAAAGGCCCTTTCGCATACCACTTCTCCTGATGGCACTGATTCCACAGTGCTCACTGATAATACTCAAGCAGAGTCTAGCAAGGTGAGATTATGTTACTTCCTGTATGCAGGGCTCCACAGTAAACTTTTCCTACAGGGTGTCAGGATTTTAATTTTCATGGTCTGTGTGCATGCGTCTCCTGTTCAAATTTCAAATCTTTGCGGATTTGGAGTTGAAATTTTGTGGGTTCATGTGCACCAGACCCTTATTAATGTTGATCCCTGCTGAAGCTCACAATTTAGTAATATAAAGTAAAGAATTTAAAAAGTTCCAGTAAACAATCTTTAACCACTTATTTGAAATAGACCCACTTATTTGAAATAGAAAAGAAAAGAAGATCCTGCACGATGGCTACATGTATGACTTTTACATCTTGTCTGATTTTTTTTAAAAACCATGTTTGAATCTGTCCCCTGAAAGCTATATCTGCAGCCTGTCAGCTGCTATACATGCATCATCCATCATGAGACTTCATACAATATTCCATACGTGCTTACTGCTTCTTAAAACAGCTAATAGAGAACTGTGATCATAATATCAGGAATATTTACTATGTTGGTTTTCTGTGCACGTATCACTCAGGTTACAAGAATTGGTAATCTATATTTCTTTGAGGCTTGAGCTTGCTCAGAAACTTTTATCAAATAACACAGATTGGTTAAAAGTGTCATCATTGTCCTGGCAATATCGATCAAGTCCTATTTGAGAGTCCCTTTGAAATCAGTTCATGCTGACATGTGCTACCCTTTCAAACTATGTGTAATGATAAAGTAAATATATTCATTTATTTTATTCAAAGGCCTCATCTACCTCAAATGACAAATCACAAATACCTACTCTCCATTCTCTGGCAAAGAGGGCAGCAGAAAGCAAAGACGGAAAACAGGAAGAAGAAAAGATGGAAGTGGAAAAGAAGGAAGAGGAGGAGGAGGAGGGAGAGGATCCCAAGAAGAAGAAGAGGAAGGCAGAGAATGATCAGGATGAAGACAAGGTATTGGTCAATGGCAGTGCATCACCCCCTCCAAGCGACGATGGTGGTGGACAAGCCCTGAATGGGACACAGAATGGACCTTCAAAGGGAGCGAGTCCAGCTAATGGCACATCTTCCTCTGGTATGTAGCCAAGCACGAACTAAGCCTTTCCCCGTCAATTTCAATTGTCAATATGCAAGTTGATAAATCATGAATGTTTATTTATGTCTGAAGCTGGAGTTGAAACTCGGAGCATCAAAATCACGTCAACAGTCTGCCGTAAATGTTTACTGTAAAATCAGAAAATGTTATTTTTATGGCCACAAACCTTCACAAACATTGAGGCCCGAATTCACAAAGGAGGCGTAAATAAGCGCACATTGCCAATGCGCGCGCTCAAAGAAAATATATGATTGGATCTGATTCCGTGCACACGTACGCTTAAAACACCCAGGAGGGGGGTTTAAACCATGGTTTAAACCAAACCTCCTTTGTGAATTCGGGCCGGGCCTGAGTGTTTCGTCAGTTGTGATTTTGTTTTTCTTATTTCACAACAGGAATCTGTCCAGAACCAGCCTTTTGACAAGGCCTCGTGACTTGGCTATTTTCCTCGTCATGCTGTGCCTGAGATGAGACTAGCCGGCGACGAAAAGAATCAACACGGCCCGGGTGAACGCGCGATCGAGCGACGCCTTTTGGAACCTGGGTTTCCATCGTCCGATATGAATTATTCACGAGTTGACATTCGTATGCTAACACGCCTACCGAGGATTATCGACCAATCACAACGGTATCTGCGGGGCTTGCTTTCCATGATTGATGTACTAGTAGCTTGCACGGGCCGCGCTAGCTCGAGATGAAGGCGAATTTGCATACCAAATGTATGCTGACGTCATGCGAAGATACGTTTGCTGATTGGCTCCTACCTATAAGGTAGCAGATCCTCGCTAGGAACAAAGGATAACATAAGAAATACAGGCCAGGTTCCAAAAGGCCCTCGGACTCACGTCGCTCGATCGCGCATTCACCGGGCTGGGCGGCTAGTCTTGTTATGCAGCCACTACTAGCTTACTTGCCGAGAAAAATAGCCAAGTCACGAGGGCCTTGTCAAAAGGAATCTGTCCAGAACCTGAAGGGCTCACAGAAAGTTCACAAAAGTTTCCAGTTTTACTGTGTATTGTTGTTCTGAAGGGCAATTCCACGGTTACTCATGTTACATTAAAAAAAGAAAAATGTAACTTGAGTAACATTTGCAGGGTTAGCAGAAAGTATGTTTCTTCTTCTGAAGTTTTGATACAGTATTTAGGTACTCTAATGAGTCAATCCACGTCAAATCAACCAATGCTTGTCACCCGACCCCCTTCCATTTTCTTTAAACTCGCACCAAATGTTCCTCGGAGTGTCTGACGAAAACCCCAAAATATTTTGCCCCAAGGTCAAGTGGTTGCTAAGATACAGCCTCGCATAGCAACCAATGCGCGTTCCAAGAAATTTTATGAAAATTATGGTTTTTATACCCCCGCCAAACAAAGTTTGAAGGGGGTATACATATAGGAATCAGTCGACGGTTGGGCGGTCGGGCGGTCGGTCGGTCGGTCGGTCCGTTGCAAATCTTGCGGATCGAACTACTTCCTCAGTTTTTGACCGAAAGTCATGAAATTTGGTACACACATTGGTCTTGATGGGAAGATGTGCACGACATATTTTTCGGATGAGTCGGAATCTGCGTTGCCATGGTAACGGCATATTTATTGCAGAAAATCAAGGAAACACCTTGCGGATCGAACTACTTCCTCAGTTTTTGACCGAAAGTCATGAAATTTGGTACACACATTGGTCTTGATGGGAAGATGTGCAAGACATATTTTTCGGATGAGTCGGAATCTGCGTTGCCATGGTAACGGCATATTTATGGCAGAAAATCAAGGAAACACATTGCGGATCGAACTACTTCCTCAGTTTTTGACCGAAAGTCATGAAATTTGGTACACACATTGGTCTTACTGGGAAGATGTCTACAACATATTTTTTTGATGTGTCGGAAGCTGCGTTGCCATGGAAACGGCATATCTATGGCAGTAAATCAGGGAAAAATCTTGCGGATCGAACTACATGCACTTCCTCAGTTTTCGACCAAAAGTCGAGAAAGGCTGTTGTCACAGGGCGGGGGTATTAATCATCATCTTCAGTGATATTTCTAGTTTAATTGACCCTTGAAGCCAGAATTTTTATCCAGTACAGCTCATTATCTGTAAATTGGAAGAACTTTATGCTCTTTAAAAGAAAAATCAATTGTGATGCAAAACTGACTTTAAATCCATGTGAATGTTCTCTTTCTGTCTATCTCTCTCTTCATCAGGATTCAGTGCAACTATAAAAAAAATCTTGAGTGATCTAAAAACTGAAATGCTCATTCACATGCCCTGGGCCCAGGAACATAAAAATAAGTTGCCAATTGATTGCTATTTTACGATTGATCGCTGTCATTGTATATGCAAAAAATTGATTTCAAAATATCAATCGTATGATTAAATTGATCGTACGATCAATTGCTAAGCTTTGTGTTACGGGCCGAGAAGATGGCAGACCCAATTAGAGAATGTAATTTGAATATCAAAAACTCGCTGTACCTAGCATAAATGATTATATTTGATTTTCTTTTTCTCTCATTTCAGAATCCAAAGTCACCCAGTCTTCTGTTGCCGATGCTTCCCTGAAGGGTTCCAAGCTGAGTGGCTCTGAGGGCACTACCACAGCACCAACTGAGCCAGTCAACAACTTACCCAATGGTACTGTTCACACCCAGCTCAACGGAGGCTCCATCCGCATCCCAATTAATGGCATCGCTATGCAGGCTCCGCTGAATGGTGGGTCTATTCACACTCCACTGAATGGGGGTACACTTCACACCCTGCTTAATGGCAGCACCATTAATGCTCCTATCAGCGGTGGTACACCATCCCTTGTTGGTGGGAACAGGGTCCTCAACCTGAGTCTAAACAACGGGGTTGGTCTCCTGAATGGCATACCTGTTCAAATTGGCCTCAAGACGCCTGGAAATATAGGTGGGAACAGACTAGGGAATGGGGTCAGTGGCACATACACTGGAGGTACGATAGGAACTGGGATTGGGGGCATCAGGGGTGTAGGCAATGGCTTTGTTGGTGGAGGTGTTCGTGGTGGAGGTGGGGGCAATGGTGTGATTCTAACAGTCCCCCCTACCAATGTCCAACTGATGCCCGTGCCAAAGCTGGCTTATTCTGTAGGTGCTGTATCGGCTGTGGCATCTGTCCAAAACATTCCTTCTTTCCAGGGGCCCATTACATTTGCAGTGCGCAACAACGCCCTTTCCACTCCTGTACTCTCCAAACCAATCCTCCCCAATCCTACTACACTCACCATCCCTGCTGTTGCGAATCCTACCATTACAAAACCAGCTCAGGTAAAATCTAACCTAACCAAACCTACCATTACCAAACTTGGTAATGGAGCCATCCCAGAGAAAATTTCAGAGTTCATCCGCCGTAACTTCATCAACATTAAGCCCAAGCAGTCTGGAACCAAGTTAGTCCCGATCAAGGTTGAAGCCCTCCCATTGCTCAAGGTGAATGCTTCATCGAAGCTTGCAACAGATCCAAAAGTGGAAGAACTGATCAAGGTTTGCAAACTGACATCACCAAATGGACAGTCAAACAGTGCAAAGAAGGGAGGCAAGGAGGATGAGTTTGTCTTGACGAGAGTTTTGCAGTCCCTGGCCGTCATCAAACAGCTGCAGAGCAGTAAGTTCTTACCAGATGAACTCTGCAAGAAGATCACCCCTTTGTGCGAGAAGATCGTCCTGTCCTCAACTACCATGGAGGACAAGGAAGATTTGTCAAGGAAGGTGGATGATATCCTGAAGGCAGAGGCAAAGGATGCTTTGAAGCTCTTCAACGAGACAACAGACCTCAATGACAATAACAATTCGCAATCCAACTCTGAAGATGGAGAGAGTGGGGATGCCAAAGCAATCGACCAGTTTTTACACAGCCTGGCCAAGCGCATCAAATACATCCAATCGCGGCTGACCGCTCGAAGCATCGACCCCATAAGCATGGCTGAGATTGTTCCTCTCTGCCAAGACATCTGTAATCCTAAGCTAACCCTGACCAGGAAGGTCCGCTGCATCAGGGAGATTGAAGACAAGATCAAGACTTACGAAACAGAGGCCATTTCTCGAAGCAAGGTGGCCACACCTGTTGACATCGCTGCTGTGCCTCAGGAGATCGAAGTGGATGAGGATGCCTGTGTGTTCTTCAAGCTACAGCTAGAGGATGGAAGTAGTGTTATGGTTAACATGAATGACCTTGAGGACTCCTACCAAGCCATCTCTGACCTTAGCAGATTGGCCATCAGGGTCAAACGCATGAGTGACAATGATATCAAGAATGAGAAGAGGAAGACTAAACGAAGGAAGGTTGTGAAAGATGAGAAAAAGGAAACGGTAAAGGAAAAGGCAACCCCAAAGGCATCCCAAAAGGCTGCAACTTCTGGCAATGAAAAGAAAGTGAAAGAGAAAGAAGGAGTCCTAGACACCGCCAAAGAAAGCCAAAAGGCAAAACTAAAACAGATCCAAACAAAACCTATTCGATTGGCTGTAACCTCAAAGAAGGTACTGCTGAAAAAAGAAAGCCAAAAGGCAAAACTAAAACGGATCCAAACAAAAAATGCAAAACCTATTCAATTGGCTGTAACCTCAAAGAAGGTACTGCTGAAAAAAGAAGAGCAAAAGAAGCAAGGTGCGGGAGATCGTAAACAGAAAGCAGCAGTCAAGCTTGTTAAATTGGCTATAGACTTTGGAAAGAAGGGAAAGAAAAGTGATGTGCCAAACCCATTAGCATTTTCCGTAACCAGGAAAAGGAAATCTGTAGGCAGCGATACAAACGGCAAGAAAAAGAAGTAACTACTCCATTGTAGTTCTACAGCCCAGTCACAGTCAATGACGAGACCAATGGTAAACCAAAGCAAAATTTTCATTCCCCCAAATGGCCAAGGTTCTGTCGATAAGCAGTCAGTTTGGTTTTGGTTTGGTGGTGTGACAGCTGTATTAGCCTTTACAAACAAGGGTGACTGGATCCCCACTCCTTAGTTCATCATCTATGAAGATTACTTTTAATACTACTTGATAACCAAGATTGCACTTGCTGAATTTGTTGTTCCAAGAATTATCTCTTGCACTCTGTCACACTACTGACCAATCAAGCGTAAAATGATGCATTGGTAACACAAGAACCCAACTTTGGTGAAAAAATAGTCCTGCTTTAATGTTCCTGTGAAACTCGGAGGGAGATGAATGTTTGTGATCAGAAAATCACATGAGATGGTTTCTGGATGTATTACAGTGGAAAATCACTATAACAAGGACCTTGGGACCATGAAAATTACCTTGTTATATCAGGAATCTCCTTATACATGTATCAGAGTAAAAAAACAAAAGAACATAAAGACCTGGGACTCTCTTTCCTAGTTTCTGCATTTCTTGAATCCCATGCACATACGATGCTGCCCTAATACAGTCTATTTAGATTGGTTATTACATGTAGTAGGATTACTAATTCACTATTGGGTAGGATTTGATTTTGGTATTGACACAGATTTTCCAAAGATTCCCGCCTCAGCTATATCACGCCTGGTATGCAATGGGTTAAGAAACATTTTAATCAATGGGTTAAGAAACATTTTAATCATTATTCAACTTTGAATTTATTTAAAATTCAAGATTTGAAGGTGATCATTCAACCAGAAGTGAATTGAAAGTTTTTTCTGGATTTGCAAAGTGCATTTGTTTCGTTTTAGAGTTTAGAACAAGTCTTTTGTGACGGATATTTTAGCCCAGTGCTTTGTTAAGATAGGATATCAAGAGAGGTATCAGTTTAGAAGATTGTTTTTGGAATCAACTTGATCATAGCATGTTGCAGACTGAAAGCAAAAGGGAGCGTCATAAAGAATTTGCTTTGTCCGGTTGTAAAGATCCAATTTTTTGCAGGTTAATTAAATGGGAAATATAGAAAGTGTGTTTGATAAACTAATCAGCACTTTGACTTGTGTGTACATGTAACTCATCCTTATGGTACTTCTGTTTGTGGTGTGTTTTGGGCTAGTGTTATTTGTCTCAGGCAAGCAAATTGTTCTTTCTTAAAGAGAAAGTGTAGTTCTGGTCATGCAATTACATGGTGAAAGAAACTGTCTCAAAGCAATTGGAAATTGTTAATCACGTCTACATCAGAATTGGTGTATACTGTGAGGTTTTGGAATCATCAAAATGATAAGAAATTGGCAAAAAAATGTGTATATGGGACTGCACACACATGTGACATGAATGTTCGGCCCGAACACTTCAGCTATTTCTAAGTTGTTTCTAAAGCTGTTTCTCCTCATGTTTCTAATACGGGGGCATTTGAATCTAGCAATCCTTTTCAGGGACATTTTTACTATGATGTTCTTCCAAACTGACATGAAAAGGAATGAGAAAGCTCACAAATTATATTTCACCTTTCCCAGAACTCAACCTTCTCTTTTAAAGGCTAGCCTAATAGATGTAAAATTACAGAAAGTAATTTAGCAACCATTGTTGGGGTTAATAAACTAAAGAAAAGTTTTCACAAGACACGTTATAATAGATGCTGTCAACACTAGAATGGCATATTAATGTACAAAGAATGATTATGCAAGATTAACAAAGACTTATGGCATGGCATCACAAAATTCTGTGCTAGACTTGAAGACTTGATATACCGAGAAGATTGCATGTGCTGTTACTTGGAAACTGAAAAAGAAAACTCTCTTGAAGGGATGAATGCTATGAGATGTTAACCAACGTTATACCTCTGATTTATACGGAACTATTTGATTGGAGTTGGATGAATGAATCATCAGTGAACATTTATTATCCTATAATCGAGTGTAAGTTATTGATGTACAAAGAATTTGTTGGATAATTATTGGACAATTTTTCTCTTCATGGAGCCTATTGCTTACAATATGGAGTGGATTGTGTAAAAATATGTTAGTTAGAAGATAAGTATCTCAAGTATTGGTGATATTCCATGTATATTATTACTAGCTCATGTACGTGTACATGATTGTGGGTGTGTACATTACACTGGAATGCACATGTCATGTAAAATTACATGACATGTACTTTACGTGCATTGTAATGTGCTTTCCAATCCAGTATGTACATGACTTGATGTGTATTTAAGAATGTACATGTACATGGAATGCTTTTTGATATTTACACATTTTTATTTGTTTGACTATTTCATCGGATTATTTGTGAATTATATACATGTCTTTTTTTCTAGCTGTAGAATATTGATTTTGTAGACAATGTAAAGAGCATAATCCTCATAGTGATTTTCGATGTATAAGAAATGATTAAGTTATTGAAATTTTGTAGGCATTCTTTAGACCTAATTTGCAATTCCTTGTGCACAGGGGCTAATCTGTATAGTTTATTAAGTTATTATCTTACAGCTTTTTTGTATTTTTTTTATGAACACGATGAGCATTCATGTTTGATTGGTGAAATTGCCATTTTGCATACATCAATCTTGTAGCTTATTTCGTAGTCTTGCCCAACTCTGCAAGCATTTATGATGTATGATTTGTTTGTTGGACATGTATGAGAACGAAAGAAAGATTGAGGGGAGATGGTTAAATCATTCAGAATCCACTCATTAATAATCAATACAACCGCTAAAATTGTGCCACAGTACCCTGGCTTTGGCTTTTCCAGAAAAAAGTATTTTTGCTGAAATAAGCATTACTCTCCATAGTTGGAATTAAAAGACAAGATTCTTCTCGTGGACTGCTGGCTCATAATTTTAAGCTATGAGAAAATAAGCAAAATTTAGGAAAATAAGCTGATGGGGCATTACCATAGGTGCGTTTCTTATGTTAGTTCTTGTGTTAATGTACGGTTTGTTGAAAAGTAGATCTGTTCCTTTACGCAACTCCCATGAATTGGAAAAAAAAACCCTCTGTGGTTTACCATGTAAATGAATTGATATTGAAGGGATGAAGAAGGCACAATAACTCAGCCGTTAAAGAAAGCTGTCTTAGAAGTGAAAGATCGAAGACAACCTGGTAGACTGACAGCTCCCCAAGCTGACCTGTTGGTCTCATGGACTGTCTCTCTTGGGGGCTGTAGCCGAAAGATATAGGTATAATTATTATTGCCAGAGCCCACGGGTAATGACTACTGAATTGATCCTCCCCTGTCAAGGACTTCAACCCCTAGGTTCCGTGTTCCTTACTTTGATTACTAGCACCACCTGAAATCCTTCGGAAGGAAAAATCCTTGTTTGATTCTCTGAAAATTCTCAACATGCATTGTTACTGTTTTCCTAATGTTGTGCTTTTGAAAGTCAAGCAAAGTTTGCATGTAGTTATTAAAGTTCTTGTATCATATGTTGTATAAAACCATAAACCCTAGTTAGTATTTTCTTTTAAATCAGTTGACCCATCATAAACGGTGTTCTTTTATTTTAACTCACTTGTAAATATTCACTAGTTGTAGCTTAATTGTGGACCTGAAGACCAGTAGCGAGTACAGTGTACCATGTATAATAAAGGATGATAGCGAATTGAGAGGAAATCTTGCTTTGGTGTCATAATTTAGCTTTGTTTTTGTTTGTGTCAGAGATGCATTTACATACATGTATTGGTACATATGGTTATGAAGGTGGTCAGGTTTGTCATGGTGGAGATGATGATGACGGTGATGATGATGATGACAGTGGTGATGACAGTGGTGATGTTGGTGATCATGGGGGTTTTGGTGGTGATGGAGATGATGATGCTGGTAGTATGGTGATCATATTGATAATGGATAATCATGATGATAGTTATGATAATGAGGTAGGATGGCAGTGGCACTGATCTAGGTGATCTTGATGGTGGTATTAGTGTTGGTGGTGATGGTGATGGTGATGTGATGAAGATGGGGTGGTGATAATGGTGATGATCATATGATGGTGACAATGATGGAATTGGTAATAATTGTGATAACAATAATGGTAATGGTGGTGGTGATGAGGATCAAGATGGTGGTGATGATGGTGATGATGATGGTGATGGTGATGATGATGAAGATGGTGATGGTGATGATGATGAAGATGGTGGTGGTGATGAGAATCAAGGTGTTGGTGATGATGAAGATGGTGATGGTGATGGTGATGATGATGAAGATGGTGGTGATGGTGATGATGAGGATGAAGATGGTGGTGGTGATGAGGATGAAGATAGTGGTGGTGGTGATGATGATGAAGATGGCGGTGGTGGTGGTGAAGATGAAAATGGTGGTGGTGATGGGGCTGAAGATGGTGGTGATGGTGAATGGTGGTGGTGATGATGAGGATGAAGATGATGGTGATGGTGATGATGAAGATGGTGGTGATGATGATGAAGATGGTGGTGATGATGAAGATGAAGATGGTGGTGGTGATGATGAGGATGAAGATGGTGGTGATGGTGATGGTGATGGTGATGATGAGGATGGTGGTGGTGGTGATGATGAAGATGAAGATGGTGGTGGTGGTGATGATGAGGATGAAGATGGTGGTGATTGTAATAATGATTCTGTGATGGTAATGATAGTAAATGCTGTTTGGTGATTAATGACAATTTTACTGGAATTCCCAAGTTTGGTAAACAAGATACTGTGTGAAGAATTACTTGGCTTGAGAAAGTCCACTGGAGTAAATGAAAGCTCGCCTACTAAATTTTAAGGTTGGTAGAGACTATAATATGTTAAAGGTAATGTTCAGTTTTTCTCCCTCAAAAACTTTGTCACATTTCTTGGATTTTCGTTGGTAAATAGCAAGATACTAGCAATACTAAATACTTAAAGTGAAATATTTTACAGGTAAAAAATAATGAAAGCTCGCCTGCTAAATTTTAAGGTTGGTAGAGGCTTAAACTATAATAATTATGTTCAGATTAATATATCAAAACTTGTGTCAAATGATTGTGATTGTGCTGTGGATGTTGATTTTACTCAAGGGGGTGGGGGCACTAGAGGCTGTGGCGTAGCATGGGACTATATAACCACTGTGGTTGGCCAGGCATGATGGGGAGGGGGGGGGGTCTATAATTGGCTTGATGAATTTGGTTCCTATTGGGACGTTGATAAGTATACAAGTAAAAGAAGTGTGCATTTACAGGTCCACCGATCTCTCTCGCTCTCTCTCCCTCTTTCTCTCTCTCATTCACTATGTCTATACCCCCTTGGTGGAGAAACCATATTTTTGCAAATATTCGTAGATCTATATAAATAAATAAAACCATGTTTTTTATGCATGAAAAAGTGTGGTCTTACGTCGATTCCTCTGCAAAATGAGGGGAGACCTTGGTCTCCATCAACCATCCTAATTCAACATTGTGTTTTCATCGATCAAACGATTGACTGCCGCAACCGCAGGAACGATAATAAAAATGTGCCTTCCCGTATTTGTTTCAAAAGTCTACTCTTCCATGTAAATCCATCGTCTTATTCGTCTTTGAAGTTCTCATAATTACAAGCAGTCTGATTCACTTATTTACGCCTAAAATATGATTGTACCCCAATTGATGGATAATAACATGAGTGTACCAATAAATCTCATCCATGCCATATCACGCAGTACTTATCTTATAAATTCTATCGATGTCAAGATCGGCACTCCGAAATAGGCGCAATACAAAACTTTTTTTTATGCCAACTTGCATGCAAACCGTCAAGTGACCCGTCTTATAGTACAGAGAATTAGACAACAAAGAAAATGATAAACAAAAGCGGCAATCTGTCCTGCAATCGTTCTCTGTCTGTTTTGTCTCTTTTGTGTCATAGGCATTCTCCTTGACTCGCTTTTATACGACTTCCCCCTTTCAATTTAATAACGCAACGTCCGATAAACAACTTTATCCCTACACAAAGTGCAATTTAACGCTCCTTTGTATAACTTCCTCGTGCTGCTCGCATTACATAGTGGCTAATTCTTGCGTCACGTGATCGATGACGACTGGTGAGCTACAAGTCGTTTTGGTGTTTGGGGGAAATGCTTTCTTCCTCACTGTTTAGGTGACTATATCCTTCAGGGTATGCCGTTGAAGAAAAAAGATCATCTCCCGGCGTGAGTTCTGCTTCATTAGAGTCACAACAACAATATTTGAACAACAAATAAGGTAACTTCAAGCTTGTTTTTTAAAATAAATTTTTAAACAGTATTATCATTATCAGTATTATTTTTGACTGTTATCTTTATGATTTTACTTTTATGCTATTGATGTTACTGAACGACCCAATCGTGGTTTTTATATTATACAAGTTTCTGGACATGTGATATACAAATTAAACATGTCCAACTGTTTTCAACTTCACTTTGGTCAATATTTGTGCATCATATACCTTATAAAACCTATTGATATTTAAATGTGCCCATATTAGGCTATGGAAAACATCATTGTTATATTTTATTATATTTATTTTATGTTAAGCACGACCTTTTGTGATAATATGATTGAAAACATTCAAGAAATTTGAATCTGATAGATAAACAACATGAAACACCGCCTCAAATAATGTGACCTCATTTTAACACTTCTAGAATGAAATCGACATGTCTGCCACTTCATTTGTTGTTGTTATTGTTGTTATTATTACTGCTATTATCATTATTACCATTAATATTATCATTGGCGGATCTAGGGGCTCTTCCGGCCCGTGCCCCCCCCCCCCTTGGAAGAAAAGTATGCATTTTGACCATAAAGGATCCGATCTTTTGTCGATTGTTTTCATTCTAAAAGGGGGGGGGGGGGGCACAATCAACAAAAGGGTGATTGTGCCCCCCCCCCCCTTTAGAATGAAAACTTTTTTTGTTGTTGCTTGTCTGAGAATTATGGAGGGAAACTGGACCCCCATATATCCCCCCCCCCCCCCAACTGAGGGAATTTTGGAGGTCTGGCAAAAAAAAAAAAATTGTCGCCACCCGCAAATTTATGTTCCTTATTGTTACTAGGCCTATAACGAAAGCATAGAAAAGGAGTGCACAACCGTTGCCATATTGTGTCATTAATCCCTCAACTTTTGTCCTGAAATTAGCAAGCTCCTTGAAAATCATCTTAGCCATTTCAAAATAGAAATTATTTATCTTTTTAAATTAAAAAAAAATGATGAGGTGGGGGGGGGGGCGTGGGGGAAAAGGGTTAGATCGAATTGATTCAATGCTAAATCTATTTTTGAAATATCACCTATGAAAACATAGCTGGCTGGGGACAAACATGAGATTATTCAACAAATGTTAATGTATTAACGTGAGTCACCTTGAAAATAATTATTACCTTTGCTGACAAACAACAACAACCAATCAATCAATCACCAATGTATTCCTCTTTTTCGTAGAGGGCGTGCATGCAATAAGCAACATCAAAAGTAAATGGCCATAACCCAAACCGGAATCTTGATCATAATGGCCTTAATTTGTAGCGGTTATTTCATTCCTTAGGCCATAGGCGATCTTGAGATTGAGGTAACTATCTTTATTGTGTTGAAATGTTATTGGTGTTATTCGTATTTCAATGTTTTGTGGTGTATGAGAGATGAATAAGACAGTTAGCAGCTTAGCTGCGCGAAGTATTGTTTACAAAATTACAATTCACTTTATTATGTGCAGTGGCTCGGTGCTAGCTGTGCAGGAGTCATCTTTAGGCAGGAATACGGTACGCCTTGTGCTGTGTTCATTTGTTACAGTGTAATTCAGTGTAGCACTAGCAGAACTCGCTGCGGCCAATATCCCCTGCGCCTGCTGAGAGTAGTACGGTATGTTTTGTTTAGTTTTTCCGCCTAGCCTAAGGCTAAGTAGCATATATCACTCTGTACTAGGTCTGCCTGGCATAGAGCTGTGCCTATGCAGGCATCGGCGGGAGGAACAATAAAGGTGTTAAGTTTGTATTTTGTTAGTCACAACTGTTGAACTGATGATGAGTAAGTTTTTCAACCTGTGCTGTCTGCTGAAATGATTGATGGTGAGGGGTTGTTGGAAAATTAGCAATTCATTGAAATGGTTACGATAAGAAACTTCTAACTTAGACTGTGGACTAGCATGACCATGATTAGTTTAAGTGGTGTGAATGCTGTCTTGAAGACCACTCATCCCATGTACAACACTAGACCGAAATTTTCTGTCTCTCGTTCGTTAGCCTCTTGAAGAGCTACATTGTACGAACGAGAGACAGAATTTTCGGTCTAGTACAACACTACAAGACCAGGTGAGGTAATATAGAGTCTAGTTAGTTAACACACCAATTTTGGATGACTTTTGAGTTTGGTTGTGAGTGACAAAGTTATACTTTATGTAGAAGCATTTTCATTGGCAATTCTGGAACTTGGAAGGATGATGTTCAACTCCAGGAAAGAGTTCCTTTTGTACTCCCCCCTCCCCTATAAAAGTTATATTTCCACTCTACTCTTTCTTTCCATTCCCCTCTCCTTCATCTTTTCCACTCGCGATTCATCATAGTCATCAAACTAACCATTTTTGTCTTGTCCGCTGCGGGAATTGAACCTGGTACATGTACATGTACCTCAACTTCAGGTCTGCAGACCAGCGTCGCATTGATCGCGCCACAAAGGCGAGTTGACAGCTGACTGTATTTCTGGCATTAAATATGTGCGCTTCTCTTGACGGAATAAACCGTATTAATTATATTTTCAAAAAATTAATTTTCTATGACTTTCTCATCGACATTATAACAATTATACATGGTAGGATATTTATTTCCGACCATGTATATATTTTTTTTCAATTTTATGAGGGGAAGGGGGGTACAAAAGGAACACTTACCCAATTCTATTTTCAAACTTGATTATCATCAATTTATGAAATGGGAATCTGCATTGGTATTATTATACCAAAGTATTTTGTAAAGTAATGTTTTCATTTGTTTGGTTTTAGCTGCTCTTTGCAAACAGCAATCTAGACCTATTTAATATTTTTTAAATGAAAAGTGGCTTTGTGTTGAGAGAGAGAAAAAAAAAGGGAAAAAATAATTTTGTATTCATACATTTATAGATCTATATCTATATTTTTTTAAAAATATTAGATGTAGTTCAAGAAGACATTGATATACATGTACATGTAGTCATGAAAAGAAGGAGGGGATAAAGCTGATTTACTTTATAGCAATTAATAATCATGTGATGTCTTTCACTAAAGTAAACATTTAGATTACCATACATATTAATGTACACTGTACACTGTAAATGTAGGCCTGACACAATTGCACATATTTGCAATTGAACCATATTATGGCTATTATAGCTAATATGCCCTGTAATCCTTAAATTGGCAAGAATTCTACCTAGGATATCAAAAAAACCCCAGCAGAACGGATGTATAGATTCAATGTATGGAGCGGAGGTATATAGTGCAGCAAAATCAGATTTGCTGTCAATTGCTCATGGTCTAGTGGTAAAGGCGTCTGGTCAGACTTTTAGAGTATTCTCTTTCTACACTGCACCCGCGTTTAAGGTCCCGGGTTGGAATCCCGCTCTTTCTTGCTGATAATTTTTTTCAGTTACGAATCGATAACGATGGCGTTTATTCTGTTATAAATAACTGAATTTCAACAATGAAAACCAAGAAACTTGACTGATTATTCACTTGTTCAGGCGGATTTAATGGCGGCTCGGCATAATAACGACTTTGGCCCATATTATTAACAAATTGCATCTTATCATTTTAATTATATTTGTGCGTTCTAAAGTGGTACATGTACATGCACATTGTAAACATGCATGATCTTATCACTTCTAAAATTTGATAAATTTTGAAGTCATAGGGTGTTTATATTAATGATATCATATGTACCCGGTAGTTTGTAGATTATCTTGAAAACCTTCCCTTGTTTGTACTTCTGTCAAAGGTTGATGTTTATTGATAAAGATAATTACTTGCTTAACACTTGATTTGATCAGGCATGCCTACGATAAAGAAATATAACTTATCATTCATGAAAGATAGATTTTAACCTTAAAGTGAAAATGTGAACTATTATTCAAATATGCAATTTGATATGAAAACACATTTGTCCAAGAAATTATGTACCAAGTTTCTCGTCCCCTCCTTCATAATTTTGGCATGCCACTGTATTTTTGTTATTTGTTTTGTTTTAAAATGAAATGAATATTTAGTCTGAGGATACTGTAATACAAGTACAGTGTAGTGCAATTTTACAATTGTTTTGAGCCTCTTAAAGTGCATACATGTACAAATGAAATTGAAATAAGAAAACCTGTTGTTAAAATGGACCCAATGGCAGTTTTACATGTATGTACAGGAAAAATATCAAATATCAGATAACATGGAACCGCCTCCTAATTTAAAGGAATTGGCACCAGGCGGCCGTGGGGAAAGTCAGGATTGCGTAAGCCCCATTTGCTCGTACACAAAGTTGTGCATTGTATGTGTCCATTGGACTTACTCCAAATTGCAATTACATTCGGACTGCACGAGAGCTCGAGCTCGGGCTGAGCGTGCACGTTGCGCGGTGGCCAGCCTGTCCGAAGTTTGCGCCCAGCAGGGCAACGGCATGATCAGGTAAGAAACACAGTGCCTTCTCGCAGCATAAGAACGTCCACAATCTGCGGTTGAGTACTATTCAAATACAATAAAACCTGGGGGTGTTTCATAAAGCTGTTCGTAAGTTACGCACGACTTTACGAACGACTGGTGATCAGGTCTTGTGCTAAATGATTGAGAATATGATTAGTATAGCACCCAAGAACATGTTCCAGTCGTGCGTAAAGTCGTTCGTAACTTTCCGAATAGCTTTATGCAACACCCCCCTGCATAAAGACCACTCAAGAGAGAAAGGAAAAGTGGTCTTTATGAGCAGGTGGTGTTTATGTACAGGTTACTTCAATACATGTTTCAGTGAGAAACATTTTTCAAGGGAAACAAAACTTATGGTCTTTATGGACAGGTGGTCTTTCTATACAGGTGGCACTAAAGCAGGTTTGACTGTAGTACGAGCATCAAATGTTGATTTTATAACAAGATTTTCCAAGTTGAAATATACTCCTAATAAACCATACAGTGACTTGTGAGCAGACTAGTTGATGCACCCATGTGGAATACATAAAATTTGAATGAAGGGCGCCACTAAACCTAAAACAACAAGAACACCACGCAATTTTGCCTATGTGTTATATATGCGTTATATATGCGTTATATTAAAATGTTTAATTATTATTAATATATCTGAGTGATACACGTCTGTAAAAAAAAACCCAATTACACACACACACACACACACACACACACACACTGTTGCGATTGCATATAGAATAAGGGTCCATGCGGAACCGAACTCAGAGTTGGGTTCCGTCCGAGGGTAATATGTTTTCCTTCAGTTTCTTCATACTCCTAAACCGTTAACCCATAGAAGGCCAGGTAAAGTGTTTTGAGGTTGATTTTATAAGTTTTAGCTGTAGACAAATTATTTTTTTAGGTGATTGGTATATATAGATATATGTACATGTATACACTTTAATAAAAGCAGGAAAAATGATTGTAACAGATTGATTCTATACATGTACATGTAGTTACTGAACTTTAAGAAAAATCTAAGATAGGATAAAAAAGAAATTAAATTTTAGATTTGTAATCATTCAGAGACAATTAGTAACTCAAATATTTCCCTTACGAGCAGACCTTATTTTACTTTTTTGTTAAAAGTACATGTCTGAAAATGAATGATAAAATAATTACATGTACATATGTTACATTATAGAACATGTTACAGAAATACTTCATGTGCTGCGCTTTACAATGTTATTTATTTAATATTATAATAGTCCTGGGGGGCGTTTTGTCTGTGATTTTTACCGACAACTGTTGTATAAGCTACTGAAATCCTTGCACCGGTAGGTATGATGAAGCATTTTCTTTGAAGAAAATTTAAAATCTTATGAACTGTCCTGTACATCACAAACGTAGAGTTGCCGAAAAAGGAAATCCCAGAGTTTTCCAGTTTGTGTTTGATTTGTTACTACATGCATGTGTACTGTACATACATGTATAGTATTTGAAATTGTAACTTCAGTAATGTGGTCCTTTCATAAATTCTGCTTTTTTAACAAATCCAAAGCAATGCCAACTGTGGCAATTCAATCTATTGTACCATCCTGTGTTATTTTGGACACCATGACTGGAATATTGAATATTTTTTCCCTCCCCCCTACAGTTCATATCATAAGCACTCATGTGTACACATATCCCAATGCCAAATTCTATTGTATGGACCAAAATAGGATCAAGCTCTTCAGAATTGGAAGGAGCCAACAAAATATTGTCATACAATGGTACTTGCTCTCCAGGTCAATGCTAAAACACAAAAGACAATTTCGCGCTACATAAAGTATGTATTCATAGCTTTCTTGTTCACAGGTGCAGAGAACATGCACACTCAGCTTTGGGAATGTATTGTACAATTTATATTGTACAGTTTATGGAGGTAAAAGAATCACCTCAAGTGTCTTTGTTAATGATTAGCAGCAAATACTGTACACGGTGAGTATTAATAATAGTTTTAAAGGCAAGTTTGTAGCCCCCAAATTTTGAAGAAGCCAGATATAGTGTACATGTACATGCATTTGTTGTATTAAAACACTCATAGCTACATTCCTATACTTCGTGTGTAGAATGTAGGCAGTCATACACCTCAACTTTTTAAAACACCACTGCACAAAAGTCACCAACATTCACTCAAAATCGGCATTTAATTTACAAAAACCGACCCCAAAATATCAAAGAAATACAATAAATTCAACTCACCGATGTTGGAAAAGATATTTCCAAAAATGAAATCCGTAATTTACTGTTGATTCTCGCGAAACGAGCTATCGGAGTCATTGTGTACATTTCCTGGTCGCTATCTCCCCAAAAGATTTTTGTCCTTAAAAATTCGGTCCCTGTGGCATACACGGAAAAGTCCCGATTTTCTGTGTGCGCGATCGTAAAGATCGATGTGCGCTTGCGATCCCGAGTTTCTTCGTGGACAAAAATTTTATTGGCCGATTTTAGTCTAAGACATCGGCAGTATGTAAACAACACGCGATCGTGAAACAAATCGGCGGGGATTTCTCCGGTTTTGGACAAGATTTTGACTTTGGATTTTGCTGAAAATATCAAAAGTTCTTCCTAACGGCCATTTGAGGTAGGAGTGAGATTTTTAAGGGCTGAATTTGAAAGCAAGTATTTAAAATATTTATCTTATTTTCCCCCCATACCTTTAGTACATGCGACAGAAAATACCAACTATTTTACAGTAATGTAGCCATGAGTGTAATAGTCTGCTACTCTGCTGTATGTATTTACATTGTATATGCAGGCTTGTGTATGTGTACATGTGATTTTAAAAAGAACCACACATGTACATGTATTGTACGTGTACATGTAGCAGTGACAAAAATATGAGAGCACATGAGCTACAAAATTAGCTCCACATGGAAATACTTTTAAAAAAGGCTATGGGGAATAAATTGTAGGCATATATATGTTTGGTGAAGAAAAAAAAATTGACAATAGACCTGTTCACAAATACATGTATATTCCAATTTTATGCATACTTTTTATAAAAACAAAAAACATTTCTGCACACACTATGCCCATTTTTGTTGCATGACCATATTGTGTTTGATGCCAGGAATTTTAAAAACGAGAATAAGCTTTGAAATCCTTAAATTGGCAACACAGTGACAGGTTAAAAAATCACCATTGGCAGTTTTTCAACTTTTCAACATATTTCTTACCATGTATCATTGTTTTCAAAGACATTACACCTTATTAGAACCATGTAGTACTAAAATAAAATATTATTGTTGCCAATATTAAGAATAAAGTGCGATCAATTTAGCCCTTAATAATTCCTGTACGGAAAGGGTTAAATAGTACTCAATGAGGTATCAAAGTACAGAGTGGGGGTGTGTCATAGGCAGTCAGTCTATTGACTGTTTGCCAATGCTTGTAAGGAGTAGGCCTTCATTGTGGTCTACAGGTACAGTGTTTATAATGGGTGAAACAACAGAAGAGGAAATGAGATAAATTGCTAAACTCATCATGACTTTTTAGCGAAAATTGAGGGCTTGCTATTTGTAGTTGCTACACATGAACAGGTAGATGGACACGATGGACATGTAGGCCTACATTTCGAAGGTGAGTTGGCCGGGGAGTTGGCTACATTGACATGACTGTATTGACAGTACTTTTAGTAGGACTACAGTGTACATAGTATTAAACGTGCATGTAATAATGAATGTGGATGAAAATCATATTATATAATGTACATCTACATGTACATATACAGTGTACATGCAGGCTTGTCGGCAGAAAAAAGAACAAGCATGGTTGATATTGACAGAAATATGGCTTTACAGGAATCGCATAGGGGTGATCTGAGAGGTCCAAAGTAATTTTGCAGGTTGGAAGTATGCATTGACACATTTTGGTCCATATGGAGGGAAATACAGCCTTATGACATCCCAGGGAGGTGGTTTTGGAGGAACAAAGCAACTTTGGAGATTGAAAGTAGGCATTGACTGATTTATTACCCTTGTAGGGTACCCTTGTTTGAGAAATCTACACATGGTTTTTATTTTCTGAAATTCCTCACCCTTGGTACCAACACCAATATCTGATCTGATATCTTTAGCATGGTAGTATGTTCAGCTCCATCTCCTGTGAACATATAAAAACTATTTCATGTTATAATATATCACTTCATATTCTTATCTTACTTTGTTAGGCATACACTGTACATGTCTATACATTTTTTCTGTATCTGTATATTTTTGCCAGCTTCCATCAAAGTGTAATCGTTATTGTTTTTTTACATGTACTGTCAATCTGTCATGTACTTGCACGATACCCCAGGAGGGTGATTGAGAGTTAATAAGCTATAAAACTAAACCAAGGGTGTTAGTGTTACATGTTGATCAACATTCAATAGGGTTATAAATCAATACATCTCTTTAATGTTTTATATATATATTGAAATACCACTGGGCCATAAAAGACAAGTCTATTTGATAGAGGATTATAAAAGAGCAGAATTCATGTATGTAGTATTCAACAATATGTCTGACATTCTTTAAAGGATTTATGATCAGATTTGACATGTGTACATATACATGTACACATGTAGTTCTTCACCCCATACATATATAAATCTCCTGAATGTTGTACTGCTACATGTACATGTACATGCACATGAGCCATTGTTAATTTTGTTACCTACAGTACATGTATAATGGACATACATACATACAGGCTTATAATCCATATTTCACAAGTAAATCTGAGTGCTCAGCTGTGAGCAGGAGATTCAAAACCAACCTTGCATTAAATTGGCTAAAGTGACTACATTGTCTTTCCCAGTCTTTTCTGAGCCAACATTCGCTTGTTGACTGACTTCACTAATGTGGCCCCAGATGTAGGCTACACTTTGGCTGTGTTTATATTGGTGATAAAGGTATTGGTGTGAAGGATAATACAAGACCTTATCTTATTTCTTCAGGTCTCAAACATTGTTTCCTCATTTACCTTTATACCTCACTTTGTTATGTTTACATATGTATAAACTGTAGGCCTACTTGTATCTTTCATTCTTTTTCTTTTGAACATTGGGCCTAAACATACGGAGCCCGTTAGGGGACATAAAATGACACGATTTTTTTTTTTTTTATCTCGGGGCCCCGACTTATTAACTCGGGGCCCCGACTTATTATCTCGGGGCCCCGACTTATTATCTCGGGGCCCCGACTTATTAACTCGGGGCCCCGACTTATTATCTCGGGGCCCCGACTTATTAACTCGGGGCCCCGACTTATTAACTCGGGGCCCCGACTTATTATCTCGGGGCCCCGAGTTATTATCTCGGGGCCCCGAGTTATTATCTCGGGGCCCCGAGTTAATAACTCGGGGCCCCGACTTAATTATCAGCATACGATACCATGCATATGTACGGGGCTCCGTACATTATGCATACACTACCAGCCGTATCAACAATCCCCATGCTGTTTTAACGCGCCATGCTTGCCTAAGTCACCATACCTTACAGTCAAGAATGGACGAACGAGAACAAGAACAAAATGATGTGATTTAGGTTTGTTTCGAAATGGGACTTAATTTGTATAAAGATATAGTCACGGTTCTTGCAACAGAGTGCGGAATTATCATTTCTACCCGTCATTTGCATGGGCGTCGGAAGGGATTTTTGATTGGTCCGGCTCCGCCTGCCGTTCCGTAGGCACGGTGCGTGCCACAGGCACGCCAGCCAAAAAGGTAGATTATTGGTCAGGCTCAAGCCGGGCCGGCCGGGCCGGCTCCGACGCCCATGATTTGAAACGGCTTCTCAGACAGCTTGGTTTGTTTAGAAGAAAAAACTACAGTCACATCGGTGAGGTAGTTGAATTTGTCCAAAGGCAGGTTGAGCGATCGGGTCGTCTACATGGTTACCGGTGGATGTTTGAAAAATGTTTAGCACATCATATTAAGTGTAAAAAAGATAACCACTATAGATGGGTTGGCAATGTAAGGGGGAATTAATAAATGTAACAGAAACAATATGTGAATCCTGGTATTAAAATTGTTTTCTTTCATTAAATTTATCATCATCAACATCATCTACATCTTTCTTTTATTTCTCAGTATTTCTCTTATCCACGTTTTACTGGTTAAAATAATGAACATAACTGAAATAAATAAAAGAAAACAAGATAATCATTATTTTTATAATTTTTGGTACATAGGCAAATTTATTTTCATTCATTTTTATCAATGTGACTTGCGGCCAGTACGCACTCGGCCGGTACTAATGGTAACAGCGCCATCTAAGATCAAAACTTTACAATATCCGGGCTATTGTCATCATTCATTTAATTCTATCACAGATTTTAAAATTGCATTGCATTGTCACTTACGAGCTGAAATTTATCTGACATTGATAACTTGGCAGCCGATCATAAATGTATCTGATTTTGACATACTTCAAGCTCACCTTGACAAAATGTATACCTTTCTATTTTAGTAGCTGTTTGTGTATTAATCCATAGATCAATGAAAATCCAAAGAATTTCAGATTGACATTCATAAAGAGCATAACAACAGTTTGTCAGATTTGATTAAATATAACAATCTGACAATGACAACACATATTTTTCCTAATAAATCAGGATTCACATATTGTTTCTGTTACATTTATTAATTCCCCCTTACATTGCCAACCCATCTATAGTGGTTATCTTTTTTACACTTAATATGATGTGCTAAACATTTTTCAAACATCCACCGGTAACCATGTAGACGACCCGGTCGCTCAACCTGCCTTTGGACAAATTCAACTACCTCACCGATGTGATTGTAGTTTTTTCTTCTAAACAAACCAAGCTGTCTGAGAAGCCGTTTCAAATCATGGGCGTCGGAGCCGGCCCGGCCGGCCCGGCTTGAGCCTGACCAATAATCTACCTTTTTGGCTGGCGTGCCTGCGGCACGCACCGTGCCTACGGCACGGCAGGCGGAGCCGGACCAATCAAAAATCCCTTCCGACGCCCATGCAAATGACGGGTAGAAATGATAATTCCGCACTCTGTTGCAAGAACCGTGACTATATCTTTATACAAAAGTCCCATTTCGAAACAAACCTAAATCACATCATTTTGTTCTTGTTCTCGTTCGTCCATTCTTGACTGTAAGGTATGGTGACTTAGGCAAGCATGGCGCGTTAAAACAGCATGGGGATTGTTGATACGGCTGGTAGTGTATGCATAATGTACGGAGCCCCGTACATAATTATGCATGGTATCGTATGCTGATAATTAAGTCGGGGCCCCGAGTTATTAACTCGGGGCCCCGAGATAATAAGTCGGGGCCCCGAGTTAATAAGTCGGGGCCCCGAGATAATAAGTCGGGGCCCCGAGATAATAAGTCGGGGCCCCGAGATAAAAAAAAAAAACTCGTGTCATTTTATGTCCCCTTAGGGGCTCCGTATAAACATGTGGTAAAAAGGTTTTTTCTTGTTTAATGTGTTAATGAAAGGATTGTTGGATGTTGTCAGGTGTTTAAATGGAAGGTTGAGTTCTGGGAAAGGTAAAATATCATTTGTGAGCTTTCTCATTCCTTTTATGTTGATAGTTTGGAAGATTATCATAGAACTAGAATTGTCCCCTGAAAAGGATTGCTCTTCAAATGCAACCACATTCAAAATAGGGCAAGAAACAGCTGAAATGTTTGGGCCGAACATTTATGTGTAGTCCCATATCCACATTTCTGTGTGTAGTGCATGCGACTCTCAGCAGGATTGCATCAATTTATCATTTTGGTGATTCCAAGACCTTAATTACAGCATACATCAATTCTAATGTGCTACAGGTACATGTAGATATAATCAACCTTTTAATAGACCGCTTTGGTAATGGATGCAAAGTTTATACATGTGTACTGTTCTTGACAAGCTGAAAGCTTGCCGGACATAGCAAAAAGTAATATATGCAAACTGCATTGCAAGCATTGAGGCTCGTTTATAAAAAGCAGGTTTAATAATGGTACATCTCGTCACTAGGTGCTCAGAGAAGAAATGTGCATAAATTTGAATACATTACAGAACCTCTCTTTTGCTTTGAGGCAGTTTCTTTCACAATTCACTCCCATGACGAGAACCTAACTTTATCTTTAATTTTTTTTTTAAGCTTAAAAAAAAAGTTCTACTAACGAGCAGGCGCGATGGTTTAGTGGTAGAGTAGTGGTCTAGTAACTGGGAGGACCCGGATTCAAAACCCAGTGGATACATGTAAGGTAGCAATGCCCTTTAAAGGCACTACAACGAATTCAGAATCGTGCTGCCTGTATTGTCTCAAAGGCAAGGAAATGTGATCATGTGTCTCCCTTGCTACTTCATTGGTTGCCTGTCCCCAAGAGAATAATGTATAAAGTTGCACTGTTGGTTTATCAGTCCATTCATAATCTAGCCCCACGCTACATTTCCAGTTTGTTTTGCCCCATCCAGCATTCACATTATTCATTACGCTCAAGGTTAGGCCCTTTTCTTCTTCAAATCCCCCACTTTTAATTAGAAGAAAGGTCAACAAACTAACTTTTTCTGGTCCTACCATTTGGCATAGTTTACCCTTAAACATTCGTTCCTGCCCTTCAGTTGAATCTTTCAAAAGAATCTAAAGACTTATTTGTTTTCTCTATGATTGGATTTGGTTGTGTGCACTTGAAGGGCAAAATCATTACTGGTAAAAAAAACGTTGTTTTATCTTTTCTTATTGTAAAGAGCCTTGAGCATGTTTTTATGGTAAGGCGCTATATAAATACAGTGAAACCCGCTCTAGCGACCACCTGTATGTAGACCATAATTTTTGTTTCCCTTGAAAAGTGTTTCTCATTGAAATGTGTATTAACCCTTTCAGGACAGGAATTACATAAGGGCTAAATTGATCACATTTGTTCTTCAAATTGGCAACATTATTTCTTTTAATGATACATGTACATGGTTCGAATCGGATGTAATGTCATGAAAATAATAAACATGGTTAGGAACTTTGTCGAAAAGTTGAAAAAATTGCCAATTTCGACAAAAAAAACCAATGATTTGGGAACCTCTCAATGTGTTGCCAATTTAAGGAATTTAAAGCTTATTTCCCTTTTTAAAATTCCTGGCATCAAATGCAATGTGGTCATGCGTGCAGAAACTTTTGCTCTTTCTATTTATGCATTTGGTATATTTTTTTAGAGCTCTGCATCAAAAGTTATTGAGCCAAACTACAAAATGTGATCAATTGTCTTGAAAGGGTTAAAGGAACCTGTACATAAAGACCACCTGCTCATAAAGACCACTTTTCTTGTCTCCCTTGAGTGGTCTTTATAGACAGGTATTTATCATGTATTAATCCTCATTAATTACCGAGTTTCTCAGAGAGAACTTGAAGTTGTCCGTCTCCTGCTTTATACTTACAGTGCACAGGCATGCATTATTAAAATAAACTATCAGACCATCAGTCAACATGATACATGCACATATTTGTAAACATGTGTCTTATGCCTTTCTGCCTCTTAATAGTAGATATGAACATGTACATGTAAGTGACATTTGCATAATATAGCAATATAGGGATATTACATTTTTCAACTCCCTACCAACAAAAACAAAAAAAGGGAGAAGAAAAAAGTAATAAACAAAAACAAAACATGACTCCTGCTCATGTACTTGAACAGGAAATTGTGAATTTGGTTGATCATCAGGTTTGAGTTCCATAGTATGATAGTACAGGATTATTTCAGCCCTGGAAAAAAGCAGGGTTAACCCCAACCTTTGGTGGTGCTAAATGTCGAAAGATGGGGCTAACCGCTCTGACTAGGGAGATAGTACGGGACTAAAACTGCAAATGAGAACGTCATAAAAATAGTGCAGGGAAAAGGATCGTACGGGGTAAAGGATCGTACAGGGTCAAAAAAATCAAGTGTAAAAAGCCTATAAGTGAGCATGGGGGGAAATAAGGTCGTCCTTTAATAGAGACAGGAAGTCTTTCTTTACAGGTAGTTATGTATTGACTGTAGTCTCTGAACACATGTACAATTATGTAAGTTCATTTTGCTTTAAAAGAGGAAAGGCATTTCAGGGGAGCGTTTCATCAAGTGTTTTTGTCAGTGATTTTTACTGACAAATTTACTCTCAGCCAATCAGATGCAAGGATTTCAATAGCTTATAACAGTTGTCGGTAAAAATCACTGACAAAACTCCCCTGATCTACATACATGTACACAGTGCAGGCGAAAACAAATTCTAATTTCTATAAACCTTGGCTCTTGAAGAATTCACAAGGACTGAACCATGTTTTTAATGGTCCTTGTCTACTCCTGTGCCCTTGGCTTTATGGTGTTTGTGTTATAAATGGAAGCATTGTTAGGAATTGTTCCTTCAAGCATATGATCTCTCTATTGACAATTGTACACATGCACTACATGTACTAGAGGGAGGAAATGATCAATGATCTGGCACAATAAAAGCACCCCCTTTCAGGAGTTCTTTGTTCAGCTCCTTGAGTATAAAGACCAAGGAGTCTGTTAAACTCCTTGGTAAGATGGTGATCAATTAAAGTGTATTTGTACCAAACTCTTAAAATACTTCCACAACATGTATCAGTAGGACATTGTGTGTGTAGTGCCAATGGACTTTAACAACATGGCAGTGTTACTTGAAGTTAGTTTGCTAGGACAAACCCTTGTCAGTCGAAACACGTTACTTTAAGAGTGTCTGAACTGTAAGACTACTACAGACCCCTGTACTGTACTGTACCAGTACCAGTTGGTATTAAGGAACCTGAGTTAGGCTTCATTCTTTCTCTGACACAGCTGATTTTCTTATAAAGTTTCTTTATTAATTATATGACAGACCCAAATATGACATTCAATTTGGGTCTTTTCTTGCAGACTAACTTGAAGCTGCCAATGAAGTTTGACCTTCATCATGTGCCATAGAAATATGTTAAAAATTAACATGCATTTAATGAGACGTTAGTAAACAACATGGACATTTGTATGACAGGGCTGAATTGATCACATTGTGTTCTTCAAATTGGCAATAATATTTGTATTTCAACCCATAGCAGTTCAGACTTTTATTAATCAGCTTTCCTTCCTCAAATTGACAACAATTATTTTTACTTTTAAAGCAACTCCTACATAGTTAGAAAAAATCAAAAAAGATTTTAATTTTTGTTTGAATTCCTGGCATCAAATGCAATATGGTCATGCAACAAAAATGAACAAGTGTAGTGTTTACTCATGTATCTGGTATATTTTGTTTCATGAAACAGAGCCCTGATTGTAACATTAGATGTAGTATTAACAGACTTCAGGTCGCCAATGTGTAACCATAACAACGCACACTGAATGCAATTGATTGAAATGCCTGGGAATGGAGATCCGCATAGTAGTTAATTTTTGATGAGTTCTCTTATTATTAGTGCACCCAAATCAAGATAATACCACCCACCATATCAATGCACACATCATATTGTACAAATCTTCGCCATAGCTCCATGCTATCATTAAAGGTCACATTGTAAATCTACTCATCTTCAATGTCTCCACTTTTTCTATCTGGATAATTAATTCCAGTAGAGCATGTGATGAAATTTGGTTGGTTGGCATCAATCGTGAATTCCATTTTTCATTATTGCTGTTGAGTAAGAATAGAAAGTGGACAATAGGCCTGTCTGGCATTTTGATGAAGCCTGATGCACTGACAGCGTCAAAGGAACAGTGTGGGGCAGGGTAAAAAAAAAAAATGTTTTTGGTTATGTGAGCTCTTTTTGGAAAAAATTTGCTAGTTAATGTACAGCGGGATGTGATTGCAATGTTAAAAAAATTCATTGTCATTATTATTTTTTACTAGAGCCGTCCTTTTATTTACTTTCCGGAGCTCTATTTGAACTTTGCAGAGCTACATGTACTTAACCAGCCCATTGCTTCCATGTATTATCATTGTTTTTTTTGAAGTAGCTACAAAGAAATACTGATCATGACATGACAAGTTTCAGGTAAATAGATTATTGCTTTAATATTTAATACCTCTTTGTAGTTCTTTCACAGTTTCAGTCTCATTTTCTATTGTTTTGTGTGTCATACATGTAGTTTTAGATACCTACACATATATTATTTATAACCTGCATTTATTCTCTCTTCTTGAGCCATAGTGGTTGGTTTGTTGTACATGTACACGTATTGTTTTATATTTAACTGAAACTACAGTAGGATGTATTAAAGAGACACCAAAAACCACTAGGTGTTTTAGAGAGAGTAGACCTACATGTGACAATGCAAACAAGTGAAAGAGAAATATACTCCTGGAAGAGACCTGGGGGCGTTTCATCAAGCGTTTTGTCAGTGATTTTTATTGACAAATTTGCTCTCAGCCAATCGGATGCAAGGATTTCAGTAGCTTATAACAGTTATCGGTAAAAATCACTGACAAAACACTTGATGAAACGCTCCCCTGGGCCCTGATTCATAAAACTTTTTTTTTATACCATTAAGCTACTGAAATCCTTGAATCAGATTGCCAAAGAGGAAAGATGTCTTTAATATAAATGTGGCAGGTATTACTGAACTAGATTTGTGAAACGGGACCCTGTTCATGTAGTGTGTAACATAGTGAAATGAAATGAAAATGAGAGTGAGAGGGAAGGAAAAAGTAAAGATATTGAGATAATGGTAGCGTGAGAGAGAGAGAGGAAGGAGGGAGTAAAGGAGAGAGAGTGCATGGAAGGGAGAAAGATGTCCACAAGGGTGTTAGGCTGTTCGAGGATAAGCGCCTCGAGAGCCTGGACCAGAAGCGACAAGCCCGCAAAGAGTGGATCCCCGACCCTACTTCTGCTGTTGCGTGCCCAATACATGTATGTGGCCGCGTCCGCCTTTGGGCGCCGCTCCCACCTTCGGGCGCCGCTCCCACCTTCGACGTCACTGACGTCATTGTCGATTCCGACAGACTTCCATTAAATTATATATATACGTGTATGTTGTGGTTTTGAAAATACAGGTTATGAGATTTTTAATCTTGAATTCTTGTCTACTTCTATTCCTCTACAGGTGCAGATTTCAAGTAGTATTGATAAAGGATTTGCTTGATCCGTTTGTCTTCATATCACAAGTACTGCATGTCCGCGCCAAACAACGTACATCAGCCCATCCACCTTAGTGCTGCAGGGTGCGTCAGGGGGTGTGACACCCTTCGTGCCCAGGTCCACGGCACCACCGCCCCTATCCTTTGGCCCAGCCAGAGGGCGCTCTTCAACTCTTTCAAAGGCAGCTGTGTCCTGCCATGGAGATAACGCGAACGCGGGAGCACGCAAGGAGCTTGTGCGTGCTCGTCCAGTTACGTGTCCAACTCACCGTTTTTATATTCTGGATCGTGTTGGCGCATCCGTCTGGCGCCCTCTATCTAGACTTCCATTCTAGTCACCACGCCGGCCAAGACTCTTCAAATGTCCCACGAGACGGACTTGGACATGAGACATTATCATGGGCTGTAAAGATACAGCACCAAACACACAGGAAAAGTGTCAATAGGACTCATGTTGATCTACTAGCTGATGTAGTCGCGGAAAATCTCGGTTTGAAAAACTACGGGCAGGTCGGGGAACTCTTGGGACATTATTTATTTGCAGCCGAGAGCTACCATGAAGCGTTGAACGGCAGCATGGAACAGGACTTAGTCGGGAAGATTCGGAGTAAAGCTGAGAGCGCCCTCACAAGACATTCTATGATTGAATGGTTCAATCAACAGACTATACGAAGGAGATTTAAAAGGTCGCTAGTTATTACTGATCCGTCATATCCAAATCAGTGGCATTTAGTGAGTATACAATCAAATATTGGGAAACTACTGTAATTACATTTACATAAAGTGTAATTATACTACTTTCCCAAAGATATTTACATGTACTAGAAAAAGTTACCTGATTCCAGGGGAGTGTTTCATCAAGTGTTTTGTCAGTGATTTTTACTGACAAATTTGCTCTCAGCCAACCAGATGCAAGGATTTCAGTAGCTCATAACAGTTGTCGGTAAAAATCACTGACAAAACGCTTGATGAAACGATCCCCAGGTTTTTACTTTAAAGGTTAGCTTGCCCTTTAATTGTAGTGTGTAAAGATTCACAGGATTTTAAACTCGATGTAGAATGTAGTTGGAATACATTCACCTAGTTTCTACCAGGAAATATTTTGAATAAGCCTGCAAAAATGTCCTTCTTGTCCTTCATTTCTTTTACATGTACGTACGTATGGTGAAAGTGATAGGGAAAGGTTATCTCATGTTTGTGTAAGTGACTTCCTTTCCGGGTCCTCTTGCATAAAAAGTTGTGTTTTTTTCAAAACGCAACTCAAAAGGGTTAAAGTTGATATTTGACCCCAGAGCCTACAGGTATATTACACAACTTTGAAAAAAGATATTCTATAATTACAAAAAAAAAAATTGTGTACTATGTGTAGCATACATGTACATGTACATGTAATTAACATGTACATATGACATTTGTAAATGTCCTATGAAAAGAACTGCTCGTCAAAAGCCCTGATATTCGAAACGTGACGAGAACCAGCTGAAAAGTATAGACCACACTTGCATAGTACCACATATGCATGTGAACGCCCATACAGTGTACATGTACATGTAGTGTATACATGTTATCTGTTTGTGATTTTCATAAAGATTGAGTCAATTTCTTTAAATTCCATAGTCAGCCTTTCCCAAATGTCCCCAAATGCTCCCAGACGGTTTCTTTCACATTAGAGAGTTTTCGAATGTGTCAACGTGAACGCCGTCCTAGATCCTCCCAGCTACAATGGACTGCTTTGTGTAAACGGCATACAAAGTAGGTGAAGTTCACGTTTTAGAGAAGACGGCAATACCATGTTGGACGCGTCCTCGATCCGACTAGTGGACGAGGGAGAAGCCAGTGGACAGGTGAGCCGTTCTTGCACAAAGCACGGTATGCAGTTAACACAAAGCAGTCCATTGTAGCTGGGAGGATCTAGGACGGCCTTCACGTTGAAACTTTCGAAAAACGCTTTAATGTAATCACACGACCAGTGCTCAACTTCACCTATATCCATTGGGATTCATGTTCATCTGTTCATGAACTTGAAGATTTGCCAATTCTGTGGATCACCGATCGGTGAGTCAGTGTGAGTTTGGTAATCAGTGTCATAGAAATGATGTCCATAATACGTTAACATTTATTAAGTATAGAGTCAAACCTGGGGAGCGTTTCATCAAGCATTTTGTAAGTGATTTTTACCGACAACTGTTATAAGCTACTGAAATCCTTGCATCTGATTGGCCGAGAGCAAATTTGTCGGTAAAAATCACTGACAAAACGCTTGATGAAACGCTCCCCTGCTTTAGCGACCACCTGTCTAAAGACCATGATTATTGTTTCCCTCTTGAACAGCATTTCCCATTGAAACATGTATTAAAGGAACCTGTCCATAAAGACCACCTGCTCATAAAGACCGCTTTTCTTGTCTCCCTTGAGTGATCTTTTTGACAGGTTTCACCGTGTCAGGATGATTTTAATTCTATTTTGTTTCTTGTCTCATTTCAGCACAACTCAAAGAACAAAGGAATGGACATCAATGTAACTGGGATATGGGAGCATAACATCACGGGGTCAGGGGTCACCGTAGCTGTCATCGATGATGGTACGTTCCGCTTTCTTGTTTGTTTGTTTTTATGTCGGATTGTCTTAAAACTTGTGGAAATTTGGTGATACATGTATGTGACAAATTCTGATGGTGTCATTAAGAATTGTTGGTTGAGTATTCTAGATTTGAAGTGATAATTAGCCTAGACTTTATAGGCAGGGTTGACACTAGTATAAATGGGTACATTGTACCAATTGTAACTATAAATGTATCAGGGAGCCTATGCATAGTTCCATGATACACATGCTAAAAATGAAAAATGTGGCTCTGGATACCCTGTGGAAAAATGCTACTGTTGCATCCGCCCGTAGGCAAAAGGAGAGTTACCCCCTCCCCCTCCCCCTTCCCCTCCCCCTCCCCCTTCCCCCGTCTTGTGATGAAATCAATGTAATCTTGTACAGTATGTCTCTTCCTTCACCCATCTGTCTGTCTTGCCCAAGGTAGGGGATAGTCTATTGCACTCCATGACTCGTCCATTTTCTAAATTTGTCACGAGGGAGGGGATGGTGAAGGAGGGGTACTCCCTCCACGTGAACATGAAAATTTTGTCAAATTTGTGATAATGGGTCAAATTTTTGTTGATGTCAGCCGCTGTGCAATTTTTGTCCAAGTTTCTTTTTTTTTTAAGTGTTAAATTGGGAAATTTTCCATCAATTTGGTGAAATGGGTCGGGTTGGGCTGCTGAAGTTGTAGTGTACCTCATATCCAGTTTTTTGTTTACCGGTTGGTGTAAAATTTTGTCCAGTTTGTGTGATGGGCCAGCCTGAGCTTATTAGGTCTTTCATTGATGATTGAATGTTTTCCTTTTCTGCAGTGCAACTTGTGACAGTTTTGTGTCATTGGACAAAGTTGTTTGTTTCTGTCCTCGATATTGATTTTATGGTATCCATTTATTTCCATCAACTTTGGAAATTTAGTGTAGATGTAATTATGTTATTTTCTTTTTCAGCTGTAGACATTCATGTCTTTGTAAAAAATTATGAAAGTCTATACCTTTTTTTTTTAAATTCCTAGTTTTGTGTTCTTTTTTTATTGGGGGGGGGGGGGGGAGGGTTCTTTGTTATTTGAGATTAATTTTAACCCAAGTTTTCGTAATAAATTTTTGCTCGTACATGTACATGTTGTACATGGTTGTAATTGCAGTTTTGCACTGTATTAATTGTTTTGTTATACTGTCCAGATTTCCTCAAATTCTTGTTCAATTTGATATTAATATCAATACAAAAATATTTAACAAAATAAGAGGTGGGTGGAAAAACGGAAGGGGCAGAAAAGATAAAATTGAAACCGATTTTTATTAGCCTATTTTACAACATATACATGTACATGGGTAATTCCATAAATATGGGAGCCAATTTGTGACATTTTTGGTGTCCCTTTTACATATGAAACCCACATGTTTGTGTGGCTCTGAGGAAAGACTCAAATAGTGCAGTACGATTGTAAGGTGATTCTAAGGATGACAATGCAACATTATGCTTGGAGATCACTTTACAATCTCACTCCACTATTGGTGTTTTCATTATGAGCCATAAAAACATGTGGGTTTCATGTGTAAAAGGGACACCAAAAATGTCACAAATTGGCTCCCTTATTTATGGAATTACCCACATGCAGTGAAACCTACATGTAGACCTTTTTTTTTTAATTCTAAGGGAGTGTACAAGCCTATATAAAATAGTTTTTCAAGAAGTTCAATTGTGACCCAGGAAAAGTATACATCTGGGGAGCATTTCATATGAGCGTTTTGTCAGTGATTCTCTACCGACAACTGTTATAAGCTACTGAAATCCTTGCCTCTGATTGGTTGAGAGCAAATTTGTCAGTAAAACTCACTGAAAAGCACTTGATGAAACGCTCACCAGGTATATGTATAGCAACCATTCCCTCAGAGAGGAACAGCTTATACATTGTACAGGGCCATGCTTGTATTGTAAGTCTGTAGTGTAATAGTCTAGATTGTAACTTAACACCAGTCCCTGAACATGTACGGTACATAATGTACAGTATGGGTATAAGGATTTGTGTTTACTGAATGAAATGCCAACATAAAGGTATTCCAAGGAGATGCCAAGTGGTTGATTTTCAATGAGTTCTGAGAACTTGGCAGACAAAAAAAAAATGAAAGACAGGAAGGGGAAGGGGAGGGGGCACCACCACAAGAAAAGGAGGCTAACATTAACAAGAGGTGTGTTTACACCTTGTATATCACAAGAAGAAAGAAAATGTTTGTATAATTGGCAAACCTGTCAATGAAATGGCAACATACATTCTGTACATGTATGTAAAGGTCTTCAATGGAGGTACCAAGTCATTGAATTACAGTGTTTTCTGAGAGAACTTGGCAGATAAAAAAATGACTGAGATAGAAGAAGGGGGAAGGGATGGTTTGGTGGAGGTTGGGAGGGGGGGGGGGGGGAGAGGACACTACAAGAAGAGAAAGAAGCTACAGGAGGTGTGTTTACACCTGGATATAAATCAAGAAGAAAGAAGATGGAACCATGTTGACACTTTGTATCTGTCTCGTAAACCCTGAATGAAAGCCCTGAGAGATGAACAAAGAAGAACAAACATAAGGGGGGGGGGGAAGATTGGAGAAGAAAAGAAGGGGACCTTGTAGGGGGTTGCATACACATGTGTGTTTTGTGTACAGTGTATGCCCTCCAGTTCTCTCGATCTCCCATTGCAGGACCTCGCTATGTTGTACTCTATGCTTTCAATAGGGTGCTATGAAGACATTGGTCATGTGACTTGTATCACATGACTGCAGTCTGTAGAGTGTTTTATTAACACAACTCCTGACTCAGTAATAATACAAAACGATGCTGGGTCTAAACTGAAACTGAGAGTCCAATAGACAATAGATAAAGTACAAGATACCTGTGTAATTTTATTATAAAATACAAGTCGTCTTTTTTGCAAAAATGGCTGTTATTAAAAATTTGGACTTTCAGTTTAATCATGTTGTACCGTATTTATAATTGAATTTTAAGGGGGATGGGGTGGAGGTGGGATGTATATTTGAATGTAGTTATAATGTCTGTTAGATTCTAACGGAGTCCCGAACAAGGAGTGAATTTCTCATGGGTCTGAAACCATGTGGGTTGTAGGCCTTCAGTTTTGTGAATGTTGTGCAGCCATTTATATTCTTGGCCTGCACTGCAGTCAACTTTGAAGTTTGAAAGATATCATAGAAAGTGCTTGTGCATCGGTCGTTCAAAATTACCAGTGAACTCAAATGTATGTGATACAGTTTTCCCTCCAAACTGAAAGAAATTTCAATTTATTGTACATGTACGTATGTATGTAGGAAATGAGTGAACCCAGCTGTGTATGTTTCAAACTCAGTGTAACTTCAATTGTAATGAAAGATTTTTTTTGTTTGTTCAGTTGGCAAAGTCCCTTTCCCATATTTTCCTCTTCCTGTACTCTGTGTGCAGTATAAATCTACTTGTATACATACAGTATGGTCTAAACTGATTGTAATATATTATATGACTATTTTGAAAATGTACATTTATGTTGGCTCTACGTACATGTATGCCTACTCGATATATGATGGAGCACATGTACAGTGTATGTGCCATTCTAGTTCGCTAACTGGATAAAAAACAATAAAACAATAAAAATGAAAGAACAATAATTTTGTGCCATGCCCAAGTGCTGCGAATTATCAG
Organism: Heliocidaris erythrogramma; assembly: GCA_025617745.1. Lineage (NCBI taxonomy): Eukaryota > Metazoa > Echinodermata > Echinoidea > Camarodonta > Echinometridae > Heliocidaris > Heliocidaris erythrogramma. Next base: position 13,618,828 of record CM046854.1, on the reverse strand, counting down.
TTTTGCAGAATTGAAGGGTTGTAGCCAATTTATTACCCCTTTTAGAATTTGCCTTCCTGATTTAGGCCCTCATGTTCTTAGTGCTGATTCTTTAATTGTATCATTTCTTTGTTCGTTTCAGGTCTTGAGTGGACAAATGAAGATATTGCAGAAAATTATGTAAGTATTTTGTTTTTTAATTCATATCGGCTGAAGGGTGTTATACATGTAGGTCCTTCGAGCTTTTAGCTGATATTATTTGAACATTTTGGTCTGTTGCTTTATTCTGACCTTATGCTACTGTCGTTTTTAGTACATCATGTACAGAAATGACTTTATTGCAGAAATCCTGCCATTTGCGATAGGGTCCATAAATTAATCCTATACAGACTTGTGTCTTGTGCCAATTTTCTTTCTTTTTTTCAAATTGTTCATGTAGTTTTGAGTTTTACAACATGTGTTGTTATGCAGCAGTTGCATGATGTGTTTAATACCAGAAATGGGTAATTATCATAATTTAACACCTCCAGCAGTCGCCTTGTACAACCGTATTGTAAATAATATTGTTGCCTTTAGTTGATGCCAAATTGGCAACAGTAGCACATGCCAGGTAAAGGGGCAGTTGGCTAATGTAGCATATTATTAAAGGACAATTAACCCCACGTGATATTCTAGATGCACCTATTGTCTGCTACGTCTTTCCATGGAGGCTGCCATTTTGTGCATGACACGGATCATTAGGTACCATATGCATTGATAATAGCCTACCTTTACAACAGATACGTCGCTTTGTTCTGATTGTATTACGATTGTTATTGGCCATGGGCCTAGATAATTGACGACCCATGAGTTCTAATAGCCATCCTGTAAAGCAGATTCCTCGCTTTGTTTTGGTATTGTTACGATTGTCTCCGTCCTTGACGTCAATTCTCCGTCCTTGACGTATATTTTTTATGAAGTATATTTTTTATGAACAAATTAAGACCTTTTAAAAAATATATAAAACTAAACTTACATTTCAGAATATGTGACTTTATCTAATATATATTTGTCCTCTAAAAATCAATTACAAGTTAACGATGAAGGAAATTTTACTTGGGATGAAAAATATGTTCGTGTACACATAAAGTAATGGCAGCCCCCTTATTATTGCTAGCAGACGATAACTTGGCTGGAAAATAGTGATTTATATCTATATCCTGTGTTTTTACATGAAATTGCATGTATCAAATAAGAGGCATATACTACACCATTCAAAATAAGCTAATTCATACGCTGAGGTTAATTTCCCTTTAAGTGCTAATGAGCTGTTGGTATACACCCTGAATGATATTTTGTTTTCGGGAAACGGATAGTGACACAACATTGACGGATTAAATGTTCCGTAGATGCATTATTTTTCAAATTTTCAATATTTTAAAAATTTATCTTATTGCTTTACATGATTAGAGAAAACAGGAGAAAGAGTAGAATTACAAAAGAGAAGATATCAAGGAAAAAACAGAACATTGATATGAAAATGAAAGTGAAAAAACACACATATTAAAACATGCTATATCATACAATAGTAGGTTAGATACATTTGCATTTTGATATTGATTTTACAATTGTGTGGACAGCATTAAAAAAAATAAAAAATCAAAAAAGAAGAAATAACCTCTTTGTACATAAATGGACCAGTGGGAACCAGATGAAAAGTGTTCAGAACGAATTAGGATCAAGAACATTTCAGGAAAGGACAAAAATCAGCTTGAAATGCAAACAATTTCAACGTGACTACATTGTAGCCTATTGAAAGAGCTGCATTGTTTGAGGTAGAAGGGGGGGCATATACAATTGCAACAAAAAAAAGAGAAAGAAAAGAAAAAATGGAGTATGACCAGCCCTTCTTTTATAGATTTCAGGATGCAATTCATTTTCATACACTGTAAGTTGTGTGCATGTATGTATTTTACATTGCAGTGTGTACATTATAGACTTGTGCATAAGTATGTGCAGTATAATACTATACACATGTAGTTCTTTCCTTCAACTTTTATTTAGGTCACTAGTATTTTGAGTGATAATAAGATCTCTCTGTAATGCCTATTTCCTAAAGCTTTGTGTCAATTTATTTTAGTCCCTCGTTGCCTTTAGGAAGTTGAGGATGTGAGTGTGATAAAGGGGTCAGCTTGCTATAATTTCACACTTCTGTTGCCTTTGTTTAATTATGTAACAACTGAGGAATATGATTAGGTTGATAAAAAATACAGCGCAGTGCATTTTGCAGTGTACATTGAATATAATCTTGGTACTTTCATGTAGTTTTAAACACTGATACATGTAGTAATGTCAGGTATTAATTAAAAATAAAAAAGAGACAAAATTATTAAATTAGGAGTGACCTCCTTTTCCTATAACTGGCGATGGATCGTAAGAATATACATGTATTATTTGTCCATATGAAACCCTAGGGAACTTTTCCATGTTAATCCCATTCCTCGGAAGATGCTTAATCCCAAAGGGATTATTGGTTAATCTTGTTGTTATTTCTGCCCAGTTTTGCCATGATATGGAGCCAAGCTCGTGGCCTTGATACTTCAGTCTGTTTCAGACATTAATTAAACAAGTAGCATCATTCATTCATTGTGTGTCAATCAATTCACTTCTAATTACTATTCATGTATGTAGATAATGAGAGAATAATTTGTCTATATTTAAAGGTAGAGTTGAGTTCTGGTCATGCGATTACATTGTTAAAGAAACTGTCTCAAAGCATTTGCGAAAGGTTTCATCATATAGATCTACATAAGTATTGTTTTATACACAAGGTTTTGGGAACCATCAAAATGATTCAAGAAATAGACCAAATCTCGCTAAAAAAAAAACCCATGTACAGCACACAGAAATGGATATTTGGGACTACACACACAAGTGGCATAAATGTTTGGTCTGAGCATTTCGATTTTGAAGAGCTGTCCTTTTCAAAACTGACTATTCAAAGGGAATGAGCAAGCTCACAAAGATCATTTTCACTCTCCCAGACTTCTAACTCTACCTTCTCTTTAACTGTCTGTGGTTTATATTTTTTTTTTGCTTCAGTATAGATGTTTTTGTTCAGTTTTTTTTTCCAAACATTGTACTGTATACAGGCGTGTATCAACTTTGTTTTTCTTAGGCTAAAGTCCGTTCTGTTATATGTTATTTTTTAATTTTTTTTTTTTTTGGGGGGGGGCTGATGGGAAATTCAACCCAAGTAATTACATGTACGGACTCAAAATCAAAAACCAGAAAATGTAAAGTTTTTATTGTGAAAACCATTCAAGATGCTGCTATGTTTTAAAATCATATACACATTGTACAGTGAGTGTGCATTTCCCCAACAAAGATGCAAATTCAAAATAATTGCATGTACATGTACTAGTGATAATTGTTTTGATTGAAACACTCTTTGATAACTTTTTTTGTAGCATTTTGTTATGAATATGTGCAATTTGTTAATAACCCTTTTGAGACAATTTACCACATTTTGTGGTTTGGCTCAATAACGTTTGAATCAGAGCCCTAAAAATGTACCACATGCATGAGTAGAAAGAGCAAAAATTTCTGTACACATTGTGTCCATTTTTGTTGAATGACCATATTGCGTTTGACGCCAGGAATTTTAAAAAGGAAAATAAGCTTTAAAATCCTTAAATTGGCAACATATTGAGAGGTTCAAAAATCATTGTTTTTTTATAAAAAATTGACAATTCATCTTTCAGCAAAGTTCCTAACCATGTTTATTGTGTTCAAAGACATTAAATCTTATTAGAACCATGTACATGTAGCACTAAAAGAAAAAAATATTATTGTTGCCAATTTTAAGAACAAAACGTGGTCAATTTAGCCCTTAAATAAGTCCTGTCCTAAAAGGGTTAATGAGCAAAACAACTCATGCAATGTACATGTACAGGTACTGTATGTAGTTTTAATTGTATAATGATTCAGCTATTTACATGTACAGATCAAATGGAGCATTGATGTAGAACACCTACATGTGTTTAATGTGTAAATAATGTACATGCATTGTTAACAATCCAATACATACATGTACACATAAAAACAAAGGAGTACCTTGAGCAGGCTTTGTAAATTTAGCTACTACTGAACATGCACAAGATGTATCTGCCTTGCTTTGTACATAGAAGTGTGCCAAACTTTATTGAGGCCTTCATCACCTTATCAAAACAAGCGAAATTGAATTTTGAATTCAGCTGGATTGCAAATTGCCTGACAGTGTTAGAAAGTTTGGAAAACAAGCACTGAATAACACCAGTGACTGGTGATTGAATTTGATGGGTGGTGTTGCAAATTATTATTATTTTTGTGGCAGGGACATGGCCATGATGGCCTATTTTAGGGTGATTCAGTGGAATACTGTTATGTATTAAATGTACTGTACATATATGTCAGATCAGCTACATGTGTTTTATATAGCTATGTTCATACTGGACTTGCTCGCTTGTGGTTCTGGAAAGTACAAGTAAACTTAAGGTTTCGAAACTACAAGATAACTTAAAGTTTTGAAACTACAAGGAAAATGTTAAGTTTAGCTCCGAAGTGTGAACCTTCAGGACTATCATCTATTAATTATCCCATTTATTTTATCAAAAAGAATGAAAAATATCTTTGAAATGATTAATGGTTATGATACCAGAAAGAACCATTAGATGATAATGGACATCAAGGGACCCCCCCCCCATTTTTAATGAAATACAGACTTAAAGGAGAATTAACCTCAAACAATAAAGACGATAGTGTTGAAAGGTGTTATTTATTCCTACTTGTTAGACTATATGGCTTCGCGTCAAAATATACGAGATCGATACGAATCAAGATTTTCTGAGCAAAATTTATCATCTGCTAGCAATATGTATCGTCTGCTAGCAATACATGGGGGCTGCCATTTTTTTATGTGTACAAGAAGATTTTCTTAATCCAAATGCCCAATTGCCTTTTTCAAAATTAAAAACCCATTTGAGATTAAAAATATAGAATAGATATGTCAATTTATTTTTAAACTGAAGATTTCCTTATATATTTCTGTTGAAAATCGATATTCGCTTAATATAAATCTATTTTCTAGATACTGTGACGCAATGGACGGAGCAAATTAATTCAAATTTTATGGATGCTTCTTCCCTGAGCATCTATAGCAGCAAACTATGCATTCACCTGCTTTCGGATAATGGGACTTGAAAAGTCAGAATGCATGCTGCATACTGCTCTGTTTGGCAAACCCAAGAAAATAGATTTTTGTTAAGCAAAACCAGACAATTTAAAAGTATCATTATAAAGATTTAATTTTTATAAATCATGTAAACACCCACTTTATATTTTTCGTCACATATGGGATTTTAGGTAATGAAGAAAAGCAATTTAGGTCTTGGATTCAAAATATCTTCCTGACCGGAACATTTCTCAATGGTTCATGTACAAATCCAAATCAGCAAGAAAATGGCAACCCCCATGTAAATGAGTAGGAGACGATACCGGGTGTTGGAATATCTTTATTTATACCCTTTTCTGATATCTTATTAGAAAATGATTTAGGCCAATAAGTAGGAATATATTACACCTTTCAATATAAGTAAATTTGTACTCAGGGGTTAATTCTCCTTTAATGTACATGTGTATCATAAATGTACATGTATGTCTTATGTAACAAGGAACAAACGGGTAAAACACTGTGTCCGATTATATACATACATACATGTACACATGTACATGTATGTATGTATGTAAGAGCTGTGCAAAGATTGAACCTAGGGTCTCTTATACTGTAAGAATCAAGAGCCGTTATCAACATAAAAGTTTGTAAAACCAGAAATTTTTGCATCCCTTGAAAAGTGTTTCTCATTGAAACGTGTAAAAGGAACCTGTACATAAAGACCACCTACTCATAAGGACCGCTGTTCTTGTCTCCCTGGAGTGGTCTTTATAGACAGGTTTCACTGTACAGTCCAAACTGTCTTTATAGTGGCCACCTGTCTATAGCGGTCACCTGTCTATAGTGGTCACTTATATTGCCTCCCTGTAGCAAGAAATATGTGTCTTAGAACCTGTCTATAAAGGCCACCTGTCTACAGTGGCCACTTTTTCTGTTTCCCTTGGGTGGCCTTAATAGACAGGTTAGACTGTATATTAGGCCAAAAAAAAAAAATTGTTGTATTGGCGTAACCTGCCCGACCCTAAAAATGTCGCTGACCCTAGGTTTTTTTTTTTTTTTTTTGACTATCGATATCGCGTATCGTTCTGCCTTTGCGATCGCGATCGCGATCGAAAACCCGGAAGTGCTGCGGACAGAACTAGCTGCGTGTATTATGTACATGTATTATACTGTCGTAACAAAAAAAAAAAAAATCCCGACCGACCGACCCTATTTTTCAGAGACCCGTTACGCCAATACAACAATTTTTTTTTTTTGGCCTTAGTATTTTATTGTTGTTTTCTTGGGGGGGGGGGGGGGGGGGGGGGGGGGGGGTTGGTCTATAAACATGTGTACATGTATTTTCCCTGCTCTTTTGGGATCAATGCAGAGCTTCAATGTACATTACCCTTTGCCCTGTGCATTCTTTATACTGACTGACTGACTATACCGGGTAATTATTTTTGTTTTCACCGAAGTGGTCCAATGAAATTGAATGAATTCATTATTACAGAATACATGAAACTTGATGCAACTTTTTGCTTGACCTTGTCATTCTAATCGCTGTGAACTTGAGGGAAAGCCAGTCCCAGGGCAACGGAATTAAAAACACATTTTTTGTTGTTGAGAGAGAGATAGAGAGAGAGAGACTAATTCGGCTAGGAATGGGGTACATGCAGAGAGGCTGATGTTACCATGGCAACATGCCAGTCTAATACTTAAATGGGATAAATATGTACACTGTTCAAGTGCATTGTATTTAGGAAGTGTGATGGAATTGAAATGCATACTCGTGTACAGAGAGCACAGATTTTATCTGATTGAGTGTTGAATGAAACCCAAGTTCAGTTTAGTGCACATAATATCCAGGAATTGAGATTGATTTTCATGTACATATACATACCTCTCAAATGCCTAAATATAGAAAAATGGATTTAACAAATTAAAAAAAAAAAACCAGCATAATTTAGGATATTAGCAATCCATTTGCTGTTAATCCAGTCTTGTAATCTTGTGTTTATAAATTTTCCTCATTAAATCATTATATCTTCTGTATTATTTTATAATTGTTTATTTATATGCTGCAATCCTATCCACCCAGGTGAAGTAAATGGGTACCCGGCAGGAAGAAATTCCTTGAATGCTTGAGCACTTTATCATGGTCGCTCTGCTAAAGCCGGGGTATTAATATGATTGCAGGGCCCTCAGAGAGGTAAACAAGACATTATTATTATTATTATTATTATTATTATTATTATAATTATTATTATCCTTCTTACATGTACCTTATGTCCGCTTCCTATTAATTCATTGTATTATCTGTTTCATTATTGCAGTGTCCAGAAGGGAGCTGGGACCTGAATTCCAACGATAACAACCCGGTCCCAGAGATGAGGATAAAGGATGGTAAGCAGACGCAGAATCGTCACGGTACGCGGTGCGCCGGGGAGATCGCTGCTGTCCGAAACAACGTCTGCGGGGTCGGTGTCGCATTCAGCTCCAAAGTTTCAGGTGAGGGGCAAGGGGATGTTAATACCTGTCACACTTTGTTTCGTTTCTAAGTGCATCAAATCATTACCCTGGTCAATTCGATTCAATTGCTGTTCAGCACTCGGCGTGCACCATCTCTCTACTTCTCTAGAGAGCATTCCAGCCACTCGCCATTTTACAGTCAAAAAGAATTTCCGTATCGTAGCGGGAAACTACTTAGATGTAATACCACCTTGACCTGGAGAGAGAAGCAATGTAGATAAAATGCTCTGAAGGAAGGGGATCTAACTCAAAAGCCTTGGAATCTCTAGTCAAATTTTTAAACTACTCAACTATGAGTGTGGAGTCAAACGTGGCTTAATATTCTGAAAGTTTGAAATACCAAATGCAATTGTCTTGATTAATCACAAAAAAAAAAGAATTCTTATCAGAAAAAACAAGAATTCTAACCAAAATAAGTGAAAGTGGAAAGTAGATAATCAACCGAAGATTTGATGCATTAATCATCAGGTTTGTTCTTTCAAAGGTCCCTTTGAATCTTTGGAATCATGAGCTTGGTTGGATCAGTTGAAATTGCTTGCATGATGCTTCCTGTGCTACGATAACAAAATACTATATTGTTGTATTAGTTTGATAACGTTCATGCTTTCGTTATTAATATGAAAGGATACTGTGAACAGGACATCATTTCTGGTGGATAATGTTTATGTTTCATTTAATGACTACATTTATCATCGAAAGTTGCTGTAAATATCAATCACTTTTGGCACATTTCTCATGTTTAATGTAATTTCTCTGCTTTTTTAAAGCATGTGACTGGAAGTGGTGGCTTTTTCATTTACATTTGATGACATAAATGGTACCCTGGGGTACCAAATAAAAATCGGCCAATTTTTTGAATTATTATTTTTTTTTAAGGGCTGTACCCTGTGTTTAATACCAAAAAGTGGGAAATTATTTTGGTGTGATTTTTTTCAACATTCAATTGTGTCCCATGTTCTTGTAAAACATCCTGTAAGTCATGTATTTTTCTCAAATTCATTGTTGTTGTAATTATTCTATTATTGATTTCTATTTCTTCGATTTGAGAGAGGGATTGGGCCAGCAGTGTCATAATAACACCATCAGCCTGCTCCTTGTCTCCCCCGCTACTCGCCTTCCTAAAAACCGCTACCATGTACACAGATCAGCGGCCTGCTCGTCCCCCAACTTCTGTATTGCACGATATCGTGCTCTTTCAACTTTCTCTTTCCTTGGAATCTTCCGTATTTTACGTCCTTTCCCTTACAGTAAATTTCCGTATCCACCATTACCTTCCACCATTACCTTCCACCATTGTCTAAGTTTGAAAGTTTGACAGCTAAAATACAGTAACGATGAAGTGATGTTTTTTAGGAAGAAGTGAAATAAAGCCGCGGGAGCTAACACTATAGCCACTGCGCTTGTGAGGGCTGCTACTGTAGCAGCTAGCGCGCGAGCAGCAGTACACAGTGCATGCACACCATGCATAATAACAATGCACTGTTAACATGCATTGTGACTATGTACACGCACTGCATTCATAACTCTGGGGTTGTACTCGAGTGGACGTGAGATGGCGCTACACAACGTGGTACCCCGGGGTACAACGCTACACCGGGGTACCGCGTGGTGCATCATTTGTAGGAATGAAAGGTTATAATTAAGAAGAACAGCCTCTGGCTGAAGAGGTGATCCAACCCATGTGTGGAAAATAAATAAATAACATTTAAATAAATTTAACCAAAACTTTGTTTTATAGATTGCATTGCCATAGAGAAAGCGCCCAGAGAATGCACTAACATGTGTGTGTGTGTGTAATTGAGTTTTTACAGACGTGTATCAATCAGATATGATTATTTACGTCTGGGACCGACCTTTAACGTCACCATCCGAAAGACGTGACTCAGTCTCGAACCTGGGTCCGCTGAATCAGTTTATAACTTCCACTGGTAGCTGGATTACAGGCGCACGCCACAACGCCCAGTGGCTGCCTTATTGATCTTTGAAAGGACCTATTCAAAGTAAATCACAAATATGGCAAATAATGTATCAAGTACTGGGAAGCTTTCAGATGGCATTTGTATAAGTTTTACGTCAATTGTTAACAAAATTGATTAAAAAATAACGCAAATAAAAGCACTTCTCAGCATTTGGGATATCCAAGCGTTTCGCCAGAAATATAGCTCGATGTTTTGATGACGTCACACTTAAAGTTGTAAAGAAAATGTGTTAAGATGTTATGGGACATCGTCTGCTTTAATAGGCAGGATTGGTCTCTGGTGTGACGTCACAACTCAGCATTGTTCAAAGAGCTCTTCAGGGACTATAGCGGGCCCGTATTTTACCACTTTATAATTGGTAAATAATCATTATTTCAGATGTTTCCATGCGTTAAATTTGGATAACTTTGTTTAATCTAAGCTTCACCTACGCAACAATAAGAATTAAATAAATATTTAAAATCAATAGAGCTCTACATGGATCAAACGATACCGTGTATTTCAGAACAAAAACAATGTTAAACCATCAAAAAATATCCCAGGAAGGCTGGTGATCCAAGTCAGTAGGTTTTGAAATAACTGTAGATGTACTGAATGAATATTTACATACAGTGTACATACAGAATGAAATGAAATCAATCGAACAAAAAAACAAACATGTACTTGTTCGGTGAAGCAACACATTTTTCACAAATTTATACAAAAACATGTCTAAAACGTGAATAATTACAGTCTGAATCAATGATTCATTGATTTTATTTGATTTTACCAGTGCAGAAAGCAGCACAAAAGCAAGGTTAACATCATATTGCAGAACATTGATTTTAGTAGTATTGTCTAGCAGTGCAAAGAGTACAGAATTTCTGACCTTGGAATAAAGCAGAGTTAGAGCTTTTTGGGAGAAACAAACAGATTGAAGAGCAAGTACATGTATACAGGGCTGAGGAGGAAAAAAATATAAAAAATCAGGAGAAAAAGGCTTGTATAGTGTTATATTTTTTTTCAACTTTGAAAAGCATTGAATGTACTGGTTTATTGCATGTATAATATATTCTTGTATAGTACAGCACATGTATAAGCAGTGGTGGAGTTACAGGGGGCATGGGGGAGGGGGGGGCATACATGTACCCCCTTCATCTAATGAAAATGAAAGAAAGAAAAGAAGAGAAGGGAGAAGGGGGAAAAAGACAAGAAAGGAAGATGATAGGACACCTTCCAGCTCCCTCCCCCCTAATCTGTGGCCTTGTAAATTTCACAATTCATTTTATGAGTAAGACCGTTGCCCCCCTCCCAATGATGGCAGTGCCCCTTACTGGTTGGAATCACACTACACCACTGTGTATAGTACTACAGTGAAGCATGGAAATATGTACTACATATGGGCAATTCCATGAAAAATGTTCACTTTAGTAAAAAAATGAAGTTTGCAATTGCACTTAAACTCTCAAATATTCTTGAAAAGTAATGTATAAATGTTCATTTTCCAATAGACAAATCATTAAACTGACAAATTTTCGTATTTTTTTCCACCAGTGAAAATCTAATATGATGTATCGCAATAACACAAAAATGTGGCTATTTTTGAAGAGTTTATTCTTCCTGTCTCTAATGAAGGCCTAAAATCTACTGGAGGTCTCCTTCAACTTTTAAACAGTAGTTCAGTGTACATATCAACAGAAAATCACAATGAATGTTTATATCATTCATCAATTTTCGAGGCATTGATCCTCAAAATTGTGTGATTTCTTTATCATTAGAAGTGTCATGTCTGTTACGTTTTTCACTTAAAGTTTTCATAGCCAACAGGAAATTTGTATTTGGTTACTGTAAATTCAGTTTCTATGTTAGAACTAAATCCCCTTATATGTGTAGCAACCATTTTTCCTTACCACTGTCAGTTTTCAAGCAAATGGCGTAACGGACATGACACTTTGCGTAACGGACATGACACTTTATATACGACAAGTGGCAGAAACCACATTGTGGGCTCCATTTAATAGATTGATTATTATTTTCAATTGCTTGAGGATAGTGGGATGTTTCTAGATACTAGTGACTCATAAATATAAATCTGCTTGTTATATTTAAGACACAACAACAAGCAGATTTTCCAGTTTACCCATGGAAGTCTGTAGATTTCAGATGATCTTGCTAGCCCTGTTATGTAATCCCATTCCAACATCTTGATCATGATTGATGACCAACATGCAGCAGCAGGTATGTCCCTGTTTATTTACATAGTGGATTACTGAAGCCAAGACAATGCAGTTCCACTAGTTATTGGCCATCTCCCTAGCACTTTTCCATGATAACTTAGACCTCATTTCATAATGACACTGGTTTTGTGGAACTGCTTTAGTGCATGTTGCAGATACATGTAGTTAACTTTGACCCCGTTTACACAGAGACTGAACTCGACTTTAGTCGAATTTGAACTCGAGTTCATTTGTGTGTAAACAGGGTAGTCGCAATTAGAACTCGAGTTCAAAACTCGAATTCGAATGACGACCCAGAGCAACATTTATCGAATTCAAACTCGACTATTATCGAATTTAAATTCGCTATTTGCAGTGTGAACGAACACGTAATTGAAAGTCGACGAGCAAATATCCAGCCAGTGACCCCGTCATACGTCACTTCCGGTATTGCTAAGCAACGCTAAGCGTCGCGTCAGTAAAACAAGCGTCATTCAACAAGTGAACCACAACGAACGACGACACATTCACCGAACTGGCTTGATTCAATCCACCACGCGCTTATCATATCTGCAAATATTCGTTCATAATTTTGTAATTCCGACGTAAAATCATACAAAACCAGATCAAAATGGCTGCGTTTACAATACTCCCTACCGTCATTTTGAACTCACTCGCGAGGTTTTCACAAATTTAACCCGGAAGTTGATTATCACGATATTCCCACCAAGCGAGGGCGTAATCAAGTCGAATTCACTTTCCTTCTGAATTCGAGTTCGTCCAACGCTTGGTGTAAACAGCCCCCCGAAAAATAATTTATTCTAATCCAAAGTCGCAATTGAATTCGCTGTCGAATTTGAACTCGAGTTCACTCTGTGTAAACGCGGTCTTTCTTTCTTTAAAACTGATGTGAATCATTCAGGACATTTTCATGATATGTTCAAACTTTTGATCAGGTCTGGTTCATTAAGTTTTCTTTGCCTCAAAGCTTGAGACGTGCTCTACTTTGTTGTATGTTGTTGTGGTACTCTAAGCAATATATTCCATGCATTGTAGTATAGTTGTTAGATCACTAAAACCTGCAAAAAAGAACTTAGATGTGTTAGTATTTAACATTTGGTAGTAGTACTGAGCTGTTAGTTTTGTCTTTTTTATGCCAAATTTTTTTTTGAAAGAAAGAAGTGAAGATATGGTTCACTTCACAAGGGTGTCATGTCCGTTACGCTAGCATATTAATACTATCTGAGAAATATTAGCCTATAAAGGAGAAAACACCATAGCATCAACTAATAATTTGTTCTGTTTTGGTATGGAGGGTAGTATTAACTAAAATGTATCATAAATTGTAGCTAGCTGGTGCAGAAGCAAGTTTGCTTTATTTTTTATATCTTGTGTAAACATTGAAAAACCAACCCTTCTAAAATTACAGAAATATATGAGATAGTACAGAATACCAGTTATGATGTGTGTCCCTATCTTTCAACCTTACTATATGAACAATAAAATATCTGCCATATCTCGTAATAAAACAAATATGTCCGCTCACAAAAAGTGGACAAAACTGTCATGTCCGTTACGCTCAATGCGTCATGTCCGTTACGCTACATTCTGAGCTATAAAAAAAGAATGCAATGTAAAACTAATCTCAAACATGAATTTATGATTACAGCATGACTTTAAGTTTTAATTAATACCCAAACCAGGTTCATTCTATCCCAAAACTCACAGGAATTTTCATAATAAAAAGTAGGTTAAAAAGCCTTGTCCATTTTGTGTCATGTCCGTTACGCTCACAACGAGTGCATTTTCTCCACAACCGTTCAATAAAATGATGTGAAATTTCATGAGTATATCCCTGATAGTCAAATGTGTCTGATAAACTCAATAAAAATTGTTTGGAGACTGCCAATTCTATTGTGTGATGTTTTGAATTACAAAAAACTGTCTGAATGTCATGTCCGTTATGCTGGAATTGACCATATGCAGGTTACCAGCTTACATGTACACATACTAATATTAATTTCATGTTTCAAAATCACAGGCGCTTGACATGTGATCCCAAATATCATAAACCAAATACTTTCCTTTTCCTTTCCAAGTTCCACTTTCAGAGAGCAAAGAGCAGTGGATAACCTGATAATTTGATATTGCATTTCCATACATGTTAATTTTTTCCTCATTTTCTAATAGTGCTCAAATAACAAGATCAAGCACAGATCATATATTTCTATTGTACCACCCCCTTATTGTATTTCACTGTTACTGTTCCATATTAATTTCCTTCCACCAAGGGGGTAGATTCATTTTCAAAAGGGGATTGTACCATGTGTACTCATCACAATTCAGTCATTATTTTTCATACAGCTTGCAATCCTTGTATTCACAAGTACATTTAATCTGAAAACTCAGACATCGTAGCCTTGCGTATCTCAATATTAATTCCTCGGGGCAGGAGCAAATTATCTTGACAATGAAATGGAAATATTCATTGAAACTGAATCAATATTCTACTCATTTGTTTGTTTCATTTAATATGTTATTGTATTTTCATTGTCAGATTACATTATAAACATTATGAGCAGTACTCTCTACCACATGTTGTTCATAATACATTGTATGTGACCAGGCACCACAAAACCACCAAAAACTCCCACTGTTTGATTTTCAGTTAGAGCTCATTGAAGGTGTTTTTGGTTGGCATGGCCAAGTTTTAGTGTTTGGTATTTCCTGAAAGAGTACATACCGTTATCTGTTAAAGTAATTTAATAATATGGAAGCACCACACAATCTGAAAGTGGTATTTGTGACAGTATTTTAATAGTACACCTGTGTTTGTCTTCTTTGGGATCAGTTGTAACTACATGTATGTGTAATAGTACATGTACAGCCCTGGAAAAAATTATTAGACCAGGGGAGCGTTTCATCAAGCGTTTTGTCAGTGATTTTTACCGACAAATTTGCTCTCAGCCAGTCAGATGCAAGGATTTCAGTAGCTTATAACAGTTGTCGGTAAAAATCACTGAGAAAACGCTTGATGAAACGCTCCCCAGGCTTCTATAATAAGGGTATTAAATATGCATGTACAAAAGTATAAAAATGATTTGCCCTGGTACTTCACTGAATAAATACCAAATTCCAGCGATTATACCTTGCTTTTATGATATTTCATTTCCTTGTTACCACAAAAATAACACTATCAGTAACCATTCTTGGTCTAATGATTTTTTCCATGGCTGTATGTGTAACATAATATCTGTTTATTTATACTACAATACATTGTACATGTATTCATTTCCTTTTGATATAAGAAGGTGAAACCTGTATATAAAGACCACCGAAGGGTCACCAGAAATTTGGTCGTTGTGGGCTGTTGGAGTTTTTATACAGGTTCTCTTTATTCGCTAAGTATGTAGGAGAAAAACTGTTCTAGGGAAATGAAAAAAATATGGTAAAAAATATGGTCTTGTAGATAGGTGATCTTTTTTTGCAGACGTTGGTTAAAGCAGTCTTTACCTTTATCATAAATACCATTTCATTCTGTTCCAGGTATTCGGTTGTTAGACGGTCCAATGACAGATAGTCTAGAAGCAACAGCCTTCAACAAATTTATGTACATCAATGATATCTACAGTTGCAGGTTTGTATCCTTTCTTCTTTCTTTCTCTCTCCAAGTCTCTCCCTCTCTCTCTCTCTTTCTCTCTCTCTTTCTCTCTCTCTCTTTCTTTCTCTCTCTTTCTTTCTCTCTCTTTCTTTCTCTCTCTCTCTCTTTCTCTCTCTCTCTCTCTCTGTCTTTCTTTTCATCTTCATTTTTATCAAAGTCTCTCTCTCTCTCTCATGCTTTTAAGCATTTTTTGTCTCGTCTGTGTAGCTGAAGTGAGACACGGGCACCGCTTTCCAGACAGCAGCGGAATCAATAATTTTGGAAGTGCTCTCTTTTCAAAAGTAGGTGTTCAATATCCATGAAAGTTGTGCACAAGGCTTGTACTATAGAGTATCACATGTATTGTGGAATGAATTTCAGGTCAAAAGTCAAGGTCAAAGGTCAATTTGAGGTCGGTAAGTTTGAATTTTTACTTTATTTCAGAAATATATATATCTTAATGTCACCCTCTTTCAAATAAATAACCAAACCATACATTGGAGATCCAGGTGCAGCACTCCTAAAGTGCCCCAAACCTTTAATTTTTTGTCAAATGAAAATGCTGCCTTGATTATTGCACAATGCAGGTAGACTGCTCCTGGGCATTTCCCTTCTTTTCTTCCTCGCTCAAAATTGTATCTCCCACTCTCTGTTTCTGTCTACTTGAAAAAAAAAAAAACCTTGTGATATTATATTTGTATGATTTATCACCACCTGTCTATCCCCATGATCATTTAGGCTCAGAATGGCTTGAAAATTCTTCCTCATACAGAAACCTGTGCCTTCAATATAATGTTTATTCCTATGCAATATATCTTTGTCCAGTTTGCTTTAGAAAAAACTCATTGAAAGTTAAATATTTAAATCTTGAAATTTCATTTTTGACAATTTGCTCACAAATCTGGTTGCATTGAAGGGGTTAAGACAAAAAAAGAAGATATTTGCCAAATAACTGTGATAGAAAACCTATGAGAGCATACGACTATAAATAAATGATGTTTGGCAGATGGCACAATGAATATTTTATAGACATACTAACAAACATATATTACTGGTTATATAGCCCATATCTATTGGTAGTTTTCAATGTACTGCTGTGATTGTAGTCAGTGATTCAGTCTTTTTAAGTTTGTAAATGTACATGTATTTTGCTAGTGTAACCAACTACATGTTAATATCATAAATGATAATTACTTTTGAATGATCTTTAATATACTGTATATAACGAGAAAAATTAATGAAATGAAACTTTTGCGCAACAAATTGCTAAAATTTGATGATGGGTTAATTTGAATTATGATTCACATATCTGAACCACTTGCCATGTTTACTGCATTCAAATGTTTCTGTTTTCGCCATTTACTTTCCCTTGAAATGCGGTTTGCTTTACAAGAACTTGATATGTTTTTAACCCTTTAGTCACTGAGGATTACGCGTATTGTAGTCATTTACTCACTGAACTTAGTCCCAGTAAACCATCTTGCGGCATAGACTCTCTGCTGTCCACAAAATCCTTCCACAGTAATGTATCGCTTCAGTGCGGATTATAAATGGCTTACGTGTAAATATAGCACACACAAAGTTTCAGCGCCTGATATCCCCTACAGTACATTTGTAGCAGCGTTACACAGGTCAAAGTCCACGGGCGGTTCAGTGAGTAATAAGAAGCGCGGTCCCGGGCGGTTTAGTGACTAAAAGGTTAAACGAAAGTTAGTCCATTTGTATGCCTGGGTGATACCCTTACATGATCAAGATCAAGAATGTGATTTTCTCTTTCACAGTTGGGGTCCTGATGATGATGGGAAGACCGTAGATGGTCCACACACTCTAGCCAAAGCAGCTCTCCAGCACGGCGTCACCTACGGGAGAAGAGGGCGGGGCAGTATCTTTGTGGTTGCTAGCGGCAACGGAGGCAAGAACGGGGACAACTGCAACTACGATGGTTATGCCAACTCGATGTATACTGTTACCATTGGTAAGAATTCTTGATTATGACCATTTTGTAATGTGTCATGGTCGTGTGGTTGATAAACTTGATTGGATATATGAAGGTCACAAGTCCTTGGCAAGACATTCATCTATGTTTGCCAGTCTCCACCCAGGTTTAGAGTACATTGGTGCCTGGTAGGTCCTAAATTAGGCCATTCAAATAGCGAACGATCAAAGAGCGTAAGAGGAAAGCTGCATGAAAGTCAACACAAAGAGTTATTCCAAATACCAGCATCGAACTGCAAATATACAGTGCAAAAACCCCCCAGAATTATTGATTGGTTGCCTATAGATCCATGGTACCCTTATCAATTTCCAATATCCCTTTGAGTGATCTGGGGTGTGTTGAAAGTACGTACACTGCAAAGGCTATTTTATTTTTATTTCTTTTATTTGTCTCTATTAAACACGTTCTTCTCTTTATAGGCCTGATATGTTTTCAAAGAATTGCTGTTGATAAAGTGTCAACTTTTTCGTAATATTTTGTTTCCAACGCTCTTTTATGTGAGGCCTTGGACTTGTACATGTATGTATTTATATCAAATTGCTGTTGATCAAGTATCCTATGTTATTTGATACCTTTGTTCAATATGCATGTTGACACTGTGAAAGTTGACAGATGGTGTTGCTGTCTGTATAACAAAGTACCACTTGGTAATAGGTGTTGGGTGGTGTGGGTGCGGAAACACAAAACAGTTGAAAGCGTATTTCACCTCCTAATCCAGTAAAAATAATGATCATGATGTGGGATAGAGACACACCCGCCCCTAAAATATCAACAGCCTTACAATAAGGCTACCTCATGGTCAATATCTGATGTTACTACGATTTGGGGCTGATTTGGAGCCGATTTGGGGCCGATTTGGAGCTGATGTGGGGCCGGTTTGGAGACGATGTGGAGCCGATTTCGCCTTTACTCTTAATAATACAAGACAGCTTGCTCGGGCCAAAACTAATCTCTGCCTCGAATTGTTGGTGTCTTGGTCTTGTTCTCAGGCTCAAGACCTAATATGAAATGAATGTAATCATTGTTTTCCTCCTGATCTTGAGACCCCTGGTCTCGACTACAACACTGTTATTCATATCCTCATATTTGGAGGTGATAGAGTCAAACCCGCTTCAGTGACCACCTGTATAGAAGACCACCTGTCTATAGACCACAATTTTTTGTTTCCTTTTAAACAACGTTTCTCATTGAAATGCGTATTACAGGAACCTGTCCTTAAAGACCACCTGCTCATAAAAACTGCTTTGCTTGTCTCCCTTGAGTGGTCTTTACAGACAGATTTTACTGTATGTGTTTGAATGTTAATACTATGCTTTTGCAAATTCTTCAAAATTTAGGACCGCACAGATCGTTGAGGGGTGGGGTGGGCTTTACAATTATATAACTCCAAAGCACTGTAATATGCTTTTCACACCTACTTTTCTTAACCCCGGACTATCGTTTTTACTTTTCACACTTGTTTTTTTAGTCCCATACTAATTGCTTTAATAGCCGGGTTGAGAAATTTTCCGCTTTTCACACTTGCGCTTGCTTAACCCCGGACTATCCGATAGCTCATGAATATTGATATCTTCACTATCGCGCATGCCTCGTAAAATACTAGTCGTCAAGATCGAGCATGTACATGTACTTGCAACGCATGAAGCCGAGGTAAACAATTTCGCACGTTTCAGGTGAACTTTCGCACCCGGAAGCGTTATAAGGAAATGCATATTTATGAGCACGTTGTCTGTGATGACCGGCATGTGTGGTCCTTAGCACCGCATTTTCTTTTTCGTTTTCACACTTGCATTCTTAGCACCGCAATTGCCCGGCTAACCCTGCTTTTTTGCAGGGCCAGATAGTCCACTTTGCCCACTTTGGTAAAAGTAAGTGTGAAAAGCAAGTGGGCTAACCTTAGCCTCGGGAATTTTTGCAAGTGTGAAAAGCATATAAAGTGTATCGTGGATTATAAAGCCGCTACCATTGTATCTCTTTGTTTTGTTGCAGGTGCTGTTGATGAGAGGGGCCAGATGCCTTTCTATGCTGAGGAGTGTTCATCCCTTTTTGCCGTCACTTTCAGCAGTGGTTCCCGTCCTCAAAGAAACATTGTAAGTGGAATAGCTCAAGATTGATCACTGTTGATTGTTCCAGAGACGCAGTTTGTAATACAGGGATTAATTTACCTGGTATGGTATACTCTATGAACATGGCAAATAAAGAAGCGCACAAAATATACAGCTCCTCATTGTACCTTCCACACTTGCTCTGGTAGACAATAGAACATCCCTTCATTGCTATTATGTAAAAATATGTAGAACAGGTGTCACATGCATATTCACCTGTTCTACTTATTTTACATAATAGCAATGAAGGGATGTTCTTTTGTCTACCAGAACAATTGTGGAGGGTACAATGAGGAGCTGTATATTTTGTCCGCTTTCTTTGTCATCGTGTTCATAGTGATAGCATAGCGATTTGCTATGCTTTTTGGTTATGATTGCTACACAGATTAACAGATAGCAGTCTGCTACATTGGACTGTGTAGCATTTTGAACAAATAGTTGTCTGCTGACTGAAATTGCTATTCAAATTTCACTTGGTAAATTATTCCCAGTAATACAGCAATTAATTTCAATGGTGCGGCATCATTTCAATACAGCATAACATCTGTGTAACCCTTCCAAAAGTCACAACACCCTTAATGATTAAGTAGAGCTCTGGTCATGCAGTTATATTGTGAAAGATACTGTTTTATACTGTGTTGTTTTGGAATCATCAAAATAGATAAGAAATTGACCCAATCTCGCTGAAAAGCACATGTACTGCACACAGAAATGGTTATATGGGACTACACACACGAGTGGCATGAATGTTCGGCCGGAACATTGCTGATATTTGTAGTCATATTTCGAATATAAGAGCATTTAAAGAGGAATCATTTTCAGGGGATGTTTCTACTATGATGTTCTTCCAAACTGACATAAAAGGAATGAGAAAGCTCACAAATTATTTTTCACCTTTCCCAGAACTCAAGATTCCCCTTTAATGCCTAATGAACTCTTCCAGCTGTCTTATGCATTTGATGGGAAGTATTGTAGCTTGTAGCAAAAGGAAAATTTAACACCCCTTATATTTAATGTGCTCTTCCATGTATCTTGTGTTCCTTGACAGTGATTGGATTCTAGGCCTTTGGGTAGGGTGTACCAAATACCAAACGGGGTCATTTGCTGCCGTTCACCCTCTGAAATTATAACATTCTCTTAAACTAGTTCAAATACCCGCCTATTCTTAAATGAAATCTCACATGTGTTTTCTCCAGCTCACCACCGACTGGACATTAGGGCCTGGGACGGGCTGTACCAATACTCACACGGGGACGTCAGCTGCTGCCCCCCTTGCTGCAGGGATGATCAGTCTGATGTTAGAAGCCAAACCTTGTCTTTCCTGGAGGGATGTCCAGCACATCATCGTTTATTCTGCCTTGAAGGTAAGTATATTGAACAGAGACAAGAATTTCACTTTTCTTCTCATCTTGAAAATTGCTCCCTCCATCTGCTAATAAATAAATATGTGCATATCCAGACAACTATCCCTGAAATTTGCATCCTCTAAAGCTACATAACTACATACATATGGCATAGGAGGGGTTTGGGGGGGGGGGACTGTCTGAGGGTGGTAGTCGGAGCGGGGGAGGGGGGTAAATTCTTTTTATTACATGAGGAGTAGTTGTGTCATGATGTGAATAATGTGCTTTATTTTGAAGAGAGCAATGACAGTGTTGGTATCAGAGCATTAAAATTCATAAATCTTAGTTTTCGCTCAATGCATGTCCTTGCCCAGCAATGTAATACTTGATTCCCTCGCTGATATATTTATCCCTCAGATTGATGCGAAGAAAGGCGAGTGGACTGTCAACGCTGCAGGATTCCATCACAGTCACAAACACGGCTTCGGTGTGCTCAAGGCGTGGCGATTGGTCAACGCTGCTAAGGTCTGGCCATCCGTACCCTGGCTGACCTCGGTTGAGTCGCCGACCCTCAAGGTCCATAGGGATATCCCCACCGTACAGGGTGACAGCCAACTCATGGTCCAGTATGAAGGTGAGAAGATCTAGAAAGGATTCTAATTGAGAGCGAGTCCCATGTGACCAATAATAAAAACGATAAATGTGAATCGTTCCCATATTATTCTTAAGTTGAAAATGTATGTGATATGCCATCGATCCTAGAAAATTCATGCTGAAGGTCTCATCCAACTGATTTGTACGAGTGAGCTTGCAGCACCAATTTTCTCAGATCGGTGGCATATGCCATACCGCATAAACTTCCGGAGACCATTGGAGAATAATTTGTAGTTATAGTTATTATTATCAAATGAATGGGATGGGCACTGTATAGTCAAACTTGTGAATAAAGGCCTTTTTAAAGACACATTTGTTCAGTATCTAATGGTCTTAGTCCCGTGTTTAAAGGCATCTATAATGAAAACCAGAGACCTATCAACAGGAACGTTTGCTCAAGGTGTTCTTTATAGACAGGTTTGCCTGTATTTGCGTGAATCGGATCTGTTGAGCAATGATTTGCTTCCAGCGACGGTTGTTCTGGATTTCATTTCATCAGAGATATAGAGTTAGCTTTCGGGTTGGTGTTTGGTCTTAGATGTTGTTTAGGGTTAGGGTTAGGTATCGTGTGTGGTCCAGGGTTGAAGATAAGAATTTGGTTAGCGTAGGATATTGGCCATGAAGCACTTGTCACTGGAGCGTGTGTTGTACAACCATGGCATTGTGCTATTCCATGGAGAACTTCAAATGCATCTTTCAGATTTTGGGAGCGATTCAAATATGCATTATAAAATCTGTCATATGTTTGGAACCACGTGCCAATTCACTTCTGGAAATGTTATGTTGAAATGATTCCCTGTGATGGGAAACTTGGATTGGCCCCAGTAGTAAGTGATGGGTGATTGTATTTGGCAGATGTCCAAGGTTAGAATACAATGCAGTTTTGCAGAGATCATGATATGTTTCATTGACTCTCCCTCTTCATAACCTCTCTCTTACTCTCTCTACCCCCCGCCCCTCTCTCTCCCTCTCCCTCTCCCTCTCCCTCTCTCTCTCCCTCTCTCTCTCCCTCTCTCTCTCTCTCCCTCTCCCTCTCTCTCTCTCTCCCTCTCCCTCTCCCTCTCTCTCTCTCCCTCTCCCTCTCCTCTCTCTCTCTCTCCCTCTCCCTCTCTCCCTCTCTCTCCCTCTCCCTCTCTCTCTCTCTCCCTCTCCCTCTCCCTCTCTCTCATTATTTATTTGGCTTGTGTCTCTCTTTTTTGACAATATATGCTTACTTCAGTATTGTCATGTGCTGTCTTTTTCTTTATCTCCTTCTTCTCTGTCTTTATGTCTCCTTTTCTCTTTCCTTCTCTTTCTATCTTTCTCTGCCTCTGTTTATGGCTTATCCTTTCTCTCTTACTTTCTCCCTTTTTGTTCTCATTATTGCCATATCTGTCTTCCTCTCTCTCTCTCTCTCTCTGGGTCTGTTTGTGTATGTCTCTGTTATTCATTATGTGTTTATTTATAGTTTCATCTTGCCCAAAGCAATAAGTAGAAATAAATGCTTTGTTTCAGCTTTTACAGTCAAACCTGCTTTAGCGACCACCTGTATAGAAAGACCGCCTGTCTATAAAAGACCACAAATTTTGTTTCCCTTGAAAGTGCTGCTCATTGACACATGTATAAAGGAACCTTTACATAAAGACCACCTGTCTCCCTTGTGTGGGCTTTATAGACATGTATCAATGTATTATCTGTAGATATGTAATAAACTGACATTATCTTCCCTCTGTTCTTTCCAGTGTCCAATACCACAGCCCAAACCAACGAGCTGTCAACGTTAGAACATGTACTTATCACCGTCTCGCTGGCCCACACAATGAGGGGCAAGCTCAAGATAGAACTGGTCTGTCCAAGTGGGACCAGGTCCGTCATTGGGGCTAAGAGAAAAAAAGACAAGTAAGTTGCCCAAGAGGCCCAGCTGCTATTATTTTTTTCGAGTTGTAGATTTCTAGTGTCAAGTCATAGTATTTATCATTTGAGCTGGTATTATTTTGTGATGTAGCTGATCCAATCATTGTTAATAAACTCTAGTCAAGTCCGCAATGCTTGAGTTTAAACAAAAGAATGTATTTTAGCTTTAGCCCCCAAAATCTTAACTCTTAAATCTTAATTATATTCATGAAAACAAAGACAAGATTTCAGCTTGTTTGTAAATTTATGCTTTGGCATGAGATAGCAAGTCAAGTCAATGAAAGTCATCACAAGACTTATTCAGCTTTTATCAGTTTTGATAATTTGGAATCTATTCTTGGGATAACATCATGTATATCTTGTTTTTCAACTTCTTCTAGCTCTAGAGATGGTCTTCATAACTGGACCTTTTCAACAGTACGATGCTGGGGAGAGGACCCAGTAGGCATGTGGCAACTCATTATTACAGACTTCAGTAAGTCACTTTCTCTTCTCAATTGATAGATTGTTAAAGTCACATAATATTGGGTTCTTATGGGGAATTTGGCACCAATAACGGGGGTGTTGTCAGTCACCCGGAATGGACTACAGTTTTGCTCAGCATTTTCCGCCCATCGCCCCATATGGTACAGTCATTATCCTCACCCAAAGACTCTCTGAGAGACCAGGGGGTGTTTCATAAAGCTGTTCGTAAAGTTACGCATGACTTTACGAATGACTTAAATATGACAAGCCAAATGGGATGCTCAATCCTTTTTAAGTGCATCAACTAAAGTTGAACTGTGCAGATGTAGATTAACATTCTTATTATAACAAACATTTTTATTATAACAAACATTTTTAATGCAAAGTATATTTTTTGCCATAATTTAATTGAGGTTATTGGAAATACAGCAAAACTTTGTTAAAACATCAGGAAAAACTTTGGGCATCCTATCTGGCACTTCATATTCAAGTCGTTCGTAAAGCATACATAACTTTACGAACAGCTTTATGAAACACCCCCCAGGGGGTATTTCTCGGCTGGACAGCAGGGTTTGCTGTGTCCCAGATTGGTACACCCATTAATATTTCCAGTGCTTTCCACTAAGTCTGGTGTCAGTGAATTATGACCTACTACACATGGTAACTGCCTACCATATGCCTTTAAGAGTACATCATCAGTATTTTCAATATTTCAGCAAGAATGACACATCCTGTTTGGCAAAAAATGTTATTTTATAAATTATGATTTTCATAGAGTATTGAGCTTCAGCTTTGAGTGTAAGATCCAACTTTTTAAGTACATACACGTACATTTTTTCTGAGCTGACCAGGGTAATCCTTGTTGAACTCTTTCCCTTTCTTCTATATTGATGTGGTGGTTTTGGCATTATTTTGACATGTTTAGAATCATACTTCATGCACCTCTGAAGCATTAATTGTCCAAACGTAGCTTTTGATACAAGAGATGTTTAATTTACTTTCTCCAAGTACATATTTCCCAGACTATTATTTTCTGTATGCACATTTGTGCATTCATTTCATCTGAAGCATTAATTGTCCAAACTTGGCTTTCGACCCTCTCCAAGTATACATTTCCCAGACTTCTGTAAAGCAGGAATTTTCGCGTGCGTGAAACTTTCGAGAATTTCGCGAGGGTTCGAGATTCGAGAAAGTTTCATGCTGCGAAATGATAAAATCACAATTGAAACATCATAAAAAGATTGGTATTTGCGAAAATTTCTTGCTGCGAAATTGGCGGTAAAGAACACTTCTCGAAAGTTTTATGTCGCGAAAGTTTCTGGTTTTCGGTATTATTTTCAGTATTAAGACTGATGCTTCCAGTATTTATTTACAGTCGAAAAGATGATGATCCTGATCAATGTCCTACTTCTTTTCCCACATGATCCTAATCAATGTCCTACCTCTTTTCCCACATGATCCTAATCAATGTCCTACCTCTTTTCCCACATGATCCTAATCAATGTCCTACCTCTTTTCCTACATGATCCTAATCAATGTCCTACCTCTTTTCCTACATGATCCTAATCAATGTCCTACCTTTTTTCCCACATGATCCTAATCAATGTCCTACCTCTTTTCCTACATGATCCTAATCAATGTCCTACCTCTTTTCCCACATGATCCTAATCAATGTCCTACCTCTTTTCCTACATGATCCTAATCAATGTCTTACCTCTTTTCCCACATGATCCTAATCAATGTCCTACCTCTTTTCCTACATGATCCTAATCAATGTCCTACCTCTTTTCCCACAGGTACTGTTGGTGGTGGTGTTTTAGAGGAGTGGACGATAGCTATCTATGGATCCAACATGAAACCAGAGGATGTAGCTGAGAGAAAAGCGTAAGTATGTAGAGGTGTTGTGGTCTAGTGGGTAAGTCACCGGACTGCAGATCACAAGGTACGGGGTTCGAATCCCACCACGGCACTAACATCCTTTGGCAAGACTCTAATCTACATTTGCCACTCTCCACCCAGGTGAATAAATGGGTAATAATGTCTAAGCGCCATGAGCATCACTGTATGACGGATATGAGCGCGTTATAAGTGGCCATTATTATTACTAAGAAATATTCTCCATATCCAATGATATGTTATCATGGTTAGCGATGTAGAAGATTCTTTGCAAAGGTGTCGTAAACGTCCTAACTTATATTAATAAACATAAGTCCACATTAAAGAGAAGTTGCATTCTGGGAAAGGTGAAAATAATATGTGAAATTTCTCATTCTTTTTGTGTCGGTTGGGAATAATATTATATTAAAATCCTTGAAAAGGATTGCTCTTCAAATTGCCTCATATTAGAACTATGAGGAGAAAATCTGAAATGTTCAGGCCGAACATTCATGGCAGATGTGTGTACAATCCCATATAGATATATCACAGTTTACACCAACTGTTATGTAGACATATCAGCCTTTCCCAATAGACCGCTTCTGTAATGTATACAAATTTATGCACATATATTCGCTGAGCACCTAGTGACGAGCTATTCCATTAACTTGCTTTTTATAAATGAGCCTCCATGCTTGGAATCCAGTTTGCATACATTATTTGTTGCTATGTCCGGCAAGCTTTCAGGTTGTCAAGAACAACCTTTCTTTGAAAGGTATGTATAAAATTTGCATACATTACCAAAGCGGTCTATTGCTTTAAGACAGTTTCCTGCACAATGTAACCGTATAACCAGAACTTAACTTTATCTTTAAAAAATCCATTTCTTCTTCTTCATACAGGATGGTAGCGGAGTCTTACGGTGGTGAATTCCTTGACACCAACCTAACAGAGCCATGCTCCTTCTACTGGGCTACGCCTTTGGAGGAAGAAACGTACCTTTCTATGAAAACCATCAAGGTTAGTAATCATTTCTTTTAATCATTTATAGTGTTTTGATTGGAAGTGTCACTGTTTTAGTGATTACTGCAATATACATGTACCTAGCCATGGGAGAGCCCCCATAGGAGTACAACTTCTCTAAAACAAGCAAATAGTGTAAACAGCAGCTTCAAGTGTGCTAGTGTGTGCTATTTCTTCTTGATTTTGTGACAAAGAAAATAATTATGTGGAGAAAAAAACATAGTTACTGCCTTTCTTATTCCCCTCATCAAAGTTTGAAGTAAGCAGCAGTAAAGATTCTTAGAAAGCAGCAGGAAGAAAGTCATCTTACCGATTCTATTGTCTCCCATTTCTCATCCCTGACAGTTCTTGCTGTTGATCAGTGCCTTTGCCACAGTACTGGCCCTCTACTACTCATTGGAACAAGCCTTCTGCACGGATGAAGAGAAGCGGAAGCACGCAGCCAAACTCGGCCTGGACCAACCCAAGGGAGAGCACGGCGGGGAGAACCAGGAACTCTTAGAAGAGCAGAACATTCCCATGGACGAATTGACCTCCGACCTGACCTCAGTTGACCTGCAGGAGGTGACTGCTGACGCGGATCAACGGTCAGAGGTGGATGTGTCGTACACGTGTGCAGTGCCTGTTGTGTGTGTCGGGGTCGACGAAGAGAACGCTGAAGAGAATTTAGGAAGGTCAAGGGTTACTGGGGAGGGGTACTTCTCTAATGTGCAATCAGTAGTGTGTTCAGCAGGGAATGACTGCATTAGTGTTCAGCCGGTATCAGATACTGGTATACAAAGGACAGGTGCTAATTTGTTACCTAAATTTCCGCATCATGGGAGTAAAGAATCTACAGACTTTCCGCATTGTCCCGCTGCTCAAAGGACAGTATCGCCTGAAATCCAAGCAGCCGCGTCCCAGTTGGTCAGTCTGGATGAAGTGCCCGTGGATCCACCAATCTCGTCGCACGATTCCACCATCCAACCATCCATTCACACTCCATGTGAGGAACACTCTACGCCAGTGCTCCATTCCAACCAAGGATCTTCCATTCAGCCAATGACATTGCCCGAAACATTGCATCCACGCTCATCAAACCATGACGGAGACTCTGGGAATGAATGCATAGCGCCCTCAAAAATTCCTAGCGAGGCAACAGACTCCACGCCTCACCATACTCTCTCTTCTGACAACCGCATAGACCTTTCAAATGATGTTCCTTCAGGCCGTTCATCTGAAACCCTAGGAGAGCTAGCGATTTCAAATAAGTGTGCAATTGTATTAGATAAATCACAAGGATCTCCTCTAGAATGGGAGATGACTGTACTTACGGACTCATCCCAGGAGGACTGGACCACACCTACTTTTGATGCATTCCAACCCGTTTCCATAGATACAATGGCTAGTGTCCTAACCGCTTCCGACATATCAGACGCAGACGTCAGACGCCAAACTCCTCCGTTCCTTTCGCATAGGTGAGCAACTGCAACTACAGAGTCGACCTTTTGTTTAGACGACATCTTCAACATAATGAATGGTGTAGGATTCGGTGTACATCAATGCCTGGTGTGAGTGTAATGTAAAATGCTGAACCTGTAAGCCTAGGACTTAATCCCAAACGGAAGAGTCTTCAAGTGTACCGTAGACTATGCAGCTGCGGAATTTTACGCTGTCATATTCTTTTTTGCAACATTTTAGACTAAAGATTTTCTTGCCTTATTTGTGAGGAGTGGGTTTCATCTAAAATCCTTTTAGCTTAAATTATTGCAATGATTTTTCAAACTTTTATTGCGGATTGATCTTCTTTAAAGTGTCTTTTCAAACAATTGCTGCTTTCTTTGTGATGATTGTATATGTCCATGTATGCTACAGTGTCTTGTGATAACACTTCTTGGAATGAATATAACTCGGTGTCACCCCTTTACAATGCCTTTCATAGCACTCGTCAAGAATATCTTTACAAAATTGCTTTTTCAATCATTCATTAAGAACATTGATGGTTTGATGGTATATTTTACCTGACTGCTAAGCAAGCATGCAGTATGCTTGTAAGCAGCCAGGGGACTGATGATTTTAGGTCCTTTCCAAGGGACTTGGTAATGAGGATTAATGCCTTACCAAAGCACTATTGCATCCACTTGGTTTCGAACCCAGTTCCCGTAGTTTGTATGCATCGGCCCCCTCTTTGAAGTTTGAGTGTCCAGTGTTAACATTTGGGGGACCATGTGAGCCCTGCAGTATCATTTTTCAGGCTCAAGGTTTATTTCATGGAATTTGGTCAAAAAAATAAAATTTGATATGATGTTTAATATGGAAATGACCCACCTTTTGGAAGAAATTAACGCTCTTTCTGTTTAAACAAATGTAAATCCTTGCATTTAAAAATCAAAAAACTGAAAACTGTTCTGTGAGGTAAATAGAAAATTAGGTTTTGACTTAATACATGTACAACATGTGATCATGTGATCAAGAATGGCCAAATATTACTGTTTTATCTTGATTTCTCTTGCGTAAGGCAAATTATCATTTGTTTCAATTCTTTTTCAAAAAATAAATGTAACGTGAAATCACCCAATTAGCACCTCATATATACAGTCCGAGCAAAACACGTTGAAAAATAAATTTTTTTTCTTCCCATTTTTATCTTAATCATGAAGATAATTTACCCCAAAAAAATTGTTATATGTTTAGTTGATTATAGTGTATGCCTCATTTTACACAATGCAATCAAATGTCATAGTGTGATAGTTTCGTGTCAATTTAATGTAATTTCTAAGTATATCATGTATCCATTTTCCTTTCTAATGCAAAAGTTACAATTTTTAGGATGCTGGTGTTCTGTATTTATTGTTTTAACCAAATCTAACTTGCATAAATTTCTAATTGATAATGGTCCAGTTTTATTCTGTAATTTAAGGATTGGACTAAGACCATGTTTTATGATGTGGTTATGATAAGATTAATGATTATATACATGAATATGGAAAGTAAAGGAAAGGCTCCTCATGTAGCAAAATTGAATTTCCTCAACTTAGACCTATTTATTTTAGTGATTGGTGAAAAGGTTAGGAAAAAAAGAAACAATTGAGCCAAATTTCATCTTCTTATGCAAAATGTGATAGCTTCAACATGTATTCAAAGGCTGCTGAAAATTGATAACAATGATTCTACAATAGTACAATGATTCAAGAAAGTTCATGCTGTAGAGAATCGCTTTAGATCACTGTTGTGGTGGGGGGTGGGGGGGGTAATTCAGAACAAAACTATGAAACAAGCTATCAGGAAAACGAAATTCAATCATGATAGAAATTTCAGTGTTTTTATCATTGGACTTCATGTGAGAAAAGTTATTCCATGTTATTATTAACTCATTGATGTCTGATGATAAAATGTCAGTAATTCAAGCTGTTTTCTCCCCTCTAGTGAATAATTCCATCTCCATTTCTTGGAGAGATGAAAATATTTTATTTTTTCCATCAATAAATTGGATGCCTATCACAAATCACTCTCATATGCATTAAAAAAACTTGGAATTTGTTTGGTCATCTTCCCATTTTATGATTTTTTAAATGAAAATTCAGACAAAAGAGAGAGAGAGACGGACAGGCAGTTAATCTTAGTTGTTGTTGGGGTTTTTTTTGTCAAAAGAAATAGTTAACCCTTTCATGACACGATTTATTTATGGGCTAAATTGATCACATTTAATTCTTCAAATTGGCAACAGTAATAATTTTCTTTTAGTGCTACATGGTTCTAATAAGTTATAAAGTCTTTGGAAACAATAAACATGGTTAGAAATAAGTCGAAACGTTGAAAAAATTGTTAATTTTGATGAAAAACAATGATTTTGAACCTTTCAATGTGTTGCCAATTTAAGGATTTCATAGCTTATTCTCGTTTTTAAAATTCCTCGCATCAAACGCAATATGGTCATGCAAGAAAAATGGACATACTGTGTGTAGAAATTTTTGCTCTTTCTACATCTAATATATTTTTTAAAGCTCTGAATCAAAGGTTATTGAGCCAAACCACAAAATGTGGTCTATTGTCTTGAAAGATTTAAAGAAGAATTAAGTAATTGATGCTTTCTTGCCATTCCTTCCAACTTACCAAATTCAATGCAGGCAGGAGGGCTACTTTCATACGTTTGCCCCCCTCTGCTTGAATGAAATGCATTTCTCCCAAATTCTTTTTGTTACGACTTTAAGCATTTCACTCATTATATCCTGCTTGGGGCCATTTGATAACAACACAAGAGATATACATGTAATGTCTTCAATGAAATATATTCATTTGTTTGTTGCTTAGTAGCATTATTATCAACGATATGTGCTTGAATATTGTTTGGAAGGGACGAAGGATACACGATCCAAAGATGAAATTCAGTTAATATGTAATCGCCGTAAGAAGAAATATGGTTAATTCATGTATTAATTTGGGATTTCTTTCTTTCCCATTAAATATCATGTTTTGTTGTAGTTGCTGTGTTATATATATTTTTTTTACTTTGGTCTTTTTGTCACAATATCATTTTTTTCCAGATTTAAAAATGAATGAGTAATATAAGAGGAGCAGGCCTATAATCAGTTTGTTGTTGTTTGTTCCTGTTTCACACTTAGTGTATTGTCTGACTCCTAGCTGCTGTGCTAATTTGGTTTTGACGTAATCTCTCCTGGCTTTCACATGTCAAAGGGGATTTAAGGGGAGAAATTTAGTCAACATCGATTATCTGTTTGTTTGGCACTCTCTATATTATTAATTAATCAGCTATTTTTTTATTAAACCTCTGTGTTGTCTCAAAATATTCCCCATGATTTAAAGCCTCAGAGTACTGTATACGTCATAATTTCGGAGGGGGGGGGGGGGGGGGGGGTTGTTATTTTCATGAATTTCGTGAATCGTGAGTGGATCACAAATTTAACAACACACTAAAACATAATATATTGCCAACATAAGTAGTCAGTTGAATTTGTTGTACATCATCAAAGGAAAAAACAGTATATTTTTAAAAGGTATGCAGATATACCAAAAGCTGATGGTCAATGTAGCAGTATTGGGCCTTTTTCACCCAATTTAAAAATACCCAGAGGACTTTGGTTTAAGATTCCGTGCAGTTTGAGTAGAAAATAATTTGAATATCTTATGGTATATTTTCTATGACAAAAAGAATATTCCAATCACGGCTACGCAGCATATATGGGCATATCATTTGTACAAAATCAGTTACAAGACGAATTTGTACGCCTGCAAATTTAACATATTATTTCTTAGTACAGTCATACCAATATTGTATGACTAGCTCATGTTTTAAATGGGCTGAATGTTTTTTTTTAGTTTAGTTAGGTAATCTTTATTATTCGGTATGTATTCTTTCTTTTTAACTCCTCATCATTATTAGCGTAGCAAAGATTGAACCAAAATCAGAAGCTGTACTTTAAGAAATGCCTCTATTTATGTGAATAGTGTACTGACGGTAAAATGCTGTCAGCTTGCAACGTATATTTGTCTTTTTTTGTCTTTTGTATGTACAAAAATCCCTTTGTATTTTACATTGAAATATGAAATAAAAATATTTAAAAATGACATGTATATTGGTTTACTTGAGCAATTGTTTTTTCTGGAAATGGTTTCTTGTAGGTTTTACAAAATGATGGTGGAATAGTTTAGTAGTGGGAAAGATGAAGGGATGAAGATAGAGAGAGAGAAAGAGAGGGAGGTAACGAATTAGACAAATGATAGAATAAAAAGAAAATATATGAGGGATAAAGAGGGAAACTATTCATATAGGACAATTCCCATTTCACAATCCCTCCATTGGCTATACCCTTGCAGTTTCGTACAGTATTCAAAAGTTCATTACTTGTATTGCATTGTTTGCACGATACTTCCCCCACGTACAACTCATACTGTCCTAATAATAATAATACACCATTTATATAGGGCATATCACAATATGTCCCTTTGCGCTGTTAGAAAGAAGAAGGAAAGTGGATAGCGAAGCTTGAGAAAAGTGAGGTATGCTCAACAGACATGCACTTCCTGTAGTTACCGGTTAACACTGGATATTATTGTGTCTTGTACTTCGATATTAATATAGAAGAAAAATAATTCATTTTCAAGAAGCCACTTTGCTTTTATGATTCCCCATTTTCCTTTTATTTGGCATCATGATATATCCACAATTATATATGCTGTTGATATTTTTTAAAAGGGAGTGAAATATATTACATGAAATGAAATATAACAGAGAGAGAGAGAGAGAAAGAGAGAGAGAAAGAAAAAAAAGAAAGAGAGAGAGAAAGAAAGAAAGAAAGAAAGAAAGAGAAAGCGATAGGGAGGGAGGGATAGCGAGAGAATGGGTCGCGAAGAAGGGGAGGGGAAGGTCATGATGTAAAGAAATTAAATGTAGATATATACTTTTAAAAAAGGAAAGAAAACAGATATAAGGAGGGATAAAAAATATATTATATAGGAGAGGGAGAAGGAAGGGTTTAGAGAATATGAATCTCGGAGAAACGGAAAACAGCATCAGATAAATCTTGTTAGATCTATGCAACTTGTACCAGGGGCGGATACGTACCCCTTACGCCCCTCGATCCTCCACCCATCCCCTTTCATCAACCGCCCCTATAAAACTTATTACACCCCTGCACTGCGTGATAATGCCCCGAAGGTGGAATTGGTTTTAAGTGTCACTCTGGATACTCCATATGCACTATTTGGGCGCCCAATTATCGAGAAATCACTTGACCACATTTCTGGCGAACTTGAAAGTGGGTTAAGATATGCGAGTCTAGAGTTCGACGCACTCTGTGGCTCGACAGCTCAAACTGGGAGTGTTTTTTTTAAATATATAAATATCGGAACATGGCTATTTTCAGGAATGGGAATTTCAATGTCAGGAAAGGAGGAGAAGAAGAAGAAGATTATGAAAAAGAAGAAAAAGAAGAAGAAGAAGAAGAAGAAGAAGAAGAAGAAGAAGAAGAAAAAGAAGAAGATGAAGAAGAAGGAAAAGAAAAATAAAAGAAGAAGGAGGAGGATGAAGAAGAAAAGAAGGAGGAACAGCTAGGATAGGAAATGAGCAGGAGGGGGGGGGGGGGGGGGGGGGTCGTTGACGGACGGATGAAATAATATCTTGGTCACGCAGTTGTGGCCTATATATTTCAAGGATATCAATAAAACTATATAATATCTATTCCTTTGATGGTATCAGCAGGTGTATAAGCAGTTAACCTGAATAGGAAAGCACAAGTTGTGCCTAATGGGTCAAGCTTAAAGAGATAGGAAAGGTTTGCTTTTCCTTTGGTGTCGAACTAACTTTCCGCCTAAAAAAGGTGCTACAGGCCGTTATCTCTCAAATTTGCTCAAACGTCAGAGCTTTCGCTCTTCGAAATTTAACAAAGTTTTAGAGAAAAACAGCTCGTAGCACGTTTTTAGGCTTTTTTTTTAGTTGGCGTTTTTCGTTTTTTTTGTTTTTTGTTTGCTTTTTTGTTTTTTTTTTTTTGTATTATTTGTTTGTTGTTTTTTTTGTTGTTGTTTTTTTGTGTGTGTTTTTTTTTTTTTTTTTTTTTTTTGGGGGGGGGGGCGACCGCCCCTGGCTACGCACCTGGTAATAGTGTAGTAATAGCAATAGTAGTAGTAGTAGTAGTAGTAGTAGTAGTAGTAGTAATAGTGGTAATAGTAATAGTAGTAGTAGTAGTAGTAATAATAATAATAATAATAACAATAATAACAACAATAATAATAATAATAATAATAATAACAATAATAATAATAATAATAATAATAATAATAATAATAATAATAATAATAATAACAATGTTACGATGAGTGAAGTTCCACGTACTGTGTATATGAGAGGATATCTTCATAATGGTATGGTAAGCTGTACATTTGTTTTGATTGATTGATACGTTTTAAAAATTCACTTGCTTCTTTCAAGCCTTTGGGAATCTACATGTATTTATATAATTCAATATATATCTCTTCCCCTCCCCCTTTTCCATTTTTAAAGAAATATATACCTTCAGGTCATTTTAGATAGGTCGTTCTGTATTTTTGTGAATTCTTATTGACTAATATAACTTCCATTAAAGCTAATTTTGTCGATTTGTATAGTGTTACTTTTCGAATTATTATGATAATTTATGTGTAAAGTCGAGTGTAATTATGGTTATGTTTGTACAAATATATTGAATTGAACAACAAATAATAAATCAGATTAAAATTCTAAACTTAAAAACAATTAAATCATAATGCGGGACCCCTCCTCTGAGAAACATATCCTGTCAACAACGGACATTATTCGAAATCTAAGGTCAAAGGTCATTTAATGTCACTACCCATCAATTGGCAGTGGTTTACTTGACACCATCCCTTACCATCCGGTGAACAAATTATCTGTCTTTCCCCAGAATCACACCTTAAACCTTTAATTCTTATAATAAAATCATTTCCTCTCGAAAATATGTGATTTTATACGGCATATTGTAAATGTATGTCGTTGGGAAAATGATATTAAGAATTTGGCTGACAGAAATTTTGAGTTAGGATTGTGGGATGGGGGATGGAGGTGGGGGAGGGGTGGGGGTATATAGAGGTGGGGAATGGGGGTGGCTTGGGAGTCACCCATATATTAGTAGGTGGACTTCCGTTAAAAGAAAACCGAATTAAACCTGTATATGCATACAATGAAGTACCATATCTACAGTAGGCTATACTCCAAACCTTTCCCCATTTATTTACTTTCAATCTCTTGATCTTCCAGGTTTGCCTTATGTTGCTGTCTTCTATCGCAGCCCTCATCCTTTCCTCTTTCATCCACCCTCTCGTTGTCTGTCTGTTTCTTTCTCATATATTGTGGAAATCAATGATGGAAACACATTTTCCCTTTAACTCCCTCCTTTCTCCCTCAGTTGTGATGACTCGCACTCTCCCCCCCCCCCCCCCCTTCAATCTCACCCCTCTCTCTATCTATCTCTCTCTTTCTCTCTGCACAGCAAGTACCTGAAATATTAAGTGCAATCGTCAAAATTTAATAGCCTATTCTTCGTCACTTTACTCTCTCTCCCTCTCTCGCTCTCTCTCTCTCTCCCTCTCTCTCTCTCACTCTCTCGCGCACCAAACTTAACACGCTGTTCATTCGAAGTTCATTCACTCCTGTCGAGTTATCTCACAAACCATTAGTTACGTCGTTCACAAATTACATCCATTTCACACCGGTATGGACAAGTTTTTCATCACCCCCACTGGATAGATGTATTCGCTGAAGCCAGGGGCGGATTCAGGATTTTGGATAAGAGGGGGCACTGCATTGCTTTAAAGTAAACAATCAAGGGGGATTTTTCGTTGTTGTTGTTGTTGTTGGTGGTGGTGTTGTCTCAGTTGGCGTTCAAAAGAGGGGGCAAGGGCCGGTTTTCTCCCTACGTAATCCGCCACTGGTTGAAGTCTACGTCACAAAAGAGCAGATGGAATAATTATTGTCATGATTGCTGGCTACTCGAAACAATGACATGCCAAAATCGTGACAATCTCGCATTATCCAGGACCTCATCTCCTTGACAAAAAGATGAAGGGACATCTCGACTTTGGGATAAACATGATAAACCAGAAGATGTATTAAGATGATCTGCATTTGCTCACATCTCCAACATCTTACTTGGTAGACTTATGAGTTTGTATCTATATGAAAGCTTTGATGTGGATACTCGTGTGCCTATTGACAGTTTCGTCGGATGCTTTGTTGGGAGCGGAGGAGCTTGATTTTAATAGAAAGTACATATTCGTCAAGGGACCTAAACGTCTCTACTACTTGATAACCACTAGTATATAGCAAACCTACATAATTAAACCATTTTCATCGTCATCATCCGGTCGGTGTCGTTGTCGTTATCGCCATCGTCGTGTCTTCATGATTATCAAGAAGAGAAGGTGTAGGAATATCAACACTCAGCTCCTCAGATCAGTTGTAAGTATAGCCATAGTGGAGCGGCATAGTCGATCAATATTTATTGTGCATTTTGTGATAAAAGCACCAAACGTAGCACACAGGTATAGATAAAGTGTTATAAGCAAATTTAGATGTGGAGACATCTCCATCTCCCATCTTTAAAAATGGCCGCCATCAGGACACTTTTCACTTGAACACAGTCCAAAATCACAAGTGAAATGTTAATTTTGGGTAAATTGATATGTAGAATTCAAATGTTAATGTTTCGGGGCCAAAATAATGTAGGAAAAGTGGTTAAGGTGCTCATTTTAAGGAAAAGTGGTAATTTTCGATAATTTCTAAATAAGCTCCCAAACTTGATGCATTTTGTAACAGAAACAGCAAATTTGGTATGTTTGTGGAAATATGTATCATGTACAAATTTAGATGTGGAGACATCTAAGATTCTGCCGATGGGCGCCGTGGTGGCCACCTTTCAACATGGCCGCCACCAGGGCACTTTTCATTTAAACACAGTCCCAAATCACATGAAAAAAAATTAATCTTGGGTAAATCGCTACGAAGAATTCAGATTTCAGTGTTTCACGGCCGAAAAATTTCAGGAAAAAGGTTTAGGTGCCCACTTCAAGAAAAAAGGGACATTTTCATGAATTTTCAAAATAGCCCCCAAACTAAATGCATTTTGTGATAGAAAGACGAAATTTGGTAGGTTTGTAGAAATATGTATCATAATACAAATTTAGATGTGGAGACAGTCAGATTCCGGCCCTAAGGGCCATGGCGGCCAGTTTTCGAAATGGCTGCCATCAAAGCTGCATTTGCATACAAGCACAGCCTAATATCAATTACCAAGTATAAATATTTAGGGGAACATACGTCGATACGTAAATTTCAAAGATTTCAAAGATTTAGGGGAACATACGTCGATACGTAAATTTCAGATTTTGATGTTTCTTTGGTGAAATATTTCAGGAAAAGTGGTTAAGGAACCCATTTTATAAAAAGGGGCAAATTAATTTTTTAAATTAATTTCCAAAGAAAGCCCCTTAATAACTAGATCAATGCTTATTGCGATAAAGGCATAACATTTGTCCCACATAATTGATTATGTGTCATAAGTAAATCTCGATATAGACTCATTTCAGATTCCCCCTATTCCCTGTCTTCCATACAGTCTTCCATACACAGAATCTAAAAAAAGTTTGTAGGATTTTTTGGCCCAACAAAATATCCAACCAAGACCTATTTAATAAATGTCATCAAGATAGCATGGCTGATATCATTGCAAAACGGCGCTGGAACTGGATTGGTCATGTCTTGAGAAAATAGTCAAACAGCATCCCTAAAGTGGCCCTTGCACTGGACACCAGAAGGCGGCCCACATCTTTCAAAATGGCTCCAAGCTATAAGCATTTTGCACTTTGCAGGTTTCATTTTGAATGCAGTCCGAAATCACATTTAAAAAGTCATTTCAGGCAATATCCTAAGAAAAAATTTACATTTGAATGTTTTAGGGTTGAATGTACCAGGAAAAGGGGTTCGGGTGCCCACTTTAGGAAAAAGGCGCCATTTTCATTATTTTCCAGAATAGCGTCACACATATTTAAACTCAAAATACCAGATTTTGCACACAGGTATAATAGTGTATTATCATTGGGATGTTGGGACAGCATTCTAAGGGCCAAGGTGGCCACTTTCAAGATGGCCGCAGTTAGGGCACTTATATACAAAATAGTCCATTATCATTATTATCTAAAAGATGATTATAATTACAGCATTCAGAACAGGATGTATAGTTTCTGAATAATTTTGGTAAAAGTGCTCCACTTTTAGTTAATTCATCAATTCATGTAGTTTTATGTTAGACTGTCAAACATATCATTCAGACATAAACACATGACATTCATCATACATTTACTAGAAAATGACAACGTTCCAACTGACTTCCGCTCTCCTGTAAACCATTTTAATATTCACATCCATGTGGACTATTTTCGTGATTTTTATTTCGTGATGAATTTTTCAGACCGGAGTTCAGAATACGGGCCTGTGGGACCTAATCTAAATGTGACCCTTTCCCGTAAAATGATCATATAAATCACTTTTCTTAAAATATTTCAACCCGAAAACATTCAAATCTGAATTCTACAGTAAAATTAACCTTTGACATGTGATTGTGGACTGCAAAGCAAAAGGAATCGAGTTTTGGGGCTATCTTATGATTTAATGAAAATGGCAACTTTTTCATAAAATCGGCAGATATTCCACTTCTCCTAAAATAAAATTCTCCTAAAAAAAAAAAAATCTGAACTCTGAGTAACAAAATGTTCCCCCAAATCATAAAATATAATTGATTTTAGGATGTGCCTGTATGTAAAGGCGCTTTGATGGCGAGCATTTTGAAAGCTTGCCGCCACAGCCCTCAGCGCCGGAATCTGACGTGTCTCTACATCAAAATTTGTATATGATGCATATTTCTACCAACATGCCAAATTGGGTATTTCTATCACAAAATGCATCTAGTTTGGGGGCTATTTTTGAAATGAATAAGACCAAAATGGCCAGTTTTTCTTAAAATGGGCACCTAAACCTGTTTCCTGAAATATTTCGGCCCCGAAACATTGAAATTTGAATTCTACGTCTAAATGAAAAAAAAAACCCTAATGGCGGCCATTTTGAAAGGTGGCCGCCACATGCAGGCCTCATTGGCAGAATTTTTGACGTCTCCACATAAATTTGTACGTGATACATATTTCTATACAAACAGGCCAAAATCGGTGTTTATGTCTCAAAATGCATCAAGTTTGGGAGCTATTTTGAACATTAATGAAAATGACCCCTTTTTCTTAAAATTGGCAACTAAACCACTTTTCCTTAATTATTTTGGCCCCGAAATATTAACATTTGAATTCTAGTATCAGTTTATTTCAGATCTAACTTTTCATTTGTGATTTTGGATTGTGCTTAAATGAAAAGTGCCCTGATGGCGGCCATCTTTAAAGATGGCCTAAAGATTGTTTATGAATCGTGTGTGTGCCTTATTTGGTGCTTTTATCACAAAATGCACAGTAAATTGGGGCATATGTGTTGTCACTATGCCGCTCCACTACTAGCATACTAGTATGTGACTGGATTGGTATATTTTGTA
Source organism: Heliocidaris erythrogramma (assembly GCA_025617745.1). NCBI lineage: Eukaryota > Metazoa > Echinodermata > Echinoidea > Camarodonta > Echinometridae > Heliocidaris > Heliocidaris erythrogramma. Next base: position 13,578,900 of record CM046854.1, on the reverse strand, counting down.
ACCATAACAACCACAAATTATTTTGAGCCTTGATACTAATAACACATTGAATTTATTGCTTTGGGATAGAACAAACATGTCAATTTATTAATCGGGGTCATATGGTAATTAGCAGCGTATCCACAGATTACTTGTTTGCAAAACGGGAAGGTAAGGTGTACCTAAATGCTGAGATTTTTTATTTAAAAAATAAAATAAATAAAAAGTAATAATAAAAATAATTATTATAATAATAATAATTATTATTATTATTATCACTATTATTATTATTATTATTATTATCATTATCATTATCACTATTATTATCGTTTTATTGATTGATTGATTGTTTATTTTAATTTGAATGTTTTTAAATTTATTCATTTATTTATTTATTTTATTTTTTTTTTTTTTATTTTTTTTTTTTTTGGGGGGGGGGGGAATTTTCCAATAAAATTTGGAAAATTCTTAAATATTACGCAAATTTTCTGCAATCTGAGCCCAAAAGTGCTAATGAAATGTATTCTTAAAACAGAATACTAAGAGGGGATGTGTCCCTACGCCATATCCGCCCTTTCCAGAATAGTAACGTTTTATTATGTAGAAGATAATATTTGGCACGACGGGAATCAATATCATTTTTGTACAGCTTAGCCCCATGCATTCTTATCAGAGTATCAGTGATTTGGAGCCAGGCGGGGGGGGGGGGGGGGGGGGGGGGGGGGGGGGGCTAGAATGATCTTGAAACCCGTTTACCTGATAATTATTTCACTCTTTATATGTTTGAAATGCTGAACATCGAGAGAACTGCAAGATTTAGAAAATATTTTTTTTATATATACTATTACCCACTTTTCATTGATTTTATCATCTGCTCCTTGATGACAAAAGATTATAGTTATGACATTAAATGAACGTCATTCTTATTAATACATTCCATGAATGCACTGTTTATGTCTCACTGGTCTCAGCTTAACCCCCCCCCCCCCCCCAAAAAAAAAAAAAAAAAAAAAAAAAACAAAAAACACAACACAACACACACAAAAAAACGCACAAAAACAACAAAAAAAAAACAAAAAACAAAAAAAAAACAAATACAAAACAAAAACAAACAAACAAACAAAAAGCAAAACAAAACAAAACAAACAAAAACAAAACAAAAACAACAACAAAACTTTCTAATGCTAACGCTTCCCACATTTTTATGCAATCTCCACTGATGGAGTAACCTCACTAGTCATAAGGACCGCTATTCTTAAGGACCACTTAGGCTATTCATAAGGACCGCTATCCATAACGCGTGACTAAATGAATAACGGTTTTGTATGAATAGCGGTCCTTCTAAATAGCGAGCAAACCACTGACAAATTACCTCGCTTTTCATAAGGACTTCCATTCATAAGGACCGCTATTCATAACGCGTGTTAAATGAATAACGGTTTTCTATGAATAGCGAGCGGACCCGTCACTGACATATGCTGATTTGACTTTCTAATTTCACTGAAGCCAGCTTGCTATTATGTCATTTTATTCGTCATTTTTATTATACAAATCACCCAGAAATGGGTTGAATTTTTCATTAACGAAGACAAAGGAATAACCGTGTTGGCAACAGAGCCTTTTTTTTCTGGAACTATATATAAAGAGCTAAAAACCACAGGGCTGTAGGTGCATTTTATAAGATTATTCGTAGAATATTTCACTCATTAATCATTGCAACAGCCAGCTTAGAATGGGAGCAAGTATTGTGACCACATAAAGTTTCGGTGACCACAATGATAAAATTCAAACAAGGAGTTATCACACAACTCCTTGGTTCTGGCAAGACGAGGAGAGAGAGAGAGAGAGAGAGAGAGAAGGGGAAAGACATGGGGAAGGCCAGAGAGGGACTGAAAGAAAGAGAGAAAGGAAAGTAGAGAAAGGGGGAGCTGGGGAGAGAGAGGGAGAGAGAAAGAGAAAGGGGAGTAGAGAAAGAGATTACAGTGACGGAGGGAGGGGTGGAGGAAGGGATGGGGAAGAGACAGACAGAGAGAGACGGAGAGAGCTTTGAGAGAAACTGATAGATTGAGAGCTAAACAGTGGTGAGTGGGAAGAAGAGATAGAAAGGAAGGAGAGTGTGGGAGAGAGAGAGAGAGAGAGAGAGAGAGAGAGATAGCAAAAAGGGCTGGATGAGAAGCAGGGATCCCGAAGGAGGAAGGAGGGGACGAAAGGAGGGGCAGGGGGAACATAATGACAAACATAAGTGACGACAGACATAGCACACAGAGAGGTAGAGACAGAAATCTGTGGAAATACAATATATATCACCCTTTCTACTTCGTTTAATTCCCTTCCTGTCAACACGTTTTATGCGTTGACGTATATTTCACAATAGGGGAAATCCCTATTAAGTAAGTATCATTCCACATGTACACACACGATTTTAATTTCCCTTTTACTTTCTCGTAAACTTGATGAAATATTAATGGTAATTCGGACTTTCAAAAGTCAAATAACGTCACTAAAATCGTTACCGAGATTACGAAATCGCCCGACGAGTTAATGAATCATTAAAAATGTTTTTTCCCCGTGAAATTAAAACAAAAATATCTAAAATAGTTATATAGCTTTCAATATCCTGTTCCCTTCACCATGTTAACGTAAACGTGACAATCGAAATAAAACGCAATAAGTGCTCTAAACAGTATTATCGAGCTATATAGAGATAACATCGGGGGAAACAGAAATAGAAATGGCATGGATTCATATCGCCCACAGTTGAGTTCTAGTCATGCGATTACAATTTGAAAGAAAGTTTCCCAAAGCGATTGGGAAATGATGATCATGTCTACATAAGAGAATGTGTATATTGTGAGGTTGTGGAATCATCAAAATGATAAGAAATCATATGGAAACGTGATGACCACTTTTTCGCACCTGATAAAATACGCTTCAGTTTTAGCTCAAATACGTGTCCAGAAACTATTGTTTATTGGTTAAACTCGTCGTAGTTTTCGTAATGTTAGCTCAATATCAAAAAGTGAAGCAGTTTTATAAAATTTGACTTTTCAACTTTAACGTCATATGAATCAATCTTCATTTCTAAAACAATAAGTACCGTCATTTTAGATTTAAAATTTTTTTGTGTGAGCGAGAACTGCTTGGCAAGGACTTTTCTGCCTTCTGCTCTTCATAGCTTCGCGCCATATTCACCAAAGTCAAAAAGTGAAGCAGCAGCTGAAAGTTCAGATCATTCAGATTCTGATGATGTGACAGCTGTTTTGATTGCTTGGGAAAAAAATACCGTAATTTTCTGGTTCAATCACTGCTTTCGTTTTAAAAATGTTACTTTTAGAATGAATATGTCATATAACTCTATCACATATATGCTTGATGCAAAAAACCGCATCCTGACCTCCTTAGCAACCGTATCTGAACACCATAGCAACGAGATAACCAATGACACAGGTGCGCTAGAGGCATGCGGGTGTGCCTATTCTTTTGAGAAAGAAAGTTATCTGCCCACTTTCTACTTCATTTTACACAATTTGCTTATCTGCCTACCGGCACCTCTTCTTCTTCTTCTTCTTCTTCTTCTTCTCCTTCTCCTTCTCCTTCTCCTTCTTCTTCTCCGTCTTCTTCTTCTTCTTCCTCTTCTTCTTCTTCTTCTTCTTCTTCTTCTTCTCCTTCTTCTTCGTCTTCTTCTTCTTCTTTCTCTTCTTCTTCTTCTTCCTCTAATTCTTCCTCTTCTTCCTCTTCTTCTTCCTCTTCTTCATCTTCTTCTTCCTGTTCTTCTCTCTTTCTCTCTCTCTCCTCTCTCTCCCTTGTTCTATCTCCCTCTCTCTTTCTCTCTCCTTCTCTTTCCTCTCTCTCCTTCTCTTTCCCTCTCTCCACCCTCTCTCCCCCTCTCTATCCCCCTCTCTCTCTCCTCTCTCTCCCTCTTTCTCTCTCCCTCTCTCACTCTCTCTCCTTCTCTTTCCCTCTCTCTTCCCCTCTCTCTTTCTCTCTCCCTATCTCTCTCTCTCTTTCTCTCTCCTCTGTCTATCCTTAAGTCAAATAATGTCTGACAACTTGCACTTTCTCCTGATCTAAGTATATACTATTTTTCTTTCAGATTGAGATACATTACCGCGTTCCAATGAACCAATTACTTCACGAAATAACAAAACTCCGAGAAAGGGAACTCTAGTTCGAACGAAATAAACTTTCTTTTGGAAAGCTGATATCATGATGGGGGGGGGGGGGGGGGGGGGGGGGGATGGGTGTACACACTTTTTAAATAATCATTCAACCTTTATAGTCCACCTGACCTGGGTAATTTCTCGAGACTGTCCATGTATTGTTCGTTCTTGTTTGTGTTTGTTACGTTCAACTGTGTGTGATTTGGGGATGTTACATTAAAGGAAAAGTCTAGCCTGATATTAGGTTGGTTTTAAAAGAAGTAGATTTCCTTTCTTTGAACTCCAATCACTGAAGGTTTAAGCAACATCGGATAGGAAATAAGAAAGTTATGAATTTTGAACTTGTAATTAATCAAACACAAATTGGGAATTCCGTGACGCGAAACGAATTATCTCAATGTACCTTGATTAGAGAGAGAAAGGGAGAGAGAGAGAGAGAAACTCAAAGTCCGATTAAAAGCAGAATAAAAATGTGCTTGAGAACTTGTAGCGAAAATGATACAGAGAGACAGACAAACAGACAGGTTATCACAGGGTTTTTTTTTCTTGTCAAAAATGAAACGATCAACAACTGCTTGCTACTTATAGGGTGTATGCATTTCAGTGCTGTTTGTATTTTACATCGCTGTGTTATTCTGTTATAAGGACGATTTTCAATGCCTCGTGCATCTGTACTAGTTGTAAATGTATTTATTACATATTTCTGAATGGTAGAGTTTGGCTTTTTAGTGCTTTTCAGTGTTAATTTTACAAACTTTTCACATACTTACTTGTTGCTATTCAAAATGTTATTTAACATTCTTAACACTTTTTATATACCTTATACATTACTTAAACTTGAAATGTTTATTTTGTTTTAACTTGAAATTTTCAGTATTTGTGTTGTATTTTTTACGAAGTTCAGCCACATTCAATGTGATCTTTTATTCTTATATATTCTTCTATATGCTAGTGTAATTCTCTTGTTATTTTTTAAAAATATTAATAGCAACTTCCTGGTAACGATGGTAACAGGCATCGAATGTTCAGGCTATTCATCACGTTCACGTGGATATTTAACTTTTCGGAGTGATCTACTTATTTCGTTCAACTTTCTCCTCCAGACTGCCTCTCTATATCAGGTCTCGAGTATCCATCAAAAATAAGAATGAAACTATACAACGAAAAGCCGGTGTCCCAGTTAAAATGAACATTTATAAATATCCTGATACTAGAACACGCAGTATATAAATCACACACAAGAATGTATTTCAGACCATTTCAAACCATCTGCGAAGAGAATAAATCTAATTAACCCATAGCATCACAAGAACCGGGTAGACCGTGTATTATATGCCTGCATGAGAAAGATAATTCAGTAGTCAACGGGTTAAAAAAAAACACAACTCAGTATAAAATTTAGAGATTGGGATAACGCACATGGCTGAAATATAGATTTATTAATCTCTAACGTAACATTACATAGATCCAGACAGTCCCAAGATAGGTTGCCCGCCTCATGAGGGGGTCGTTAGTCCTTATTTCATGAATAGTTTAGGGGTTTATCTTGATATTGGCTCAGTTAAAAAAACGGGCTAGAAAACACAGGCAGATCAAGGTTTGTCAGAAGCAGTGAAAGATTAAAAAAAATATTAAAAAAGGGGAGGAGAGATGGGCGCAACCGGCCAGTGCACTCGTTTAAAGATCCAAGCACTATTAAGTACAGAATTTTAAACCCAGGAGGTATCTCTAAATTCTGATCACCTGGGGGCTGCAGTCCCCCCACCTTTTTTAGTAGACACGTTTCATAAAATCACGGGAAAACAGGTTCAAAGATTGTAATTATTCAAGTGAAATCAAATCAGCCACCACTTTCAAAAAGGATCCGCGGCCCCTGCTAAGTAGATACCAAAGACATACCTATTAATTGCAGTATGCCCCCCCCCCCTTTAAAAATAATTCAGGTGAAATTTTGATAACCCTTTCCCTCTCTTGTCAGTGGTTTTCGGATTTCTGCCCTCCTTTTGGAGAACTCTGGATCTGTCCCTGCCGACCGCAACGTAATCCTGGACCGCCTGGGCATCATGTTCTACTCAAACCCTCGCGTGATCGTCAGCCTTGTCGTCATCGTGTACGCCATGACCACGATTAGGACGACGACGTCGTCACACGTTACCGATCCCGGACATGGGGCAATGAAGGCTAAGGTAGTTAAGCCTTACCAGAAGAAACACCCGACATATCAAGGTATACAATTATGCACATGTCCCAAGCTTAACGTCTGTCTATATCTTTTCGGTGCTAAGACATAATATGCTCCGGCGACAATTACTCCGGGTTATATTTCGTCAATATCATCAGATTAGGGTTAGGGTTTCAATAGGGGTTTTTAGGTTAGGTTTAGGGTTAAAGTTAGGGTAAGATATAGTGCTTGGTCAAAAATTTAGAAATTTATCATCCGGATAGCTCACGAAATTGACTCTCAAATTGTCGCCGGAGCATGTGTTGTATAACGATTTTCCGATTGTCTTGTTTATTCTGCACTGGCCTGGCTGCCTATTTCTTTCTTTCTTTGATTGTTTGTTTGTAGTTAAATTTACAAAGGTTAGCATTTGTCAGTTCCAAAACTGCTTTCCACAAGGGCCATGCAGGTTTAGAGTAAACATGGAGCATAAGAATTAAGTTTTAGTACTGAAACAAACAAATTATTTCCTTTCCAGTGTCGCTTATAAAAACGGCTTCGTCCTTTAATCTTAAGAGCGCCACCTCTTGGCTGCTGTCAGAACAGTGAATATTCTTAGATTTTTTTTTCTTCATCTGGAGAATCGTTTACAGTAGGGGGCCTATCATAACAAGTTAATCTTATTTCAGTGAATATCTTACGAAGGAAAGGGTGTTATCTATTTTTTAAAATCAATAATGCACGATGTAGGCCTCTTACTTTGCAAATCACAATGTCTCAAATCACTACTTCAGATATTCTTACGAGCTTAATTTTGTAAGTCTCATGATTTTGTTTATTTCTTAATTTCTGTTCCAGCTTGTTTTGATGCAGTGCGAGGGAGGCGGTGCCTGTGTGATATTCACCTCAACAAGAACAGTCCTGATTACTTCCAATGCTGACAAAATCGTTGTATTAAATCCCTTAGAAACAGATATTTTTTCTTCTTCAGAAACAGTAGGCGAAGCCACATCGGTATGATTAGATTTGAATAGATCGACCCTTTGGCTAGTCTAGTTCTGGACTCTTTTTTCTTGATTGTTTTATTCGCCGACTACACGCGTTAAGCCCAGTGATGGCTCGATCCCGACTGAGAACCCGTTGGCCCGTAAACGCGCGCCCCGACCCGCTCTATATGTTTTTTTGTCAGGACTTCTCGGGGCCAACAGGATCAGCGCGGCACTGAACAGGATCTCGGGATCGCGCCACCACTCGGCTTAACGCGTATAGTCGGCGAATAAAAAAAAAAGTCAATAAAAAAAAAAAAAAAAAAAAAGAGTCCAGAACTAGACAACCCTTTGGCGGATTCCCGGCCCGTCCGTGCCCCCTTCCTTTAATTGTGCCCTCTACTTTTAGAAGTGATAACATATTTATTTTTAGGACAAACAGACACCAACAATGAGTGTTGACTCCCTTTTTTTTTCTTTTTTCTTTTTTGTTTGTCAGAAAATTTTCTGAGATTTGAGCACCCCACCCCTTTTACAAAATCCTGGATCTGCCCCTGGACGGAACAACATGGCCAAGAGTTTGTTTATTATCGGTCTGTTTGGGAGTCGGTTTGGTGGTCAAACTTGGATATAAGACCTTTGAAACATTTGTCCACGCATTATAGTTTGAAAGTTAAACAGAACAGGTAGTTCACTGACTTATCATATCTTTATTCATCGAAGAAAGCTTTAAACCCCTGGCAGGAATATACCTCAGTCAGATCGCCTAATAATCGATTCCAATCCAACACTGAACTTATTTCTTTGTAGTTAAAGTTTATATAGTGTATTGTGTTTACCGTCGCCGTTTTATATTTCAAATGCTGCTAAGTAAGTTGCAAATGATGCACACTAAATGTTCGTATATTAAAAGGAGTGTCCTCTTTAATTTATTGTACGGTATGGAATATAAATAAGTAAGGTAACCAAGCCACGTAAATGTAAATGGCTTAAAGTAGTTATTTCTAAATTTTTGTAATTATCTTCTTGCTATGTCGACTTTCCAGGATAAACAGCTTACTTATTATCGATTTCGTATGGTTTCATATAGAAATTGTGTTGGATTCTTTACTTCAGTGATATTTAAGAAATAAGGATTGAAATACAGGCAGGAATATTTTTTGTGAAGTTGTTATGTATCTGGGCACTGTTTCATAAAAATTTGCTATTGATAACAAGCTGCAATAACTGTTATAAGCTACTGAAATCCTTGCATCTGATTGACCGAGAGCAAATTTGTTATGGAACTTTGGCAGTTGTATTGATAAGTTTTATGAAACAAAGCCCTGTTCAACCAAAACCCTTGTAAGACTACTAGTATTAGAATGAATGAGAGAAAGAGAGAGAGAGAGAGAGAGAGAGGGATGGAGAGAGAGAATGAGAGAGAGAGAGAGAGAGAGAGAGTGAGGAGATGGAGAGAGAGAGAAGAAGAGAAGAGAAGAGACAAAGAAAAGAGAGCGGAAAGGAGACAGATGGTAGATATATTTAGAGGTGTAGGAAGAAGGGAGTGTAGATATGAACTATGGAGAGAGAGAGGGAGAGAGAGAGAGAAACAGTGAATAATTACACTATCGTGCTATATCACCACCATTAGGATATAGACAATAAAAATCAGAGTACATAACCACATGTAAGAAATCATGTACTGTTTTAACGTGTTCATTGAGCAACCATTAACTATTTTTTTTTATTAGTTAATGGTTTCTCATAAAAACTAGATAACAGTTCATGTACATCTATTACATGTTATTTTTTCATTGTTTTTTTTTTTTTCTTTTCAATAATTTTCAAATCTCTTAATATGTGAGTTTTTTATTGATTCCATAAAAAAAATATTTAAAAAAGTTTTTATTTGGAATTGATTTCTTTCCCAACTCAAATTTTTATGAAGGATAATTATTTGAAACCACCCCACCAAAAAAATTTAAAAAACCAACAACAAATGACGTCTCAAAGTGTTTACATTCAAGTTCAAAGATCATGATTAAGAAATATATGTAGGCCTAATGTGTGTTTAAAAAACGACAAACAAACACGAAAAACCCTTAACTAAACAAAATTAGACTCCATCACAATTTTCTGAACTTTTTTTACTTCCTCCCCCTTTCTCTCTAACCCCTCTCCCTCTCTCTATATTTCATTCCCCAACTTTCGTCTCTCAATTCTTCCTCTATTTCAGATATGTATTATCGAATTTGGTTACATGTCGTTTTTCTGAAGATTCATAATTCCTAAGTTTTGTTTTTAAGGTTCATCATTTTGAAAATGAAAAAGGCTTCATAATTCAGAAGATCAAATTAGGGTTCATAATTTTGAAAATGGAAAAGTTTTCATAATTCAGAAAATAAATCAGGGTTCATAATTCTGAAAATGAAATACAACGTCAACCCTGTATCTTATTTTTTGAATTTGGTACCTTTGAAATAATTTACCTTATTTTTATTTTCGGAATTATGAATCCTTTTCATTTTCGGAATCATGAACCCCATGTCATTGTTGGAATTATGATCCTTTGGAAAATACGAGTACCCCCCGCCCCTCCATCTCCATTTAATTCTACCAAACACACACACACACACACACACCCCCCCCCCCCCCCCCCCCCCCCCGACACAGTGAGCCGTGACAGCCATCACTATTTCCATGATAAAACTACATTCAATTTGTAATCTGTAAGTGGATGCTGAACAAAAACTTACCTTATTTTCTTCACACTTTATTACTGAACAACAATGACATCTACAACTATAACTAGAATTGAATTCGTCATGAGGACGAATTAGGTGGTCTGTCCTTCAATTTGTACGATCATGATTGTAATCAGGACGATCATAATAATGGGAAAATACTAAACTGAAGATAGGATGTCAAGAATGCCATGAATGGAGATGCTTCTTGAGGACAGGAATGTAGCCATATGTGTAACGGTCATTGTAAAATGATTATGGTGATGATGATAATGGTGATTATGATGATTATAATGATGTAATGATTTTGGTGATGATATAATAATAGCGATGATGATTATGACGGTGATGATAATAATGATGTTGATACAGGATACTTGGGAGATTAACCCCATAGCTCTAATACAGGACAGGAAATCACAATTTCCATAGGGTTGTACACAAACTACTGCACACTACTTTCTTATAGACATAACATGCAAAATAAGGCATTTTATTACATGGTTTGTGATTGTTTATGTTATAATAGTCGAAGAGGATGGTAAAATGAAAGGCAAAAAGAAGCAAAAAAAAAAAAAAAAAATATGGACCCACCGGGGATCGAACCTGGGTCACCGGAATGGGAGGCAAGTGCTTTGACCAATAGACCAAAATATTTCCCATAGAGATAACACGTAAACGAAAAACGGGATTCTCAAATCCCATTTTGTAGTTGAAAATTGGGCATGATCCCGACATCTGATCAAAAATTGGAGACCACACTTGTAAAAGCTTATAGTCTCAGCTACAACATATTAAAATCTGGAAGGAAATAGACCAAAAATAACTGAGATACCGCTCAGAGAACGATGTCATGTAGATTCATGATTCGAAAAAAAATCATCTTCCATAGACATAACACGCAAATAGGGAAAAATCTGACATGTCGTCTTTAATTGAAGATTTCAGTGTGATGACGTCATCAAAATGAAAAATGGTGGTGACTGATCTTGTAGAGAATTGTCTCAGCTATAACATATCAAAATTTAGAAGAAAATCGATCACCTATTACTGAAATATTAGCAAATGAATACAAAAATGATGACGTCATTTTTTCAAAATCATTTTTTTGAGTTCATATGCAAATATGATGACGTTAGAACATGCGATCGGCATAAATTCTGCATGAATTCCAATCTACAACTCACAAGCTTTCATAATATGTACAGAAATTTGGGGGTTTCCTCGCGTTCTGACGAGCTATGGCGGATTCTAAATAGGCATGTTTTTACCACTTTTTACATTAGAATGCCCATTGACGTGCGCACGAAATTGAAAGTTTGACGCGCGCGTACGACATTATGGAAGGTCGAGATTGACTGTACATAGTTGGAAAGTGTCAAGAATAGTGTCAGGAAGACAAAATATGCGAAAAAACGGCGTTTTTAAGTTCTCTACGCGCTGTGTGCGCGCATAACGCGCGCATGGACGCGCACGGACAGAAAAATTTAAAATGCTTAAAATGTCCTGAACAATACTCTAATTTGATTAAAAAGTGATTTTGAGCATTTTTAAATTTTGACGCGCGCGTACGTGCGCGTAATTATGTGCGCGCGGATTTTGATGACATTTTATGTTGACCCTTGACCTGAAGTTAATGTATGTCAAATATGGTTCAATTTTGATGACTCTTATGAAGATATGATTGATAATGTGATTTCACAAAATGGCGCCTGGATGACGTCACGATGACCTGATGACCTTGAAATAGATACCCGAGCTTGATCTGATATGTCCTCATGACTGTAGAGATTTTGATAAAATTTGACTGAGCCAATATTGAGGAATCATTGTAACAAGAAAGTGGTGGAAAAATAAAAATAAATAATAATAATAATAAAGAAAATTCTGACGAAATTAAGAGGTGGTCTGTCGACTACGACAGCTACATCTACACCTAATTATTTTTGAGAAAAAACTTACTATGGTTTATATTTTGATTAGTTATAGGCTGTTACCTATTGGGACTGAGTTGTGTCATAAATTCATTGTGTACAATTATAGGAGTAGGGGTCGAAATTGGGAGGGCTCAGAACAGTGATATAACAAACTCTCACTATAACAAGATAATTATGCCAGTCCCACTGCTTTGTATTCAATTGTTTTATAGCCCTGATATAACAAGTATTTTTTATTCACATGATTTATTGATTTTCATGATTACAAACAGAGCAAATTAAGAAACAATTACAAAGCATATATAAGGAACGTAAAAGAAAGATAAAAATAATAGAAATAATATCAGCAATAAGAACGAAAAAGCAGTATCATCCACGTTGTGGTACATGTATTTACAAAAACATAAAAACAGTGCATCAACGTCACACCAAATTTCTGGAAGAGGACAATGTTATACATGTATACACTGTACAATTTTGTACATAAGAGGGCGCACCGGCACGATGTGATGAGTGGCCAGCAATACTCCAGGACGGATAGCCACAATAAATTTTTATTACAACGGGTACCACTAATACAACTGACCCCCTAGAGCACTGCCCATAAACCCCACACCACGCCGGGGCATGAAAATAGTATCTGAGTAAACAAGTTCACTCATACAGAGATTAGAGAATATACAAGACAAGAGTTACACCATCGAGAATCCGCTGTATTTAGTAGCATCTCGAAGGCTTCACCCTAACAAATGCAGTATATGTTCATTACAATTTTCAATTAAAATTAATATGAAGTTTTCCTCTTTTCTTAGAAACATGATACTCTTGTCTCTTTTTGAGTTTTCGTCTGCTTCTTGAAAGATTCAAAAATTGGGTCGAATATTTTTGAATTTGCATAGATACATAAAATATTTCAAAGATAGAAATAAAAAAATGACAGAAATTTGTCAAGAGGAAATTCCAAACATTTTCTTGAAATTATCCAAACTAAAATCATTATCATGTTTGATATAACAAGGTTTTGATGTAAAGAGGTAATTTCCTTGGTCCCAATGTATTTGTTATAACAAGTATCCACTGCACAATGCATGATGGGAAAAGGCAGCTGTATAACGATGGAAAATCAGATTGTAATGTTTTCAATGAAGATGAATTTCCAAGGAAACAATAGCAATTTTCTTATACAGTGGAACTTTGTTATAAAGAACACTGTTATAAAAACCTGTTGTTATAACAAGGTCATTTTGCCTGTCCACTACTCTGTATATTGAGTGTTTTTAACCCTGGACAAATTTGTTACAAGAAGATTCTGCTGTACTTGTCACTGCCAAATTTATAGAGGGAACAGATGAAATCAAATGCAGCAAATTCATCACATATCACACTGAACAATCTATTGTTTGTAATGTTTCCCGTTCAATTTCTAAGGCACTCGATATAAATATATGCAACGTTAAAAACAAATTGTTCAACAGATTTTCATCAAAGGGATGTTCCACAGTGGCATCACATTGGTTATAATGAAAGTGTGCCAATCATCACAAAGTAGTTTGCTCTGTATCGTGGTCTAGTGGATATGTCACCTGGGGAGCGTTTCATCAAGCGTTTTGTCAGTGATTTTTACCGACAACTGTTATAAGCTACTGAAATCCTTGCATCTGATTGGCAGAGAGCAAATTTGTCAGTAAAAATTACTGACAAAACGCTTGATGAAACGCTCCCCTGACTGTGGATCACATGGTTCGTGGTTCAAGTCCCGCCATGGCACTAATGTCCTTTGGCAAGACATTAATCTACATTTGTCACTCTCCACCCAGGTGTTAAATGGGTACCCGGTAGGATGCGAATGTCACTGTGACTGGAATAGTATATGTGCGCCTGTAAAATGGCAGCCAGACTGGAATGCTCCCTTGTGGAGTGGAAAATGTGCACTATAAGTGCAGAATCGTATTAGGATCCAATAACCAGGGTAATAATACACTGTAAAGCGCTTTGAGGAGTTAACTGGAAAGGCGCCATATAAATGCAGATTATTATTATTATTATTATTATTATATTATACTGTATAAGCTGATATTTTCGCGTACAGATATTTTCGCGAATGGCGACCTCTGCCACATATTCGCGTCTTGTTAAATTTGCGTTCACCACCACACAAGAGATCTAGGGAAATTCCCTGACATCAACCAGTTTACAATCATGCTGTTTGTAAACACTTTCGCGTGTTGTTAAATTCGCGGGGGATCTTTCATTCGCGAAATTCGCGAAAATAAAAGCTTATACAGTATGAGTGATTCTATGTCGATAATGTATAACATATGAGCTTCTTCTAAATAAAGAGATCGCAAGTTGAATAAACTCCCATTAAACAATTACAGCGACGTGTGAGGAGATTAGTTGACACACCCATACGCGCTAGCACAGAATAATGGCCCAAGTGGAACCGAACTCAGAGTTTGGTTAAGCACAAGGGGGGTTATATATTATCCTTCATTTTCTTCATACTACTTAACCGTTAACCCATAGAAGGCTCGTTAAAGTGGTTTAAAGTTGATTTTATACATTCTAGCTGTACACATATTTTTCAGGTGATTGGTACACTTTAAAACAGCAAAGTTTACAGTTCAGTTTATGTTCAGTGGCATACCCAAGATTTTTAAAAGGGGTTAAAGGGGGGTGTTTTTTACTCCAAAATTCTCTTGACAAGCCAAAATAAAAGGTTATCAGCACTGCTACAGGGGGGTGTTTCAACACCAAACTAGAAATACCACTGAAGATGATTATTAATACCCCCGCCCCGTGACAACAGCCTTATCCAAAAATTAGGGCACTTGGTGAAAACATGCATTTACTGCCATAGTTATGCCGTTTCCATGGCAACGCAGCTTCCGACACACCCCAAAAATATGTCTTGCACATCTTCCCACCAAGACCAATGTGTGTATCAAATTTCTTGACTTTTGGTCGAAAACTGAGGAAGTAGTTCGATCCGCAAGATTTTTCCCTGATTTACTGCCATAGATATGCCATTTCCATGGCAACGCAGATTCCGACACATCATAAAAAATATGTCTTGCACATCTTCCCACCAAGACCAACGTGTGTACCAAATTCCTTGACTTTTGGCCGAAAAATGAGGAAGTAGTTCGATCCGCAAGATGTTTCCTTGATTTTCTGCCACAAATATGCCGTTACCATGGCAACGCAGCTTCCGACACATCCAAAAAATATGTCTTGCACATCTTCCCAGTAAGACCAATGTGTGTACCAAATTTCATGAGCTTTGGTCGAAAACTGAGAAAGTAGTTTGATCTGCAAGATTTGCAACGGACCGACCGACCGCCCGACCGTTGACTGATTCCTATTTACCCCCTTCAAACTTCATTTGGCGGGGGTATAACAACACCACACAGGGGGGTGTTTGAACATCTAAAGCACCCCAAACAACCCCCCCCCCCCCCCTCGGTACGTCCATGCATGTGATTGAAATGCGAAAGATACTGTCTGGAAGTAATTAATGCAAACTTAAAAAGCATGAGATAGCTCACAAGTTATTTTTCACCTTTAATAGAACTTAACCATCTCTTATGTATCAGGGTGAACTTCACCTACGGCTCAACTGTATCCTGTATCAAATAGGGATTTAAGTACCTTAGGTAATTTCCTTGGTCCCAAGGAGTTTGTTATAGCAAGGTTCCACTGTAACCATCTCTTTAATATCAGGGTGGACTTCCCCTATGAATCCTCTTTTTACTCCTATGTTAGACACAAAATGTTTGCTATATCGTGTAGAGGAAACGGCAGCACTGCTGTGCGGAGTGAGCACGCAAAAATAAAGTGCAGAGTCTATGGACGGGGAATGAGGAAACCAATGCGTGTAACGCAATGAAGCACTTCTGTGCGGAGTGAATGGTGGTTTCCTCAACCACGATAATGCCAAATGTTTTATTTATACCTCTCTTTCCTTTCACCTCCTTGCTTTCTTGTGACCTTGGTGTTCCACATTGTACTTTCACACTGTCCTCTGTTTTAGGTTCTTGCATCTTTTGTATCTGCAGATTTTACTTCTTCTGGATGAAATTTCAAGAGGTGACTTTCCAGGAGCCTTTTAGCAATGAAGGTGGATTTGCAGAGATGGCAGTCATGTGGTTCTGTCTCCGCATGTGTCTCTGAATGAAGGTTAAGGGAATATTTATTAGAGAAGCTGATATCACACTGTGGGCATTTGAACAGCTTTGTCCCTCTATGTGTGCGCTCATGTGACTTCAAGGAAGTCAAAGTAAAGAAGGCATACTTGCAGATAGCACAGACATAGGGACGATCACCTGCGTGGACCTGTTTATGAAACTTGAGGGAGAGGCGATGCCTGAATGCCTTGTTGCAGATATCGCACTTGAAGCCTTTGACATCGGAATGGATGAGCAAGTGGGAGTCTAGGTTGCCCTGGGTTTTAAACAGCTTGCCGCATATCTGGCAAAGGATTGTAGGCTTCTGATTTTGGCTTGGTAGCTTTGAGTCATGGACCTTCGCGTGGGTCTTGAGGTGCTGTACATATCCTTGGTAAGTCCTGATGGCTTTGCCACATTCCTGGCACCTGTACTTCATCTCTCCTGTGTGTATGGTGATATGTTGATTGAGGAGGTACTGGTGGGTGTACCCTTTTCCGCAGTACTGGCACAGGCATGGCTTTTCTTCGTTGTGCATTCTCATGACATGCTTGGTGAGGTAGGTTTTCATGGTGAACCCCTTCCCGCAGTACTCACACGTGAATGGCCACTCGCCTGTATGGGACATCATGTGCCTTGGCATGTCCGATCTAGAGCAGCACTTGCCACACTCCTTACACTGCAGTTCCTCAGTGACACACCTCCTTTTATGGCACTTCCCATTGCGACCATGTATATGCTCCAGTAGTTGATGTAGAGTGTCAAAATAGGAATGGCATTTGTGACACTTGTAGCTCAGTTCCAGGGTCTCATTCCTTGCGGCAGTGCTGACGCCATCATTTTCATCAGGTACCTTCAGGGTAGGGTTGTCAACAATGTTCAAATCTTGATCACCGCTTGGTGATTTGTCTATGGTCCTTGCAAGCTTGCCAACATCTTGAAGAGGTGCTATCCCTTCAAGATGTTGTTTCACGACAAGAGCACTCAATTTATCATTACATGCAATGAGTTTCACTTCTCGCTCTCCATTGGTACCAAAGGCTGATCTCTTCATGGAACTGCCCAGCGGCTTCCCTCCTGTTGTCCCTGACAGAGACTGAATGGTGGCACTGATCTCTTTTCCATCTCCAGTACAAGGTCTGTTGGCTTTAATCTCAGTCGTCGTCTGGTATTTCTTGTGTTGGTGTCCCTTCAGCTCGTCTAGGGTAGAGAAAAATGTATCAAAAATGTAATTTATTGAATACCACATTGCAAATCAAAAGCAAAATTACATGGAATTACATCACGACCAAAAATCTACCCTTACAAAGTAAAATACAATAAGAATATCATCTGCTGAGAGCCAGAAGGTAGTTAACTATGTATTGAAGTAGAAGAGTTAACGCGTCTTTGACTCTGAACACACCATATACACTTGTATGGAGGAGTGAGATACATATATATGGAGTCAAAAGGGGCCTGAGCTTTCGATCCTAGCAGAATCTTCGTCAGAGGCAAAAAGACAAGCATAAAAAGCAAGACAAGCATATATAGACTACAGACACAAAACAGAGTACATGTAACAAGAACTGTATTAAAGGGAGGAGCTGTGGACACAAACAATGGGAACAAAAGGGGAGTGTGGGGAGTCAAAAACCATGAGTCAAGTGGGTGTGGAGGGGGATTAAAACAAATACAAAGTCGTGGAGATCCAAGGAGAGCAGTAAAATCAGAAGTGATTTTATTATTTGCTAGATAAATCTATGTACCTACCTATTTGCTAGTCTTCCGACTACGCAAGCCATTCGAGTAATTAAAGTCACGACAGTGCATATACCCCCCCTAGGATCACGCCTTCCTCTGTGCACGTACGCATGACGCGCGCACACAATCCTCCTCTTTACGAGCAGCCTCAGACAAACTTTGACATGTTGCTAGGCAAGGAGTGGGGTAGGAGGGTGGGACATAGGTAGGTACATAGATTTATCTAGCAAATAATAAAATCACTTCTGATTTTACTGATTTACTACAATAAATCAATGTACCTACCTATTTGCTAGACCAGCACAGATTCAAATGGGGGGCATGTCCCAAGAGGAAGGTCAACAGGAACCCAAGAATGACGTTGCAGCTTGCAACGTCTTGTTAGAAAAAGACTCAACAGACAGAACATCTTTCAAATAAAAAGATGTGAAGGACGTGGAGGAGCGCCAGTAGGCTGCCCTCATAATGTCCACTAGGGACACCCCTTGGAAAAGAGCCCAAGAGGCACTGATGCCCCTGGTATCGTGAGCACGGGGCTTCCCATCACTTAATAGGGCCTCCGGCCCAGCTGCCTGGATCGCTTCGACTATCCATCTAGAAATGGATTCTCTGGAAGCGGGGGAAAAGGGCTCTCGAGTGATGACAAAAAGCTGATCACTCTTACGAAGAGTCTTAGTCCTATCTAAATACCATTTCAAGGCCCTCACCGGACACCAGACCTTATCCTCCTGCACCGAGGAATGGTCCGACAGCGGTCTAAGAAAAATCTCAACTGGTCCAGAGGAAGCAGTCTGATTTTTGGCAATAAAGGAGGGCTTGGGTATAAGTCGCACACCATGGTTCTCCCAACTGATGTGACCCGGTGTGATACACAGAGCATGAAGAGTACTCCTCCTCTGTGCAGAAGCAATAGCAACTAAAAACAGCGTCTTGACCGTTAAATGGTGAAGGGAAGCTTTACCCAAAGGTTCAAAAGGTGGCTTCGCAAGCACGTCAAAGACCTTGGGTAGACTCCAAGAAGGAGTCAGGCTACGAGTTGATGGACGCTGCAAGAAGAAGGAGCGAGTCAACCTAGCCAAAAGAGGGGAGTTGGAGACTCCCGAACCATCAGCAAAACCAACGTGGACGGCGGCAATAGCCGAACGATAGCCACGTATGGTTGAAATCGATCTACCCTTATCGAAAAGGGAGATAAAAAAATCGGCAATAACACCAATAGGGGCTTCACGTGGCGAGACACCCTGATTCTCGCACCAAGAAAAGAAGGCCCCTAGACGAGAGTTGTAGAGATCTCTAGTGGAGTCTCTACGGCTTCTCATAACAAACTGGGAGGCCCTCTCGGAGAGCCCCGAGTTTCTGGCGTCTTCCCCAACAATGGCCAGGCAGTCAAGTGGAGGACCGCTGGGCGTTGATGAACAATCCCCGAGAGGGGTTGAATTATCAAATCCTCCCTGAGAGGAAGGGGAAACGGATGGCCGGCCAGGAGACTCAGCAGGTCTGGAAACCAATGTCTCGCTGGCCAATGTGGGGCTATCAACATGAGCCAAGCCCCGTCCTCCTTGACCTTCCTCAAGACCTGAGGGATCAGAGGAATGGGGGGAAAAGCGTATCCCCGGATAGCTCCCCAATGGAGGGAAAAGGCATCCATCGCCCACGCCTCCTGATCCCGAACCCGCGAGCAATACCTCGGGAGTCGGTGATTGAGGGTGGAGGCGAACAGATCGATCTCCAGAGGACCCCACACCTCTTGGAGAAGAGCAAACACCTCCGGATGAAGAGTCCACTCTGACGGGAGGCATTTGCCCCGAGACAGAAAATCCGCGATCAGATTGTCCTGACCGGGAATGTAGGAGGCTACCGGAATAATGTTCATAGACCGGCACCACCTCCACAACTAGGCAGCTAAGGTGTTCAGAGAGGAAGACTGAGTGCCGCCTTGGCGATTGATATAGGCAGCTACTGTGACATTGTCCGTAAGAACGAGTACAGTGCGACCAACAAGACCGGGCCTGAAATGATGAAGAGACAGGCTGACTGCCATCATTTCCAAAGCATTGATATGGGGCATAACTCTCAAGTGAGACCAGTCCCCTGAAATCATCTCGCCCCGGCAATGACCACCCCAACCGAGAAGGGAGGCGTCTGTCGCCAGAGAAACTGACGGAAGAGGGGTACAGAGAGGCTTGCCTTGGGCAAGAAACGAACTGTTCGTCCAGGGGGCGAGAAGGAGCTTGATATCTCTTGAGAGTGGAATCCACCCCAAAGGAGAATCTTTACCCGGTCTGAAAAACTTGAGGAGGTGCCTCTGAAAGGGCCTCATCAACAGCCTGCAGTCTGGCAAGACGTCGACTAGACTGGCCAGATAGCCCAGGAATTGAAGCCAATGTCTGGCTCTGACCCTGCGGGCCGCTCGCAATGACCGTGCGGTCATGGCGATAGTCCAAATTCTGTCCCGACTGGGGCGGGCAAGCTGATTCGGGATATCTATCTCCGCACCCAAGTACATCGGGGTACGTGTGGGAGATAATTCCGATTTTTCCCAGTTTATCAGAAAGCCTAAGTCTTGCGTTAGCCGCAGCAAAAGGCATAACTGATCCAACAGGAGGGACTCTGAGTTTGCAACTAGGAGCCAATCGTCTAGATAGACGAATAATCGGAGGCCGCGATTCCGTAGAAACGCGGCCAGGGCCGACACTATTCGGGTAAAGCCTCGAGGGGCCGGCCTCAGCCCGAAGGGCAGGGCACGAAATCGAAACGTTTCGCCCCGGAACGCGAATCCCAGCAAATTTCTCGACAGAGAGTGGATGGGAATTTGAAAGTACGCGTCTTTGAGATCGAGGGAGATCGCAAGGTCGTCCCGCTTGATCAAGGGCAGAATAGATGCCAAGGTCTCCATGCGAAAATGCACTGGAGGTATAAACCTGTTGATTCTTTTCATATTTAGAATCATACGTAAACTTCCCGAGCGCTTGGGAATGACAAATATTGGGGAGAGCCGGAGATTGCCTCCCAAACTGGGAGGAATCTCCGGAGCCGCCCGCCTACACTGTCCACAAGCACTCGGGGGAAGGTATGAAAAGGCCGACTTGGGCCTGACCGGGCCCTTGGCGGCGGTCTTACGCCCCCCTCTTCCTCTCACCGAGCCTCTACCACGGTTGGCCATGGTAGGGGTCTAAACCCGAGGGATAGTCACAGTCACTCGACGCTTTGAGCGGTTAGCGCCTGTCGAGACCGACTTAGACTTCGGAAAGGACCGAGCAGGCTGAGTGGGCAAGAATTGTCTGGCCATCCCCTTTGCCTGTTTGCGACCCTCTATCTCTTTGAGGAAGACCTCGTTAAACTGGCCCCCAAAGAGTTTGGGATGCGAGGAAGGGATACCCTGCAAGAGAGGCGGGATGTCTTTCTCTAGCACTCCCAGTGTGGAGAGTGCCAACTTGCGGCGTTGATGCGTAATGTCAATCGCCGCTGATGAGAGCTGAGACCACTGAAGTCCAGCTAACAATAGCAGGAGTTCATCCAACAAATTGGAGTCCCCCTCGGTCACATTCAGTTCAACTGATCTGGCCCGAAGGCGTAACAGTGAACCCAGGTACGCCGAAAGCCTTAAGCCCGACCTGACTTTGGTTTCAAAGTTCACTAGGGGCTTCTCGGCAGATCTATAGGACTGAGACTTGAAATTGATATTCAAACGTTGTCCCATACCCAAAATTTTCTGGGATAAACCCTTGGCTGAAAAGAAGCCCTGGGTATCATCCCGAAAGAAAGAGAAGGCACTACCAAAGGGACGTCGGGTAGACCGACCCGCATCGGTGAGTGCCTCCCTATCCCCATACTCCTGTTTGAAGTCCTCTGTAAGAGGAATACCAGGAGACGGGCCATGCTGTCTGAATAACAGCGATGGCTGATCACTGTCCGACTGGACTTGGGGAAAAATTTCTGGCATATACTTCTCTAACAGGGCCTTGGCATCTGCCGCCATAGCCTGACAAGGCTGGGGGTCGTAGCCGGCCTGAGATTCTGAAACAGACGCGGTAGAAACCTGCGAGACAGAATCAAATTCGGGAGAAGTTGTCCGGTGGGGAAAATCCCATGGGGGTGGATATGCCCACGGACCAGTGACAGACTCCTTCCCCGGCGGGGCTCCGAGAGCCGCAGGCACGGGAGGAGTAGGTCGAGATACCGCATTCGGACAAAATTGTCCCAGGTTCTCATGAATATCGGAGACCGGGAAAACACCGGGGTCCGACTCGGGAACATCCTCCATCACAGTGATAACTGACTGGGGAGAACCCGTCTCAGTAACCGGCAGCGTCGGGGGATTAGTATCCAAACCATGCTGCTCAGCAAAGAGTCTCATTAATCTGAGCAACTCAGATTGAGAGTCGGGGGGAAGAGAGGGCGGAGCCTTCTTACCCGACTTGGGTTTATCCTTGGATTTACCCTTCTTGGCTTTAAGCTTCTTAGCGGGGGTGTGAGCCACCGTAATAGAAGGCCGTTTAGAAGCACGGGAAGTGTTAGGCTGCAGTATAGAAGCCTTACTACCCAAATTGTCCGGGCCGGGCTCCCCAGTGGGGAGAAGCAATTCGGCCGCAACTCTAGGGACTGTGCTTCCCCGACCAGAGCCCCGATTCGCATTGACTGCCGGGGGTGGACGGGCTGCTGCATTGCAGCACTGCTGGGAATAGCACCCGGAGCACTGACGTTGGTCAGTGGCTGGCGGGAACCAGCAGTCTTCCGCTGCGAGAACCTGCTCGAGGAGGTCTTCTTAGCGGGATGCGGATTTGCGTTACCGACTGTAATTCCCCCAGACACACCGACGGTGGTCGGATGTCGGGGGAAGCCAGTAACACTGGGTGAAATCTCGCTAGGCACCCCGACGGTGGTTGGGGGTCGGCAAGACCCTGTAACATCATTAGCTGACCGCTTAGCGGTCTTACCAGTTAATGCCCCCTCCAGGCTCCCGACGGTGGTCGGGGGTCGAGAGGACCCGGTAATACTAGCTACCGCCCCCCCCAACTGCAGACGCGGTGGTCGTGAGTTGGAGGGAGCTAGAATTGCTAATGACGGGTGTTCGGTCCGAAGACTTATGAACACCTAACTTACCTATAAAGCCTGTCTTGCTCGACGTTCCCGGTACAAAAATACCAGAGCGAGCCGACAGACTGACGCCCTTACCTCCCCTGACCATCGTGTTTGACTCGCTGGTAGGCGAGCGAAACACAGAGGTCTCCAACACACTCACTGGGCTGACGCCCTTATAAGTGAGAGTAGTGGAAGGGAGGGAAGAAGAATTGGAAGAGCACGGAGGCAACCAAGACCTCGATTGCTCTTCCTCCTAAGAACTCATTATCACCTGTAAGGAGATATAAAAGAGTCAAACAATAAACAATTGTAAAGAAAAGGGCGTACAAAGCGAGAGTGAAACGGAATGGAATTTTCCAGCGCAGTGTGTGGAAAATTCCATTCACGCACTACGAACAAAAGAACACTCTCGTAAGGGTATATGCACACAACAGCCACACACTCGAAACACCAACGAAACGTTACAGGGCTGAGCGCCTGGCAAAACGCCAAAGCGAATGCCCTGGGCTACTATACGAAAGAGGTGAAAAGTGAGGTATGAATTTAAGCTCAAATATCACCAAAATAAATATGTGACAGACATAAACCGACACTAAACAGATATTAAAACAAGTCTAGGACGGAAATATTGGCAAAAGTCACCAGAAAACGCGCTAAAAGAGTAGCAAACTCTGAATTTTTGCGCAAGATAGTGACTTAGCTGCAACTCTTTAGGCTGCGAGAAGGAAAGAGGAGGATTGTGTGCGCGCGTCATGCGTACGTGCACAGAGGAAGGCGTGATCCTAGGGGGGGTATATGCACTGTCGTGACTTTAATTACTCGAATGGCTTGCGTAGTCGGAAGACTAGCAAATAGGTAGGTACATTGATTTATTGTAGTAAATTGATGAGCCCCAAGCTCAAGCTCAAGTGAAAGCAAAGGATAAGTGGGGAGGCAACATCAAACAGGATAAGGAACAATGCAAAGACAAGAGAAAGGAATAAGTACTGTACAAGTCCAGTGCAGTGGAGTGGTAGGGCAGAAAATAAAGAGGGAGTCGAGTTGTCAGACACCAAGTGCAAAATATATGGCATATATTAGTAAAGTGTGGTGAAAAAATATATATTTGCTGTCTGCTGTATACAAGAGACGCTTCTATGGGCACAGATCCACTGTCAACACAGCCAAGCTTGACACTCCAGTGGGCCACCATTTTAACCTTCCTAACCATTCCATCACCGATATGATTCTACAGGGCATTGAATCTTTAGGTACCCGTCCAGACACAGTCCGAACCAGCAGGGAGAAGTACTGGATGAGACGACTTCGCACCATCCAACCTCATGGCCTCAACATCCAGGAGGGAAATGATTTATACATCTTTTTACTCCCCTTCCACTCCACTGCACTGGACTCAGGCCCCTTTTGACTCCATTTTACTCCATTGGCTCGCTATTATTGGATAAGCAGTTTTCAGCAACTTGTTTTCGATATACATATACATGAATAGACAGAGGAGGGTACAGAGAGATATAGAGAAAGCATACGATAGGGTGGAGATAAAGAGAGAGAGAGGGAGAGAGGGGGAGAGAGAGGGAGGGAGGGGGAGAGAGAGAGAGGGAGGGGAGGGAGGGAGGGAGGGAGGGAGAGAGGGAGGGAGGGAGGGAGAGAGAGAGAGAGGGAGGGAGGGAGAGAGAGAGAGGGAGGGAGGGAGGGAGGGAGAGAGAGGGAGGGAGGGAGGGAGAGGGAGAGAGGGAGGGAAGGAGAGAGAGAGAGAGAGAGAGGGAGGGAGGGAGGGAGAGAGAGAGGGAGAGAGAGAGAGAGAACGAATGAGTAGGATGAGGAGAGAGAGTTAGAAAAAGAGAGCAAATGAATAATACATGTACAAGATATCCAAAACAAAATCGGCTAGTTTTTGGAGCCTAAAGGGAGTGAATTCAGATTAACAAAAAAATGTATCACACTTTGCACACAGGTGAACATCAGAGCCATCGTCTTATAAAGAGTTGCGATTGATTTCAAAGTCAATCACAAGTTTCACAACTTCTTACTAGACAGGGCCTAGGTGTCATAAACTTACCTTCAGGCTCATTAGATGTACATGTATTCGCTGATGGCACTTTGTCTGTGTCTTCCAAAGATTCACGCTCTTGTTCTCCATTCGAATAAGAAGTTGGTCTCTTTGATTCAGAGACATTTTCCTCCGTGTTTGAAGATTGAAATCTTCCTGCATCCTCAATGGACTTCACATCATCTTGGATCTGGAGGAGTAAAGAAAGCAAAACTTATCAAAGAGGGCTTAGTCCAAAAGGTTGGGTAGCATCATGTCGCCTTGACGCGAACGCCACCATTCGTCCAAAGCCCCCCGGTTTTGCCGAAAGGGTGCATTGGGGGCACTTGAAATAAATACACACTCATAAAATAAGTTGTTCAGCAGGTTTTCATGACTGGAATGTTCCACAGTGGCATGACATTGGTTGTAATTAACGTGTACCAATCATCAAAAAATATTTTGCTCTGTATGTCAGGGGTTCTATGTCGATACTACAATGTATATTCAATATATGAGTTTCAAATGATGATTACATGTATATAAAAAGATATTGCAAGTTGAAATACACTCCCAATACACAAATACAACGAAGTGTGAGAAGATTAGTTGATGCACCCAAACGGCACACACGCTCGCACAGAATAATGGCCCAAGTGGAAACGAACTCAGAGTTTGGTTAAGTGCTAGGGGTTTATAGATTTTCCTTCATTTTCTTCATACTGCTTAAAGATAAAGTTGAGTTCTGGTCATGCGATTACATTTTGAAAGAAAGTGTCTCACAGCTATTGCGAAAGGTTGATCATGTTTACATAAGAATTTGTGTATACTATAAGCTTTTGGAATCATCAAAATGTGAAGGAATTTACTCAATCTCGCTGAAAAGCATATGCACTGCACATAGAAATGGGTATATGGGACTGCACACACATGTGACATGGACGTTCGGCTCAAATATTTCAGCTGTTTCTGTATTTCGAATGATGAGGGCATTTGAGGAGTAATACTTTTCAGGGCACATTTCTACTATGATGCTCTTCGAAACACACAGGAATGAGAAAGCTCACAAATTATTTTTAACCATTACCAGGACTCAAAATTCCCTTTAACCATTAACCCATAGAAGGCCAGGTAAAGTGTTTTGAGGTTGATTTTATACATTCTAGCTGTATACAAATTGTTTTTTAGGTGATTAGTACACTTTACAGCAGAAAAGCAGTACAGTGAAAGCATCAGGAAAATTCTAAAAAGGGAAGAAAGTGTGGATATTTTTTAAAGGACGGGTGTGATCAAATACAGACACGTAATTCTGAGAAAACTAATTTGGCCCCCCTCAGATCTCAGCCATTTATAGACCGATTGCGGGCAAACTAGGCCTGTTTGTGTCTTATCATGTACTGTGCAAGAATGCATAGTCAAATTTATGATATACATGGTTTTTTTATTTAATTATGCAAATATGCGAAGTTTTTCAAGGAATTCTCATTTTTTTCATTTTTCCCCCCATTTATGGAGAAAATGCATTTAAATTGGGCATTTTTGTAGCTTGTCATATTATAGCTAAGTGAATTTGACTATGTGTACTGAAATTTCATATTCATAATTAGAATAATTATGCAAATAAGCTAATTTTAAAATTATTGGAAACCGCCATTTTTTGTGACATTGGTCATGAATATGTGCTATATCTCCGCAACCGTACCCCGATTTTCACAAAAAGGGTCTTAAAATGTGCGTGAGACGTGCAAGAAAAAAGTCATGAAATTTCAGCACGAGATCTTTTTGTGTTAAAAAATTATAGCCAAAAATGTTGAGGGTTAATATCAGGGTGGACTTCCCCTATGACTCCTCTTTTTACTCCTATGTTATTTTTGCCTGTCCCACTACTCTGTATATATAGTGTTTTTAACCCTGGTATAACAAGGTTTCAATATAAAGAGGTCCTTGGTCCAGACAAATTTGTTACAAACAAAAAGTTTGTTATAGCAAGGTTCTACTATAACCATCTCTTTAATATCAGGGTGGACTTCCCCTATGACTCCTCTTTTTAGTCCATGTCAGACACATCTCTTTTCTCTCACCTCATTGCTTTCTTTTGACCTTGGTGTTCCACATTTTACTTTCACACTGTCCTCTATTTCAGATTCTTGCATCTTTCCAGTTCTTGTGTCTGCAGCGCTTACTTCTTCTGGATGAAATCTCAAGAGGTGACTTTCCAGAAGCCTTTTAGCAATGAAGGTGGATTTGCAGAATTGGCAGTCATGTGGTTCTGTCTCCCCATGTGTCTCTGAATGAAGGTTAAGAGAATATTTATTAGAGAAGCTGATATCACACTGAGGGCATTTGAACAGCTTTGTCCCTCTATGTGTGCGCTCATGTGACTTCAAGTCAGTCAAAGTGAAGAAGGCATACTTGCAGATAGCACAGACAAAGGGACGATCACCCGCATGGATCCGTTTATGAAACTTGAGGGAGAGGCGATGCCTGAATGCCTTGTTGCAGATATCGCACTTGAAGCCTTTGACGTCGGAATGGATGAGCATGTGGGAGTCTAGGTGGGCTGGGGTTTTAAACAGCTTGCCGCATATCTGGCAAAGGATTGTAGGCTTCTGATCTTGGCTTGGTGGCTTGCATTTACGGATGCTGCTAGATGTGCGCACTTCCTTGGGGTCATGGACCTTCGCGTGGAGTCTTAGCCCGGTAAGACTGGTACATTTGCGACCGCAATACTTGCACGTCAGATCCACCCCATGGGTGGATCTGTGCAAGCAGATTTTCTCATGTTTCCTGCAAGATGCTTTCCCCAAAAACGACTTTTCACACAGTGAGCAAGCGTATCTCATGTCATCCCTGTGGCTCTTGAGGTGATGTACATATCCTGGGTAATTCCTGATGGCTTTGCCACATTCCTTGCACCTGTACTTCATCTCTCCTGTGTGTATGGTGATATGTTGATCGAGAAGGTACTGGTTGATGTATCCTTTGCCGCAGTACCGACACTGGCATCGCTTTTCTTCCATGTGTATTCTCATGACATGTTTGGTGAGATAGTCCTTCATGGTGAACCCCTTCCCGCAGTACTCGCATGTGAATGGCCTCTCACCTGTATGGGACATCATGTGCCTTGGCATGTTCCTTCGAGAGCAGCACTTGCCACACTCCTTACACTGCAGTTCCTCTGAGACACACCTCCTTTTATGGCACTTCCCATTGCGGCCATGCATATGCTCCAGTAGTTGATGTAGAGTGTCAAAATAGGAATGGCATTTGTGACACTTGTAGATCAGTTCAAGGGTCTCATTCCTTGAGGCAATGCCGATGCCATCATTTTTATCAGGTACCTTCAGGGTAGGGTTGTCAACAAAGTTCAAATCTTGATCACCACTTGGTGATTTGGCTATGGTCCTTGCAAGCTTGCCAACATCTTGAAGAGGGGCTTCCCCTTCAAGATGTTGCTTCATGACAAGAGCAATCAATTTATCATTAGACGCAATGAGTTTCACTTCTCGCTCTCCATTGGTACCAGAGGCTGATCTCTTCATGGAACTGCCCAGCGGCTTCCCTCCTGTCGTCCCTGACAGAGACTGAATGGTGGCACTGATCTCTATCCCATCTCCTGTGCGAGATCTGCTGGCTTTTATCTCTGTTGTCATCTGGTATTTCTTGGGTTGGTGTCCCTTCAGCTTGTCTAGGGTAGAGAAAAATGTATAAAAATGATATTTTATTGAATTCCACATTGCAATTTAAAAGCAAATTACATGGAAACTAGAAATGTCCATTGCCGCGCAATGCGAATGTATCCCCCGGGACTGGCAGCGATTCGAAGGAGGGACAAAGAACCTCCCTCCTCCCCTCCCTTAAACAAAAGGATGGCGTAGAGATTGCCACCAGTGGCCCGGACATTACCAAAGCAATATGTGTAGATTAGAGTATAATGCATCTCTAATAGAAACTTTGAAAGAAATCTGTCAAGAAATGTGATCTCAGAGCGCACACAAGATATCCACTAAAATATGACATTTGACCTGATAAAAAGCGGAACACTGGGGACAGTATCAGCAAACATTAAAGATGTGTAGATTTCACCTCCATATAAACTTTGAAAGAAATCCGTCAAGAAATGTGGAAGTTAGAGCGGGCAAAAGACATATGACCTTTGACCCTATAAAGGACGGAACAATGAGGGCAGCATCACCAAAAAGTAAAAATGTGTAGATTATACAAAGTTGCATCTCCATACAAAATTTGAAAGAAATCCATCAAGAAATGTGGCCTACAGAGTGCACTCACACCATTCTCTTAAGTATGACCTTTGACCCTATAAAAGACTGGACACTGGTGGCAGCATCCCCATAAACTATAGGTTTTTAGATCACACCAAGACACACCTTCATGCGAAATTTGAACGAAATCGGGCAGAAGTAAATGACCCTTGACCCAATAAAGTACAGAACAATGAGGGCAGCATGACCAAAAAGTGTATATTATATTATATCAAGATACATCTCCATACAAAATTTGAAAGAAATCCATTCAGAAATGTGGCCTGCAGAGTGCACTTACGCCATCCCCTTGACCCTATAAAAGACGGGACACTGGTGGCAGAATCACCAAAAACTAACGGTTTTTAGATTACACCAACAGACAGCTCCATGCAAAATTTAAACAAAATCTGTTGAGAAAAGTGACCGCTAGAGTGCACACAAACTATCCCCCCAAAATATGGCCTTTGACCCTATAAAAGACGGAACACTGGACGCAGCATCAGCAAAATCTATAGGTTTCTAGATTATACCAAGAGACGGCTCCATGCAAAATTTGAACAAAATCTATTGAGAAAAGTGACCGCTAGAGTGCACACAAACTATCCCCAAAAATATGGCCTTTTACCTTATAAAAGATGGAACACTGGGGGCAGCATCACCACAAAAATATAGGTGTCCAGATTTTACCAAGAAACACCTGCAGACAAAGTTTGAAAGAAATCCGTCGAGAAATGTGACCGCTAGAGCGCACACAAGAATGTGATGCGGCAGCGGAATGCTCATTGCTGCTGAATCCAAAGTATACAATTACATGTACATCACGACCAAAAATCTACCCTTAGAAAGTAAAATACAATAAGAATAAGAATATATATATTTGAGAGCCAGAAGGTCGTTAACTATGTATTGAAGTAGAAGAGTTAACGCGCCTTTGACTTTGAACCCACCATATACACTTGTATGGAGGAGTGAGATACATAAATATAAATAGACAGAGAAGGGTACAGGGAGAAAGAATACTATAGGGCGGAGAAAGAGAGAGATAGATACAGAGAAACTGAGTTGGATGAAGAGAGAGAGAGTTAGAAGAGCGAAAATGCATATACATCATATGCAACAAAAAAAAAATCGTTGGCGTGTTATCGCCCTACTGAGAGAGAACAGAGTCGCCAAAAAAATGTATCACACTTTGCACACAGGTGAATATCAGAGCCTTCATCTTATAAAGAGTTGCGATTGATTTTAGAGTCAATCACAAGTTTCACAACTTCTTACTAGTCATAAACTCACCTTCAGGCTCATTAGATGTACATGTACATGTATTCGCTGATGGCACTTTCTCCATGTCTTCCAAAGATTCACGCTCTTGTTCTCCATTTGAATAAGAAGTTGGTCGCTTTGATTCAGAGACATTTTCCTCCGCGTTTGAAGATTGAACATCATCTTGGATCTGAAAGAATAAAGAAAGCAAAACTTATCAAAGAGAACGTTCAAATATAATATACCATCAGGACAGGCTCAGGCAATAAATTTCATAGCAGAAAAAAACGTAATTTACTAAATACACTGTATATCAAATACAAGAAAATCAAAAGGAAAGGGGAAACTATGAACTTCAAGTTCAGATTCGAAGACCGATACAAATATTACAATGCTTTTTCCTTTCAAACTCGAATATCTTCAGTGCTTGTGGGATTCTTTCTCTGAGATTTGGCTAATTGGCATCTAGTTTGATAATTAATAACGATAAGAGAACAGTTCTTGAATAGCACATTGTACTCAATGCGCTTAGTTTGTGCATGTCTGATTTTCTATTTTCAATAAAATTAATTTCAATAGAAATTAAGGTTAAAAAGAAGGGTGAGTACTAGGAGAGATGAAAAATTATTTGTGAGCTTTTTCATTCTATTTAAGTCAGTATGGAAGAACATACGGTACATATTGTACTAAAAATGTCCCCTGAAAAATACAGCTTTTCAAATGTCCTTATATTCGAAATATGATGAAAAATAAGTGACATGTTCGCGCCATACATTTATGCGACTTGCGTGTTCAGTCCCATATACCCATTTCTGTGTGCCGTACATGTGCTTTTCAGCGAGATTGGGTCAAGTTATTGTCATTTTGATGATTTCAAAACCTCACAGTATAAAATAATTCTGATGTGATCACTCTTTCCCAATTGCTTTGAGACAGTTTCTTAAACAATGTACTTCCACAAGTTGCATGACTAGAACTCTACTTTAGCTTTATAGTGGCTACTTGAGTTCAAATAATATGGAAAAACAAAACAAAGACAAAACTACTTTCACATATAATGTAATTCAAGGAAATGACACGGAATGTTAAAAAACAACCGAATACGATAGCAATTATAAAATAGATCATCTTGGCTAATTTCATTTTGTGTTAACATACTTCTGAAGGTACACCAGTTTTCAACAATTTTTAAAATCATTTTTCAATTAACAAAATTCATAAAAAGATGAATGCGACTGCGTCTCCTACATGCACATGTACATGCCTCTGCCTAAGTTCAGTTGATGGCTCAAACTGTTCTTGAAATATTGTGCTAACCATAATAAAAAGCCTCTAATTACATCTTAATTGACCTCTTTGACAAGTTTGAAGTTCATACCTCATGTGGTTCTTGAGTTATCGCTAGAACGAGAAAGCGGGACGGACGGACAGCGTTGCCAGGTGTACGATAATTATCGTATTTGTATGATAATTTGGCCCTCTGTACGATGTACGATCAATAATTCCCAAATAGGTCAAATGTACGATAATTTTACATTTTGGCAATTTAAGAAGATACAATGTACTAGTGGCCCTATTTGACCCTTTTTGGTACCCATTTTCTCTTTAAAAAAACCCATTTCCTAACACATAGGAGGCGTACATTTTTGCCTCTCTTGTAATTTTCACCCACGGAGTTGTGCTTTCATGCCATACATCGAGTACGACTCGAGTGCAGAGCTTTAATATCGCATGGTACTAGTATAGTTTGCTGATTGTGAATTTCGGGGGATCGTATCTTGCCTTCAGCTCTGACATTTTTTTTCATATGAATATACATGTAGGTCTACAGTTGGTACTTCCTCATTTTCCTGTGAGATACAGAATCACCATGATGACATAAATGGTACCCTGGGGTACTTAATTTTTTTTTAGGGCTGTACCCTGGGTTACCAAAAAGTGGGAAATTATTTTGGTGTGATTTTTTCAACATTCAATTGTGTCCCATGATCTTGTAAAAAACCCTATAAGTCATGTATTTTTCTCAAATTCATTGTTGTAATTATTCTATTATTGATTTCCATTTCTTCGATTTGAGAGAGGGATTAGGCCAGCAGTGTCATAATAACAGCCTGCTCCTTGTCTCCCCCGTCACTCGCCTTCCTAAAAACCGCTACCATGTACATGTACACAGATCAGCGGCCTGCTCGTCCCCCAGATTATGTATTGCACGATACCGTGCTCTTTCAACTTTCTCGGTCCTTGAATTCTTCCGTCTTTTACGTCCATTCCCTTACAGTAAATTTCCGTATACACCATTATCTAAGTTTGAAAGTTTGACAGCTAACATACAGTAACGATGATGTGATGCTTTTTTAGGAAGAAGTGAAATAAAATCAAGTTCCAAAGCCGCGGGAGCTAGCGCTATATATATAGCCACCACTGCGCTTGTGAGGGCTAGCAGCTAGCGCGAGCAGCAGTACAGTGCATGCACACCATGCATAATAACACTTAACATGCATTGGGAACTGATTGGGAATGACTACGTACAAATGTACACGCACTACATCACAGAACTCCTAAAGACGTCTTTAGGAGTTCTGTGCACTACATTCATAACTCTGGGGTTGTACTCGAGTGGACGTGAGATGGCGCTACACAACGTGGTACCCCGGGGTACAACGCTACCCCGGGTAACGCGTGGTGCATCATATGGTGCATCATATGTACAATAATTTTCTCTAAAAAACAATTTTGAGCCTTGGACACGATAATTTAGCATTTTGAACCTGGCAACGCTGCGGACGGATTATACCTGAAAACACAATGCCTCCGGCACCTGGTCCACCTTCTGTGGGTGGAGGCATAAAAATTAGTTTTCTGGAGGGTTACTTGTCGTATCATTTAGTAGTACACGTATTCATTTAACAACTCAAGATTATATTCACCTTGAAAATAAGTTGTACATGTACATGTACGATGCTCCTTATTCACTAGCCAACACTAACTAAATTCTCAATTTCAACCAAAGCCCAAACACTAACCCTAACCCTATACATAACCTAAAACCTTTTTGCAGTTATAGCAAAGATGAAAACGTGTAGTAGTTATTGCCAGAGCATAATTATGTTAAAGTTACTAAAAACGTAGAAAAACTGTATAAACACCTGCCATCCCCTAATATCAAACTGGTGGCCATCATCACCATCATCATCATCACTGCCCTGTTCCTGCTCCAAAGGACGTACAGGCCGAATTTGGTCTTTGGTGACACAGCTGCCAATGCGACATGATTCATCTGAACTCCCTGCTTGCTCCGGTCCACCGTGGATAATGTCTTCTTGTGGGTTCCTGGACTTGCTTGGGCCTATACTAGACATATCTGAGCTCCGTTCTTGCTCAATGTTCTCATTAATGATGCCTTCTTGGCGGTTCTTGGACTTCTTGAGTGGTGCTCTGGCTACATCTACCTCAGCCTTGGGCAGCACAAGGTACGTCGGCTGTGGTTGTCCTCCTACTGTCTCTGTACGTCTCATATCCATACACCTATGATCTCTCTTGATGTTGGAGTTCATATCACTGTCCCCTTCTTTGCCAAGTACAAATAGCACATTTGATGCTTTTGCCACACTTGTCTCTTGCAAATTCGTCCGAAGATCCATCTTGATCAAGGGAACGTTTCATCAAGTGTTTTGTCAGTGATTTTTACCGACAACTGTTAAGCCACTGAAATCCTTGCATCTGATTGGCTGAGAGCAAATTTGTCGGTAAAAATCACTGACAAAAAACTTGATGAACGCTCCCCAGGTGTGTGTTGGTTACGATGGTGCTGTGGTGTTGTGGTATGAAGGAGGGTAGTTTTTATCTCGGCCTATGTGAGAAAGTAAAATACAAAATGCATTTTTAGTTAAAACTGTGGAGATCGATATCATTGATATGGTGAAAATGACAGGCTGAGAGAGAGAGAGAGTGAGAGAGAGAGAGTGAGAGAGAGAGAGTGAGGGAGAGAGAAAGAGAGAAAGCTAATAATAGCAGTAAGCTAATGATTAAATCAAAACATAGTAACAAATATGCAGGCCACTCACACATTAATATGCAAGGTTTAATACTGTTATCTACATGTATCTCTAGGATTATAATCTTATTCAACAGACTTCGTTATCTATTATTATCTACAGCAGACATGCCAACTAGTACAAATTCCTCACCCAGTTTCGCTCCTATTACACTTGATAAGGGGGTACCAACATCTATGGATGTCTGGAATTAATTTGGACCACAACATTACCATAATGCATCGCACCTGTCTCCTCGAACAACCTTTTGTTATCCACCTGTAGTTGGCATTAACTATTTATGGCTCTGGGTTACAATAACTGTTCTAAATTTTTGCATGTGATACACAATGCCATACCCCCTTATCAACCGTAAAAGGTAAGGAATACGATTTTAGGTTGGCAGCACTGCTACAGTGTATATACATGTAAGGCATTTTAGCTGCACAATAAAGATGCATTTTATAGTCTGCTTGATTTGCGCATGCAGTATGAGAGGATATTGCACGGAACACTGAATTCCCCATAGGCTACAGTACTAAACTTGCCATGCAATATTATGCCATTTTTTTGTCTGGTCTGTTTGCATGCGCACAAATAATGCAGTGCATGTATACGCACATGACGTTATAAAGAGGTTAAGTCAAACTTGTGTGATCACAATGAAGTATGATGAGGGGTTCTATTAACTGGATGTGGTTGGTGAAATGATTTTTATTAAGTTCTAAATCATTTTCCTGTAGGGTATAGATAATATTAATAATTATACTGGATGGCTTTATTTCATGGAATACCAGAAAATATTGTACTTCTTAGGGCCAATATCGCACTCATCTTCGATTCGTGCAATATTGGCCCTAACTCGTGGAATATTCTCTGGTATCCTATTCAGAACCATCCAATATAATATAAATATTCAGTAACCTTGCATTTATAACTGAGGTTCTGCAAATAATCTTGCACATGCGTGAGTGGTACTGGATATAGATGACCTCGCACTCTAATGACTCTATACATGTACCTTCATACCACAGAGATTTGCCTCCCATAGAGAGAGTGTCATCTCCAGCACATAAGTGTGTTTTGGAGGAGCTAGATCTTCGGAAAAAAATAGCCTGAAAATTTCACTTGATCAACGTGATAAAGATCATATTGAAGAATTTAGCATGAAATCAGCTCTTCTATTATTCTGAAGGTGGCACTCCAGCTACAATTTACAAATCTTCTAAGTCAGAATCTGCTATAGTTTGGTTACATTTTGTTAAAAATAGAACAAAGAAAAGAAAGGAAATTGCCAATATTTTCCCTGGGTTGTAGCACCGATTCAAACAACTCAAAATCACTAGTGCACCATCACTGGTACCGCCGATAGTTTCCCGGTACTACTACTACGTTATGTGTACAGTGGGGAAACTGACGGTGATATCACTCATATAGGCACACGCCATTGCCGACTGTGTAGGAACGCAGCCAACACACATCCCATACCTAAAACTGCATCACTGTGTATTTTTGGCTATATTTAAGTGAAAACCTAAGATTGAAATCTACTGAAAGATAGCTAATTATGGTGAATAATAGATGATTAAAACTTACCAGTTTGTTTTGTCACTTTTGAAGAGGGTTTCCTGAAATTTTGGGGAATTTCTTGCGAAATCTATCAAAATCCGGTCAGAGCATCCATTTTGTATTTTTCACTATTATGATGAAGGGAGCCCTCAGCGCTCATAGTGGTACCGGCGTGATCGGTTCATCGATCTCCACCTCGTTGTTGTTAAGACAGCTTGGGGGTTGTTAATGAGTTTAGTCTAGCGATAAGGCTTCTCATCGTGCATTCTCTACAATCTGCTGTATTCCTTCTGGTGCAAGGATATTAAGCAAAGTGCTTTAACGGCGAGGAGCAATAATTGAAAAATGTGGGGGTTCAGTTTCCCTCCATAATTCTCTGACAAGCAAAAACAAACAAACAAAAAGGTTTTCGTCCTAAAGGGGGGAGTACAATCGAAAAAGGTGGGGCACAATGCATACTTTACTTCCAAAGGGGGGGGGGGTCGGATGTGCCCCCCTCCCCCATAACAAAAAATCTGCCACTGCTGGAAAATATTCATAATATTGATAAATTTGCAATGTATTGTAATGTATGATGTCATTACATGAAATTAAACTTTCATATATAATTCATATACTCATAAAATAGTGATATTCAGCTGACTGAAAAAGAGTTATATCAAGTTTTTAAAAAAATGAAAAAGCGCCCTCTGTAGCCTTGATAATTTTGCGAAAGAGAAACGTAACTGTATCACTAAGAAGTAATATACCTGTTTACTAAGTGATTCAAATTTTATGCATACTTTTGAAACGAAGGTTGCTCTTGACAACCTGAAAGCTTGCCAGAGGCTTGACAGACATAGCAACAAGTAATGTATGCAAACTGGATTCCAAGTATTGTAGTTCATTCATTAATAACAGGTTAATGGAATACCTCGTTACTAGGTCCCCAGGAAAGAAACATCCATAAATTTGAATCACATAGTAAACAGGTCTATTCTGTAGGTTCTATCGGAAATTATAATGTCCTTTTGCCCTATTGTTTATACTGTCAGAAGAGTGAATTATTTCGAAAAGCCTTCGCCTTGAAATATTCACTGAAGCCATTGTGAATTACTCAGAATGATAGGTCTGTTACAAAAAGAAAGATAGAGAACATTTCGAGAGCTTGGTTTTGGTGTTGGACAAATTATGATACAAATAATAATTTCTCCCAAGCCCTATAATTTATTACCTTGTTTACTTCTTAACAGTGTTAATCATGTTTATGGGACTCCTTGCCGTGTGCCCCCACGTGGCAGCCGTATGAGGAAAATCGGCTCAAAGTCTAACATAAAAAGGGGCAGAAGGTGGCAGCCAAATCTGGTATCAACTTAAAGCTGAGACATCAGGGAATATGGTGGTAATAAAATTGATTTGGAAATCCGTGGAAATCAAAACGTTTCATATGGATTTATAAAAAACACGAATAATCAGCCTATTTTCCAGGATATTTACCCTATTATACTCACGAAGATTGCGTTTCTTTCCATTTTTACCCCATTTATACAATGAAATGAACCCTCAGGAATATGTGGGAGCAATTATAAATAGATAACTTTAAAAATACATGTTGAAATAACTTATTTATGAAATTGGCAATTGGTCACAATTTGCACTGAAACTCGCAATATGTTGAATTTTGCGGCTTGACGTAGGAAATATACACCCTTAATGTACATACCGGAGTTGAATATTTTACTGAAATATTCTTCAAAGTATTGTCTTTCAACAGGGCATGACAAAAATTAAAAAAAACAAATTGCCCAAAATGACTTTAGTTTTGGCGCACTTTGGTTTCGCCCTGGCCCACTGTGCAGCGTAGCCCCGGGACGCTGCCACGAAGTGGCAGCGTCCTGAGTGAAACCACTACGATTCGGTGGGTCTCACAATTTACCAATGTTCAAATGACCATTGAAAATATAGCCATAGGCCTATAAGTTATTTTTTGAAATTAAAGTATCATATATACGATGCCACTTACCTAAACAGACCTTGCGCAAATCAGCTCTTCCTAAAAAATGTGTAGAATCGATGAATGTCACTTTTTACTCTCAATTTTCGAAACCAGTCCCATTCGCCATGTTGTTGAAGCAGAACTTAGCGAAAATAGGCACTTGCGCATGCGCCTATGAATATTTATTACAACGACGGCATAGTTTTCGTCACAAGAAAAATGAATATTCATATATCCACTGTGATCCGGCGATCTCTATTCGCTCGAGCTACTGCCTGCCACTCGTCTTAATATTCATAATGCTCCCTTCTTGTCTGACGCATGCGCATTGCAAGCAAAACACCGACCTACAAAAGTTTTTTTAGTATGATGGGGAGCCCCATGTCTGCGCATCTAAGGTTTTGATCTGAAAATGAACAAGAATTTCTTTAATATTCCTCTAAAGCTTAATTCCTGATATTCTAAAGAGTAAGTCTGCAAAAAAATCTCATCAAAATTAGAGCAAGAACAGTGCCATTTTCACAAGAAACGGTGGTCGTGTCATTTCAACATTGAAAAAAACAATGGTCATGATGGTGCCCATGTCTGCGCACTCATTCATTTTACACGCAGTTCGGGAGTTTTGACGTGAAAGACAACATTTTCAGGCTTGTGAATAAAATGTCTGTAATAAGACCGTCTTTCATTATTTTGACTCGTTTTTTGCATGAATACCTATCGCTATGATGAAGATGAAAAGTTTGTGTTCGTTGCGTGTTTTGTTTTATTAGAATCGCGCAGTTACGCGTGTGCGCAGACATGGGCACTGCGCAGACTTGGGCACTCTAGCCATAGGCCTACATATAGCTATGTGACAAAAAAAATTGAACTGCATACATCTTGATACAAATAGTATCATAGGAAAGCTCTTTAAGAGACCTTTCCAATGACACTAACAACTTTCAAATTGGTCAAGTAACTAAAAAGTTATGATAATTTAAGTCCTGTCATTTCAACCATATTTCCGGCCACTGTCTTAATGTAAAACCAATGGAGGGCATGAAAAAATGTGTGACCAATATGGAGGGAATTTCATGTCACACTATAAACACACGCATAACTTCTCTATTTCTGAGACTTTTGAAGTGATCTAGGTATCAATGGAAAGCTGAAATTGAGCCTGGAGCAGCTACTAATTAGTTACTTTCTTAACAGTAAGTATATTGATTTATGCTAATTAACTTATGTTATGCGAAATACAGAAAATATTTGTTACAATTGTATTTGTAGAAAACGAAGAATATTATGTATAAAAAAACACATTAAAATAGAGTTTGATTCAGGGTGCCTTTTAATTTATAATGATTTAACAAACACAAAATAAAAGCTGAAAATAATAAAAAAAAAAAAATTAATTTTAAATTAGAATAATTAATAAAAATATTCATCAATTTGATTTTTAATCAATTGAATTCAGATTGAAGAGAAAGTTGAAATTTATTTTTCCCCCAAGAATTACATAATCATATTTGAAAAGAAAGTATAATGACAGTCAAATTCATAGAAATGCGGATATGTTTGATTCATAAATCATAATTCACGACAAAAACATTTGACCAGTGTCAGATGCGCCATCTCTGCCGCGCCCACCACGTCCAGCGGTCTGTCAGAAGCCAGACCACTGGCGGGGTATCATCGACCGAGCGCCAGCTCTTGGCCCGGCGCACCCGGCGGCCTAACTCCAGGTACAACTATCCAAAGTCGACCTCGCCCATTTTATGGCTAATTGCATCGCTTAATTTCGGCAGGTAAGATAGAAATTTGTACTTACACTTCAAGAAAATTACTGTAACTATGTAGCAGGCTCCTTCATTTTACGATTTAACGATTGTTTCGATGAAAAAAATGGAATTTCCTCGCAGAGCCGATCTTTTCCCCGTACTGTACCGTCGATTCAAATGACTCAATCGCACTGTGTGATCGAGTCAGCGACGTATATACGGTACATTACACACAGTGCGATCGAGTCATTTGAATCGACGGTACAGTACGGGGAAAAGATCAGCTCGGCGAGGAAATTCCATTTTTTTCATCGAAACAAACGTTAAATCGTAAAATCAAAGAGCCTGCTACATAGTTACAGTAATTTTCTTAAAGTGTAAGTACAAATTTCTATCTTACCTGCCGAAATTAAGCGATGCAATTAGCCATAAAAACGGGCTAGGTCGACTTTGGATAGTTGTACCTGGAGCTCCAACGCGCAGCGTTGGAGCTCCTTTGAGTTACCGGCGGCCTGGCTTCTGACAGACCCGCTGTGCAAGAGTTTCCTGCGTGACATATTTGAAAGGTGGCGCATGTCTAGAATCTAGTCAAAATGAATCATTTCATACTTTGATAATTAACAAAAGTTATGTTCACTGTTTTAATAAATATTTTACTCATTTTACTGATGAAATTCGATGATGAAAACGGCCAAAACTTTTCTAAAATTTCAAGCGATGATATCAATTTCTGGATGGTGGATGTCCACATTGAAACTTACATGTATCGAAAGTGCAGAATCTGGGCTACTCAAATACGGCCTCGAGAAAGTTGCGCCGATTTGCGCTCGCTCGAGAGAGCTGATTTTCAATTGGGATGTATGCAGAGGCGATGTCACTTGCGAACAGAATGTGAACAAGCCTTCTCGCCGTACTCGGCGCTCGCGGTACCGTTGCATTTGCACATACCTACTACATAGTATGATCACTTCACCTAATACCGACCCAGTCATAATACCGACCATTAAGCGTATCATGGCATATAGCGCGCGTCTTGCAAATCAACGCATGGGACTACGCGTAGAATGCCTAGCAACGTTGAGAACAGCCAAAAAAAACAACAAGATGAGGAATAAAAACATAAGTATTATCAATTCATTGTTAATTTTTAATATTTTCATTAAAATAATTTCTTTTCATAAATTGCCATTGACTTATGTGCAGGGGTCGGAAATAAGACGCACTTCTCGACTATGCGTAAAATGAGATGACTTTATTGCGACGTCATTTCTACAAGAACGCGCAAGTATTATCGCTCGTCAGTACCGGGATCTTGTTCCCCAGTATTTGGGTAATAGTCTGATGAATTTTCATTACGTTTCATGAAGAATCTTTCCCGTAGTCGTTGGAAACATCGTTAAGAGGTCGGTATTCATCATACAGGCTTTTAGAGATAAATAGGCCTTTTTTGTATCATCCCCATTGAAAAGAAAGACGACAGTCAATCATAAAGTATTGTAAGTATGATGGGGAGCCCTATGTCTGCGCACCTAAGGTTTTGACCTGAAAATGAACAAGAATTTCTTTAATATTCCTCTAAAGCTTTATTTTATATTATTCCTGATATTCTAAAGAGTAAGTTTGACAAAAATCTCATCAAAATTAGAGCAAGAACGATGTCATTTTCACAAGAAACGGCAGGCGTGCATTTCAACATTGAAAAAACAATGGTGCCCATGTCTGCGCACTCATTCATTTTACACGCAGTTCGGGAGTTTAACGTGAAAGACAACATTTTGACGCTTGTGAATAAAATGTCTGAAGACTGAAATAAGACCGTATTATTTTGACTCGTTTTTTGCATGAATACCTATCACAATGATAAATATGAAATGTTTGTGTTCGTTGCGTGTTTTGTTTTATTGGAATCGCGCAGTTACGCGTGTGCGCAGACTTGGGCACTCTAGCCATACCTAAAGTAGCCTAAAATCAAATAATGTCATGTTTCATGGCTATCATTTTGACAAACGACCTTGTAATTAAAGGGAGCGACAAGTTGCAATCTATGGGCGGTTTTACTGTTGGCTGCTCCTTTCTCTGGATCAAAGTTCAAAGCGACTTCAATTTATCGCGCGCAGCTAATAAAAGTTCGC
The DNA here is from genome assembly GCA_025617745.1 of Heliocidaris erythrogramma. Taxonomy (NCBI): domain Eukaryota; kingdom Metazoa; phylum Echinodermata; class Echinoidea; order Camarodonta; family Echinometridae; genus Heliocidaris; species Heliocidaris erythrogramma. The sequence goes on along the minus strand of CM046854.1, from coordinate 13,536,936 downwards.
ACATTGACCCAGATTTGAGTAAACAAGATCGCCCGTTCTTTATTCCAGTATTTGAATCTCATTGGTCGGTTACGTATGTAGGGATTGGAGTTAACGATCAAGCGAGGAATTCGGCAATAACATTCCTTCGGTAGCGCACGATTGGACCTGATTGTATCCGAATTTTCCCGACTCAGGCCAACTGGTCAGGCCCATGGATTATTTACGACTTGCCAGTCCCTTTAAGAGACATCCAAGCAATCAAAGGACTGCTGATCGCAGCGCCGCAGTAATGTGCAGAGCTGTGTAAACTGTAAACTAAATGTAATGAAGGAATTAATACATTTAGGCCTACATTTAAAAGAAACAAAATTCGATCACATTCCATACATCAACACAATTCATTACCGATCAGGGCAGGCTCCAAAAATCCGGGATCTCAATGAAGTTACATACATGCTGCGCTGTCGACAAACACAAAGCTAAAAAGTAAAAAGAACAACAATCAAGGAACACTCGTTGAATCTGGCGACCATATCTTCTTCTTCTTCTTCTTTCGTTGTATGGTATCGGCAATCAGTCAAATTTGACTATTGTTGCCAATGACGTTATGCATGTAATTCAAATTCAGTATTTCTGACTCCTTCTCTCTTTTAATTTACATTTAGAATCAAGTAACCATTTAATACTGTATATGCATCTGTATTTAAAGCTTAATAAGAAAATAACAAATTACCACATGCTTCAGCTCAGTTCCAACTAGCGCTTGCCTAGCCCTTTCATAGATGCAATCTTACCGATACGGAGCGGTACTTTGCGCCGTTTCTTCGGACATGCCTAGGTAACTCATGCATAGACAGAGGGGCGCTGTTGTACCTGTGCTTACTGATGGGTTGAACATGTATTTTGGATAATTATCAAGTAATGAGATGAAAACACTTGTGGGCTAAGTTAGTAGAAAATGGGGCTTCTAAATGCACATAATTGTGTGCGTGCAACATTTATACATTAAGACATAACTTTTATAATATACACAAAGGAAGAAAATACATTTAGCATTGAAACTCAGACCTACATAAAATACAAAATACTAGTATTCCTCACTATGTACACGACAACAAAAGAGAGCGGGCAAAATAGACAACCCCCCACCGCACCCCCACAACCGCTCCGGCAGACAAAAGAACACCCCCTCATCGCCATTATGCAAAGGCAAGCGGAACAGGTGAAAATGCATGTGGCTCCTGTTCCACATAAAAATTATATTCACATTACAGCAACGAAGGGACGCTCCTCCGTCCACCAGAGAAAATGCGGGAAGCACAGCGAGGAGCCGTATACCCCGTCCGCTTCCTTGCCTGGTTCATGTAGTGCCTAGTTCTTCTTTACTGAGAAAGGAGGTTTAAAGCCTACCTTCCCCGAAAAACGCTTCGTTCGCAGAACGAAACGTGTAATAGCCCTTTGTATTTGGGGATCACTACTTTTCAAATACTCAATTATTTTTCTTTCATTGGTTTCATTCAGTTCAGACAGGAGCATCGCTCTCTCGATAATATATTTTGGGCAATCTATAAGGTAATGGCCGACAGTTTCAACCTGTTGACATCTGTCACAGAAACCAGTTGGATGAATACCTAGTCTTAATAGATCATGGTTGAGACCTATCACTCCAACTCGAAGACGATGGAGTATAATTTCTTGTTGTCTACCTAGGTTACAAGTGTAAGTAGATGTAATTGATGACTGCAGCTCTTTTAAACTGGAATTTGATTGATTCCATCTTTCTTGCCAGAGTACTTTGGAACTCTGAACTATAAGTTGTTTTATTTCTGAAAGTGTTATTTTGTTATATATTTCAATATTTTTGGATAGAGCAGCTTTTGCGCACGAGTCTACTATTTCATTGCCCGTGATTCCACAGTGTCCTGGGATCCATTCCAAATATATATCTATTCCTTTGTACTTAAGCCTCGTACTAATTGTTAGAATTTCATTAATAGTTGGTTCATTATTTTGGTTTTGTATGGATAAAAGAGCACTAAGTGAATCACTAAATATAACAACACCCGTGTAAATGTCCATATTTTCCACCCACTCGAGGGCTAGAAGAATAGCAATCAATTCAGCCCTGTAAGACGAAGTGAAATTAGTCAATCTCTTCCCTAGTGTATTGAAAAGTATGGTACATAAAAGGCAGATGAACTTACTCCTTTATCAGGTGATTTGGATCCGTCAGTGTATATGTGCAATTGACTTATCCATTTGGTGTGTATTAATTCAAGGCTCTGTTGTTGTAATTGCATGGGATGGTCTGTTTTCTTTAATTGTAAGTTTAATTCAGTAGATATGATTGGTGGACAGAATAACCATGGGGGGAAAACAGAACGACTAAGTTTTTCGATAATTTCTTGTCCCATCTTACACTGTAACCTGTATCCAAAAGGTTTACAAACACATTTGCCTTTTAGGTATTCAAATTGCCAGCATGGTTCTATATGACTTACCAGTGGGTGATTAAAATTTCTCTCAATACTTTGTCTGTACTTGCTAGATAACAATTGTCTTCTTAGGTCTAGAGGTAGTTCCCCCATTTCAACCTGTAAAGAACTCAAAGAGGTTAACGGGAGACACCCCGCACATATCCTAAGAGCTTGATATTGCACAGAATCTAAGATCTTTTTGGTAGTTTCAGCTGCACTATCATATGCTTGGCAACCGTAGTCCAGAAGAGATCTGATAAGTGCTCGATAAACAATTAGAAGGGATTTTGATGAACTTCCCCATTTTGTTCCTGTCAGACTACGTAATATGTTTAGTTTTCGTTTACATCTTGTAGCTACATTTTCTATATGAGAGTGCCAGGTCAATTTGCTATCAAATAAAATTCCTAAAAATCGGTGAGACGGTTTATATGTTAGAATATTCCCTTCCAAGTTCAATGCTGGTTGAGCAATGTTTGATCTTTTCGTGAATAATACAGGTACAGTTTTCTCATTTGAGAGTTTAAAACCCCAGTCTTTGAACCAAGAGGATAATTTATCCAAATACGATTGGATTTTCAATCCAATTATATCAACATGTTTACTAGACGTCCATATTGCACAGTCGTCTGCATACATAGATATTGTTACGTCTGGGTCTGTTGGAATGTCCCTCATCATCACATTATAGAGGAGGGGGCTCAAAACACTACCTTGAGGTAAACCGTTATGCATTTTGTATGTGCTTGATTCTGTATCTGAGATTCTTACTTGAAAAGTACGTTCTGTTAGGTATTCACGCAAATAGTTGTACATCCTTCCTTGTATACCACAATGAAAGAGTTTAAATAACAAGCCTTCGACCCACAGGCTATCGTAGGCCTTTTCAACATCCAAAAAGACTACCAACATATGCTCACAACAATTAATACTCTTTTGAATGTCATTCTCCAAGAGAACAATATTGTCAATGGAACTACGCCCTTTTCTAAACCCACTCAAAAAATTAGGCAATAAATTATTCTTTTCTATGTACCATTGTAATCTGTCATTGATCATACGCTCAATAATTTTTGCAAAACATGACATGAGAGATATCGGTCTGTAAGAAGTTACATTTTTAGAATCCTTACCAGTTTTAAGAATTGGAACCAATATGGAATGTTTTAGAGGACGTGGAATATTTCCAGTTTCCCATATTTCATTAATAATATGTAACATAGTGTTTTTAGCTCTCTCGGACATATTTCCATAGACAATATATGGAATATTGTCCTTTCCTGGCACCGTGGTGCGGTTGGAGGTTTTAACAGCCTTTGTTAGTTCAAACATCGAAAAATGTTCGTTAATCACATGGTCTGTTAAGAAAGGACAATTTTCCGTTCTTGTCAGGATTGTTTTAAGGGTTGCTTCTTTATTTCTCAGTCCCAAGGATTGGAAAAATTTACCAAGGGCTTCTGTTTTCTCTTGGGTTGATATAATGTCCTGTCCGTTTTCAACCAATATAGACATATTTTTAGATTCCTTTGTTGATACTCCATTTAAACGTTTTATACAAGCCCAAATTTTTGACTCCGGCATATATCTGTCAAGTCTTTTGCAAAAAGCCTGCCAGTATTCCCTTTCCGCTCGACGGAGGACTCGCTGAGCTTCCGCTTTCTTCTTCTTAAACTCATCTATTGCTTCAAACGTGAATTCTCTTTTCAGTTTGTTACTGAATCTGTTTCTTTCTTTTATTTTATTAGAACATTCTTTGTTCCACCATGGAACTGGATTCCTTTCTATATTTCTTTTTTTTGGAATCACTTCCCTAATACATATTTTCAAGTAGTTAATAAATGATTCATAAGCTTTATTAACGTCTGCCTCTGTAAGGATTGAAATTTCATCCAGGATATCATTGCATTTATCTGCGAATTTGGCCCAATTAAAATTCTTAAAAGAAAATCGTTCCTCATCTATATTTTTCATATTAATATTTTTATAAAGTGCGTCTTTCTTTCCTGCTTGAATTTCAATATGTATGGGAAAATGATCACTACCAAAGGAATTATTCAAAACTTTCCATGAAGCCCTACCTGCCAAGATTGGTGAGGAGATAGTTAAGTCTAAATGTGAAAGTTTACCAGAGTAAGGGTCCATCCTTGTACCTGTTTTATCATTTAAGACAACGAGATTATATTTGTTTAAAAAGTGTTCCACTGCGTGGCCATTACTGTCCACTTTCTCGCTTCCCCACAATGGACTATGTGCATTAAAGTCCCCTGTGATTATTATCTTATCTCTTTCATTTACAAACTTTAATAATTCTTTTAAAATAAATTCATTTAATTTCTTACATGGATTGTAAAAATTGATTATAGATATTTTTTCGTTACCTACATAAACATTAACTTGTTGTAGTTCTAAACTTGGGTTGTCAAAAGGTCCTTCATAAGGTACCCCTTGATGTATATAAATGGCACATCCCCCTCTACATTGTCCATCTCTATTTCTTGAGACACAAGTATATTCGGGAATGATAAAAGAACTATGGTCATGAAACCAAGTTTCCTGGATACATAGTAAATCATATTTTTTAATTTGATTCAGGTGATAAGAAAGCTCTTGGCCGTGCCCTAATAGCCCCTGGGCGTTCCATTGGAGTATGGAAAAAAGGGCCATTATGGTAAGGTTAGAGGCCATCTTCCTGGATTATTCTACATTTTTGTTGAAATCGCTCAAAAGCTGGCATAACGATGACCTTGGTTGCTTCCGGGGTTTTCCCTGTGAATGACTGGATAAGTTCAAATATAAATTCCAAAATTTGTTCGTCATTAGCTAAAGAAAGGAAATGAAATTTGGGTCTCTTGTTTGTTACTGCTTTGTTTCTGATTGGTTGGGTTGGGATATTAGTCGCCTCCGGAAGATCTGGGAGACTTGAAGTGGTAGGTTCTGTATTTTGATCAGATGCCATATCGACTTCAGTTTGTTGGGGGTGTTTTCCTTGAGTACTTTGACTAGGTATTTGACTAGCTATTTGACTAGGTATTTGGCTAATATTTTGTACCTTAGATTTTGGGTTGGCTTGTTTTGCTCTAGAATCTTCAATTACCGGTTTTTTACTTTGCTGTGTCATCCAAATTTGAGACGCTTCTGCATATGTCATCTTTTGAGTGATTTTAATCTCCTGAACTTGTTTTGCCCTGATTGCTTGTTCGCAACCTTGGAACGCACCAGAGTGGTCCCCTCCACAATTGGGACATTTAGGTGATTCTTTGTTTGGGCATTCTGCAAAAGTGTGGTGCTCACCGCATCTAACGCATCTCATTTTTGATTTGCATATGTCGGCCGTGTGCCCATATCGTTGACATTTAAAACATCTCTTGATTTGGGGAACATACAGCTTAACCGGGAAGATCTGAAAACATAGATGTATATTGTCAGGAAGGTCTTTCCTATTGAATGTCAGTATAACACTTCGCATCTAGGTATGTAGGTCGATTGACCTTCACCAACTTCCTCTGCCTGGCCAATATTCCTCTTGTCTTTTTTCATGATTCTCCTAACTGCTGTAACATTCTGGAGTTTTAGTTCTTGCAGTAACTCTTCTTCTGTGATTTCAAGAGGGACTCCATATATGACTCCCTTGATCCCTATCCTACTTTCAGAAACCTTAACAGGTATGTTGTCTATTGATTGGATCTGTAATATTGCCCTCTTTTGTTTGACATTCGTACATTTTACCAATAGTCCTGTACTAATAGGCTTTACCAGTTCTACCGGTTGATTGTTACATGCTTCTCTAATAACCTTCGAAATTTTCAGTGGGTTAAGGTTTTTCAAATTCTTCTTCCTGTCTATGGGTGCTATAAATAACTTATAATCAGTAGGCCTAGATCTATCCAGTGCTTGTCTAGGAGTACGATAAACAGTGGCGTTATCTGAATCTGAACTTGAAGCCGAATCATTTTGACTAAGATTTTCTATCTGATATTCTAAGCTTTCTTGTCTTTTCCTTTTTTCAGGCTGATGGTAAGTACCTTTTTTTGCGTACGGATTTTTGTTTCACTACCCACTGATGTTCTTCCCCATCACTTACAGTTGGCTCGGGTTCTGAGGCAGAACCCGGAGCCATGACTGGCTGTACTGGTTGGCGGGAAAATTTGAATTACAGGTGTGTCGTTAGTAGGGACCGTGCAAACTAAAAGTACATGAGTGCTGGGTGCTTAAAAGCCCACAAAATGTCTTCTTACTCAAATAATGTTCCAATTTGGTCTGCAATTGATGCTTCCTAGAATCAAAAGGAAAATCCAGACTTGCAGATACTGTAAAATTCTGGTAATTTCGAGTTAGATCCGAGGATTTCAGGAGCAGCTGTGTTGCGACCGTGTCAGTACTCTAACCGGGCACCACAATTTCAGCGACCGGCTAGGGTGTCGCCGAAACGTCCAATCGAAAAAGGAAAAAGTTTTCAAAATGAAAAACATGGTTTAACAGAATTTACTTCCTGGTTGTGGAATTTATGGAGGTATAAAAAAGTTCTTAATGGATTCGTATTGAAGTCTAAAGGGCACAGCAATAATAGTTTAGACTAATTCTGCAAGATTTAATGCTTTCATGTATAAAGCATAGGGCAGTACTTCGGGAAACTCAAAATTAAGTCTCATATGTTTAGCTGATTACACCATAAAAAAAGAGGAGATATTCAGCTTTTACATGATATAGGTCCTTATGCGGAATTAGTTGTTTAGATCTTACTGTTAACTTCAAGACACGACCTGCCCCCAATAATTTACGCTTCGCATTAACAATAGCGCGCCTATTAGAGCTTCGCACGACTCAAAATGAAGTCCTGAATAAAAAGATTAATAAAAGTTTGCTCGACATTTCATATGCTTAGCTGATTACACCATGAAAAGAGGAGATATTCAGCTTTTACATGATATAGGAGCCGATTTAGCATTTCCTCCGTCTATAGAAGGCTCGCAGTACTATAGTTATACGACTATTCAGAACCTCATTTAAAAAGAATACACTTGTTTATGTTTATGTCAAATGCTATTACATTTTCTTCAGAACTATTATAGCAAAATGAGGTAGGTAGCAATATAGATGATAGCTAGCCAGAAAATTATTTTTGAGTATTGCGGGTTGAAACTTTGCATTTCACAGTTCAAGCTATTAGTTATAACTGGAAAATTATTGTCATTTGAGGGAGATTATTTTCTCTCCCCCTCCCCTTTCCCCTTGCATAGAGAAAAAAAATCGCCCCCTCGCCTCGCTTTTGGCATCACTCGGGTAGACAAGGTTTCCTCAAGGTTTCCGACCGCACACTACGAGCGGTCTACTATCCTAGTTCGGAAGAAAATTTAATATCATTTGATATAAACAATTAAACATTTAAACATTTAAGCACTGAAACTTATTCTGCAAAACCAAACCGGGGGAGGGTTGGATAATCTCCTCACCATGACCTTCTTAGCCTGTGATTCAAGCCAGATAAGAGTGCCTCACCATATCAGACTTGTAAGAAAGTCAACCAAGTTTTAATAAGAAAATACTCAGTTCAAGTAAGGCTGCAGAACGCCTTAAAGCTGTAAAAGATAGATAGACAAACCCGCTGGTGTTCACTAATTTTACAGCATTATGGACTTATTAGCCACTAAACTCTGCTACCCCCATCCTTTATCCAACCATACTTAAGGCAAGATAGTATTAGAGGAACCATATCACAAACTATTGGCCATATCTCCTCTAAAGCCAAGAGAACTGCAGCTTACCTGTAAGGGCAACCAATATGTAAACTTATAGGTCTTATGGTCCCCAACACATCAAGTCCATGGCTAATATACATGTACCCCAATCATGCAAGTCATGAGAATGCTGGGCTGCAATTGCACCACAGGCCTTCTCAGTGACTCTTTTGAATACCTTCTGGCAAATATAAAAAACTCCAGGCAGGTATCAGCACTTTAGTCCTGCATGGAATTGATCTATGATGAGGCACTCCAAAGTTCAATTCTTTGGCCCTGTTTCTGATGAAGTCCAAATCCTAGACCACATCATAGACCACCATGCAGATTTCGTATGGGTAGGATTAGGGGGGAAAATGCTAAATTCTATTCCAATCTCCTCAGACTTATTTCAAGTAGACAGGTTTAGCTACAGACCGACAAGTTTATCATCTTATGAATACATTAGGTTCTGTGACTGAGGTGAATCCATCTATTAAGCCTCCATTGCCTCCCTCCCAACGCCAAGGCATAGAGGTGGAAGCATAACTACTCAAGTACAGCTAACCAGTTAGGATCAGCTGTTGTTACTGCAACGGTCCCCCACATGGACACCCATATCTTGCCCGGAGCTATGCGAACACGGCGAATAGTTAAAAAATGTCTTTGCAACATAATTGCTGCTGTGTAATAACAAAAATCTGTCACTTTTTTTTTTTTTAAATTGCTCAGTTTTTATAATAATACTACCATGGCAACAACCCTGTTTTGACATTAATATGGCCTTAAGTGATTCGGATTCTGACTGTAATAACTAAGGCAATTTATGATATGTATATCAAGACCAATATTTTGTGTTTTCTATTGTTAAAACAGAATATATATGTCAAATGTACTTTTCAAATGATTATAAAATATGACTGAATGCATAAAAAATTGTGTGATGGATATTTTTTGGCTCCTGATGATACCTTCCTAGGAAAAATGGGCAATTATTTTTTTATTTTAGTGACCCTTTAACGTTGTTAATGTTTTTTCGTTTTGTATTATCCTTTTTTAGGACACCATAGCACGTTTTTCTATTGTTTCGGGCCCGTTACGCTTCGGTGACTCCGAGTGGTCACTGGGTCGCCAAAGGTACCCCAATAACAAAGAAAAGATATGGGGAACTGAACTTTTCGGTTCATCCGGGTACTTTCGTGACCTCGGGTCAGAGCGTGGTGAAAACAAAGCCCCTTGGAATCATTACCTCGATACGCATTGCTCGCGATGTATATTCCCATATTCCCTTACCTATACTGGACCGCTCCAAGTTAGACCGCTCTAGATAGAGGAACGGTTCTTGAAAAACGCTTTGTTTGCTTTTACACTCCGCGCATTATTTATGTCTCAAATCGCTCAACGAGTGGTCTTGTTGTTATAATTATGGCAGCTCAGGTAAGCGGGTCAATCAAACCGTAGGGGAGACCGGGGTGAAATGGGACATTTTGGCATTATCATAAAGATTCCTTGTAACTTTTTAAATGCTTTGTCAAGCTAGGTCATGATCATAATATATGTAGGGGGCCTACTATATATAATGAAGTTTATAATTAAGTATTTAGTGATACCCCTACATTATGCTATTTGATGTAATTAATGATTTTTGAAACCCTTAATTTTGGGGTAACATCGGACACCCCGGGTTGCAATGGGACATCAAGAGGGGTGAAATGGGACAGATGGGGTGAAATGAGACAAGCACAAAAGAATCAAAGAATCAATCAAACTTTTACAAAGTAGATTAATGATAAAACAAACACCTTTTAATGAAGATATAAGGGTCTACGCCCCTAACAACAATAACCATTTCAATTGCTTATATAGGTTTTTAGTCCCAAAACAAAAAGAGACATATTGGGACAATTAATAAATTTTTGAAGATGCAGCATGCCTGTCTATTATTTCTGGAAAAAAAAACCTGGTATGGAAATAAATATTTTTTAGTTTGTTTGTAAATTAATATTTGGGACAAATATTAGGCCAACTCCAAGCACTATATACATGTATAAGATTTTCTAAGGATTTCTATTTCACAGCAATGAAATTTGAATTGCACAAGTATAGAACTTACACGTGCTGGGGAGAAATGGGACACACTGTCCCATTTCTCCCCCTTGAAGGCTCCAACGTGAAGGCTTCAACCGCATAGCCAGGATATCATTTTAAGCGGGGGCGGGGGCGGTTGTGGGGCATGCCAAGAGTGCGAAATTGGTGATGAGCACGTAAAGTGTGCTCCCCAGGGAGTGGGTGCAGGGAGGGGGAGTTTCCCCCCTAGTGCGCGTAGCGCGAAAGCTTAAGTTTTACAGCAAATCTGAGAGATAACGGCTCGTAGCACTTTTTTTTAAGGCGGAAATTTAGTTCGACGCCCTGCCTGCTTTTCAGTTATTTGAACGTAATACTGCAATGTATGTAACAGGGGTGGCTGTAGGGAGGGGTAGTTTCCCCCACCCGCGCGTAGCGCGAAACTCGCTCTTAACGTTTTATATACAGCAAATCTGAGAGAAAGATAACGGCTCGTAGCACTTTTTTTTCAGGCGGAAAGTTCGATGCCCTGGTTGCTTTTCAGTTATTTGGACGCAATACTGCACTGTATGTAGGCCTAACAGGGGTGCGAAAGCTCTGACTTTTTAGCACCCTTTATTTAGGCGGAATGTTAGTTCGACGCACTGGCTGCTTTTCAGTTATTTTGGACGCAATTATAATTATGATGTACTGTATGTAACAGGGGTGGGTGCAGGGAGGAGGAGTTTCCCCCCTTCCCGCGCAAAGCGCGAAACCTCTCACGTTTTAGCACCCTTTATTTTTAGGCGGAATGTTAGTTCGACGCCCTGGATGCTTTTCAGTTATTTTGGACGCAAAACTACACTGTATGTAACAGGGGTGGGTGAAGGGAAGGGGAGTTTCCACCTTCCGCACAAAGCGCGAAAGCTCTGACGTTTTAGCAAATTTCAGAGAAAGGTAACGGCTTGTAGCAAACAATTTTGTAGACGGAAAGTTATAGTTCGACGCCCGGACCGCTTTTCAATTATTTGGACGCAACATTTCACATGCAAAGGAGCGAAACCAGTGGCGTATCTAGGGATTATGGCGCCCGATGCAAACAATGAAGTTAGGCGCCCACCCCCCCCCCCCCCCCGAGTGCCCAAACTTATCTACGTTATTGTACAAGCGAGGGAGCAAAGCGACCGAGCGGCAAATTTTTCAATATTTAACACTAAAAAACGCATTTTCTTGTGCATTTTACCCAGTTGCATTTGAAGCTCGAATTAATTTTATACATTGATAAACGGGTTTCTATTCACTCACTTCTACAATCGGGAGCAGAACTAACAAAACCCCTATAGGCTTGAGAAAGAGTCGAGAAATTCAGCAAGGCGACCTGAAGTTGAGATTTCTTTCAAAAGTTCAAGCTTTGCAAATGCTGTTTTATACACTTTATCCTATATTAGGAGTGCAATATTTAGCAGGAGTCATATGAAACTTACATAATGATAGCGAGAAAAGCAATTACATCTTTATTTTTTCAAACTTTTTGAACCCTTTAAGCTATTTAAGAACTATATACTGGCGGATGGAAATTACGAGATCCCGAAAGAAAATAATTATGCGAGGGAGCAAAGCGACCGAGCTTTGGAAAATTCTCGCATTTCAAGCCTTCAAAAACTAGATTTCTAATGCATTTACCCTGCAGATTTGGGGCGGTGATCCGTAAAGATTATGATTTTTATTCGTTTCCCCCTATTTTTCTTTCTCTCCTTTGCGTTTTTCGCCCCTCCAAGTGCTGCACGGGGCACGCTCCCCTTGCCCACTAGATACACCACTGAGTGAAGAGACCGAGCGGGGGTGGGAGGGGGTATCACCGTCCTACATCAGGGAATTTTTCAAAAATCTGTCGATAAATCTTGCATTTTAGAGCATCCCAAAATGGTTTTTAATGAAAAGAAGAAATGCACGGATCTAGGCCAATGGACGGAACCCCTTAACCCTTAATTTAGAATAACAATGCGAGCGAACGAATTTTCTTCGATATTTTCGCGTTGAAATTATGGCATTTCTTATTTCCTTACTTCTAACCATGATAAAGAATGTGATGGTATTTCAAGATCAAACATCATGAGTTTGGATAATGATTAGTTTTAAGTTCAAGTATCATAATCCAAAAATAATGGAGAGGGGGGGGGGGGTAATAATACAGGCCATCCCCCACCTCAATTTTTTTTTATATATACCCCGATCCCCCCGGGATCGACACCCATGGTAACAGGAGTGGGTGCAGGGAGAGGAGAGTTATTTTCCCCCCTTCTCGCGCGAAGCGCGAAAACCTTGACGTTAATTTGCAAATTTTGAGAGCCATATAACGGCTTGTAGCCCCTTTTTAAGCCTTTTTAAGCCTTTTTTCTCACTTCCCCCGCTTTTTCGCTCTCGCTCTCGCTTTATTTTTTTTAGTGGCTGAATAGGGGGGGGGGGGTCATGGCCCCCGGTGCCCCCTGTCTACGCCAGTGGGGGTGGGGCTCTGGGGGCTAAACGCGATGGCTGCAATCGGAGCTGACAGTCCTTTTCTCACTTATTACATGATCTTAGTTTCTGTAAGCCTTTAAACCTTAAGGCTTCAATTGTAGGGGTGTCTATTCGGGGCAAGCTCCAAATAGCTAGACCAAGTGTTTTGTTCATAATTTGACAGAGTGCGAGAATCAAACGAATAATATTTGATAAAGACACCGAAAAGCTCATGTGATCAAGTCTTGGTTGCTTCTATCCGCCTTTTATCCGGTTGAATTAAATTCTCGATTGTCCCATTGCTCCCTTTATTCTTCTTCCATCCCCCCCTCTCTCTCGATTTAGTCCTTTAGACTCTCTGTGCTCAAACTATCACACACACACACACACACTCTCTGTCTCTCGGCTTCTCTCTTTATGTACCCCACCGTTTCCAGCTCTTCCAAGCTCGGCCTCTCCTATGGTTCTCTCTATTTATTTTCAAACTATCAATTTCTACAAATACTCCCAGATCTATGCCACGGTCTTTCATTTCAATTTCATTTTAATTTAAATTACTTTTCATCTTTCTACCCCCTTTTCTATTTTTTTCAGCGTCTATATAATGTAAAAATGATTCAAAATATATTTTTTTAAATGATAATAACCCTCTTAAAAATAAATGTACTTCCTTTGAACTATATAGACGCAACATTGTCTACTACTATTGTCTACTACTATTCTATATTAGTATCCCAAAGGCCATCACGTACTAAAACGAAAATAAAAATTTGGTAAAAAAAGGAAGACTGGAACTTTCGAACGTTTAATATTATTTTATAAAGATAATGATAATAATAAACTGTATTCTAATAGTGCATAGCACCACAATGCAGTCCCTCTGCGCTTAATATTCATTTCCCAAAAGAGAGTAACATAAAATATTGTTGCCCAAAGGGCAAGATGAAGGGTAAGATTTACTTAAACACATTGTTAAAGCGAGTGAAAACATGGACATGTTATGCAAAACACCTTGCTTATTCAGTTACACTGCTGCGAGAAAACATTTACATGTATATCATTCTGTGTTAATTACGAATGATGAGAAATAAATGCCATACACGTGTGTGATTTCATCTCTTTATTATGCTTTATATATATACTGCTTGAACAAAGTATACATTATACCTACCACAAGCAGCACCGGCAGTCTATTATTTCATGAAGTAATGGTAAACATAAACCCGACTTCGATAGGATAAGATCAATGACGAGGATTATTTCATCTTTGAAAGTCACAATGACCTAAAATATTATTTTCTTAAGAACCTCTGAGTAGCGGTACACACTGTATAAACAGAAATAAGTCGCAACTGTACTTTGGAACCATACAAGTTTACTTTACAGAAATACGTAATAATTCACATCTCTTTCATAGTGTTTACATTTTCACACACTCTGTTCATGTTTTTCCCACACTGTAACACAGTGCAACACAATGCAACACACTGTAGCCAAGACCCCTCACAGTGTATCACAAATCCACACACTGGAGCCAATGACCTATATAGCACACTGTTACACAATGTAACACACTATAGCCAATGACTTATCACAAAGTATTTGTAAAACACTAGCCAATGATTACCACATTATAACATAATGTAACACACTGTAACCAATGACTTACCACAGTGTAACACAATGTAACACACTGTACCCAACGACCTACCACAGTGTATACAATGTAATATACTGTAACCAATGAGTTACCACAGTGCAACGCAATGCAACACACTGTAGCCAATGACCTGCCACAGTGTAACACAACTCGCTCTGTAGGAAAGACTCCCGACACCACCGACAGTGTAACATAATGTAACACAATGACTTACTTACTTGCCAGATAAAGTTTTTTTGAGGTTAAAGGCATTCAGTAACTTTGTGGAGGCTTGATAAAATCTGAGCTGTCTGGCCTTACATGCTATCAGTGTATGTAATATGGTGTAAAAATGAAGCCCATGCGGAAAAAAGCACTTCAAAATCACCATGTGCTTCACAAAAGTAAACATATGCAAATGACCGGAAATGCCAGACTCATTTTCCCCATTGACTCAGTGTTAGACTAAAGCGTATGGCCATACGCTTTCGTAAATATGAGAATTCAGTCACAGATATCTTAATAATAGCATTATATATTTGAAAACCTTTCTATGCCTGGCTATTTATTTATCCTTCTGAACATCATTATACAAGACAGATATCAAAATTCAACAATTTATTAAATCAAGCTTCCACAAAGTTACTGAATGCCTTTAATGTTATACTTCCTAGCGGTATACAAATTCTTTTTCAGGTGGTTGGTACACTTTAAATATACAACGCCCTCCAAATGTTAGGGTACACCTGTAATAATAACCGATTTCTCATAATCACCAACAATTAATTTATCATAAGATTTGTGGTAATATAACAATAGGGTATCAAACTGAAGACTAGACACCAGCCTGCATGTTGATACCCGTTTAACATAATATGTAAAGCGTTTGGGGAGGCAGTCATGCGTTAAACAGTCAGACCGCAGGCCGTATGCAAATGAACAAAATAGGCTGGTTTTACTTCCAGTGCCTGAAATGGCACACCATGGGAGTTAGGTTGCCTTTTTAACGCATGACTGCCCCCTGGAACGCTTTACATACATGCTAAACTGGCGTCAACATGCAGGCTGGTGTCTACTCTTCGGTTTGATACCATATAGTTGCAGTGCCACAAATCTGATGATAAATGAACTGTGGGTGATCGTGAGATAATGATTCTTATCACAGGTGTGCCCAAAATTTTGGAGGGCAGTGTATGAACCACATTCTAATTTTCATAAAACAGTAAAGATGAATAAAAGGAACAGTACTGAAAGATTGTTCAATAATAGTAAACAAAAGAAAAACCTGTTAGAAACCCTGTATCTTTGAATTGTACAATATAGTCGTCATTTAGCAATTGCGCATATGATAGAAGTAAACGTTGATCGCCATTAGCATCACCATTACCATCACCCCACCCCAGCCTCCTCACCCCATCACACATGCACCTCTATATAATAATTTTTTGTTTTAAATTACATGTACTTTATTCACCTAGCTATAATCTCATGAAAACACGATTTATCGTACCGATGTCATTCATGTTGCATTTTCAAGATCACCTAACATTCATGTTCTTTCGAAAATGCTTCAACAATTCCTCACCCAAATCCAAATTGAATATAGCCACAAGGAAATTAGTAGGTTTTGCCGGAATATCGTAAAACCCTATCACATTTTATAGATTATGTACTATCTGTATAAATCACTCACGAACTTGGACAAAACAGATCGACGTTGCTAGTACTATTTAATATTTAATACTTAATGATTGTCCTAAATATTCACAAAGTAATATATGTCAAAACAGTTATGCTGTTAATACTCTTTGAATACTTTACAACATTCAGTACTTATCAATTTTGGTGACATAGTATCGCTATTTCAGTAGTAGTATAGTACATGTATATACAATAGTTAAATCTAAATCACTTACACGATTGCTAATAAAAAAAAAATATAATGTACTTTAACAATGAACGTTTTTCTTCTTCTTCTAATTGGTCCATGGTCAAAAAAATTGGTTCGTTTGGTTTCAAAACTTATAATGAAAAGTTGACAATATACTATGGTACTACACAAAAAAAGAAGAAAGACGAAAGAAATAATGGCTATAAGGGTCATTCTGAGTTTCGTACGTAATAAACATGGTAATTCTGTAGTGAGCGAGAAAGACATTAACCCTGCATACAATTATATTGCACGCATTAATCTCTGTGCCCCATCGTAAAGCCCGGCTCACACGAGACGTCATTTCGATTGCGTCAGTACTTGCGCTAATCGAGCCAGTTGAATCCAATGAACCCATATGCCAGTTATTAAAAGTATCTGTAAACAAATCTTTAGGCATTTTACTCCCAGTGTTAAAGATCGTATGCTCGATCTGTAATGAAAAACACAAGTCAGAAAAAATTGGAACCAGCGGGATTCGAACCTGTCATCTACTGCTTGCCGGGCAGCGACTTAACCACCAGGCTATTCTGGTTCACGGCCAAGTCACGATGAACTAGAATCAAATACCCAAGATCCTCTTGATTCTAGTTCATCGTGACTTGGCCGTGAACCAGAATAGCCTGGTGGTTAAGTCGCTGCCCGGCAAGCAGTAGATGACAGGTTCGAATCCCGCTGGTTCCAATTTTTTCATTACAGATCGAGCATACGATCTTTAACACTGGGAGTAAAATGCCTAAAGATTTGTTTACAAATTAAAAAATTCCTCCCAGTCAAGCTTCTTCGTTTATTAAAAGTATCGTTTGCAATGCAGTATGGTCTTTGGCGCTTCATGAAAGAGTGATCTATCGTTTAAAAACGTGATGGCATAATAAACAGTGCAAACTATACTATTTAATATCTGTGACCCGTTTCATGATAAAACTTGATAGTAAATGGTGTATGTATAATACGCGCTGTGATTGGTTAGATTCGCATCACGTGACCTGCGAAAATTTTGTTATAGTGCACGATCTGTAGTAGCCAGTAGGCTTATTATACATTCAGCGTAAATTTGGTTAGATGCTTTGTGAATGTATTTTCGTCATATCCAGAACTAAGGACTTCCTTTACCATCTAAAAAACAACAACGAAACACACAAATAAAATACGATTTAAACTCATACTTTGGTGTGATTGAAAGCAAATCATGGAAATAAACTTACTCTGTAATAGTTTGGTTTACAGCGACGATCCATATCACTTAGTGCATTCTGTGGCGACATAATATGATAATAGTCACATTGCTTTTATGGCTACTCAAAAGAAAAAAAAACCAACAGGATCTGAAGGTATTGATCATCATGCCTTGATACATTGTTTTATGCAGGCCTAAATCATTAGAACGCAAGAGGACGCTTGTATACAATATATTTTTTCAATATAGAAATTTTACTATCATGTCTAAATTGCACATAGCTTGATAAATGTCTACATAGCATATAAATCGGCAAGTCCAATCGTTAAATATTGTCCCGTGGGTTAAATAGCTGTCACACCTTGGAGATTTAGCCAGCGTATGCCGAAGTATGGAAAATTTGGCGAATACGCTGTCGTTCGTCGAAAATGTTATGGGTAAGTTTTGTAAAAGTTAAGACCACGCTGAAGCACGCTGGCATACGTCGTAGTACGGCGAGCTCGTCGAAAATTGTTGTGTATGTAAATCATACTAGTGCGCGCGTCATGGTGCGCGCACTATGGTCTATTGTACTCGCTACAAAATAATGACCTTTATCTGCACATGCGCAAATTGTAAGTATGAAATGGCTTATTATCTAATATTTCAGTATTTCTGATGATTGCATGAAATTAACATCCCTGATGGACGTTGGGTAAAATCACATAAGAAGTATGATTTGGAATCAAATATTTTCGTAATTGCTCAATACTTGATAACGTACGGGACACCAACTACAAATACCTTGTACATGCCGTTATACATGTACAATATTTCTGAATATATCATTACGATTGATTTTGTCCAAAAATAAGAGTAAAAACAGAAAAAATATCCGTCCATGGATCGGGAATTCATAAAATAGATAAAAAGTACCAAACTACAAATTATTCAATATAAATGATAATTTCGAATGCAAAAAAATACTTCTGTGATAAAAAATACTTCTCCTTTTTTCGGTTTTAAAATATTTCAGAATATGATTATCTTTAGGTAAAGTAATGGCAGCTGGAAGGCCAAAATAATGCATAGTCCCTGCGATTTATGAGGGATCAATTCCACTTTTTGAGTCTTTATTAAGCCCTTTCAGAGTCGCAGATTATATTTAAGTCACGTTTACAAGGTACGAGGTAATGCTAAGGGTGGTATTATCATTCTCTATATGTTATGTGTTAACCCTATGGCAGATTACCTTGTCAAAAAGTAGACAGAGTCATGGGGATTTATAGTGGAATTTATTGAAAATAAAGGTTCCAAAAATGTTTTTTGAACTATCCACCCTTCCTTTCGTTCAAAAACAAGACTTGAAATAAGTAGAAAAAATGATAGACATTTTTTATGTCATAATTATGTATGGCGAACGTATCTTTCCGAGCTTACTTAACACAGCAATTTACGCTTGCCGAATGTACTACGGAAATACGTGAGAGTGATTTGCACTGACACTATTCAAAGCCTTTGACGAAATTGACCACGGAGCGCACAACCCCTAGTAAGACAATTAAGCACCTCCTCCGCATGATGCTACGCCTCACATTGGATGCAAGGTTACCGCTGTTCGTATCACCTGTGCATCTTGATTGGAAATTCAGGAATCTCGACACAGGAATTCGTCCACCAGTTCTTCCAATCGGGCGAGACAGGACGTTGGAATGTACCAGCCCTTGCTGCTTTTTCATCTGTCAAGAGTCTGTTGACCACCTGACACATCTGCTCCGGTTCAAAGAGCCATGACTCGGTGGTAATGGTTATAAATCCATGTTTCTTCCACTCAAAGTACTTGTTGTAAAGATGGTCGTTCTTGTCTAGGAGATTCACGTAGTTCGCAAGATCCTGCAGTGTCTTGAAATCCTGGACGTGGATAAAGGAATTCGGCGGCGCTATCGCCTCGTAGTCCGAACGCGGAGGTCCAAAAACAATTGGGACCAGATCCTGTAGGTACGCGTTGTTCCAAAGCTTTTCTGTTATGTAATCCCGACAGGCGCAGTTCTCGAGCGCAAGGTAGAATTTGAACTGTCCAAGGACATCTCTGCATGTTTGAGAGTCCTTCGTACCTGCAGGACAGGCTTCTTGATCACCGCACCTGCCGAACATGCCCACATCCAGGAGTTTCGACAGTTCCTTGACGAACCCTGTCCTGTTCCAGTGAAGCCATGTGGAATTGCAGTTTGAGGCCAGCCAGGCGACCTGTCGTGTTCGACCACTTGCCCAATTCCTTGTATCATTCAAACCAACTGATGGCTTACTGGTGTCGTAGTAACCAAACCTGGCATAAAGCTGCGACTCCCTGAAGCGATACGACATGACATAATCGTAAGCGTCGTGGTAGTATTTTTCAGGAGGAACGATGCTTTCCTTAGTATTGAAGGGACTTTCCTGGGAGTAAAAGATCCATTTTTGGCCTTCAGGTCGTTGACTCATCAATTCGGACCAATCCCAATGTGCCCGATGTAAAAGCAAGACGGCATCGCTTGTTTTCAAGGTTTGATAACTGGTGTCTATCACCAAGTTGATGCCACAGGATAATCCCGGGCAGGGCTTTATTCCGTATGGTCTGTCTTCGTCTCCCCATATATGAACTTGTCTAACGCACTCAGGTCTGGGATGCGATCTGGGAAATACAAGGTTTGTGTCTTTCAACTCCTGTTGTCTAGCGTCACCAGAAGAACTGTCATTCTGTAGGACAGCGCGTGCAGGAGAAACGTCTCTTCGAGGGATGACTTTGTCTTTCTCATGAACCATACGCCTACCATCACCACCACCTCCTTCACTTTCACGTCCTTTCTGCATGAACATCCATATGTCTCTGTGGTCTAGAGGACGTCCGGATACGTCTTGGCCCACAAGGTGGACCTGTGGGTTTCCACCTATCACTGTTCCATAGCCTTCTCTGATCACATCGTATTGGGAGGAGATCCTTAAGAGACAGAGCATGCAGGCGCATATAATGGCATACAGGACGAGACGTCTGCAGGGCATCATGGGAGATATGAGGCGTTTGTAGTGCATCTTTGGAGCTATGAGGCATATCGATGTAACCTGACAGAAAAAAAAAACATATAGAAGAGAATTATGAAAGGAATAGTGTCTAAAGGGTTAAGGTGAATGCCATGTTTACAGAAGAAGGGCTTAAACACGATTTTTAGAAAGATTTCAAAGCTTTTTAGTTTTGATTGCCGAAGTGAAAACAAAGTGAGTCTCTTTCTTCTTTTTCTTTTTTCCATAACCACTATCACCAAAAAATAAAAAAGGAACGTCTAATTTCATATTTGGCCTCTATGACCATCTGAGAATCCTTTATGTGCTTGTTGTTAAATTTGGACTGAAACCATCTGGAGATGCCCCCGAAGCATGCAAAGCTGGCAACCCCATCTGCACAAAGAATCACACAGACAATATTCATCTTCTGGTTGGTTTCCTGTTTATTTAATTAAAGGAGAATGAAACTCAGCATACATTAGCTGATAATCATGTGGAAAATTGTCAGCCTGTTCAAAATATCTTGAAAATACTCTGATTTGATTAGTCAGTAAGGAGAACAGTCTCTCTAAAGTTTGCAGATTTCTTGCTAGATATTATCCCATGGGGGCTGCCATTTTGAAGAAACTGTGATGTCATTGCGGTACATGTCCATTTACCTGTACACAATGGATAAGATGTTGCATAATGAATAGCTATTATACAACTAAAGCCACCCATGCAAAATGGCAGCCATTTTGGTACCCCCATTGTCTCCCACAGGTGATATCTAAGAGCAGTTGTAGATCTTTGTCACTTCTTTAAAGAATTGACAAACCTTTGTCAGACCAAGCAACTTACAATTGCATGCCAAATCGAGCTTAACAAAAGAAAAAGCTGAACCAAATATCTTGACACAAATAGGTTATATGACAGGATAAAAGTATCTTTATTTGAATGTACATGACTACAAAAATGGTTTATTATGAGAAAATCCAGTGTCATGCATTCCACAGCTGATCATGAGTGTCACGGTAGCTAGTGTATAGGTCAGTGGGTATCTCACAAATAGCACTGTTCTGACATTACTTTGTAAAGAAAATGGCAGCCCCCATGGGATAATGTCAAGCAAGGAAACTGCAACTTTTGGAGACACTGTTCTCCTTCTTAAATAATCAAATACGAGTAATTTCAAGATATTTGTAATAGGCTGACAATTATCTACATGATTATAGGCTAATGTTTGTTGCCTTTTATTCCCCTTTAAACCTTCGGGGGATCGGAGTGATTGCTTATTGTCAAAGTCCTTGGCAAAGCGATGGGTCTAGATATGGAGGGGTCACCTGCGTCACGGGGGGGGGGGGGGGGGGGGGGGGGAGGCGGACGGTGGGCGACAGACACCACTGATCTTTCTCGATGGATGAAATGGAAATTAACAAGGCCATTGATTAGAGGGGGTAAATGCGTCTTCTTTTCGTGGTCCCTTTCCCATTTTCCCCGTTATAAATTTCTCCCCAACCATGCTGAAGGGGAGGGGGGGGGGGGGGGGTATCCTCTCGTGACCCTGTACCTACGCCAGTGGTCAAAGCTGTTTTTTTTTAAAGTACATTCTCCTTGCAATGATCAACTTTAATTAAAACAATCTCGAGTTCTGGAAGTGACGGGAAATTAGTCAAAGAAACCTCAACACCCCCCCCCCCCCAAAAAAAAACCCAAAAAAACAAACAAACAAACAAACAAACAAAATAAAACAAAACAAAAACAAAAACCAACAGACAAACAAACAAAAAACAAAAACAAAAACCAACACAAAACACAAAAAACCCACAAAAACCACAAACCCCCAAAACAGAACCCAATTTATTTCAAACACTGCAAAATATATACTATTGGGGAACACTATAATACAGCAGAAGATGACAAGGAAATAAATACCAGGGCCCTGTTTCATAAAACTTGTCATCAATGACAAGTTGCAATAACTGAAATCCTTGCATCTGATTGGCTGAGAGCAAATTTGTCAGTAAAATAACAGACAAGACACTTGATGAAACGCCCCCGGGAATTCGAGTTAATCTTTTCGTTCGCCTGTCAAGCACAGACTAAAACTGTGAAACACACGGTCCCACGTTTCAATACTTGTGTCGTACTTTTATAATAAAATGCGATTTCTATTTTTTTTACTTTTCATTTATGTCTTACGTTACACCTTCCTGGACAACAACGTATCTATATATAGCATTATAAATACTTTAGAATCACTTTCAGCCAGTATTTCAAGAAATGGGAAAAAGCATAATCATATCCATAAAATGATTTAGGAAATCAAATATTGAGTGTCTCATATTGCATTTCTTGTTCAATAAATTGTGTTAAATTAGTAATTATATTGATTGTATTATTATTCATGCGATATATGTACATATTTATGCATCATACATGTAAACAAAACAGATTTCCTTTTATTATTCCTGGTTGATAAAAGAATTGAATAAACCTTCATTGCCATGCATAAGTCTGCATCAAAGTTTTAACCTTGCACTCATATAAAGTACATCGTTACGCAGAGAAGTGAACCTTGACCTTTGAACTTTGAGTGTATGATTGATATTACAATCATCTACCACCTAAAAAAGACATATGTCAGTGACGGATTTAGGGGTGCATGGGGAACAACCGGCTTTTGCCCCTTTTCGAAACCCTGAGTAGGCGTACACAAAAGAAGAATGTACATTCTGTTTCGAGCTCCGTTTTAAAGTTAAGAAACAAATTAACCGGCAACTTGGAAGTGGGATACATTTTCCCCCCTCGGAATTATACCTCCCTACTAAATCCTGGATCTGACCCTCTATTATTTCAGGTGTGATTAAATTCCAGTCAGTTCACAATAATCAGGGAAAACAAAAACATGGACAAATTATAAGCAGCTTCTAGCTCTGGATCTGGAATAGTACGGGTCAACACACCTGTGGAGCACTAGCGTACCCAACTGGGAGGGGTGGGGCAAAGGGGCAGACTGCCCCCCTGACAACTTTATACCCAACCCCCTAAAAAGTATAGATATCAAAATTGAAATTAAAAAAAAGAAAAAGAAAATGCGTGCAATAATAACAGTCAACGGGAGGGGCAGCGGGGGGGGGGGGGGGGGGGGCTAGAAAGCTGTAGATACCCCCTCCGAGAATTTTGAAATCTTATTCGGACAGTGTTTGAGGTGGTCTATAATTGTGTAGTTTGTACATGCAGGCCTATGTGATTTTATCGTGTATTTCGATCACACGAAATCCAATTTTTCACTAGAAGAAAGAGTACAAGATAGTGCTCACTCGCTTCTTGCTGGAATAATTAAAAAAACGGAAATCGATATTCAGGCAACAAGCGGCGTCCCCCAGATGGTTATACCCGGCGCGTAACAGGTGTATAAGTTTCATTTTAATCATCGCAGAGTCTGTTGATGAAATACAAATTTCTCCATAATGTAAAAACCTGGCGCATGTAAATTTTTTTTTTGTACAAGGCAGGCAAATACCGGTGAACTGAAATTCAACTTCATGGGTGAACAATACAATAACCAGAATGATACGGTGAATATATAGTGCTAGAAATAATACTCCGATCAGAGTCATGATGATCGAGTTTCAAATTTTCGACCTTTTATTTCAGATCATCTTCAGGTACTAAAACAGTTCATGTTCATTTATGTTTTACTTCCTGAAGATAATCTGGGATAATCTTATTTCTAACACTGTATATTCACATCTTCTGTTGGTAATAACTGATAGGGCGAAGATCGACTATTATTGACGGGTGTTTCCATTTGGTGACCCACTATTTTCGGGGTAACCTCGCTTGTCATAAGGACCGCTATTCATAAGGACCACTTATTCATAAGGACCGCTATCCATAACGCGTGACTAAATGAATAGCGGATTCCTATGAATAGCGGTCTTTATGAATAGCGAGCAAACCATAGACAAATTACCTCGCTATTCATAAGGACCTCCGTTCATAAGGACCACTATTCATAAGGACCGCTATTCATAACGCGTCTTTAAATGAATAGCGAATTTCTATGAATAGCGGTCCTAATGAATAACGAGCGGACCCGTTATTTTCTGATACCCCCTGACACACTTTTTCGGACGCATTTTTTTTTTGGCCAGCCACTTTATGAACAGCCAATCACACAAATGGAATCAGACCAAGCCTCTGCTAATGAAAATCAATTAGATAGCTAATGAATATTCAGTAACAAGAAAGCCAATCACAGAAACTGTCTCATGAAAAAAAAAACCCCGTGTACAAACTGAATGGCAAAACAGTGTGTCAGAAAAAGTGTGTCAGGGGTGTCAGCAAAAAGTGGGTTGCCAAATAGCAACACCCATAATGGACACACATGGTCAGAATGCAAGGAGTCAGGGGATATACCAATGTTTAAACTAACCGCGCAATGCGAAATGTATCCCCCGGCACTGGCAGCAATTCGAAGGAGGGACAAAGAACCTCCCCCTCCCCTCCCTCAAACAAAATGATGGCGTAGAGATTGCCGCCAGTGGCCCGGACTATTGTCAACACTAGGAGCAGCATCACCGAAACAATGTGTGTAGATTAGAGTATAATGCAAAATTCGAAAGAAATCTGTCAGGAAATGTGATCTCAGAGCGCACACAAGATATCCACTTAAATATGACGTTTGACCCTATGAAATACGGAACACTAAGGGCAGCATCACCAAAAACTGTAGTGGTCTAGAGTACTCTGTGATGGACCTCCATGCAAAATCTGAAAGAAATCAGTCAACAAATGTGTCCTCCAGAATGCATGCAACCAAAATATGACATTTGACCCTATAAAAAGCGGAACACTGGGGGGCAGCATCAGCAAACACTAAAGATGTGTAGATTTCACTAAGACACACCTCCATATAAAATTTGAAAGAAATCCGTCAAGAAATGTGGAAGTTAGAGCGCACAAAAGACATATGACCTTTGACCCTATAAAGGACGGAACAATGAGGGCAGCATCACCAAAAAGTAAAGCTATGTAGATTATACCAAGATACATCCCCATACAAAATTTGAAAGAAATCCATCCAGAAATGTGGCCTGCAGAGTGCACTCACGCCATGCCCTGAAGTATGACTTTTGACCCCATAAAAGACGGGACACTGGTGGCAGCATCACCAAAAACTGTAGGTTTTTAGATTACACCAAGAGACACCTTCATGCAAAATTTGAACGAAATCCGTCAAGAAATGCAGAAGTAAGAGTTGACCCTATAAAAGGCGGCGCACAGTGGGCCAGGGCGAAACCAAAGTGCGCCAAAAGTCATTTTGGGCAATTTGTGTTTTATTATTTTTGTCATGCCCTGTTGAAAGACAATACTTTGAAGAATATTTCAGTAAAATATTAAACTCCGGTATGTACATTAAGGGTGTATATTTCCTACGTCAAGCCGCAAAATTCAAGATATAGCGAGTTTCAGTGCAAATTGTGACCAATTTAATAAATAAGTTATTTCCACATGTATTTTTAAGTTATCGATCTATAATCGCTCCCACATATTCCTGCGAGTTCATTTCATTATATGAATGGGGTAAAAATGGAAAGAAACGCAATCTTCGTGAGTATAATAGGGTCATTATCCTAGAACATAGGCTGATTATTCGTGTTTTTTTATAAATCCATAGGAAACGTTTAGATTTCCACGGATTTCCAGTTCAATTTTATTACCACCATATTTCCCGATGTCTCAGCTTTAAGTTGATACCAGATTTGGTATCTGCCCCTTTTTATGATAGAGCCGATTTTCCTTGACACATTACCCCGAAAATATGTTTATTTTGGACCGCGCAGCCGCTGAAGGATTATCTGTCATCATACGGCCGCCGCGTGGGGGCGCGCATGACTTTTTTTTACACGGCAAGGAGTCCCATAAACATGATTAACTCTTTGGAGAAATTATGATTTGTATCATAATTTGTCCAACACCAAAACCAAGCTCTCAAAATGTTCTCTATCTTTTTGTTTACAGACCTATCATTCTGAGTAATTCACAATGGCTTCAGTGAATATTTCAAGGCGAAGGCTTTCCGAAATAATTCACACTTCTGACAGTATAAACAATAGGGCAAAAGGACTTAAAGTATACATGGACTTTATCAGTTAGTCTTATGATTTTGATACCTCGATAGTACCTACAGAATTACTTCTTAGTGATACAGGTACGTTTCTCTTTCGCAAAATTATAAAGGCTACAGAGGGCGATTTTTCATTTTTTAAAAACTTCATTTAATAACTCTTTTTCAGTTAGCTAAATATCATTTTTTTATCAGTATATGAATTTTAATTTCAAGTAATGACATCATACATTACAATACATTGCAAATTTCTCAATATTACAAATATTTTCCAGCGGTGGCGGATTTTTTTTTTTTTTTTTTTTTTTTTTTTTTTTGGGGGGGGGGGGGGGGGCACATCCGCCCCGTGCCCCTCCTTTTCTTTGGAAGAAAAGTATAAATTGTGCCCCATTATTGTTCCCTCCCCTTTTAGGACGAAAACTTTTTTGTTTGTTTGTTTGTTTTTGCTTGTCAGAGAATTATGGAGGGAAACTAAACCCCCATTAAGCGAATTTTGGAGGTCTGGCGAAAAACAAAAATTGGTCCCCCCCCCCCTCCCCCTGTTTTCCAGTACGGCGCCCCCCCCCCCCAGCCCGTTTAAGTCACTCTTCAGGACCATATGCCTGAGTTTTAAGCTAACACCGTTTTCACTTTTAATATAAAAGCATAAAGATTGCATTATCAATTTTCTGAAGTATGAAAATCAGTGTTATGCGAGAAATGTGTTATTTTCCACTGGAATTTGGCAGCCAATCAGAAATCGGTATTTTAATGACGTCATAGGTATTTGGAAATATTTTCATTGGATTCTACGGGTCTGAATACCCATAGACCCATCATTTAAGTTTAAATTTTAAGTAAAACTCAGTGAATATAAATTTTGGCGCACTTTGGAGCCATTCTGGCCCACTGTGCGACGGGCGGAACTCTGCTGAATCCAAAGTATCCTCCGGCATACTGCCGGGGGATACAATAAACAAACGTTTGTCTGTAACTATTAGCATTATATTACTGCTACCGATAGGATGCCTAATCCCTTTTTAATTTTTGACGAAAGCTCATTAACAGGCTCTATATTGATACAGTAATTTATAGTGCTACAGCAAAACTGTCAAAAAAGATTATTCATGTGGCAGAAA
This sequence comes from Heliocidaris erythrogramma, assembly GCA_025617745.1. Classification (NCBI taxonomy): domain Eukaryota; kingdom Metazoa; phylum Echinodermata; class Echinoidea; order Camarodonta; family Echinometridae; genus Heliocidaris; species Heliocidaris erythrogramma. The sequence goes on along the minus strand of CM046854.1, from coordinate 13,509,227 downwards.
AAGAAGATTTAAAAATGTTAATATTTGAGGACAGTTATATTATTCCCTCACTTAATATGATACTATTTTAAAAAAATGAACATTGTTTGTGTGTTTGGTTGCTTGATAGGATTTCACTGTTCTAATTTTGTCCGCAGCTAATTGCACACGTTTCATCACATAGGAATTCAACCTGACATCATATGCCCACGCGGTTGAATTTACGTGACGCCAGAGCTATATATAGAAAACATAAATTGGTCGGGGATGCATGTTTTTGATTACAAAGAGACAAGTAGGGAGCGGGGGGGGGGGGGGGGGTTGGGAGTCGAATTCAAGTTATATGTACCGGAAAGGGCAAATTATCAACCGAACGATATTAAATTCAGAATGTAAATTCACGTTTTTCATATATCTGTATATACATCAATGAAATTTAGAAGAAAAGCAATATATCACTGCTACCAATGCAAACACCTATTCCATTTTAAATTTTTATCCAAATTTTTTATAATAAAATATAATATTAAGAACGTAAACCGTTGGGCATATTTACTATGTTATTGGCTAATATTATGGGGAGAGTTGGCACAGGGCAAGTGCCCCTTGGTAAATCCCATACTGGCACAAAAGAGAAAAGATGTAATAAGTTGATTACCGATTTGGAAGATTTCTCCTATTCTATGTCGGCCTTGATTCGAAATTGACTGAATTTAATTGGCCTACATAAAAAGGAATATGAAAATTGAATATACGAAAATAATGTTATGAAAATTCTGGCACAAATGAGAAAGAAATATTTCAGAAATATGTGTTTTCACTTCCCGAATGCACACCTAATAAGTTAATAATTTCTTGAAGATTTTTATTATTTTTTTTCTTGCCCTTGATCCGCCAATGGCTGATATAATTTCAGGGGAGCGTTTCATCAAGCGTTTTGTCAGTGATGTTTACCGACAACTGTTATAAGCTACTGAAATCCTTGCATCTGATTGGCCGAGAGCAAATTTGTCAGTAAAAATCACTGACAAAACGCTTGATGAAACGCCCCCTAGGAATGTCAAGATTGGCACGACATAAAACACACAGACTGCCAAGGAAAGCGAAATCTATACCATCCTGATAATAGGGTATCATATTGCGCGCCCCGATACTGAACACTAATAAACATAATACAGAATAAAGTGTCTCAAGTGGATGTCAAATGAGACAATGATATGAAGGAAATTAGATTTCTACGATGAGCTGCAAAGCGGACACACTGTTGAAAATGGCTTTCTTCCACGATAAATAGGAAGAAGATTCATGCACAGAAACCACTGGAGTCCGTACGTATCATCAGAAGGGGGGGGGGGGGCGTTTGAAAAACCTCGAACTAGCAAATGAGCAGAACAGCAACATTATTGTTGTGCAAATTTAGTTGGTGATTTTAAGCTGCAACAATTTTCTTTTTATACAGTTAATTTTGATATCTTAATCTCTCCTCTTTCTCGCTTATCTATCTCTCTCCTTCTCCTCTCTAGTTATCTATATATGTATCTTGTACCCCTCATTTCTTTCTCTCTCTATTTTCTATTATGCATCTCCTCTACTTTTATCCTCATCTGTTTCAGTTTCAGGTTATTGTTACATATTTCACATTTACAGTGCTTTTACAGTATAAATGGTACGAACATTATAATTGGTACAAACAAGATAAATGGTACAAACAAATATGAAATATATTGTCAGAGAAAATATAAAAGATGAGTACCTCATATCTATATGTTTGCATGCAGTATCAATTGAAAAGACTGGGCTAGAATAAAAGTGAAATATTGAGGAGCCTAAGGAGAAAGCTACGCTTGTGAGTTATAGGCTCCAAAGAATAATAAGATTTATAATAGTCTTTAAAAATAGTGGGAACGAGCAATGCATGATACAGCAATATGAGTATATAAATAAAATTATTGTCGCATTAATCAAAATCGCATTCAAAGAATAACAGTATTTGATGGTTTTGTCACTTTCATTACAGCAATAATTTATAACAATTCACATTTTTAGGATAAATATGCATTTCCTGTACGCCGTGGCAATTTCTGAAGCATATACCGAAGTGCTGACATGATTTACAGCATTTTTTTTTCAATTTTCACCGATGGCTTAACGCAACCTCTGTCTTTCTCTCTCCTTCACCTCACCTCTCCTCTTTACTTATTTCTCTAGTCTCTCACTGTTTTCTTCCATCTCTCGCTTATCTCTCTTTTTTCTCTTCTTGATCTCTTCTTTCTGTAATTACTCTCTGTCGTTCCCCGGTCTCTAAAAAAAATCTCTCTCTCTCTCTGTCTCTCTCCATCTCTGTATGTGTCTGTCTGTCTTTCTCTTTCTCTCTCTCTCTCACACACACACATACACACACACACCCTCTCTCTCTCTCTCTCCTTTACCTCCTCACCCACTCTCTCCATCTCGTCAGACAGGTAAGTGGTGACCTTTGACCCAATGAACCTTGAGGTTACGAGCATGAACTGTCTATTCTCGTCACGTATAAAACCGGGTATTATCATCACGTAAAATATAACGTCTTTTACGTGGTTAATCACAATAATTTCATTACTACAAAGTATTTGGAGGCAAGAAAGAAAGAGTTGAAATGGAATAAAGAAATTTACTGTGCAGAGATAAAAGATACGTGACAATCATTTTACCTGCTAAAATTCGTGGAAGGCTACCAAAATGAAGCTTCTCAAAATCTATCTAATCACTGTCTGGCGTACTGTTCAGCAACCACTTCCGACACCCCTCCCTCGTCTCTCTTTCTCATTGTCTCGATAACGTATTTCAGATTCGAATAAGCCTCTTTTTAATAAAGTTTTATGCGCAGTTTTTAACAAGTCGAGATCACAAACATAATCATCTCATGCCAAGTGGACACCGAAGTCGGTACCCCCTTACAAATAATCCATCCATTACTTTCATGGACCTCATTTTTCCCCCAGTACATTTTCATCCTGCCTTCAGATTTGTGATGCGGATAAAAACAACAACAAAAACAAACAAACAAATCAACAAACAAATAAACACATGTACGCATACAAGCATTTGAAACAATAAAACTCTTCTAATCAGGTCTCTTAACAACATTTTGGGGACAAAATTGACCAAAGCGCAATATTTTGCGTGTGAGGCATATTAAAAGCGTTAACTTTAGATATAAAGTGCCACGAAATTGATGAATGACATCCTATTTAAAAATGCTTATTTATGCAACAAAAACAAAACAAAACAAAACAAACAGTTGTTTGTCTCGACATATAAATGCAAAAACTAGCTATATCATCAATCTCTCCCAATATAGACCGCTTCTGTAATGTATACAAATTTATGCACATAATTATATTCTCTGACTGAGCACCTATAGTGACGAGCTATTCCGTGAACATTCTTTTTATAAATGAGCCTCAATGCTTGGAATCCAGTTTGCATACATTATTTGTTGCTATGCCTGGCAAGCCTGTGGCAAGCTTTCAGGTTGTCAAGAACAACCTTTGTTTGAAAGGTATGCATAAAATTTGCATACATTACCGAAGCAGTCTATTGCTCAGAGACGGTTTCTTTCACAACAGACCTGTTTACTAAGTGATGCATACTTTTGAAAAAAAGGTTTGCGCTTGACAACCTGAAAGCTTGCCAGAGGCTTGCCCGACATAGCAACAAGTAATGTATGCAAACATTAATAACAGGTTAATGGAATACCTCGTTACTAGGTCCCCAGAAAAGAAACATCCATAAATTTGAATCACTTAGTAAACAGGTCTATTCAATATAATGACCAGAACTGAACTTTATCTTTAAAACTGTCAACAGTATCACAACTTTTGACATTTCCTAGCAATTTGTTCCAAAGTTTTGCTGATGCAACCCTCGCCTGATCCTTTCTATGTTCTATCCGTCTCCCTCTATCCCATTTTCCCGGCAGATGAGTGGGCACAAGCATACAGATTGCCCTTTGGAACTAAAGAGGTTCCCAAGTATCTATTTAAAACCATGGTTTAAACTGTCTTTTCTAATCACGTCGGAAACCGGGTTTAAACCTCGAGTAATAAATAACGTCGTTGCGTCTTAATGAGAATCAATGATTTCGTTACAAGACGTGTCACCCATTAGCAGACATAAGAAAAGGATTTCCCAGACGAAATAAGGTAATACATTATCAAAGCAATTAAGCAAGGCACCAGTCTCAGAGAGACTAAATAGAAACCTCTCCCCAATGAATTCAAAAAGAAATTGTGATCTCATAGCTACAAATTAAAAGAGTGCCCCCATTGTCCCTCTACGCCATCACAGCATTCGTTATTGTACGAGAATTAAAAAAAAATATGACACTTTTGTTTGTTAATAAATCGAATATTAAAACTCGTATCTGACAGAGGTTTTCACATTGTAAAGTTTTCACATTTGAAAATTTTTGGTGAAATTTCCTTCATTCATATTCTTTAAATAATGCTCTGAATATTAGATTTTCACTTCTTGAAATATCAAGGTCACTAAATCTGTGTGTAACGGTAATTAATTCAGATCACAACGATGAACAGAGCACCTCTTTTAGCCCAGAGTCATGAATCATTAATGACACTGGACAGCAAAAGGTTGGCAGCAAATCACAGGTGTGATACACAATGGCGATTGTTGTGTTTTTCTTAAAATTACAGACACACACAGATTTTGTGGTCTCAATTTGTCAAAAAGTGAAAAGCTAATTAAATATTCAGAGCATTATTTTAAGAATATAAATTAAAGGAAATTTCACAAAACATATTTAAAATAAATTTGACATCCCTTACTTCTACATTTTGAAAATTTCAGTCCGATCCAAGTTAACACTTTTGAGTTGTTAACAATCAAAAGTGTCATTTTTTTACACCTATAGTAAAAGGTCTCCTCTAGCCCACTCACACTTATGCGAGGTTATACATAATGTATGTATAGCCTGCAATAGCGTACTTAAAATGATTGGGGTTCGTTCTTTTGATAGAATGCTTTTGTGCGTATTATGATTATGCCATAAGCCAAAGACATAAAATACCATTACTGAATTCTCGGGAAAGCAAGGCATCGTTCCACGGAAGTTCGCCGACATCCAATTCAAACGCGTGTATTAAAGCGCAATAGACCTGTTTACTAAGTGATTCAAATTTATTGATGTTTCTTTCCTGGGGACTTAGTAACGAGGTATTCCATTAACCTGTTATTAATGAATGAACTACAATATTTGGAATCCAGTTTGCATACAAATCATTACATCTATGCCAATCTCAAATTGGCAATTTGGTGAGTCGATTGTGACATACTGGCGGACAACTATTTCCTTTTGTCGTAGTACACACAAAAATATTCATTTGCGGGTTTTTCCAAAGCGCCTTTACCAGTAATTAAAAAAAAATTGTAGAGAGCACATTGTTATAGGTCCTCATGATAGAAAAAGATCCTACTGAGTAATATATTTTGAAAGAAAATGACAAAATTACAACGGAGCAAATGAGGGAGTTGTCCGCCTCTAGCCCTCTACATCACAGTGGCATTTCATATACGGCCAATTTGAAATTCCAACATGTAGAGTGATTACAACTTTCACAAATTCATAACTTCCTTATTATTGCTTGTCCGCTTTCGTTCAGATTTTAACTAATCTGCTGTAAAAGTTCTGAATTTTTCTAAAGTGAGATTTCCAAACATGTACAATATCAATATTCTTCGAAGTTATATATTAGCTTAAAGGTGCATGGTCTAGTTGATACATGTATAAATTTCATGTGTCAAGTTTAAAGGTACAACGTCTATTCAATGCATGAAGGTTAATAGTTCTTATTTAAAGGGCGAGTCAATTAGAATTACATTTCATGATAATATCAAAGTATTGTGTCAATATTGCTAGAAATCGCATATACTTTTTATTAAAAAGATCTGTGTACTTCTCTAAGCTTCGTTGAAATTGCCTAAATCGCACGTTTATCAGCTAGTCTGTCACGCCCCTCGAAAAATAGGGCCCAGTCACGTGCCTTGTCAGGTGACCTGTGACGTACCATCGGGAACATCTAGCTAGCGGACGACGCTTGTCTGTGTATATCCAGTGCAGGGAATTTTGGATAGGCATGATAGGAGTGCATATCTCAAGAAAATGCCGAGGAGATGTGTTGTTGCTGGGTGCAGCAAAGGCACCAGCGATGGTGTCAGTCTGCACACCTTTCCTAAAGATGATGCAACTCGACAAATTTGGATTTCAAGGATCAAGCTGACGCGAGCTAGCTCAGTGGGATGGCCCTTCCGCTCACAGTACTGTTTGCAGTGACCACTTCAGGGAGGAGGACTTCGATAGTCAGGCCCTCAGGCCAGGGGCTGTATGACCAGCTATAGGATTTGCGCCCAAGAATAAAATGCTGCGGCCGACCCTTGTAAAAAAGTACCATGGTACCCATGGTAATAGGACGGTAATTCAACCAAATTACCATCAAATCATGGTAATTTGGTTGAATTACCGTCATGGCTACCATGGTACTTTTTTACAAGGGGACAGCTATCCCTGTCATCAGACTGGGAACTGAGGGCTGTGGGCCCGGGGGGGGGGGGGGGGGGCACTCAACCTGTTTTTGGATGTGGGTGTGCCGCTGCCAATCTCAAAACAGGGGGCTAAGGAGCTAAATGGTTAATTGAGGAAGCTCATTTTTGAGGGTCTAAGGAGCTAAATGGTTAATCGAGGAAGCTAATTTTTGAGGGTCTAAGGAGCGAAAGGGCTCATGGGCAGAGCTAATTTTAGCTGCTCGCGATCTCACTACTCTGGTACACATACGGTGCATGAGCTGAGTCAACGGTCGCAGCGCTGTTTCTAACGCTGTACATGCCGCGCCACTGCACTGACTCGATGTCGCATGCAGATCGCCGAGTCGCCGCTAGCACTAGTAATACCGCGTTCAGTTAGGGGGCACTAGGCCGCCCAGCTCCCCCGCTGCGCTGGCCTGGGAGGCTAGGGAGCGACCGTTCCCGGACAATGGGCTGTGCGCATTGTTTTCTCATATTCTAGGGAGCGAGTCGGAAGCCAATCGAGGTGCGGTTAGTGAAAATCTGAAAATCGCATATCATGGGAGCGACCCGAGAAGGTTGAAAATGGGGGACGTCACAGCGGCACATACATGTGTGACATAATTATATGAGTGCCCCCCCCCCCCCCCCCCCCCCCCCCCCCCCCCCCCCCCGGGAGGCAGCTAGCTTGCAGCACACGATTTTGCTATAATTGTTGTAATACACTGTTGGTCATAATGGTAGCATAATTTTTTTTTCTACCTTTCGTACACACTATTGACAACAATACGAGTCATTTTTTTTTGCAAAATAAAGCTTATATCTTCACCGATTTTATTGATAAATCTGTTCTCAACATATGAAATAAAAAATATAAGACAACAATTAATTCATACACTGGTTTAAACAACTTTTGACAACACACAATCATCCAGACCTTGGATTCCTTGAAAAAATGTATCGTTTTTGGTAAATGTTTAACCATGATAATTTTATCGTGAAAATAAAATCTTGGGATCTTTTGATGATTGAAGGGAAGTGTTCCTCTTTTTAATCTTGTTGGGTCACTTAGTACCTGGTATGGCCACCTCTGGCACGCACCAGTGCCTCCACACGCCGTGGCATACTGTCCACAAGGTTGTTGATGGTGTTCAAGGGCAGTGCATCCCACTCTTCGCTCAGTGCCTGGGCTAACTCCTGCACATTTTGGGGATGATTGTTTCTCTCATTGATGGCACGGCCCAATGCATCCCAGGCGTGCTCAATGGGGGTTCATGTCGGGGGAACAGGCAGGCCAAGGCATCTGCTGCACGTCCTCTGCGTCAAGGAATTCCCTCACCAGACGTGCCCTATGTGATCGAGCGTTGTCGTCTTGGAGCTGAAAGTTATTGCCATATACTCTTCTCGCGTATGGAAGACAATGGCGTTCCAGGATATCGCGGTACACGGCGGCGTTGACGTTTCCTTCAGGTGCAGCCAATGGAGTTTTCCCACCATAATGTATTCCGACCCATACCATCACTGAGCCTCCACCTGCTTGATTGGTTTCCTGGACACAGTCATTACGGAGGTTCTCGCCCCACAATCGTCGAACCCTCTGCCTCCCATCGGTGCGGTCAAGGATGTACCAGCTTTCATCAGTGAAGATTACATGGCGCCAGTGACCAAGCTGCCATCTCCTGTGCCTCCTAGCCCACTGGAGTCGAGCAACCCGGTGGCGAACAGTGAGACGTGGAACCTTGGTCATTCGCCGAGCTCTGTAGCCATGTTGGACAAGTCTCCTGTTTACGGTTTCCCGTGAAACGTTCACTCCGAAGTGCCTCCTCCACAAGTGGCAAAGACGACTCGCTGGCATTCTCCGGTTTCTACGGCACATGTTCAGCAGTTGACTGTCATCCCGTGCGGATGTTCTTCGTGGTCGACCTGTAGATCTCTCTGGACTCAAAGTACCCGCCTCTCGATGTCTTCTGAGGATGCGGCACACACAACTCTGCGAAAGTCCAAGAATATCTGCAATCTGGGCCTGTGTCCGTCCATTCCGTCGGAGTGCAAGGACCCTCTGACGAATTGCAAGTGCCGTTGGGCGAGGCATAGTGTAAGGAATCAATGTACCAAATTTGGTAGGAATTGATCAAGCTAACTCTGAAAACGGGCTGTTAACACACGTAGGCTTTCTGCACGAAATGGACAGCAAAACAACAGCAGAAAGGAGGCTCTGCCTTTCATAGCACCAAACAATAAGATAGGCCACGTTATGGAATGTTTCACTTGACCGACTTTTACCTCGACAATACAAAATCATTATGTAATCAATGAACCTGGTCAATATTATCTATTTAGGCTTTTAAATATGATTAAATCAACGGATGACTATGAAAATACGAATTATGCTAACATTATGACCAACAGTGTATATTTAGACTTTCATCCAGTCTTTCAGTGTACTTGGTTGTTATCATAAGCACGCACACAAAGATTCGCAAGGTACGGTCAGCAGTAAAGCGACTGTCCACACGTCTACTTGTCTGTAAAATATTACGTTTTTCCAAAACATAAACCTAATCCAAAAGAGGAATTATCATGGGTAAAGTGTTTGAAAAAATGCCAGACTTGTCATTTGACCTCTACTAAAATGTCTAAACAACCTATTCAAATCCTTTTGGGGGACTTAAAGATTGTCGAAATTGTATAAATAGTGATATGAAAATGGATAAATTATCATTCATTTACATTGCCAACATATTAGTCAAACTTAGTGGCTTCGCGGGGGACTTCTCGATGCTACGTCAAATCGCTCTAGCCAATCAGCTGTCAATTTTTTGAGGCGTTCCCAAATTAGTGAGTTTTTTGACCAATTTCTTGTTACTGGGCAATTTTTTTTGGGTAAAAATGTCAGAATTGTGTCATTGGACCTATGTACTACATTTTTAGCCCCAATGTTGATTCTAATTGACTCGCCATTTAAAGATCTATTGAGGTATAGCATTACATTTATATGTCATATAACTAAACAATGCACTAAAACTCTGCGTTGTTTTCACTGATTATATTCGCAAATCGAAAAATAAAGCTTCACAGCTTCCTATCTCAATTTATGGCTGAACTGAAATTCCTATATTTCCTTGTTTTTCTTCTTCCAGTCCTCTCTTCATTTTCTTGTCTACCTCTTTATAGTTCCTCTTCTCCGCCTTTCCCCTTTCCTCTTTCCCTAACGTCTTGTCGTTCCTTTCCTGTTATTGTTCTTATTGTTGGTGCCATCGGCGGATCCGGGGATTTTGGAAGAAAAGTATGACCATTTTGACCATAGACGATCCGCCATTTTCTCGATTGTGCCCCCCTTTTAGGTTCTTTTTTTTTGTTGCTTGTCAGGGAATTATGGAGGGAAACTGGACCCCCATACCCCCCCCCCCCCCCCCCCCCAGTGAGCGAATTTTGAAGGTCTGGCGAAAAAAAAGATTTTGTCGACACCTCCCCTCCCCCCTCTCACTGAGCGACTTTTCGAGAAGCTGGCGAGACCAAAAAATACGGGTCTACCTTTTCCAAAAGTTGACAAACCTTCATTTGTGTGCCCCCTCATTTACTCAACCCTGGATCCGCCCCTGGTTGGTGCTGCAGTTGTTTTTCTTACTTATTCTCCACCTTCTTTTCGGACTACTTCCTTAAGGTTCTTTCCCTTTCTTCATTTTCATTTTTCTTTCTTTTAATCTCAGTCTTCCTTTTCCCACTCCTTCTTTTAATACTGTCATTTTCTACCACATGTACTTCATTCTCAGTTTTCTCTATTCCTTTTTTACATTTATTTCCCTACTTAGCCATCCTTAGTACCATATATACACTTCCATGTACATCATAACCTCTCCTGCCTGTACATTGTCATGGTTGGACCTGTTACAGGTCGTGTCATGCTGCATACCATCTAAAAATACGGATCAATGTCAAGACTCCCGCCGACTCCTCTCTGTAGAGGGCTTTAGACGTATAGCGTACTAACGAAATATAGAAAATCGAAAGTACAAATTATATAAGAGAAGAATATGATAATCAAAGGGGAGTATTAAACAAGTAAGTTTTTAGATTAATTGTCAACGAATCCGAAGAATTGCAATTTCTAATGACTATATAGGTAGGCTATTCCATAAAGCAGGACCGGCGTTTAGGCAAATGCAATCAACATATTCGGAGAATGCTCATTGTGTACAGGGTACGTAGATGACATTTGGAAATTAATCTATGACATTTCTAAATACAATCGGTCTTTCTGAAAACGGTGTTTAACATTGACTAAATATACTGCGAATATACTGCGTTGTTTTATCACAACTGCATCTATATCAACGCGGTGTATCTAAAAAAAGTGTTTTTATTATCGAAGTGTCCACTTTCATTCATATATTATGCTCAGTTGAAAAACATATTCTTAATAGAACATATGATATTCAAGAACTGTTATTACTTAGAAAGAGCGGGAGAGAGAGAGAGAAAAAATAACCAAAATAAAAATAAAATACGAACAGTTCACCGAGCAGTGGAGTGTGATGTCACCAGATTTCTTCTCTCTTTACAGCGAGACGGTTATGCGTGAAATATCAGACAGAGTGTTGGCGGTCAGATTATCAACAATTTACGATTATGTCGATGATACTGTCCTAATAGCGGAAAAGCAAGCATTATTGGATAAGGTAGTCACAGAGAGTGAAAATCTAGGTCTGGGCCCGGTTTCATAAAACCTGTCATCAATGACAAGTTGCAACATCTATGATAAGCTACTGAAATCCTTGCATCTGTTTGGCTGAGAGCAAATTTGTCGGTAAAAATCACCGACAAGACACTTGATGAAACGCCCCCCCCCCTCTTGTACATCAGTCGCAAGAAGACAGACTGGATGGTAGTCTCTAAGAGCAAAGATGGATTGAGATGTGCATTTTAGATACACGGAGAAGAGATATAATAAGTTAAGAAATTGGTTTGGTTACTTCGGTGGGAGGAGTAAAGCAGAAATAAAAAAGACGAACTCGCCAAGGAGTCATTTAGCAACAAACGGGTTGAAGTACGGGTAGGGAAATGTTATTTTTGTTCTGCTCTTGTATAGGTTTATGGCTGAGAAAGCTCGACATTGAATAAATCCATGGAGAGCACTAGCACAACTGAAGCAACCGAATGTGTTTCTGAACATGTTTAAGAAGATATTAGGACTGACAGAATATCAAATGAAGAAGTACAAGGCGGGCGTCGATAGCTCTCTCCCTTAAGGAAAAGACTACTCCAGTCTGGAGGTCACATAATCAGAAGAGAAAGCACAGAAAATATTACACTGCAGGGAAAATAGAGGGAAAGAGAAGCGGAGGAAGACAACGTAAAAAATAAACAATAATATGTGGACGCAAATAGGTTTACTGGTTATATATTTTGTTTTTATTGTGCCTCGATTGAGGTTTTTATTTACATTCAAAAACATCAACAAAAAAATTGCGAAAACAATACAACTAAGTCATTAGCAAACTAGACATATATTTTCGACAGTACATTGATAGGCTTTTATCAAAGTTATTTTAGATTGCATTTAACAATTTATCCGGCAGCCTTTCATCAGCCTGTTTCAATTCCTTATTAATAATAATCCTGTTTTTTAATTCCCTTTGAAATATACATACCTTAGTTTGAAACTTCTTTCATCAAGACCATATTTATTCCGGAGGATTAACATTTTGTATATACACCAAAAGGCAATTGTTAATTTACAAAGTCTATTTCTGTCAGTATTTATCTTATGTAAACAACAGATAAAGGTAAAGGTTGTTTCTGACAGGTATTATATTATACAACAATTTAAAATTGAACTCTCGTAAACGAAATTCCCTTGCATACGTCAGATTTCTTTTGAACACGGAAAGCCAATCAATGTCTGTCTGTAGTATATTTTCCCAAAAAAGACAGCACCTGTTGGTAAATGTCTGTTTAAAAGATATCATATTGTAAAAACGTTTGCTGCTTATATCACTAATAGGTAAAGACACTTTTCCAAATGTGAAAAGAGGAATTAAAATTGATCTTCCGATTCCGTATCTTCACATGTGAAATCTTTGATCAATATTTTTGGGATGGCTTTGCTAAGTTTGGTATAATAAAATATCAAATTTTGCTTGCTTTTTCTTGTTTTAAGGCGTGCTAAAAGCTTAGTAACGGATATAAAATTTCCCTCGCCAAAGAGGTCTTTTAAGTAGATTATTCCACAATTGAATCAACCTGTGTAAAACAAAAATTTCGTATTCCAAACGATGTTTTTATTATACCTTATTATTTGTTTGTGAAAAGTTTGGTCTTGTATTGGCTGATTTTCACTATTAACATGGCATTTTACATAATTCCAGGCTTGTAATATTTCTAAATAAAAATAGGGTAGCTGAAATTTATGAACCTCAAATAATTTATGGTCAAAATTACAATTCAACAGAAGGTTTATTCCACCAAGACAATCGTACTAGTAATTACACATATATTTCCACGGTCCTTTACTGTCATCCAATGAAGCCATCTTAGTCGAAAACTCAACACCTGGGAAGCGTTTCATCAAGCGTTTTGTCAGTGATTTTTACCGACAACTGTTATAAGCTACTGAAATCCTTGCATCTGATTGGCTGAGAGCAAATTTGTCGGTAAAAATCACTGACAAAACGCTTGATGAAACGCTCCCCTGTTTTGTGACATCAATCATACGTAACCCTCCTTGGCTATAATCTTGAGTAAGGATGCACCTCTTCACTCCCTCGATTTTGGAATTCCAAATAAAACTAAATATTAATTTATTCATTTTCCTCATAAATATTGGTGGGATCGTATCTATTATCATTAGGTGAATTATTTGACTTAATGCAAGTGATTTAACAACAGTGATCTGCCGAATAATGTTAAGTTTCTACTTCTCCAATTATCTAAAAAAATAAATATTCTGTTGTATTCATTGAATTTCAATTGCTCAATTATTGGTTTATATGAAACATGGTTTAATGCTCTTTCTCCACCACTTTTTACCTTAGAAGGATACAAACTAGTCCGCAAGGATAGGCCAAATGGACGTGGTGGTGGCGTTCTCATGTATATTTCAGATAATTTATCATTCAAAATCAGGCATGATCTTTCCTTCCCCAGTCAAAGTGCAGAGCTTTTATGTATCGAGGTTGACCTCCCAGCAGAGAAAAATTTCATTGTGTGTGTAGTATACAGACCACCAAACTCAGATGTTGACTGATCTTGAGTTGTTGATGTTAGCTATTAATTCGTCGAATATATCTGCATGTGTAATGGGTGACTTCAACATAGATTTATTGAAGAAAAATGCTAGTACTCGCCGTCTCCATAATATACTTGATTCCAATGCCTTCAGTGTAATGATTGATAAACCGTCGAGAATATGTAATGGAACTTCAACGCTGTTAGATAATATTTTTGTAAAAACTGTTAAAAGTCATTCACAATCTGGTTTGTTCTATTGTGAAGTTTCTGATCATCTACCTGTGTTCTGCATGATTCGTGATCTACTAATTAATGGCCGTAAGGAAAAGGGGAATATAGAGAGACGAATTTTTACAGAGGATATTAGTTAGATTCACACGTAGTACATAGCATCGATGCTATGTAAGTTTCAAAAATATTTCCAGTACGTTCAGACAGGCCGTGATCGACTTGCTTCTATCACCCACTCGTACCTGTGTTCTGCATGATTCGTGATCTACTAATTAATGGCCGTAAGGAAAAGGGGAATATAGAGAGACGAATTTTTACAGAGGATATTAGTTAGATTCACACGTAGTACATAGCATCGATGCTATGTAAGTTTCAAAAATATTTCCAGTACGTTCAGACAGGCCGTGATCGACTTGCTTCTATCACCCACTCGTGACTATTCATCGCTCACCCGCTGTCAAAACAATAATTACTGCGCCACACAGAGTGACCCGAGTATAATTGGTATGCATGGTCAAACGCGCGGAAGTTTGTGTACAGGGGTCATATGATGCGAAGATTTTGTTTTGAATAATATTTTATTTGTCTTCATAAATCAACATAATAACACAATAACAATTCATTTGTAATATCGATAATACAATCAAGTAGCAAATACATGTGTTATAATACTTAATTTTAAATAAACCTTGTACATGTCAAAATTGACTGAACTCCAATCTTATGCCAAAATAAAACACATGCATGCACACTATATTCTCTGGTAAGCACATGTAAATCAATATCTAAAGACCACATCATACTTTAGCTAAGGTCTGATTCTGAAAGAGCAGATTCTCAGCTTTAAAATGATATATAACTCATTGGATGTTCATAACTCAATGTACAAAGAGAAGAATGCACAGTCCCTCATAATGTTACTTCTTAATAAGGGTTTAAAGTTTGCAGTCTAGTGAAGCACTCTGACTTGCAAAGTGTTGTGCTAAGGTGACAAATGGAGGATTAGAACTCAATGAAAATTTTTATGAAGGGATTATTAGATTGTCCTAAAACTTGGCATACTACATAGACATATCCTGTTTATCATAGTGCACAAGTATCAATGCAAAAAACTTACTCCGGGAGATTTATGGGAGATTAAAATGAGACAAGTATTCAGGGTCGTGAAAAAGAAAAGTAATACAACAAAATCCAGAGAAGACACACATAAGTCTGATAAAAAGCTGTCAAAAATACCACTTCTAGATTGTTTGGTGCCTCCACATTTTAGATCACTTAGAAAAAAGTATACTCTTTCAGGAAATACCCAAAACTAAAATTTGACCATGCATGCAAACCAAAACACATTGAGCTCTAACTGAAAATCACACAGTGCGACTTTTGGGTGGTTTTGTGGTGCCTGGTCATATATAAAAAAGAAAAAGATAAAAAGAAGGAACCCCCCCCCCCCAAAAAAAAAACAAACAAACAACAAACAACCCCCTTCCTTACCACACAGTATACACATTAGCATACGTACCCCTATATACATCACATTACATTACAATACCAGATGAAACAGACAGAATGATAATAGAAAAAGTAGGGAAGAGGGTACATCACATGAATACATACATTGCATTATATTATAGCACCACATGAAACAGACAGAATTACAATAGCAGCGAGTGAAGATAGCAGCGATTGCGCTCACATTACAAATAGTCACAAGCGCGGTGGGTGGTCTACCGCAAAGCGTCGATGCTTTGTCGCTGGATCCTGAGATTTACTCCTGCTAAACTCGCTGCAAGAATAGTTTGGAAACTCGCTTCTATCTCGTGACTATCTGCGTTCAGACAGCGTTTGGTCTCGACACTTTTGGTCTTCACCAAAATAGCATCGACACCTCGATAGCATCGATGCTATCGCTCTACGTGTGAACGTACCTAATATTTCCAATCTAAACAACGATTGCCTGGCTGAAGAATGGTCCGACGTGTTGGTATGTGAAGATGTTGATAAGTCTTTTGAACTGTTCTGGAGTAAATTCTATGATTATTTTGATAAGAATATCCCTCTCATCCAATCAAATAATAAGAGCTTGGGTAAACATCCCTGGATTACCAGGGGGATACTACAGTCTATCAAAAGAAGAAATACCCTATACAAAAGAAGTTTGAGGAAACCAACTCGAGAGAATATCGAGAAACATAACAAATTCCGAAATAAATTAACGTCAATAATAAGATCATTGCGCAGTACATTTTACACTATATAGGCAGTTTGATAAAACAAGAGGAAATATGTCATCTACATGGAAAGTTGTTAAAGATATTTTATGTAAAAGAAATAAGACTGAAACCACCCAAAATTTTGTATAATTATGAGAATAGTGAAATAGCTTCTGCAGGAGATATTGCTAATGTGTTCAATGAATACTTTACCAACTTGGGCCCAAATCAAGCAAAGAAAATAAATACAGCATGAACAAATTTAAGCAATATCTGCCAGGGCAGTCTCAATTCTCTATTTTCCTCAGGCCAACTGATTATCTTGAAGTACTTAATGTTGTGTGTTCTTTAAAAAATAGTAAATCCTTTGGTCATGATGGAATTAGTTCCTCATTCTTGAAGCAGATCATAGGTTCGATCTTAACACCTCTTGTACACATCTGTAATCTATCTTTATCAAGTGGTGTATTTCCTTCTTCATTCAAACTGGCAAAGGTTATTCCTGTGCATAAAAAAGATAGCACCTCAAACATCGCTAACTATAGGCCAATGTCAATATTATCAAGTTTCTAAAAATACTTTAGAGAATCGTGTATAATAGACTTTTTGGCTATCTTGAGAAACATAAACTTCTTAACCCTAACCAGTTTGGATTTAGAAGGTCTCACTCAACTGACCTTGCATTGTTGCAATTTTATGACCGTGTCTAGTGCCCTGGCCTGTGTTCATGGATCTGGGCAAGGCTTTTGACACACTTGACCACTCAATTATTCTATGTAAACTACAACATTATGGAGTCAGATGCATTGCTTTGGAGTGGTTCTCTAGCTACCTTTCCAACAGAAGGCAATACACATCCTACAACTCTAAAATGTGGTGTTCCACAAGGTTCAATATTAGACCCCTTGTTTATTCTTGATATATATATCAATGATATTTGCAATGTGTCTACCACTCTAAATTACATATTATTTGCAGATGACACAAGTGTTTTCTTATCTCATAATAATATCAATATCCTTGAAAATACAATTAATAATGAACTACCAAAATTGACCAATTGGTTTAGGAGCAATATGTTGTCTCTCAATGTGCAAAAAACAAATTATATTCACTTTAAAGGTAGAAAGTCTCGTGGAGTACAAACTCCTAAAGTAAAACTAGATGTTGGAAAGAAAAACTTGTACCAAATTTATCGGTGTTGACATTAAAGTAGATATTCAAAGAAAATCACAAATATGGCAATTAATGTATCACTAGAAACTGGGAAGCTTACAGATGGCAATCTTATAAGTTTTATGTCAACTGCGTATCTGGTGATTATAAAAACAACACAAATAAAAGCTCTTCTCAGCATCTGGAATATCCGAGGATTCGCCAGAAATATAGCGATGTTTTGATGTCGTCACACTCGGGATCGATCCTGCTTAAGCAGACGACGTCCTATAATGAATGAACGTAATTGCAATGCAATTATTTATCAAATTATAAAGAGTTTGGTGTATTTAAACATGACCTTATTTCACACCATTATAAAGGGAAAGTGAAACTGATTCTGATAGCTAAAACCGTTTGATTGTAAATACATAGGAGAAGGGTCAATGATCAATGAAATAAACCCCACTTTCAAATTGAAAAGCCCTCCGAATAATAGCAGGATGGTATTCGTTCCCTCTTGAAACGCCGAACATGCCCCGGTGCAAACAGCTGAAAATACAATGGCGTCTTATTTTGTTTTCAAGTGACTGATTGCTTTATTTTTTTAACGCTGCATTTTTCATCAAAATAATACCATACACGAAGTTAAGAGTGAGGCAACAGACTAACATTAAGACTGACGCTAGTGAAGGAAGAGAAATAAGTGAAGAGGAGATGACAAAATAGGCTCTGAAAAATGTGTAAGATGTTATGGGACATCGTCTGCTTAGCCAGGACTGGTCCAGGGTGTGTCGTCACATATCTCAGCAGCGTTCGAGGAGCTCTTCAGCTGCTATATCGGGGGCTGTATTTTACCGTTTTATAATTGATAATAATCATTACTTCAAATGTTTCCAAGCGTTGAATTTGGATAACCTTGTTTAATTTATGCCATCTATGCAATAATAAGTATTAAGCCAATATTTAAAATCATCAACGTTCTACTTTAATGAACAATTAAACTGGAGTGATCATTTGAAAAACATAAGAACAACAATTTCCCGAAATATTGGTATATTATATAGAGTGAAATATATAGTTCCTGACAAAGTAATTTTTATATTGTACAATACTCTGATTCTACCATACATCTCATACTCCAATGTTCTTTGGGCAACATCTAAGTGTGTTACAGATAATATTCTCTTGCTACAAAAGAAAGCTATCCGCATTTGTGCTGGAGCTGGTTACAGTGACCATATATACACGGCCTCTCTTTATCCAGTTGAAGAGCCTTACGGTTAGTGACATCAACTTTCTTCAAACCGCCCTCGTTATGTTTCGTTATAACAACCTTTTGCCCACTTCCTTTTCTTCCATGTTCAGTCGAAACAGTAATATTCACTCTTACCCCACGAGACCAGCAGCTAATATGCACTTATTCAATCCCTGCACATTATTGGCTCATAAATCTGTTAGGCATAACGGTCCAGATGTCTGGAATGCCTTACCGATTGACACTCGAAAAAATACTTACCATTCATTCCTTTAAAACTGCGATTAAGCGCATGCTTATCTCTAAGATGTGATTAATACATATACATATACAATCATTTCTTGTATTACTACAACGAAGCCTAGAGCTTCGTATCACCTGAAAGACTAGAATATTTTCATCTTACATAATTTGTCCTATTACGTGTATAGATATCCATTGATGCCTTTACTATATTACTGATTACATATATTATTTGGGATAATAAAGGCTCCCTCCTCTTTCCCCATCTTCTTATCTTCTATACCTTTATTTTCATCTTTATCTGTTGTAAATAGTGTAAAATTTCAAATTAGTTCATTTAATGTTAAGATTAGTTTGAGTTTTCTCTCTTCGTTTTATTTGTTTTTATTTTGTTATAGTTTTAGTTTTGAATGATAATATATGTAATTCGTTAGTTTTTAATGTGAAGGCATGGCAACGTTTCAAGCCTTTTAAGCTTATATTGCTATACCTCTGTATGGTGCTCCATTATTCTATGTCTGTGTTGTGACCATAGTTAATTTATGATTCTGTCATTGTAATTTGTTTCTTTAAACATCTTTCTCTTATGGATGTGATCACTCCAAGGAGTTATTTCAATGTAATATGTAATATGATGAACCAATCAGAAATAAATAAATAAATCTAGGAGTTTCTGCAGTTTGGACAATTTATTTTCCCAACTCATTTTTGTACCATAGTGTAATTCTGCACATATAAAGTACCCTAAATATTGTACAGGCTTTTTTGTCCAGCTTGGATCTAAGTCAAAAAGTGACCACCTTTTGTTGTTGTCGCCAATCCAAAATAGAACAGTTTTGTCTTTATTTAATTTCGGGCCTGCGATTTCTCCAAAAAAGTTTAATTCATCTATTATATTCTTTAAAGAATTTTCATTTTTTATATTCTTTAAAGAATTTTCATTTTTAACAAAAAACAAAGTATCATCGGCGTACTGTAAAAGTTTCAGTGTAGAATTACAACCTGTCAATTCAATGTTTTCAATGGTATCGTTTTTCCTCACTCTATTAGCCATGAATTCAGTTGCCAAAATAAACAATAAAGCCGAGAGGGGGCAGCCTTGCCGTATCCCTTTCTGTTATCCATCCATTTACAATGACTGAACTTACAATATTCGTATAAAGAATTCTGACCCACTTCTGAAAGGATGGTCCAATGTTCAATTTTTCTAAACAATTATTTACAAACAATATATCAATAACATCAAACGCTTTAGTGATATCTATCAACTTTATTGTTCCAGTTTCTTTCTTTTTCGACATATAATCAATAACATCTTTTGTCAGTCGAACATTGTGAGCTGCTAAGAGACCTTTAATGTAACCACTTTGATTCGGGTAAATTATTTGTTTAATAACCTTTTGTAACCTGCGTGCCAACACAGCTGCTATGATTTTGGAATTACTGTTTAATTATGAGTGTTACAGGACTCCAGTTTTTCAGATTTAAACGATCTCCCTCCTTGTATAGTAATGTGATTGGACCTGTCCTTTGGTTGTTTGATATGGTGTCATTGTCATAACACTCATTCAAAGCGTTTACCAGAATATAATTAAGATCAGCCGAGAACAGCTAATAGAATTCAGTGGGGGTTCCATCACAACCGGGTTCCCTGTTTTTCTGCATAGAGAAAATGGCATGTTTACACTCTGCGATTGTCAACGAACCTTCGCATGAATTTCTATCATCACTATTTAGAAGTGGTATATTTTGCGAATTAATATAGTCCTTCATATTAAGTTCATGATTTAAGTTTTCATTGGTGTATAATGCACTATAAAATTTCAGTTTCTTTTACGATGTCATTTTCTTTGTCAATTATACCGTTCCCATTTATTGATGTTATTTGGGTTATTCCCTTTCGAGAAGCATTTCTTTTTTTCCAAACGTAAATATTTAGTGTTTCTCTCACCTTCTTCCACCCCTTTTACTCTAGCAGGAACGCCTGCACCTTTTGATTCAAATTTATAGATACTTTCTAGTTCTTCTTTTACTAATCTATAATTCATTTCTGTTTCAATGTCATTTTTATTCCTGTCAATCAGTTTAGCTAGAGTCTCTAATCTTTCTTGTAATAATTCTTTCCCTCTTTTTATTCTTAACCATTTTCTTTCTATAAAATCTTTGCGTGAACTCACGTACAATTATTTTCAATAATTCCCACTTTTCAGAGGGAGTAAGATCTTTTCCTTGTACCCTGTTTATGATATTACGAACATTATTTCGATACTCCTCATCATTTGGCATACTAGTGTTCATTTTCCAGTAACCTGGACAAGTGTTATTATTTTAACTGGTTATAATAGTGCCAGCATGTTACAGATGAGATAAGCAGAGATTTTAAATGGAGAGCCATGATCACCAATGTCTGGAACGGACAAGCATGACAAAGCACCTAGCAAGCAAGCATTCTTTTGGAGGTGATTCCACTCGAAAGTAGAGGTTGAATTACTCTTTTGAGTGTGAATTCCACTATTTTCAGCATTGATTCCAGTCCAAACGAAGTGATTTTTAATATGACTTCCCCCAAATGTATTTCCACCCCTTTAGTTTAAAGAATATTTTTACAGAAACATGACCATAATGATATATATATATATGTGTGTTCTAAACACATAAACACACTCGAATGTTGTAAAATAATTCTGCAAATCTTCAAGAACTTATCCGATAAGAACTTTAGATGCACATGAAATTTGAATAAATATCCAATGCTACTTCTTCTAACTTACTTTAGCATGCGGGGTTTTTTCTTGAGACAATTAGCATGCTTACACGGTTACACATACTTGAAATCTCGTATTAAAGAACAAGACACGAGTAGAAAACTAAACTCACCCAAATATGTTTGTAGTTATGACCTGTAATACTAGGATTGAAATCGAGACATGCAAGCCCTGGGATCAGGAAACCCGAAGCATCCCACTGTTTCTGTCAAAAACGAGTCGAAGCAGCCATCTTGAAGGAACTCATGATAACGCGGCATCCATCTAATAGATGCACTGCACACATCGCCTAAATCACAATGTATGAGCTCACACCAAAGACTCCCTTGCATATACTCATCATCATCGTCATCCGCTTCGTTGCCTGTACATCACTCCGCGGCGAGCAATTGCACCATATATATGCATGTGAATTCGAAACACACTACCACATTACGGGCCCCTCTCCTCCAATGCCAAATGCACATCTCTTTCCTCGGTTCTACCGACCCTCAAAAAATTCAATGCCGCGACTTTTTTTGTTGTCTGGTTGGTTTCGCGACCGCCCGCCGGCTCATGCATGCAATTCTTATTAAATTGTGAGCGCGCGCGAGCGCGGGTGAAATCATTTTATCTTTTTTTTTTGCGCCGCCGGCTATAACATTTTCTCTCTTTTCCTATCTGCTTCTCTTCTCTTCTCTTCTGTTTTCTTCCCCTTCTCTCATTTTTCTCTCTCCTCTCTATTCACTTTTCTCCCAATCTCTATTCTCTCTCTCTCTCTCTTCTCTCTTTCTCTCTTCTTTAAGCCCACTCTCTCGTTCTTTTTTACCGCACTCTCTTTCTCCTCCCTCTCCCCCTCTCTCTCTTCTCTTCTCCTGCCTGAGTAGTATTTTTATTTTTTAATGATCAATGATACACGTCATTCGTCAAGGAGATGCCAGATTGTCACCATTTTGGCATATCATTGTTTCGAGTTGTTAGCAGTCCATATTTATGCTATTTTGTAGCCTATAGACTTCAACCAGCGGCGGATTATACGTAGGGAGAAAACCGGCCCTTGCCCCCTCTTTTGAACGCCAACTGGCACAAAAAAAAATATAAAAATGTCCCCTTGATTGTATACTGTCTTTTGAAGCAGTGTGCCCCCTCTTTTATCAAATCCTGGATCCGCCCCCGGCTTCACCGAAGTACATCTATCCAGCGACGTAACAAATGTTCGTGAGAGATGCCTTAACTCGACAGGCGTGAATGAACTTCGAACGAGTCAATCTTTCTTTACCTTTCGCTTTTTTTCTTCCTTTCTTTTTCTTTTTTTTTCTTTCTTTCTTCTTCTTCTTCTTCTTCTACTACTTCTTCTTCTTTTTCTATTACTTCTTCTCCTTTCCTTACATTAAATTACCCATATCTGAAATATCCATGTTCTACATTAAAACAAAAATTTAAAAAAAATCACTAAGTTTGAGCTGTCGAGACACAGAGTGCGTCGAACTCTAGACTCACATATCTTCACTCATTTCCAAGTTCGCCCGAAATGTGGTCAAGTAATTTCTCGATAATTGGGCGCCCAAATAGTGCATTTGGGGTATCCAGAGTGACGCTTAAAACCAATAAGCCACTTCGGGGATGCAATCTGAGCATGAGCAGATAAAGGTCATCTGTACCAAATTCTAAAAACCCACTGACACTAACATTCGATATGTGCTCATGAATGTCATGTAATCATTATTCAATTATGCATTCCATGATATCCAGGTGGAAGTATTCTTTTTAAAGGGGGAAACAAAAGCTATTCATGAGGCACCTCTATCACTCCCAGAGTTATTTTTCTGAAGTGCACATAAAGGGACCCTCCATGTCTAAAATATCTGTGGATATTTGGGGTCATTTGTACCATGCGCTAACCCCGAACTGGCTTATTCCACCTTCGGACATTATCATACAGTGCATGCAGAGGTGTAAGTCGATGAAAGGGAGTGCATGGGGTGGAGGATCGAAGGGCGTAAGGGGTATACGTATCGGCCTTGGAATCGGGGGAAGGGGGTGGCAGCCCCCACCTTTTTTGTGTATACACGTTTAATAAGATATGGGGGGAAAGGGTTCGAAAATTGTCATTATTCAAGTGAAATCAAACCAGCCCCCCCCCCCCCCGTATCGGCCTTGGAATCGGGGGAAGGGGGTGGCAGCCCCCACCTTTTTTGTGTATACACGTTTAATAAGATATGGGGGGAAAAGGTTCGAAAATTGTCATTATTCAAGTGAAATCAAACCAACCCCCCCCCCCCCCCCCCACACACACACACGCTTTCAAACACGCTCCGCGGTCCCATGTACGTATCCACCCTGGTAAAAATAAAATGTATAGATCTCACAAGATTTATCTTATGCTGTTTTCCGTCTCTCCGAAATCTGTTTTTCTCCCAACCATCCATTCTCTCTCTCCTATATGATGTATTTTAATCCCTCCTTATATATTTCCTTTCTTTTACATATATTTACTTTTACTTTCTTTATGGCCTTCCCATGCCCTTCTCCGCTCTCTCGCTCTTCCCCTCTCCCTCTCTCTTTCTTTCTCTCTCTCTGTCTCTCTCTTACCCTTTCTTTCTTTTTTTGTGTATCTCTCTTTCTTTCTTTCTTTCTTCCCTTCTTCCTCTCTCCCTCTCTCTTATATTTCATTTCATTTATTTCACTCTCTCTTAAAAAATATCAAGAACATAATATGTGGATATATCATAATGCCGAATAAAAGGAAAGTGGGGAATCATAAAAGCCAAGTGGCTTGTTGAAAATGACAGCTGCTTTAATTTTCTTTTTTTATTAATATCGATATGGAAAACAAGCTGCTGAAAACTGCTTATCCAATAATAGCGAGCCAATGGAGTAAAATGGAGTCAAAAGGGCCTGAGCTTTCGATCCTATATAGCAGAATCTTCGTCAGAGGCAAAAAGTACTTAGGGGAAATACCGTGCAAACAATGCAATCCAAGAAATTATATTTTTGCATATACTAGTACTGTACGAAACTGCAAGGGTATAGCCAATGGAGGGATTGTGAAATGGGAATAGTCCTATATGAATAGTTTCCCTCTCTTTATCCCTCTTATATTTTCTTGTTATTCTATCATTTGTCTCATTCGTTACCCCCCCCCCCTTCTCTCTCTCCCTCTCTCCGTCCCTTCATCTTTCCCACTACTAAACTATTCCACCCTCATTTTGTAAAACCTGCAAGACACCATTTCCAGAAAAACAATTGCTCAAACAAACCAATATACATATAATTTCTAAATATCTTTATTTTATATTTAAATGTAAAATACAAAGGAATTGTGTAGATAAAAAAGACAAAAAGACAAAGATACTTTGCAAGCTGATAGCATTTTACCCTCAATACGCTATCCACATAAATAGAGGCATTTCCTGAAGTACCCCTTCCAATTCTGGTTCAATCTTTACTACGCTAATAATGATGAGGAGTTAAAAAAGGAGAATACATACCGATTAATATAGATTACCTAATTAAACTAAAAACCATTAAGCCCATTTAAAACATAAGCTAGTCATACAATATTGGTATGATTGTACTAGGAAAAAATATGTCAATTTGCAGGCGTATAAATTAGTCTTGTAACTGATTTTGTACAAATGATAAGTCCATTATATGCTGTGTAGCTCTGATTGATAACTGGATATAAATGATAAAATGTTTAAGGGAATGCTACTTTAATTTATAATTAGGTCTATAATTCCATAATGTAATGTTACAAGAGGCAACATATCTTTCGAAGTATATTCGGGACAGAATGAAGATGTGTGGAAAAGGAGGAGAAGGCCAAAGGAGTATTGGGGGGGGGGGGGGGCAGACGAAGAGGAGAAGAGAGAGAATCTGCAAACTGAATTTGGAACATATAGACAGAGAGCGAAGAGTGTTGTCATGCAGAGAATTATATATGTAGATGCACAACAACTTTAATGCACGGGTGAAATAGTAGGGTGACATTAGAATATTGTTCTTTAGCAGCCTTACTCGTATGAGACAACATCAGGCGAGCGTTTCATCAAGCGTTTTGTCAGTGATTTTTACCGACAACTGTTATAAGCCACTGAAATCCTTGCATCTGATTGGCTGAGAGCAAAATTGTCGGTAAAAATCACCGACAAAACGCTTGATGAAACGCTCCCCAGGTCGTAAATTAGACGCACCCGTGACAAACAGAGCATTTTGAACGATACAGACGCAATTAAAATATCTATAAAAACACGATTCAGTAAACACTCCATCTTAAAGGGTTTGTCACATTATTTCGTACGATAACGATAGTGAGAGTTTCACTTAAAGTACACACTATATGGCGTGTACGAGTGCGTATGCTCGTGTCGGTTAATCGTAGAAGCTATAGGGTGTATCTTGAATGAAAGAATCTCGCTATCGTTATTGCTATCGAACAAAATGTGACCAGCCATTTAGGGGTAATGTATGATGGGGAGCCCTATGTCTGCGCACCTAAGGGTTTGACCTGAAAATGAACAAGAATTTCTTTAATATTGCTCTGAAGCTTTATTTTATATTATTCCTGATATTCTAAAGAGTAAGTATGAAAAAAAATCTCATCAAAATTAGAGCAAGAACAATGCAATTTTTACAAGAAACGGTGGCCGTGTCATTTCAACATTGAAAAAAACAATGGTGCCCATGTCTGCGCACTCATTCATTTTACACGCAGTTCGGGAGTTTTAACGTGAAAGACAACATTTTGAGGCTTGTGAATAAAATGTCTGAAATAAGACCTTTTTTATTATTTTGACTTGTTTTTTGCATGAATACCTATCGCGATGATAAAGATGAAAAGTTTGTGTTCGTTACGTGTTTTGTTTTATTAGAATCGCGCAGTTACGCGTCTGCGCAGACATGGGCACTCTAGCCATACTTTTTTTTTTCTTTCGGTCTGTTGTCGGTGTTGTGTTGGTCTCGTTGATGAGATTAAAATAAGAGCATAATCTATTGTCAGAATTGTCCGTATTTAATCGAAGGCTTAAATGTAAATATAAATGGTTGGGCAAGAGATAAACAAAAACATTTTGCATTAAAAAATCATTCTCTTTATAACATATATCTAAGTTGTTTGTGCATTATCCTCTGCTTCGTCAGTGCAAACTTTAAAACGCTTTTAATTCTCCAACGTTACTGTTCTAGATTTTATCTTTGCCGCATACATTAATAATGATAATAAAAATAAAAATAATTTTGCAGAATAATATCCTAGAATATTACAATTGGAGAACAAATTCATTATGATTTTTTAAAGGCTCAACTCTACTAGCTCTATCCAATTTTAGCTCTCTCCCAAAACATGCTGCCAAGCTTTCTACTTATATCGATGAATCGTGGAGAGTAGTGACCTGTACTTCAGAATATTAAAACAAAATAGATTTGGACCTGAAAGAATCTGAGATTTATTATGTTATTAAAGTAGTTTAACTCTTAGTATACGTCAGATAATGTGTTATGTACACTCTTAAAAATGCGGGGTCGCATATTGCGTGGTCGAATTTATTCGACCACGTTTCGGGGTTGTTTTCGATCAATAATGCTCCCGCTGCATTAAAATGACCAGTTTTTGCGTGGTCATTTTGACCTTGCAAAAACTGGTCATTTTAATGCACTCTAAAAAAGGACTGGTCAAAAAATGTACCAATGCGATTGGTCAACACCATATGGGTTATTTCCAAAAATATGTTGGTCACAATGTTCCAATTTCACTGGTTAATCACTAACCATTTGAAATATTGCTTATTCATCAGCAAAGTATTGGTCCGACTTCTACTTGGTTAAACGTTGGGCCATTGTCATGAATATTCATGATGTATCCTGAATACCCATGAGCAACCGTAAACAACCAGAATTTATATATATAAATGACACTTGATTTTTAAGTTTTTATGCAATGATTGCACTTTGAAATGTGATGAAAAATGTATGTATACTAATTATTATGTTGTACATATTCAAACATGTAATTAGGTTTAAGATCTAAAAATCTACATTAGAAAATTAAATTAAAACCTTTAACCACTTTTAGCAAGCACTGCAATACAGTCCCTATATAATAAAGTAAAGGATTTCAGGATATATATGTATAGGATGTACGACTATAATAGGAGTAGGGTTAAAGTAGGATTATAGGGGTATGATATGTTATATTCCACATACTAAGAATCTTGCTGTTAGATTGGTCAAAAGGTAATCACGTGATAAAACGTAGTTTTCCCCATATCAATCGACAGAGAAGAAAAGTTCATGACCTCGACGGAATAGTACTTATGTGTTTCGCTGATCTCTTCAGTCCATTACAGAGTCACAATGCGTTATCAATATTTGGGTACGCGCGAAATGAAAGTGCATGACCTCTACGAATAGTCAATTGAAAAGTGCGTGACCTCTACGAATAGTCAAAATGGAAAGTGCGTGACCTTTACGAATAGCTCCATAGGCATACTGAAATAAGCGCGCATTGCCCAATCGCGCGCTTAAAATGATAAAACAATTGTGCGCACCCAGGTACGGGTACGGTTTCTGGTGGTTAATGGTGGTTTTAACATCTTTTATGAATTTATTCGGACCTAAATCATAAATGTCTTTTTCGAGAAGTAGAGAATAATTGTCTTTCTCGTACCAGTTAAATGTTTCAGATGCGGAATATAAAGCAAATAATCACCTTTTGATTTCAGGCGATGAGACGTACTATCACTTCCTCGGCGATCTGAATGTATACGCTATCTTTCCTCAGCTTCGCTTCGGAAAGATAGCTACATCCAAATCGCCTCGGAAGTGATAGTTTGTCCCATCACCTTCACCAACGGTAATTATTTGCTTACTATACGATAGGAGAGGGATAGGTTATAGGTCATAGTGAGCAAAATATACAAAATATGTTATGATATGATATTACTTGACATTAGCTTCTTTTTTTAAATCTTTGAAACGTGGATGGTACACCCGCATCCGGCAGAAGTATCAACCCCGTCCGACGGGAAATGACCACGTTGCGTGGTCGGAAGAAATGACCCCGTACGTTTTGACGGGGTTATAAGGTAATGATCATTAGTATGCGGGGTCAAATTATGCGGGGTCAAGTTATGCAGAAATGACCACGCAATCGTGGTTAAATTTTGACCACATTCGGGGTCGAAATGTAACCACGCTATGTGGTTACTTTGGGTGACCCCGCATGGCGGGGTCAAAGTGACCCCGCACGGGGTTTGTGCATAGTTGATCCCGCATGCGGGGTCATTTGTAACCCCGTTTGGGGTTATTTTTGACCCCGCATTTTTAAGAGTGTATATTACCGAAGCAGTATCAACAAATATTGCTTATAAGTATATATTTTGCATATGCATTGTTAACTTCCTTTATATTTATGCTTTGATTGTTAAACAAAAAACACTGATGTGCAATGTCAATGAGCAGTTTCCTAATAATAGATACAAGATACAATTTATGAAGAAAGAAAAAAGTGTTTTCCCAATCGTGGTGTATCAGCTGAGGATGAGTCTTCCCTTGTCTTTTTGCCTTTGCCCCCCTCCTCCCTTATCATGCGTGTTTTCATGAGATACAAATATATTAAAAAGTCTACATAGGCCTACAGTGTACAAATTCTGTAAAATCATTAGGTCTACGTTTATGTAACTTGTTTTTCTTTCTTGTCAATGTACAAGACGTAAATTGGTTTAATGCTCTATTGTAAAATAGTGTAAATAGGTAGTTGAAAATAGTAAACGGTTATAAGGATTCTTGCTTTCTTTAATTATTTGTTGTTTGCTGTAGGAGATTATTTTTGATATTTTTCATGTTTTTGTTAATTTTTGTAACCCAATTTGTTTTTTCTCAACTGTATTTCTTCCATGGCCCTGGGGCCGTTTAAGAAATAAAGTCACTGGATCACTGTATCACTGTATCACTGGATCACTGTATCACTGTAGTGTATGATACTGATCTTCTGAGAGCATCTGTTAGGTGCTACGTACGACCCATTTGAAAGAGAGAGAGAGAGAAGGAGAGAGGCAGAGGGGTGGTGGGAGAGAAGAGAAGGATGGGGAGGTGGAGATATCCGATAAGAGCGAGAGAGAGAGAGAGAGAGAGAGAAAGAGTAGGGGAGAGAAAGAGAGAGAGAGAGAGCAAAAAAACATCAGCATTCCAAAATGTCAGCAACCATAAAATCAATAGAAAGGCCGTTTATGGATATGAAGGCTCTCGAAAAGGGCTCCCAAGGAGACATATTTGCACATTCCTAAGGTTGAGGTTGGAAAAGGTTTGATGGTCTATTTTGCCTGACTACTAAGAAGGAATGTTATGCTTGTAAGTAAGCAACCAGGGGACCGACGGCTTTACGTCCTATCCGGGGGGACCTGGAAATGAGGATTACTGCCGCAGTACCAAAGGGCACTAGCGCATCCACTTGGTTTCGAACCCGGGTCCCCCGAGACCACTGCTCTACCACTGAGCCATCGCGCCTCCTAACCATTCAGTAGCCATGGTCATTTGATGTGAAATGATTGACAAAGTTTATTTTAAAACAACGCTGCCCTATACTTTGACAAATGGAAACAATTATGGAAATTGCACAAATTATATAATCATTTTTCTAGAATACACAGACGAATTCCGGATACATGTGGTTTTCCCGAAGGTTCCTAATTCCGAAGGTTCGTATTTCCGAAGGTTACTCCGACTGTTGGTAATTCCGAAAATGAAAAAGGGTTCATGTTTCCGAAGGTTCGTCAATCCGAGAAGTTATGTAGGGCTATATTGCATTTTCGAAATTACTAACCTTCGGAATTATGAACCCTTTTTCATTTTCGGAATTACGAACCCTATTTCATTTTCGGAATTACGAACCTTCGGAATTATGAACCTTCGGAAAAACGAGTTCACCTGGCAGAGTGATCCCACATTTTAAAATGACAGTAAAGCTGAAGCTCCTAAATAGCGCCATCTTTTAACAGGATTTGAAAAGTGTCACAACTGGGCGTTGTGGCGTGCGCCTGTAATCCAGCTTCCAGTGGAAGTTATAAACTGATTCAGCGGACCCAGGTTCGAGACTGAGTCACGTCTTTCGGATGGTGACGTTTAAGGTCGGTCTCAGATGTAAATAATCATATCAGATTGATACACGTCTGCAAAAACCCAATTACACACACACACACACACATGTGCCTCTCATTTTCCCATCATGCCCCATTCTAGTTTGTAGAATCTTATATTGTACCTGCATGCTATTTTCCACATTGCAAGTCACAAATAATAGTTAAAAATATAAAATGTGCCTAGTAGGGTGGGCAGAGACCTCTCCAATGTCACTCTCTATGCCTGAGTAGCAGGGATGTGAGACGTTCCACACAACTACCAAACTTCTCTACTCTAATTTAATTTAATATCCTGACAAAACAAAAAGTATATAATATGCAGTGAAGCTTATGTTCAATTCTACCTATCACAGAATCCACGTATTTCTCAATACTGATGTCAACAATTGTGCATGCTTTGTACATTTACTACATGAATATGTAAATATGCAACTATGCATTTGTATTTTATACACATTCTGTTAATCTTCTCTCTCTCTCTCTCTCTCTTTCTCTTTCCCTCTCCCTACATGCAATTCAGCCACCAGGCTGCAAAATGTATCTGCTATTGTGTACATAATGAACCATTGAATAAATAAATAAATTATCCAAACATGCCGTTTGTCAAAATTCAAAATAGAATGCAATTAATTTTCAAATTATAATCTTAATTTAGCATTCACTGTAAGATGGCGCTGTTCAAGTTCTACCAGTTTAATGCCACTTTAACATCCCTTTGCAACTACCCGTATTTGAAAAATAATAAAAGAAACACGATTGATATAAGACTTTCAATAAATCAACGGAAGGCAATTTGAATTGGCCTGTGCATTTATAGCTTATATGTTTGAACATTACAATGGCAGTACAATAGGGCATTGACATTAATAATGAGTTGATTTCTCGAAAGTCTTTGCGATTATGTTAACACCAATATCACACTGAACAGCTTTAAACAGCTTTCCGTTAGTGTTTCGGGGAGTTTAACCAGGGAACTGCAATCTTAACTTTTCGTTGGGTTTACCAATCATTAAAGAAAAGAAGACAAGTACGTTACCCGAAGATAGGCATTCTGCTGACACAGAAGATATAAGGGACCCCTGAAAACAACAACAACACCTTTCCTGTTATCATGTTTGACCTTTAACCTTACAAGGCCAGGTCACAGTCCACACCATCCTCGGGAGTCCTATAGAGGGTCAACTTCATTGTCATCTGACGTTTGATAGTGACAATCAATCTTCAGAGAATGCCGCCATGATTACAGTGTTAACAGCTACACGGGAAACAGATTGTCGCTGAGTTATTACTGTAGAAGAGACGTACGTGTATGCCTCTTGCTTTTCTTACAAAATAATATTGGAACTGTCGTGGTATGGTAGTTTGCAGGCACAAACCTTGGTGAGTTGTAAAAGAGTGTCTGCACTGTAAGACTGCAATAGGCCTTGTACTATAAGCTGCTCCTGACACGACCATTATAAAGGTTGGGCTTCTCTCAAGACGCAATGATTTTCTGATAAAGCGTCAAATTAGGGTCTGTGTTTGCAGACTAGGATAGTGGTTCATTCACTTGACTCTAAATCAAAGGTTTAGAGTTCGAATCCCATATCCCGGTACGAACGTGCTTTCACAAGACATTAATGCACATGTGTCACTCTTCGCTCAGTTGTAAGTGGACACCTGATAATTTTGCTAGAGCGCTTCAAATTTTTTTTTTTTTTTTTTTTTTTTTTGGGGGGGGGGGGCCTTAATTTGGTCAAATCTTGTGACAAAATTGACAAAACTAAAAAGTTGGTAACAGTTGGATGAGGGCCAAAAACTAGTGAAAGAAACAAAAATACATTTTCGTATTCATAATCTTTGAGCGATGTATTTATGAATTCATGACGGTTGAATACAATCATTTTCGAGAAGTCGCAAGAATGTCGATAATAATTATTCTCTCAGATAACCGTAAACTTTGAACATTATTATTAGGACTGGAATCGAATGAAAACGTCACAAGTTGGGATAATGACAGAAAACCACACTAGAAAAAAAAACCCATCATGCCCTTGGCCTGTGTTTGCCTGCACTTTACATTACGTACAATAACCTGCTAATAAATTGTAGATATTTCCACCTGTAGTAGATTTGGAGAAGTAAACAGATCCTAAACGGTCAAATGAAAAATACACATGTATAGTGTCACAAGTAAGGTTAACGGCCCCTCTCTATATTGTCTTCCCCCAAACAATCTCTATTTCCATCGTCTTTCTCTTTTGGTCTCTATATTTTATTCTGTCCTATCTTCCCTCCTTCTCTCCTCCCCTTCTCTTCTTTTAATCTCTCTCTCGCGGCCCTTTCGTATCTTCTCTTTCTCTTGTTCTCTCTCTCTTCTTTCCAATCTCTCTTTCTCTCCTTTTCATCTGTCTCCCTCTCTTATCTTCTCTTTCTCTTCTCCCTTTCTCTTCTTTCCAATCTCTCTTTCTTTTCTCCTCTTTCTCTCCTTTTCATCTCTCCTCTCCTCATTCTCTCCTTTCTCATCTCTATCTCCCTCTCTTATCTTCTCTTTCTCTTCTCCCCTTCTCTTCTTTCCAATCCCTCTTTCTTTTCTCCTCTTTCTCTCCTTTTCATCTCTCCTCTCCCCATTCTCTCCTTTCTCATCTCTATCTCCCTCTCTTATCTTCTCTTTCTCTTCTCCCCTTCTCTTCTTTCCAATCTCTCTTTCTTTTCTCCTCTTTCTCTCCTTTTCATCTCTCCTCTCCCTTCTTATCTTTATCTCCCTCTCTTATCTTCTCTTTCTCTTCTCCCTTCTCTTCTTTCCAATCCCTCTTTCTTTTCTCCTCTTTCTCTCCTTTTCATCTCTCCTTCTCTCCTTTCTCATCTCTATCTCCCTCTCTTATCTTCTCTTTCTCTTCTCCCCTTCTCTTCTTTCCAATCCCTCTTTCTTTTCTCCTCTTTCTCTCCTTTTCATCTCTCCTCTTCTCATTCTCTTCTTTCTCATCTCTATCTCCTTCTCTTATCTTCTCTTTCTCTTCTCCCCTTCTCTTCTTTCCAATCCCTCTTTCTCTTCTCCTCTTTCTCTCCTTTTCATCTCTCCTCTTCTCATTCTCTTCTTTCTCATCTCTATCTCCTTCTCTTATCTTCTCTTTCTCTTCTCCTCTTCTCTTCTTTCCAATCCCTCTTTCTTTTCTCCTCTTTCTCTCCTTTTCATCTCTCCTCTCCCCATTCTCTCCTTTCTCATCTCTATCTCCTTCTCTTATCTTCTCTTTCTCTTCTCCCCTTCTCTTCTTTCCAATCTCTCTTTCTTTTCTCCGCTTTCTCTCCTTTTCATCTCTTCTTCTCTTCTCTTCATTCTCTCCTTTTCATCTCTCCTTCTCTTCTCCTCATTCTCTTCCTTCTCATGATCTCTGTCTCCCTCTCTTATCTTCTCTTTCTCATCTCTCTCTGATTGCTGATTTCTCCAAGCGTCTACTTATTGGGATCGCGCCTTCTTCCTTCTATTGCAAGTTCTTGATTGATAATATTGTCAAAATCAATGGAAGAAAAATGTTAATTGAAACTTGAATGTCTCTCTTTCTTTGTTTTCCGCCTCTGCCTCTGCCTCTCTCTCTCTCCCTCTCTCTGTCATTTCCTCTGCTTTGTTTAGTTTCACTCTCTGTCTTGTGGACACTGTAAAAAAGAAAAGAAAAGAAAAGCCATCAATGTACATATCATACTGTAACCTCCATATATATATATATATATATATATATATCATGTCATTATTATTCATATTATATATTTGTGTATCTAATATTTTATAATTGTTATTATTATTATTATTATTATTATTATTATTATTGTTGTTATTATAATTAATAATGTAATTATAAATATTATTATGCTTATGATTCTTATTCTTATTCATTATCATCATTATTATTATTATCATTAATATTATCATTTTTAACATCATCATTACATTATTATCATTATTTTTAATATTCTTATTGATCATAATCCCTATCATATCGTTATATTATTTTTGGAAAGGAAATACCGGTACTGTACATTTCAAAATCAAGTCGAACGAAGAGTGTGCGACTAAACATGCAGAAGCAACATGCAATTGCTTTACGTTTCAGTTTCATACCATTAAATGTGTTAATCACCGACCTACTCAAATATGATATTCATGTCTGAATTTGCCAACTAGCAAGGTAGCGTCTGAATTTCAAACATTCTGCATTGTCCCTGGTCCAAGGTTTGGATGTCACGTGATGAACGACATGACGGCATTTGAGCTCAACTGCATATTATATTGGGGGTTATCTTACTAGCTGTTCTTTTTGACACGTTTCCGTGTTGCTCTAAATTAAAGGGGGATCCAACCTTAATGCTGGCACGTTTTTCTGAAAGAAAGAGGAAACGAAAAGAACAAAGAAATCGGACAAGCCATAAGAAAGTTGAGAATTTTTGGAAAGTTGTAATCAGTATACATTATGGGAATTTCAAATTGGCCGAATCGGTAATGTCACTGTGATGTAGTGGGGGACAACTCCCCCATTTGCTCCAACACGAAAAATTGACTAGAATGTTTTCTGTTTTCAAAATGTATTGCTCAGTAGGATCCGGTATTCTTCTTTTGTGAGAACCTATAACAATATGCAATCTACAACATATTTTGAGTATATAATGGCCCAAGGGAAATGGAGCTTAGGAGAAAACAGCAAATTTAATGGGTTTTTTGTGTACGAAAAACGAGAGACTTGACCGCCAATATGTCACGATGGACTCACCAAATTGTCAGTATGAGATTCACATCAATTTATTGATATCATATTTTAAATATTCTTAACCTTCTTATTCCTTGTCTGATTTCTTTCAAACTTTCACCGTCATGCTGTTTTTCTTATTTTTTCTGCTTTCACACAAATCATCTTATTACCAAGGTTAGATAGTCCTTTAAGATCATTGGCGGATCCAGGGGGGGGGGGGGGGGGGGGGGGGGCACAGCCGGCCGTGCCTCCCCTTTTGGAAGTGAAGTATGAATTTTTACCATAGACGATCCGCCATTTTCTCGATTGTGCCCCCCCCCCCCTTTTAGAGTGAAGACCTTTTTTGTTTTTTTGTTTTTTTGTTTTTTTGCTTGTCAGGGAATTATGGAGGGAAACTGGACCCCATAACCCCTTACTAAGCGATTTTTGAAGGTTTGGCGAAAATTGTTTTTTGGTCCCCCCCCCCCCCCCCCCCCCCCCCTGAGCGACTTTTCGAGAACCTGGCGAGACCAAAAAAAATACGGGTCTACCTTTTCACAAACTTTCAGTTTTGTGCCCCCTCTTTTACTAAATCCTGGATCCGCCCCTGTTTAAGATCATCAGTGTTTCTCTCTTCCTCAATCAATCATTCCAAATTAAAGGCCATCTCAGATTCTCTCGCTTTCCTTTTCACTATTTTTAAGGTTTCCCTCCATGGCATTTCTTATGTTCTTTATTCCTCCCTTGCCTTCTTTCCAATGAAGGTAAAAAAAATCATTTATTTTCTTCCTTGATGAAATTAGGCTGCCAAATTCTCTCTTCTCTCTTCTCGTCAGGGATGCCTGTATCACTCTTCCCCCTCCCCTCTTTTCGATTTGCGGTACGCTCACACTTATTCTCCCACTTGCCTTTTCTCTCTGTAGTCATTCTACCTCTTCTTTTAAAATATAAACTCACATCTTTTTTTCCCCATTCATTATCATACCATTCTTTCCCACTTTCTTTATCTCTTCCTGTCCCCCCCCTCTCTCTCCACCTTGCTTCCATTCTTCTTTAATTTTTCATCACTCACATTTTTTGTTTCCTATTTTTACTCCACGCTTTCTCTAAAAATCTCACCGTTTATCATCTCCACCATCCATCCTTGCTAAGTACTCGGTCACATCGGCGTAAAACCGATTCCAGCCCGATCGAATTGGCCATTCGGGGGGCGGGTAATTTCATGTTTTTACCGTCTATTGTCCGTCTGTGTCTCGTGTTGGTTTTGTTCGTGTGACTGTGCCAGACGATCTCTGTCTCTCTTTCTCCCTCTTTTTCTTCCAGCTCTCAATCTCTCATTTTCGATCGCTCACTCTTCTTTGTTGCTCATTTTTCACTTCACACCTTCTTATCTCGCTGAACATCACCGCCTCCGTCCATATCATATGCCATGTTATTAAAGGGCAATCCAACCTTTGTAATAATTTCGTATCTGTGAAAGCAGAACAATTAGAGAAGCAGATTGGTGAAAGTTTGAACGAAATCGGACGAGCAATAAGAAAGTTATGAATTTTGGAAACTTGTACATGTAATCACTATACATTATGGGAATTTCAAGTTGGCCGTATTGGTACGGTCACTGTGATGTAGCGGCGGTCAACTTTCCAATTCGCTCCAACACACAAAAATACTAAAATATCAATTTTTAACACTTTACAACTCCGGGGAATGGTTTTCTTTTTGGAGGACCTATAACAATATGCTACCTAGAATATATTCTGAGTATACTGACCCCAAGAAAAAGGTGCTAAGGAGAAAACCGGAATTTAATATTTTGGTGTACGACAAACAGGAGAGTTGACCATGAATATGTCATTTACCAAATTGCCAATTTGAAATTCACATAGATTTAGTGACCTCATATTTCAAACATCCATAACTTTCTTATGCCTTGTCCAATTTCTTTCAAAATTTTACCATCTTGTTTTTCTTATCTTTCCGCTTTCACACAAATCAAGTTTTTACACAGGTTGGATTGCCCTTCAATTAAAAACACAACCTACTATCAAATGTAGTGCATCATGAATATTCTGTTTTTTGATATTCCATATTTTCTGGCATAATTTATTTCCATCCACGTGCGACGAAAAATAATCATCTCAAAGAAATAGCAATTGTTGCTCTTTTCTTGCAAATAATTGTCTGCTTGACTACTGTACCAATAAAAATACCAACTAAATAAAATAAATCCTGATTTGTTTACATATAATAGGAAACTACTGTTTAAAAATGCTACAAACTCACAAGTTAAAAAGAGGAATAAAATTCATGATAATTAGCCAATTACCAGTCTATAGCAATACTGAAAGTAAAATAACATTTTCAGTTCATAAAAATTAACTTAAGAAATTGAAATAATCTAGCATATTGCATAGAGACACAGTAGAATGCATTTATCAGTTGTTACAATAATGACAATTGCTTTGGATAAAGAGTAATAAAAATAATCACAAATAAACTACTTACACATTTACCAAATTAGTTGTCTTAACGCAGTGGTATTAAAAATGAGAGATAGAGTATGATAACACTCACAGAATGTTGATAAATAACTTATTTGCATATAAAGCCAAATGGAGTCAAAATAATCATATTTCCAAATAAAAGTGTGATATTATTAGTTCCCTATTCTATCCTCCACTTTCTCTCACCCTCTCTCTCTCTCTCTCTCTTTCTCTCTTTCTCTCTTTTCTCTCTCTTGTAACTGTAGTTAATATATATAACATGGCAGTCAGAAATCTGATATATAATTGCAAATATTTTTCTGGGGTCATTTTTCCAACACACATATATATTCATAAAACCAATTCCATGAGGTAATGACTACATTCATAACTTGCACATTATTAATTTGGTAAAGAATATATGTAAGGTATTGAACCCTGTCCTACTACCAATGTAATGCCAATACCACTAGACCACAATATATTTACATTATTAGTATTTCACTGTATCCCTATAGAGGGTTCTCACGGCAGCCATGTTGGAGGACAATAAAAACCTGTGCATCAGACTATGACAAGCCATTGTCGTCATGGTCTAGTGCACAGGTTTTTATTATGTCCTCCAGCATGGCTGCTTGTGGGAACCCTCCTTTGTGACCATACATGATATAGAATTATTTTTCAAAAAAACCCCCAAAACGTAGGAAGAAATACATCGACGGAAGCAACATATACATATCACAAATTGAAGAATTCATTATCGAACCTTCGTTCACATATGGCAAGGTGAACCGCCTCTAAATACCTGCCACGTCAAAATAAAATGGCATAAACGTAATGCACTTCATATTTCAATATCTTTAAACACACAGAAAAGTATGAGTAGGGGCCTTCGTTGTGTGCAGCTAATACATCTCCACTTGCCATTATACAGTGAAACCTGTCTATAAAGACCACTCAAGGGAGACAAGTTGGACAGGTTCCTTTAATACACGTTTCAATGAGAAACATTGTTCAAGGGAAACAAAAATTGTGGTCTTTCTATACAGGTGGTCACTAAAGCAGGTTTGACTGTATCAAACGGTTTTTAATTCGGCCACAGCGGTTTCAGGGTGATTTACCATGTCATATGTGAGAAAAGGCTTAAAGGGGAAATCCACCCCCATATCAAGTTGGTTAATTAAAGAAACAGATCAATGAAAGTTTGAGCAAATTCTGATAAGAAATAAGTTATGATCTTTTGAAGTTGCATTCCATCAAACACAAATTGGCAACTATGTTACGTACAGCGTATCTTGCACTATGAACACTGTGACAAAGAGAGCGGACAATTTATGCAGCTCCTCATTGTACCCTCCACAATAGTTCTAGTAGACAAAAGGACATCCCTTCACTGCTATTATGTGACACCTGTTCTACATATTTTTACAGGATAGCAATGAATGGATGTTCTTTTGTTAACCAGTGCAATTGTGAAGGGTACAATGAGGAGCAGCATAAATTGTCCGCTTCTTTGTTCGTCATGTTCATAGTGTTGCCATCTCCTCTCCCATTTGTACTTTTATACTGAAAAATCATTAACACCATTTTCTCTAAAGAAAATATTTGATCATACATGCACCCCAGATATCATTTCACTTATGCTTTTACACAGAATATGTAAGATACAAAAAACACGATAAAAACTACTTTCGAAAAATTAAGTGAAGGCAATTTCAATAGCCCTGTCTATCACCTTTAGAAATGTGCGAACATTACAATGATGGATTACATAATATGAACCTGATTTCTATCGGCAGTACAATAGGCCTTTGAAATTGCCCACAAATTTGTTCCCTCTTCAAAAACAAAGAAAATGGAAATTTGTGATTTTCTTGTGGTGTGTACAGAGCAAATGGGAGATACGTCATAAAGTTGCCAATTTGTTTTCGATTGATTACAATTTCAAAAGTGCATAACTTTATTTCTTAATCGGATATTGCTCAAACTTCCCTTTTCTGCTTCTTTTGAAAGCAACTGCATATCAGGGTGCACTTTCCCTTTAAAAGGTCAATGTAAGCAATACCTTTGGTGGTAGCAATCAATCATGAACAAATAATAAATTAACAGCTCCGCATCAACTGTTTTCATAATCCTCGGCACGATTGCAACTTTTCAAAGAAACATGGCACAAAACTTGGCACAAATTCAATTGATTTTAAATGTGAAAGAACATATCTACAAATTGCATCTAATACATGTAGTGGACTCCAATGTTCTGAGCATACAGCTTATTCTTATGCATAACTTCATACAATGTCTTGCATTATTGTATTTATGACTTCTCTTTTGAGGGACACTCTAAAATTCATTTGGAATTGTTGCTCATGCAGTAAGAATCATTGTATATCAAAGATTTGTTTGGACCCTTGTAAATGTAACAAAAATTGCTAAAATCTTCCTGAAATCTTCCAAACCAACACATTTATAAACATATGGGGACTACATTAGTATTTTAGTCCTGACAGATGAAATTCCTCACCTTTTGTCAGGGCAACATTTGCTCTGGACATTATTTCATCAATAATATAGGGGTAAGATTTTAAAGGGAAATCCAACCCTAATGGCAAGTTGCTCTGAAAGAGGAAAGATCAGAGAAGGATATTGGTGAAAGTTTGAACGAAACAGGACAAGCAATAAGAAAGTTATGAATATTTGAAAGTTGTAATCACTATACATTTGGGAATTTCAAATTGGCCAAATAGGTATGTCACTGTGATGTAGTTGGGGACAACTCCCCCATTCGCTCCTACACACAAAATGACTAAAATGACATTTTTTTCCAAAATGTATTACTCAGTACGATCTTTTTCTTTCATGAGGACCTATATCTCCAATATATTTTGAGTACTGCCCCGAAAGTAAAAGGGCTTCAGAGAAAACAGAAATTAATGACATTTTTCTGTACGACAAATGGGTGACAAGTATGTCACAATCGACTCACCAAATTGCCAATTTGAGCTTCGCATAGATGTAGTGATCTCATTTTTCAAACATCCATAACTTCTTATTCCTTGTCCTATATCTTTCAAACTTCCATCATCCTGTTTTTCTAATTTTATGCTTTCATACAATTCATCATAATATCAAGGTTGGATTGCCCTTTAAGTTAGGTTCAGGGGTTTAGGATTAGGCATACTGTTTGGTCCCAGAATGACAATTTTGGAATTCAGTTATAGGCTCTTGACATTTGATTTTTTTAAACCCCGTACTATCCGTCACCCCGGACTATTTTTTTTGCTGTTCTCATTTACAGTTTTAGTCCCGTACTATCTCCCGAGCCAGAGCGTTAGCCCACTTTGGTAAAATGCAATGTGAACAGATTCTACTCTGGGTAGAAAAAAATAAATACAGATTTCCGCTCTGGATGAAGAAAGAATTGAAGTGCAGTAGAAAATATGTGGTAACGAGGATGTGCCCTGCTGATGACATGACCCATTGATGGTCGAAGAAAGAAGTGCAGTAGACAACACAGAAGTGCTACACTGGTGACATGATGCACTGAAGTGCAGTAGACCTGACGATACGTGGCAACACAGAAGTGCTACACTAGTGACATTATGCACTGAAGGACTAAGAAAGCACTGAAGTGCAGTAGACCTGACGATACGTGGCAACACACAAGTGCTGCACTGGTGACATTATGCATTGAAGGACTAAGAGAGAACTGATGTGCAGTAGACCTGACGATACGTGGCAACACAGAAGTGCTGCACTGGTGAGACTACGCACTGAAGGACTAAGAAAGAACTGAAGTGCAGTAGACCTGACGATACGTGGCAACACAGAAGTGCTGCACTGGTGACATTATGCACTGAAGGACTAAGAAAGCACTGAAGTGCAGTAGACCTGACGATACGTGGCAACACAGAAGTGCTGCACTGGTGACATTATGCATTGAAGGACTAAGAGAGAACTGATGTGCAGTAGACCTGACGATACGTGGCAACACAGAAGTGCTGCACTGGTGAGACTACGCACTGAAGGACTAAGAAAGAACTGAAGTGCAGTAGACCTGACGATACGTGGCAACACAGAAGTGCTGCACTGGTGACATTATGCACTGAAGGACTAAGAAAGCACTGAAGTGCAGTAGAGGATGAGAAAGAAGTGCTGCTCTGCTGATGTTACACGTTAAAGCTTGGTGGAATGAATCTTCTGTACTGCGTAGAGCGACATGGTATCATCCAATACCACATGGGTCCTACCAAAATTGAAAACAGTTTCATATTATAACAATCAGAATACCTCAGTCACACGACCAAATCAACTTCAAACCGACTCCAAATCAAATGATTCCTGGCCATTGAGGCTAATCAAATGTTACGTTCAGTCTGTAGTTGGTCTCGCTAGAGTGGCTAGGATAATACTTTGAATAACCCTTTGGCCTTTATTCTACTTGGATAGCTTAGCCAAACGCAATGGCACATAAAGACGTGGGAAAGACGTGGGAAAGACGCAAAGAGGAAAATTGCTAGTTTTGTCTGTGCTTCTAGAATTAGAATCAGGACATATCTGAATAACAGTTTTCATATTATTTTGCTTAAAAGTGTTGAAAGAGATAAATGCTAATTCTACAGCCTAATATTTCATCTTGGTTCTGCATTTATGCAATAAAATTTTGATTTTGAATAATTTTGTCATGTGTCTTTCCTGCATTT
Source organism: Heliocidaris erythrogramma (assembly GCA_025617745.1). NCBI lineage: Eukaryota > Metazoa > Echinodermata > Echinoidea > Camarodonta > Echinometridae > Heliocidaris > Heliocidaris erythrogramma. The sequence goes on along the minus strand of CM046854.1, from coordinate 13,466,599 downwards.
TTACGTGCCACGACGTTTTGCTCAGTTACCTGATGCTGAGTGAATGCTCGTTCTAAAGTAATATTTAAGCATTATCTCTTAGATTTGCCTGCTTTTTGTTACATATGACTTTATACCAAATGACTTAAACCTTGAAAGTGATCAGATCTTACACAAAGTAGCTGGTATTTGCACGGGGTGAAATTTCAGCTGATAGTACATGTAGCTGGTATTTGCACGGGGAGAAATTTCAGCTGGTTAATACATGTAGCTGGTATTTGCACAGGGGAGAAATTTCAGCCGGTATTAAATGTAGGTGGTATTTGCACAGGGAGAAATTTCAGCTGGTAGTACATGTAAATAATACAAATCCAAATAATCTTGATCGTCAAACAAAGAAGCACTTCCATATATATATATATATGTTTTGAACTAGTTTTAGGGAATAAAATATTCCATTATATTATATTTTATTCTAATTTCTTTTCTGGCACTCACCTTTACCAAACACATCCCTGAGTAAATCCATCTTGGTTTTTTGAGTAACGATTTTCTGTTGGCCTCGGTTCTTCACTTGTTCTACTAACGTCTCGTCTTCAAATATTGCGCTTATCTAAAGAGGAAAGTACAAAAATAATACAAATCATTAAGCAAACGATGATGGCGATGATGGCAATGGTAAGAGGAAGAGGAAGAGGAAGATGATGATGGTCTCGTCTTCAAATATTGTACTTATGTGAAAAGGAAAGCAAAAAATAATACAAATCATTAAGCAAACGACGATGGCGATGATGGTAATGTTAAGAGGAAGAGGAAGATGATGATGGTCTCGTCTTCAAATATTGCTTAAAGGGAAAAGTAAAAAATATTACAGATCATGAAGCAAATGATGATGGTGATGATGATGAAGGTTCTACTAACGGCTCGTCTTCAAATATTGCGCTTATCTGAAAAGGAAAGCAAAAAATAATACAAATCATTATATAAAGCAAACTATGATGGTAATGGTAGGAGGAATGATGGTGATGATGGTGATAATGATGATGACGATGAGAACCAATGACTATGTGACTTAAAAGTACAGATAGCTCTTATGAAAAATACAAGGAACAAGGAACCAGGTCATTTTCATGAACAAGGGTCTGGAATTGTTTCTAACAGCAGCGCCAACTCTGTCGGTACAAAAAAGGCGGGAAAAAAAAAGGAGGGAAGAGGAAAGAGAAAAGAAAGGGAGAAAAGAGATGGAAGAAGGGACAAAGAAAAGGGAAAAGAAAACATAAACAGAAAGAAAAGAAGGAAAGGAAAAGGGAAGGAAAGAAAAAGAAGGAAAAAGTGGCCATTTAAAAAATATTCTGGCAAAGCCGTCCCGCTTCAGCATTGGGCTGCAGCCCCCCCACTCCCGGAGGATTTTCATAGTTATGATATTCGGGCAACCACCACTTCATATTTGGGCAGCGAGGTGCCAGAACTGAGATCCAACTATTTGGGCAGCGAGGTTCCCGGATAATAATGTAACTTCTGTACAATTTTACTCTGAAAATTTGATTTTTTTTTTTTGCTTATAATTGAAAAGTCGACCCCCCTTTGAGAAAATGGTCCCATCTGATCAAGTTTGCTACACCTGCGATTTTCTTTTATTATTATATGTGGGGGGGGGGGGATTAGGGTGCAGTGTTATGGTCGGCCAATTTTGGTGTCACACTGCTTCCCCCCCCCCCCAAAATAAAAAAAAAAAACAACAACAAAACAACAAAAACAAAAACAAACAAAACAAAAACAAAAACAAAGAAAAATAAATAAATAAATAAAATAAAATAAAAAAATCAACCAATCAATCAATCAATATATAAATAAAAAAAAATAAAAAATAAAAAATTAAAAACGGAGATGATGTTGAATTTTCAAGACTCCTGCAGACAACATTTCCTACCTGATCACATCCTATGGCAGCAACAAACAATCCAAACAGAAGAGAAATAACGACCAGGACTATCGAATGAGCTCTGTTAAAAACAAAACAAAACAAGAAAGAGGATGCTTCACGGAGGGTTCAAACCATATTTCTGGTAATTGATTTCAATCAAACATTTTGTCTGTATACTACAACATTCGAACAACAAATACGCAAATTCACTTAGGGAAAGATTGGATCATTTAGTATATTCCATGACATTAACCCTTACTCTACTTGGGAGGGGGGGATGCCTCCGAGGCCCACTAGACAAATTTTGCTGTGTATTTTGAACCGCTGCATTTCATGTCACGACACTTTCTGAGTCTTTTCTTTCAAGTCTTGCGCATCTTTTAACACTAAGTTTAGTCATAAATTTAGTCATATCGTTACTGAGTCATGTGACCTTTTGTGACCTAATGTCAGGCCGAAAACAGTTCCTCCTTGATCACCTATGATTCCTTCTCTATTTTGCGATCAGACATGTCGCAGCCCCATAGTCAGAGAGCAGCTTGAAATAGCCCAGTACAGTAAGTGTTAAACTATAAAATACATGTACATGTGCCGGTTTTGAATTTAAAACAAGGCATTAGCGAAAATGTGTCTCGCCCACATGCGATAACTAGAAATATCGTGATCTCTGTTGCCATGCAACAGGTCCCCCAAGTGCATAAATCTGCATAAGTTATGCTTGCATATATCTACATTACTGTTTGGAAAGTGACGTTTACAAAGTTATGTCATAAGAGAGTCTTGTGGGTAAACTATAATGTTTGACCTGAAATGACCTTTGACCTTAGCATGTGACCTCTGATGGCAGCATAACATGCAGGTCCCCTCAGTGCATCTACAACCCAAGTTTGGTTGAAAAGTGAGTTATGGTTGCAAAGTTATCTGTCATAAGAGAGTCTTGCAGGTAAACTTTAACGTATGACCTTTGAACCTATCATGTGACCTCCAACGGCACCATAACATGCAGGTCCCCTTAGTGCATCTACAACCCAAGTTTGGTTGAAAAGTGAGTGACGGTTGCAAAGTTATCTGTCATAAGAGAGTCTTGCAGGTAAACTTTAACGTTTGACCTGAAATGACCTTTGACCTTATCATGTGACCTCCAACGGCACCATAACATGCAGGTCCCCTTAGTGCATCTACAACCCAAGTTTGGTTGAAAAGTGAGTGACGGTTGCAAAGTTATCTGTCATAAGAGAGTCTTGCAGGTAAACTTTAACGTTTGACCTGAAATGACCTTTGACCTTATCATGTGACCTCCAACGGCACCATAACATGCAGGTCCCCTTAGTGCATCTACAACCCAAGTTTGGTTGAAAAGTGAGTGACGGTTGCAAAGTTATCTGTCATAAGAGAGTCTTGCAGGTAAACTTTAACGTTTGACCTGAAATGACCTTTGACCTTATCATGTGACCTCCAACGGCACCATAACATGCAGGTCCCCTTAGTGCATCTACAACCCAAGTTTGGTTGAAAAGTGAGTGATGGTTGCAAAGTTATCTGTCATAAGAGAGTCTTGCAGGTAAACTTTAACGTTTGACCTGAAATGACCTTTGACCTTATCATGTGACCTCCAACGGCACCATAACATGCAGATCCCCTTAGTGCATCTACAACCCAAGTTTGGTTAAAAAGTGAGTGACGGTTGCAAAGTTATCTGTCATAACGTTTGTGACGGACGGACGGACGGACGCCATTTGGATCCCTTAGTCTCGCCTTCACCTCCGGTGGGCGAAACAAAAAAGGACAAACCTTTTATTAGTCCAAGGACGTGACCTATCAAAAAAAAATAAAAATTAAATCATTTAAACCCCCAAAAGAAAGAGTTAAAAATAAACCCAATCAAATAAAACTCACATTCTTGCATTCTTTGCGTCCATGTCTGTACATGACGGGCATTCTCCTGTCCAAGCAATGATGAGAACTATAATAGAATAAAGTGATGCCATACCTGTGTGTGGAAATGGGTAAAAAATATGGTTCAAACCCCTACAGGGAAAGTCTAACACAAAGGGCTCCACACCAACGGGACCCCCCAAATTTCAATACCGTATTTAAACCGAGAGCTCATTCATATAGCCTCTAATTGTTTTAATACAGAGCCTGATCGGTTAAGAGTAAGCCGTGACATTGAATATTTTATGGATTATAATTTTAGTAGGCAGCCATGGCAACCAAATTTTAACAAATTTCTACTCCTTCAGTGATGCCCTTCACAATGAAACATAGCTCTCTTCAATTAAATACTTATTTTCTATAGGCCTTCAAACTTTCAAAATTTGTCAAATGTCCATCCGTGACTAACTGATCAGGCTCTACAGGCCCCCTTTGAAAAAAAAACACACAAGAAGCTACCAACTATGGAGCATCAAACTTACAAGGCTTAGAAAATAGAGCTGTATTCATTCTTTTACCAGCCTCATTCAGGCATAACATGATCAACTGCTCAAGAAAACTGCCTCGGCGAAAAATTTCTATGTGGACAGACTTTTAATTATTAGTGCAGTAATGGGAAATGCAATTTGCATGGATTTGTCAGGAATTGACCCATTTCCATTTTATTTGACTGTATATCTGTACACACGTGAAATTGTTAGCTGTTGTAAATGAACTGAGCCTGAGCACTAGCCTATTGTCAGAGTGCGCTCAAGCCAGTCTCAACCTGGACTTGGGGTGTGGTCTGACTGATCAGTCACGAGTCATTGAGTGTACAATGATTAACGTACCCCCTATAGGGTGAATTGGGATCTTTTGTTGGGGCTGAGAAAAGGAATTTTGAGGGGAAAAAAAGTTACAGAAAGCTACTACAAGGACTGCAAGAACAAGCATGTTACATGTAGGTACATGGCCATTATGACTGGGCAACCTTTTACAAAAGCAACTGCTACAAAAGACTATTATGTACAGTACCAGTCAGCATTCATTGACTACACTATAACACTATTCAAGCAAGAACAATGGGATTATTGGACAAAATCTATTGTTCTGGGCTGAATAGTGTTAAAGTGTAGTCAATGAATGCTGACTGGTGCTGTATACAGGCACTGGACTTTGGGCGGGAAGAGCCCCTTTCAGAGTGGGTGAGGCTGTTTATTTATACGCGAATAAAGACTTCACGTCCCTCCAAATCAAGTGCCTCTGTGCAATTTAAGGACCTACTTCATTAGTTAGATTTCTATCTTAAATTTCAGTTAAACGATTAGGAAACTCGTAAACATTTTTGCTTTTAATTGTTTAATCATTGTTCAACCAGCACTTCAACATTTTGACTTAGTACTTATTTCTAGTATTGATTGACTGTAAAATAATTTTCGTATCACTAGTGTGAAAGTGCACTATAAAGGAAGTCTTGAAATTATTAGAAAGCTTTTGCCAAAACTATCTTGTAAAAAAAATACCTCGTTTAACCCCTTCTATGCCACCAGATTTTTGAGCAATTGTGAAAAATGAACTTTCAAGATTTAAATATTAACTTTCAATGAGTTTTTCTTTAGCATACTGGGCAAAGATATATTGCATAGGAATAAATATTATATTGAAGGCACAGATTTATGTACGAGGAAGAATTTTCAAGCCATTCTAAGCCTAAACGAGATGTTCAACACTCAATTTTTTCAGCGGGATTTGCCGCCCACGGCATGGTAGGGGTTACGTAACAGATAAAAAGCTGACATGTATTACCCTAAAGAGGAACCTCGTTATAAAGAACACTGTTATAAAAACTCAAGTTATGATTAGCTTATTTTCCTGGTCCCACACCTTTGTATTTCATTGATTTTTAGTCCCGATACAACAAGGTTTAATATAACAAGGAAATTTCCCTTGGTCCCAAGGAATTTGTTATAACGAGGTACCACTGTACTTCATGTGGGGCTACAAAACATTCGTTATGGTCTTTCAACAGCTAATACCATTAACGCTTTCAGACAGGAATTATTTAAGGGCTAATTTGATCACATTTTGTTCTTCAAATTGGCAACGATAATATTTCTCTTTTGGTGCTACATAGTTCTACTAAGGTGTAATGTCTTTGAAAACACTAAAGGGTACAAATTTTGTCAAAAAGTGGTAAGAAATTGCCAATTTTGATGAAAAACAATGATTTTGAACCTCTCAATGTATTGCCTATTCAAGGATTTTAAAGCTTATTCTCATTTTTAAAAATTCCTGGTATCAAACGCAACATGGTCATGCAACAAAATTGGACTTAGTGTAGGCAGTTGCTCTTTCTACTCATGCATCTGGTATATTTTCAAGAACTCTGAATCAAAAGTTATCGAGCTAAACCACAAAATGCGGTCAATTGTCCCAAAAGTAATTGCATTTCCGCAATATGATTGTTGTCAATGATTAGCAGTAGTTTACGGTTGCAAATAGGGAGTTTTCGAATGTGTCAACGTGAACGCCGTCCTAGATCCTCCCAGCTACAATGGACTGCATTGTGTTATTAAACTGCATACAAAGTAGGTGAAGCGAGGTTCATGTTTTATAGAAGACGGCAATACCATGTTGGACGCGTTCTCGATCTGACTAGTGGACGAGGGAGAAGCCAGTGGACAGGTGAGCCGTTCTTGCACAAAGCGCGGTATGCAGTTAACACAAAGCAGTCCATTGTACCTGGGAGGATCAAGGACGGCGTTCACGTTGACACATTCGAAAACTCCCTAATGTGTCTGATTGTGCAGTAGTAGACAAATCAACACTCACCAACATAAAATAGGAATTGAATGAAGTACTTTTGATTGAATTCTCCAACGCAGTTGTTGATCCTGAAATAAAAGCAGTGGTAAACTAGCTGTTAATAAAGAATATCCCCTCCGAGACAAGGCATTAGAGGAGTGTCAGAGTCTGCGAATGGATTATCACCCCTTTCATGACAGGAATTATTTAAGGGCTAAATTGATCACATTTCGTTCTTCAAATTGGCAACAATGATATTTTTTTTTCTAGTGCCACATGGCTCTAATGGAGTCTTTGAAAACAACCTTCATGTATGTAGTAACAAACTTTGTCAAAAAAGTTGAGAAATTGCCAATTTTGATAAAAAACAGTGATTTTGAACCTGTCAATGTTTTGCCAATTTAAGGATTTTGAAGATTATTCTCCTTTTAAAAATCCCTGGCATCAAACGCAATATGGTCATGCAACAGAAATGGACACATTGTGTGCAGAAATTTCTGCTCTTTCCACTCATGCATCTGGTTTATTTTTAAGAGCTCTGAATCAAAAGTTATGGAGCCAAACCAAAAAATGTGGTCAACTGTCTCGAAAGGGTTAACACATTGCCTACGGGAACCGGGTGGTCCCTACATTAAATCTATTGGAACGAGAGAATTCAGTAATCATCCGGTTATTAACCTCTAGCACCATCACCTCAAAAATGTGACATAGATACATGTATCAGCAATGGTTGGTTCATAGAAAAAAAAACAAACAAACATGCAGTTCACCATCAGGGGAGCGTTTCATCAAGCGTTCTGTCAGTGATTTTTACTGACAGTCCTTGCATCTGATTGGCTGAGAGAGAGCAAATTTGTCATTAACACACTTTCTAGCCTACCGACTACATAACTAAATCATATTACACATTACAAAACTTCTTCGGTTGTACTTCACAAAAAAAACGTTTATCAACTTGATCGTCATTATCAAAAGATTAGTTTTTCACTTTTGGACAAAATAAAGGGCAATAAATATGAGTCTTACAGGCAGCCTTCTCACATGTACATAACACCCTTGGTGTTGATACCAAGGGTGAGAAATTTCAGAAAATAAAAACCATGTGTAGATTCCCCCAACAATTGTACCAACAAGGGTAATAAATCAGTCAATGCCTACTTTCAATCTCCAAATTTGTTTTGTTCCTCCCAAACCACCTCCCTGGGATGTCAAAAGGCCATATTTCACTCAATATGGACCAATAAATCTGTCAATGCATTCTTGCAACCTGCAAAGTTGCAGGGTAAAGCCATATTTCTCTCAGTTTGAACAATATGCATAACCTGTTTTCTGCCTGCTTACAGGGACACATTTCACAGAATTTCCAACACAAGAGGGGAGCATTTCATCAAGTGTTTTGTCAGTGCTTTTTACCAACAAATGTTATGAGCTCCTGAAATCCTTGCATCTGATTGGCTGAGAGCAAATTTTGCTTGATGAAACGCTCCCCAGAGCAATATTCTGAAGTCTATGTGGATACATACCATGGACAGTGGTGGTCCATCTTGCGTACACATCGTCTGCATATCCTACAGTGGTGCGCCCTCGGTGGTCTGTACGCCTCACATTTCTGGCAGACAGTCCAGCTTTGCCCTGAAAGCTACATGTTACGTAGCATAAGTAGACAAGATTCAAAGGAAGGATGACTGTCAAACAAACATGCAGTAAAACTTCACTTTCGTAAAAACCTTCCCTCGATGCTATTCTTTATTCTTCACAATGTATGGAATGATTTTAACCCCTCAAGTACTTTAGTTGCTTCTTTTAATGTCTACTTTTAAAAACAACATATCATTGCTGAACCTTAACATGGCACTCTATAAAAGAAAATTCAAAAATACTGACATAAATTCAAAAGATTTAAACACTATTGAAAGAAATACTGCTGTGAAGAGAGTCTTCACACTCTCTGCTCAGTTTAGTTCAAATCAAAATTTTATAAACTCAGACCTCAGTTTTGAATATAGGGGAAAACATGTTGGCATGTTAATCAGTGTTGTATACTGGAAACAAACTGGTCTCCTCCATGTGTTTTATAGTTTAAGAGAGTTGCAAAGATTTAACATAGACATTTCCGCTTACCCTGTCAATTCTTGATTTAGGAGCCTGTCCTGTTCTAACATCGGAAAAGTCAATAGCTGTCGTTGGTAGTGGAACAATACCTGTGCGTATATTAATATATTGCAGAATACAAAACAAACAAAATAAATGAAAAAAATAGAGTAATTCATATTGACACAGCATAGAAACATTTCTGTGGCATGTTCTAAATTAGGGTGATTCTATGCACAGTGTCCTATACGATATATACATGTATGTCCATATATTTCATTCATAAATGATAAATCTCTTGACATGACCAGGACTAATGATAGTGATACCAAAGAGAATTATTATTCAATGATCAATCATATCAAGAGAATCTTTTTTGCTAGATGAAATATGTGGAAAAATGCCATATATGTTGTACAGATTGCATGGAATCGTCCTAATTATTACTGACATTTTTGTGGTATGGCTCACCAATTTTGTTGCATGACCATATATTGCATTTGATGCCAGGGAGTTTCAAAAACAAGAATAAGCTTTAAAATCCTTAAATTGGCAACACATTGAGAGGTTCAAAATCATTGTTTTTTTAATCAAAATTAGCAATTCTTTCAACTTGACCAAATTTCTAACCACGTATACTGTTTTCAAAGACATTACACCCTATTAGAAGTTTAGAACCATGTAGAACTAAAAGAAAAATACTGTTGCCAATTTGAAGAACAAAATGTGGTCAATTTAGCCCTGAAATAATTTGTGTCCTGAAAGGGTTAACAACAAAGCAAGCACTGATCATGTGTTGATCATGCATAGACAACATGCATGCTGTACTAGCAATTAATCTTCTTCATCACGTATCCAGGAACTTTTACCCAATATAAGTGACTGGTTCTTACATGTATAGATCTGGAATAAATATGAAACAATATTCCCTTGAATATTCCTTAAACTAGACAATGTTTACACTCGGGCAAAAGTAGTCTCATATCCCCCTCAAAGCCAGTTAATATTATAACTATTAATCCACACTTACAATGTATCAAATATCAATATATCAAATCAAATCAAATTAAATCAAATTAAATCAAATTAAATCAAATTAAATGCACACACCTGGATCTGATAATACTGCTCTCATATGTGCCACTGTCAAACAGAGAACGATACAATTAAAGACGAGGGCATGGACGGCTCCCCATAGGCTAGGACAAAAATGAAAAGAGAATTCAAAGGTCTTTATAAGATTATACAAAAACCATGTATATGTATGAAGAAAAATGTAGTTCACCTGTCAATAGCTTATCACATCATAAAGTGTTAAATACAATATAATAATTACATTTCTATAGCGCTCTTACAAACTACATGTATAAGTTGTTTCACAGCGCCTTACATCAATAACAAAAAATAAAAAATTATAACGATTGAAAAGGTAATGAAAGAACAACATCACTGCTGATCCAAATGCTGTTTGAAAAGCAGAGTTTTGAGATGTTTCTTGAAAACCTCCAAAGAAGGGGATCTAGACAAATGAATCTTGGAAGCTCGTTCCAGAGTCTAGGTGCACATGCCTGGAAAGCACTGTCACCAGCTATGGTGTATGTCAGAGGAACATGGAGCAGGGTACCGTCTGTACAGTACTCACACAATAAAGCCGACAGCAAAACAACCAATCTCTGACAAATTCTTGTTGGTCCAAGGTAGTGTCCTTTTTTGTTTTATATGTCAGTCTTGCGTAATTTAAAGGGACATGACACCAGGCGGCCTTGGGGAATTTCAGAATTGTGTAAGCCCCATTCGCTTGCACGCAAAGTTTGTGCATCAAAAGCGTAGATCTGTCGGACTAATGGGATTACATTTCGGAATGCACAAAGCCGACCGATTCTCGCACATAAAACTGAATTTCAGTTTTAAATTTAATTTCCTTCTTTTCAACTTCTATCAGTATCAACTATCATTCAACATGACAATGATTCAAATGATCCACTCATAGGCCCTTCTTCAGAATCTTCAGAATCTTCAGAATGTTAACCGGACATCGCTGTCATCAGCATCACGTCCAGATATGACTAAGTGTGTGTGTTGTGGACTCGAACTAAATAGCTTGAATGGAAGATTGGAATTTCTTGGTGGATGACATACATGTACATGTACTTTTGACTAGTATTGGCAGGGCATTCCAGTTTTTAATGGTTTGTGGCCAGAAACTACGTAAATATGCTTGGGTTCTACACTGCAAGGGCGTGAATCTGTTGTCGTCATCTCCTGAGTGAAACCAGTACGATTCGGTGGGTCTCACAATTTACCAATGTTCAAATGACCATTGAAAATATGGCCACATAAGTTATTTTTTGAAATTAAAGTATGATATACACGATGCCACTTACCTAAACAGACCTTCCGCAAATCAGCTTTTCCTAAAAAATGTGTAGAATCGATGAATGTCACTTTTTACTCTCAATTTTCGAAACCAGTCCCATTCGCCATGTTGTTGAAGCAGAAGCGAAAATAGGCACTTGCGCATGCGCCTATGAATATTTATTACAACGACGGCATAGTTTTCGTCACAGGAATAATGAATATTCATATATCCACTGTGATCCGGCGATCTCTATTCGCTCGAGCTCCTGCCTGCCACTCGTCTTAATGAATATTCATAATGCGCCCTTCTTGTCTGACGCATGCGCATTGCAAGCAAAACACCGACCTACGGAAGTTTTTAGTACAGGCTTTTGGAGATAAATAGGCCTTTTTTGTATCATCCTCATTGAAAAGAAAGACGACAGTCAATCGTAAAGTATTGTAAGCACTCCCGGGTACATTTCTGTAAAATAGTTGGTATTTTCTGTCGCATGTACTAAAGGTATGGGGGGGGGGGGAAATAAGATAAATATTTTAAATACTTGCTTTCAAATTCAGCCCTTAAAAATCTCACTCCTACCTCAAATGGCCGTTAGGAAGAACTTTTGATATTTACAGCAAAATCCAAAGTCAAAATCTTGTCCAAAACCGGAGAAATCCCCGCCGATTTGTTTCGCGATCGCGTGTTGTTTACAAACTGCCGATGTCTTAGACTAAAATCGGCCAATATAATTTTTGTCCACGAAGAAACTCGGGATCGCAAGGGCACATCGATCTTTACGATCGCGCACACAGAAAATCGGAACTTTTCCGTGTACGCCATAGGGACCAAATTTTTGAGGACAAAACTCTTTTGGGGAGATGTCAGCGCCCGCGGCGACCAGGAAATGTACACAATGACTCCGATAGCTCGTTTCGCGAGAATCAACAGTAAACTGCGGATTTCATTTTTGTAAATATCTTTTCCAACATTGGTGAGTTGAATTTATTGTATTTCTTGGATATTTTGGGGTCGGTTTTTGAAAATTAAATGCCGATTTTGAGTGAATATTGGTGACTTTTGTGCAGTGGTGTTTTAAAAAGATGAGGTGTATGACTGCCTACATTATACACACGAAGTATAGGAATGTACCTATGAGTCACATCAGCAAGCAATGGTCATATTGACCATTAGGATCATATACATGTGTGTATACTGGGTATTGGGGATACAGATGTAATTTTGTTTGAAATGGAGGTTTTTGTGGGCAAACTGATACTGAAGTATCATTCTTTAGATTTTAAGTTATCAGTTCGTTAAGATACAAAATGTAGAAAGTTATAAAAACTTACATTTACAGCCCTCTTTTTGGTACTTGTTACCCACACCTCCATACGGATGACGACTGCTCTCAATAATGTTGCGCACTAGTGAGGCCGCTCTACATGGTTACGCACCGTAGATACGTACGCAGAATGTTACGCACACAAGCTATTCTACGAAGACCTGGAAGGGCCAAACTGACGACGTAAAAAAATAAAAAATATTACGTACGTACGTAGTAATTATTACGTACGTACGTAATATTTTTTATTTTTTTACGTCGTCAGTTTGGCCCTTCCAGGTCTTCGTAGGAGATCGCGCCGTACTACTACGAGCGCTGAGGGCTCCCTTCATCATAATCGTGAAAAATACAAACTGGATGCTGACGGGACAGTCTCGATAGCAGTTATCGACAAAAAGGACCCAAAATTTCAGGAAACCCTCTTCAAAGGTCACAAAACAACCTGGTAAGTTTTAATCATCTATTATTCAACATAATTATTTGCATTTAAGTAAACTGCAATAGATCAGTTTCAATTAAATATAGCCAAAAATGCACAGTGATGCAGTTTAGGTATGGGATGTGTGTTGGCTGCGTTACTACACAGTCGGCAATGGCGTGTACCTATGAGTGCTATGAGTGATTGTAAGTAGGCTACCTAAAGTAGCCTAAAATCAAATAATGTCATGTTTCATGGCTATCATTTTGACAAACGACCTTGTAATTAAGAGACATCCAAGCAATCAAAGGACTGCTGATCGCAGCCCGAACACTTAGGCCTACGTGTTCGGGCTGCCGCAGTAAATTTCACCACGGACTGAGTTACGTGAAAAATACAAACAAATAAAGCAACGCGTGGGGCTATGCACATACCTTGACGACATACTCGACGGAATAATCAACCAATTTACGACAACATAGTCAGCATAAAACACAGCACAGTATGTAATGATGATACATACAAATCCACAAGGATCATCTCTGCAAGTTACCATTGTTGTAAATTGTCATAGTATGGAAAAACACAACAGGAAAAAAAGGAAATCTATTTCGTCATGTCAGAAGGAAATCTCAGGGCTGATGTCTGGAACCCGTTAACACGAATCGGCCTATATTGATTTTTTATTTCGTTCGGAATTCGTACGGCAAGTGTTATCGCCACCAGAAGCAAGCAAGTCGTTTGAAAATTTGGTCCCGTGACGTCAATCACTGTCACTGATCTGCAGGGGGACCATGATGCCAGAATAGTGAAATTATATTTTAGGGAAATCGTTTTCTCATCATATTCAGGCAGCGTGATTAAAAATATTTAGAGGCAGCGACTGAGCGAGAAAGTTTCAGAAAAGTATTTATCATTAGCTATAAGCACAATATATTTGGTAACAAAAATAACTGCTGCACAATGATGAAAAAACTCCGTAATTATCTTTTCCCATGGTTGAAAATTTGTCGTTCTCTTACACCTAATGAGAATAAAAATCATTATTGATGATAATTGTATTATTGATCAGTCGGCTTTCTCATTTCAAGTCAAATAATTATTGCAACCACCACTTCGTCACTTTCTTCTCACAGAACAACGTCAAGAGACAAGCCTATCTTCTCCTTCTTCTTTGAGTTGAGTTTGAGTTTGACTTTGAGTTTATTAACAACACATCACATGAATGACAGTATAATCATTAATATAACGAGTAATAATGTTACATGAATACATATACACATAAAAGTTCTTATCTACATGAAATAAATATAAATGGATTTACAATAATATGTAGTCATGTTTGTAGATCAATGAACCCTTACAAAAAAACTGTATGGTAGATGTATGGTATGGTTCTATGGTATATGGTATTTCTATGGTACAGCTTTATGGTAGAAGCATTTTCTATGGTATACCATACGGTGTAGATATGTGGCAAGTGGTATGTATATGGTAGATCTCTATGGTAAATGCTTGTTCTATGGTATACCATATCATTAGATATACGGCGTGTGGTATTTATATGGTACATCTATATGGTAGATGCCTGTTCCATGGTATACCATACGGTGTAGATATGTGGCAAGTGGTATGTATATGGTAGATCTCTATGGTAAATGCTTGTTCTATGGTATACCATATCATTAGATATATGGTGTGTGGTATTTATATGGTACATCTATATGGTAGATGCCTGTTCTATGGTAAATTATATGACGTAGATATATGGTGAATGGTATGTATGGTACATGTATATCTCTATTTATTTGTAAAATCTTGCATGTGTGGTATGAAAGGTGGTTATATGGTAAATACCATATATATGTATGGTAGTTATGTGGTTTGATTATGGTAGATGGGTGGTAATTGTATGGTATTATCTATGGTAGATGTATGGTAGTGATATGGTTTGATTATGGTAAATGAGTGGTAATTGTATGGTATTACCTATGGTAGATGTATGGTATTTTCTATGGTAGATTATGTATATGGTACATCACTATGGTAAATGCTTGTTCTATGGTATACCATATCATTAGATATAGGAGAACAGACAAAGAGAATGAGAAATGAGTGCGAGGGGCACACACAGAGATGGAGAGAGAGAGAGAGAGAAAGAGAGAGGGGGTGCTAGAATTGTGACTGTAAACTTAACGCAGCATGAATGCAGACCTGATTCAGTTTATGAGTGTTGAATTACAAATTTATGATGCAAATTAACTTATTGAGATAGCTATATTGATTTTTTAAAATACTGCTTTATAATATTTGCATTGTGTAGCTCAAAATTAATATGATGTAGGAAAAAAAAATACCGCTGCTGAGTATGTTACTGAACATTACAGAGAACAGGGTCTGAAAATAGAGACTACTAGTACTGACCACTCACAGCAGCGGAGTGTGAGTGTAAATGGACAAGCACGCTTTCAAATTTGGTGGTTAAGGAATTGAGATGAGCTTCGCAATATAGGCCTAGGAATCTTGGATAATTCCAGATGAATTTGAAACAGAGGTAAGAAATTATATTTATATTAACTTAATATATATATATTACCTTAACAAAATCAATCTCACTAGTCCGCTCAGTGCAACTATGAGGTGTGAAACATGGATCATATCAAGAGCTGAAGAGAGGCAGAATTGGTTGTCTGAACCAGTTTAGTCCCACCTGCTCATCTCGCTGTGTTTGATATACATGAACATGTATACATGTAATTTCCAAATTAATACTATTTTCTGCTGTAGATTCCTCTGCACTTTGTTGTTTTAAGAAACTTGATATTTTTAACAGAAGTTCCAACTTGCGATTGCAAGATTTATTTTAAAGTATAGTCGACATTTACAATGTCAGTGTTATGAGTGTAGTGTCATGAGTGTACTGTAACTGTAACTGTAACTGTAAGCACTCATGCTACCAGTACCACCCTGTCTCACTCCCCATGCACAGACAAGGGCAGTATAGAGTGTAGGCTTGTTTACTTTGGGCACAGCTTTATGAGCTGTGTGAGAAAGAAGTGCAAACAATCACATGTACCAGCATGAATTGGTCTTTGACAAAAAGGTACATTGAATTCCAGTAGTTATCAAGTGATCTTTTTTGTGTAAAACTGTGTATGCTTTTGAGCAGTGTGTTTAGCTCTAATTTGATCTAATTTAAGTAATTAGGCCTTATGAATGTGGGAGTGATTCTGATCTATATTATAAGCAAAGCTAGTGCAACATGGGTGGATTTGAAATAAGCGCATCGTGACATTATATAATAATGGAATATGTGGTATACATGTACAAGAACTATGTATGTATTACATGTATTATTATTTGTTGATTTGATCTACCGTATTTCCTTGCCACTATATACCTAATAAGAGCTCCGGGCAGAGAGGATGTGAAATATCATTTGCGGAGCTATAACTGGATGCTATATTCGTGTACCGGGTTTCAGAAACAACAACCCAAATCCTTAAATTTCTCCCATTAGAGAAATATTGTAGCAAATATAAATGGTTCGAGTGTGTTTTAAACATTTACCAACCTAATTTTCCCTGCTGTTTAAAAGATACAATTAGATCTAATGTTGAAAAAATTGAGGTTTTCTTGGTCAGAACGCTGAGTGTTCAGTGTAGCTTAACCAATCAGAGCTCAATGAGAATAGCATGTGGAAACTGAATGGTCGGAAATCGGCGTTCTGGTCAAGAAAACCTCAATTTTTTAAACATCTTTATAAACCATGGGGAAATTATGTTTTATAAATGTCTAAAACACACTCAAACCCCTTATTTTTTCTTGAATTTTCGCCGATGGGAGAAATTTAAGGATTTGTTTTGTTTATCTAATCAGGTATACTGGGCTATAGCTTCCAGTTTGTAGCTCCATGATGACAATGTCATAATTCAACATCATCAAAGATCTCATATCGCTACGTATTTTCAACAATCATGAAATTGCTTGCCCTTCCGCAAATTTCTAAGTAAGCCGCATTTCTTATCATCTCAGATCTTACCTTTTAGCTTGTACATTATTCTTGCTTTACAGCAACTTTAAAAATATATGTTAAGTGACTATTCCTCAGACTGGATATATGATATAAATTTCTTAAGCAATCTCAGACTGAGCACTAGACCACTGAGCACTCTATAAAATCACTGGAATGCATAATTTAATTTCCCATTGTCTCTGGTATCAGTTTTTTTTATTTAACAGGTTGTCTAATAGAACATTTATAAACATCAGTATTTAAAAAACACACCTTAAATCCTAAAAAGGGGATGATTTTCACATCATGGTAAATGTGATAGAAACATATGAGCGACTGGTTCTAAATTTCCTTCTATTTCTATTGAAAAACTACCCAGGGTACAATATGACACACCAGCCTGGACAGGAGAACAGTAGTCAAGGCCATGATCGAAGGAAAACATTTCATTGTTTGTTTAAAAAAAGGTAACTCACCCTTTTATATTTTTCTGTTATTTGATTACATGTATGTTTGGGATAGTCACATAGTGAATGATAAAGAGCAATATCCATTTTGGGAGCATTTCACAGGGTTAAACTAATCTGAACTTTTAATGAAATATAGTTTAACAATGGAGGTACATGTTTGTTCTTAACAGTGTTGATCAAATATAAAAATGTTGGTGCAAAACATCTGAAAAAAATCACATGATCTATGCCTGAGAATAAGAAATATGCCTTCATGGTGACATGATTCATTACAATTGCATGGCATCAGTATTTTATTGGATATATCTAAGTTTGTAAACATCAACTTGTTTTCTCTTATTCAACAGGTTTCCCTGCTGATATCAAACTGGAACAAGTGGACACGGTGAACTACAGTACACTGAACATTCCAATACCTCAATCTACACCTTCCATGCTAACCTCCATCATTCCCAGCCAAATATTACACTGTAGATGCTTGGAAACAACTCAACATTAGGACATTTCAACTAAAAATGAAGCAATGACATCTCATTTTCCCTTACATCTTTTCACAACAGTTGTAAGTATTAGGTAATTGTTTTTATTCATCAACCAGTTGCGAAAATCATAATGGACTTTGTGTTTTCAGTAAAGCTGCTCTTTGATCACAGATTTCAGTTACTGTAATTTTGGTTTTATGTTTAATGATGAATCCAAAAGAGATGTCAAACAAGGATGGAGTCCCTTGCGTGTTTCTCAGTGCAAATGTTTCGATTTATGGTCTGATCTCTGGGATACTTCCAGCATCACCACATTCCATCACATGGTATATAGGCCTATATTCAAATCAAGTGCCAACCAATACATCATCCTGTCATTCTGGTAATTATTCATAATCTAAGCATATTTTTTTTTCAGACTGCATTGTACTTGTTAAAGATCAAGTCCACCCTAGCAGAATGTTGATATGTATAAATATTAAAAGTCCAACTAGCATAATAATAATTATGTTCATCTAAATCAGACAGAATATAACAAAGTTATAACATTCCCCCCCCCCCCCCTAATTTTCCAAAACGGTACACTATGTAAATGAGCGAGTTGAAGATGTCACACACTCGCATATATACAGGTAGTGTTTTATGTGAAATAATTTATTTTTTGTAGATTTGAATTTGATGATAAATGACGATTCCATTCATTCATGGAGCAATCAAATAATTTTTACATAATGGGAGAAAAAACTGGAATATCTCAAAATTAATATAAAAAATGCATGTAGTGAGTGTGTGCCTTTGTGATGTCATTTACTAGTTCATTTGCATATCAGCTTTGACGTGCAAAAAAGAAATTAAGGTAAACTTCTAAATGTCTTTAACTTTTTAATTCCACATCCAATTGTGATGAAATTAACAATGTTATGCTTGTTTGATTTCTTTCCGTTTAGTCAAATCAACTGATTGTTGGGGTTTACTTGATGTTCCAGTGTTATGAAATGGCTTATTTGTTGATCACATATAAAGTATTCTCTTGATATATTGCTTGGTTATTACACTGTTAATTTTCAATTTAGTTTAGAAATTAAATATGTAAAACGTCTTCCATTATGAAAACCAAAAATACGGAGATCTATATCGACAGATCTATTTAGACTTTGTACTCCATTTGACTGAACAGGAGATTTGACTTGGGGGAAAAGTCTATCCTTCTGTTTTAATGCCTCTGTACATTTGATCCCATATTGCATGCCATTCCATCCAATTCTTTTTCTCTAAAATTGGACTAAATTGACTCATGTATAAATATTGTAAGGATTTGAAGTGATGGCAAACTTCTTTTAGCTCATCATATGCCAAAGTTTTGTGTTTGCTAAAAATGTTATTGTTGGACTATATATTTGTATATTCACTATGCCAACAAGCTCATTTATAACATACTTCAAAAGATCTTTTTTTGTGTGTAGATAAATGTATAGGCCTATGTAACTAAAGTTATTTGTGTGCTGAAAAAGTAAATTATATTATTATTGCATATATATAGAGAGATTTAAATGGGAGAACGTATAGATGAAATAGAATTAAAAGTACATGTAAGTTCAGCAGATATCCACAGGTTGATTTCCACTGTGAAATCAACCTGTGGATATCTGCTGTGTCATTATTCTCTGAGTGAACTTACTTTTAATTACACACACGCACACACACACAGTGGATGCTCTGGAGTTAAATATACTTTAGAATAACTCAAGTGCATGAGATGTCACAAAGGCCAGAGACCAAGGTGTGATATAGTGCGCAAGAGAATCTACATTTATTGATGCAAATATTATGGTATATTTGTTGACAATGATCATGCCTATGCATTTAACATATAAGATAGTAACTTCACTTGGGATCAGAGCTCACCAAATTATGTATCGCAAAATTGATGAATTGCAACAATATCTGTATTATCAATAATATTTAAGTCATCGATAAATTTGCTTATTGGATTTTGTAAACAAATAAGTGTGCAATGTTACATACCATGGTCATGGTCATATAACGAATTACAAATGGCGAGAAGAGCAAATCTGACCAATCAGAAACCTTGTTTTATGTAACCTATCTTTTGTAAATGAATATATCATACACACAAACTATGCCAAAGAGTCTTAATGTAATTTGAACTTGTGTGCTATGTCTAGGAATTTTAGCACCAATAAACTTTCTCCAGTGCTCACTAGGTTCCAATAGAGAGTGGGTTGAAGTTTTTAACTTGTCATTATATCTTAGCTATATTTTACTGCCATTATTGCCAAAGGATCTCAATGAGTGCTTTGCTCATGAAGTTTAGTACCCATAACCTTTGCGTAGGGCCCACATAGTTAGTTACATGTATAGTAGGGGAAGGAATAACCTGTTTTTGCTTAATGCTGAAAAGACTGGAGTAATTTGGGGGCTGGGCTCTCAGAGTTTTACATGAACAATTTAATGATGTTCTTATTGAAGAAAATGTGAGCCGGTGATATATCATTCATGTCATCTTGTGTAGTAGGGCGTAAATCCGTGTGAAACAACTGTGTTGGTGTAATATAGTGATTAATTGCCTCCAGCAAGGTCTGTTGCTTACTGTGCTAACTAAAAGTGTGTCCCACATGCTTTATTTCAAATGTTTCGAAGCTACATATAAAAACTTTTTTCCTTTTGTAATGTACATATTAAATAATTTTGGGTAACTTTGTCATTGACAAGACATGAATGTATATGTCATTTAATAATTGCAAATGACTTTCCTAAATGTCTAGGAATCTTGAAGTAGGATGTTAACATCTTTGAAATGGACCCCATAACCCAGTTACCAACTGGTACTTAACTACCGCAGTACATGTTTGACAATATGCATGTACATTTATTTTTGTAATGTACTCTTCTGTAGCAATTAGTTGAGATCTGAAAGCTAGAGATAACTCTTTGTGTGTGATACATTTTATATACATGTACATGTATTTCTAATTCATGCAGCTTACATTAAAACATTGTTTATACTTGTACATGTATCATGAAATACGTTGTTTGAAATTATTACAGGAGATTCCCTATCTGCCACTTTTCACTGGTTATACATGTAGACTCTATGATATATGAATGGACCATTGTGGTAGATGTATGATGGATATATGGTAGGTATATGGTGCGTCTGTGGTAGATGTATGGTACACCTATGGTAGTGATGTACTTATTTGATGCTTCTGTGGTAGATGTATGGTGGTTTTTATGGTAGGTGTATGGCACATGTATGATGCTTGTGGCTATCTGGTAGCTGAATGGAAGATGTATGGTAGGTGTGTGGTAGATGTATGGTGGCTATATGGTAGGTGTATGGTGGTTAGTATGGTAGCTGTATGGTGGTGGTATGGTAGCTTTATGGTAGATGTATGGTAGATGTATGGTAGATGTATGGTGGCTATATGGTAGGTGTATGGTGGTTTGTATGGTAGATGTATGGTGGTGGTATGGTAGATGTATGGTGGCTATATGGTAGATGTATGGTGGTTGTATGGTGGCTTTATGGTAGATGTATGGTGGCTATATGGTAGGTGTATGGTGGTTGGTATGGTAGATGTATGGTAGATGTATGGTAGCTTTATGGTAGATGTATGGTGGCTATATGGTAGATGTATGGTGGCTATATGGTGGTGGTATGGTAGATGTATGGTGGTGGTATGGTAGCTTTATGGTAGATGTACGGTAGCTTTATGGTAGATGTATGGTGGCTATATGGTAGATGTATGGTAGGTGTATGGTGGTTGGTATGGTAGCTTTATGGTAGCTTTATGGTAGATGTATGGTGGCTATATGGTAGGTGTATGGTGGTTGGTATGGTAGATGTATGGTGGCTATATGGTAGATGTATGGTGGTGGTATGGTGGCTTTATGGTAGATGTATGGTGGCTATATGGTAGGTGTATGGTGGTTGGTATGGTAGATGTATGGTAGCTTTATGGTAGATGTATGGTGGCTATATGGTGGTTGTATGGTAGATGTATGGTGGTGGTATGGTGGCTTTATGGTAGATGTATGGTGGCTATATGGTAGGTGTATGGTGGTTGGTATGGTAGCTTTATGGTAGATGTATGGTGGCTATGTGGTGTGATTATGGTAGATGGGTGGTAATTGTATGGTATTGTCTATGGTAGATGTATGGTATTTTCTATGGTAGATATATGGTACCTAATTAGCATAAATTTGTCCCAAATATGCTAATTAGCCCTATGGTATTTCTATGGTATTTTTTCCTATGGTATTTGTATGGTATGATTCTATGGTACCATAGATATATTCGTGTATGGTATATTTATGGTATACCATAGCATTTTTTTTGTAAGGGAATAATCAAGTGCGTGATTACACTTAACTGAATGTCACACAGTTGCACTATTTATACTAAGATGAAGTTACGAATAGGAACCAGAAGTTAGCACAAGTGCTAGTCGAGCCTAGTTCCATAGTTTTGGCAAGATGCTTGCTTTGTTATGTTTCTTTATATCAACATTTCAATTTCATCTTGTATTCACAAATATTAAAAGACAATACAGTGTTTTTATAGTTTTCTTCTTCTTCTTCGATCTTCTTCTTTAGATTAAGTCTGCCTCCTTCAATTTGACTGAAGATTCTTGCAAACTATATTTTGTGTGTGTGTATTGACGCAGTTTACGTCCATTCGAGTGCTATTTACATTATAATACAAATTATTTACAAATATTTACAAGCTCATTCAGAGGAAGGAGGAAGACCAGCCACTGATGTCACCATCCGTCAGCCGATTACGGAAGGCTCCCACAGATGGCGCTGTAACTGTTTCTGTGGCAGTGCCGTATATACGGCACTGTTCTGTGGGTATAGGTAGGGAGTTCCAATTCCTTACTGTTCTCGGAAAGAATGATAGCCGATGCGATTCAGTTCTCGAGTATGGCATCTGATAGGATATCTATCGGATATAAAGAGTAAGAACTGGATATCCCTGATGTCAATACATGTAAATGAATTATCATTCCTACAGAGGATTTTGCAGCTGAATTATAAACAGGGGCGTCGCTAGAAGATTTTGAATGGCTTTTGCCCGAATGTCGACTTTTCAATTTCTAAATTTTGCGAGCGAGCACTTTTTTTAAATTTTCGTAGTGAAAATGTTAAGAAGTTACATACAGATGTTAATCATTAAGGAACCTCGCAGCTCAAATATGTGGATATTCTCATGATTATGACATCTCTCTTCGCTGCCCGAATA
Source organism: Heliocidaris erythrogramma (assembly GCA_025617745.1). NCBI lineage: Eukaryota > Metazoa > Echinodermata > Echinoidea > Camarodonta > Echinometridae > Heliocidaris > Heliocidaris erythrogramma. Next base: position 13,443,549 of record CM046854.1, on the reverse strand, counting down.
TCGGAACTTGAAATCTCGGGGGGGGGGGGGGGGGGGGGGGGGGGGTTGGGGGTGTAGAGCCCACATATGTAAAACTCAACCACAAATGTAAAGACATTGCACCCGTAAATGTCAAAATAACCACAAATGTCATAATATGTCAACCACAAGTGTAAATATAACCACAAATGTAATAAAAATCGTCCACAAATGTAAAAATCTGTTTAACCATAAATGTAAAAAAATTCGCCTACAAATGTAAACATTTCCATTTTTACCACAAATGTCATAATTATGTCGACCGCAAATGTAAAAACTAATTGCTTGCATAATGCACCCATGTAAGATAAGTTATTACGAGATGTATGTGTGCGTGTGTGCGTGTATGCGTGTGTGTGTGAGGTTTTCCTGACCATTAAAATCCCTAATATATTGAAACACCCTTTACCACAAATGTCAAAACATGTCAACCGCAAGTGTAAAAATTTATTAAACTACTGGTTTATAGTGGTTTCCTCTTTTATGATCAGTTTACAAAGAGACGGGGGTCGAGGAGCTGATCATGAACTTCAATGGCAATAAAAATATAATCCACCGATCTCTACATAGAACAGCAGTTAATACGATTCTAGTGAGGGCAATTAATGTTGTATCCCCCGAATGTAGCCAGTCCATAATATCATTATTATTAATAGAATCAGACACCTAGAGCAAACTACAAAATATTGTAAAAAAAAAAGTTTGTATTGCCCGCTATTTAACATGCAGAATCCCATTAACTTTCGAAAGCGGGCAATAAACAATTTATCGGCCCGTAATTTTGTTGGTTTGTCAAAGCCGGGTAATAAAATGTAAAACTGCAATACTCAGATGTCTGATATGGTTGATAATAATATTCTTTTTATTCACGCGATTTTTAATGATGAAATATTTAATGGTTGAGAAATGCCTGAAACCTGCATGTTATCGTTTCAATCTATAGTGATAATCAAACATTTTGGAAAAAGGGGTCTTTGGAACTGGATTACAATAATGATGCTACGAAACTGGTTATTATTGAAATACATGTATAAGGATCATTGGAACTCGTTTTCAATTTTTCACCAGAAATGATATTCTTCGAAACGGGCGGGGGGAGGGGGGTGGGGGGGGGGGGCAGAACGGCCGGAACGACGGAATGAAAAACAAAAGCGGTGCTTTGGAACGGTTTTCTCTCTTCTTTTTCTTTGGAACGGAAATTTGAATGTAAAAATGGGGGGCTTCTCTGCGGCACATACCCACCGGTGGGGGGGGGGGGGGGGGGGGGGGGGTTCTCTCTTACAGACAAAATATTTCTTTTCCATCACATCATGATCATCATGATCATCAACATAATAATAATAATATTTAATTTGATTTAATAAGATTTATTTTCTTCTGCATTCATATGGACACATATTTTAAATGAAATTCAAAAGTACTTTTTGACAATGAATCATACATAAACAAAAGAATATGTAACATTCATTTTCTATTAATATTAATGATAATGATAATGATAATAATATTAATGATTATAATAATAATGTTTATAATAATAATGATAATGATAACAGTAATAATAACTAGAGTTTAATTCGTCATGAGGACGAATTAGGTGGTCTGTCTTTCAATTTGTATGATCATGATTGTAATCGGGGTGATCATAATGCTAGACTGAAGATACATGTAGGAAGTCAAGAATGCGACGCATGGAGATGTAGAAAAATGTGTGAAACGGTCATTGGAAGATGTGATGATGTTGATGATAATCATCATGATGAATATCATGACAGTGATGATGATAATGATGTTGATGATAATCATGATGTTGATGATAATCATGATGATGATGATTATATCATGACAGTGATGATAATACTGATTTTGATGTTAATCATTATCATCATCATCATGAATATCATGACAGTAATGATGATAATACCGTAATGTTGATGATAATCATGATGATGATCATTATATCATGACAGTGATGATGATAATGATGTTGATGATAATCATGATGATGATGATTATATCATGACAGTGATGATAATACTGATTTTGATGTTAATCATCATCATGATCATCATGAATATCATGACAGTAATGATGATAATAATGTTGATGATAATCATCATCATGAATATCATGACATTGATGATGATAATGATGTTGATGATAATCATGATGATGATCATTATATCATCATAACGGTGATGATGATAATGAAGTTCATAATCATCAGCATCATCATGAATATCATGACAGTGATGATGATAATGATGTTGATGATCATCATGATGATGATCATTATATCATGACAGTGATGATGATAATGATGTTGATGATAATCATGATGATGATCATTATATCATGGCAGTGATGATGATAATGATGTTGATGATAATCATAATGATGATGATTATATCATGACAGTGATGATAATACTGATTTTGATGTTAATCATCATCATGATCATCATGAATATCATGACAGTAATGATGATAATAATGTTGATGATAGTCATCATCATGAATATCATGACATTGATGATGATAATGATGTTGATGATAATCATGATGATGATCATTATATCATCATAACGGTGATGATGATAATGAAGTTCATAATCATCAGCATCATCATGAATATCATGACAGTGATGATGATAATGAGGTTGATGATAATCATGATGATGATCATTATATCATGACAGTGATGATGATAATGATGTTGATGATAATGATGATGATGATGATTATATCATGACAGTGATGATAATACTGATTTTGATTTTGATCATCATCATGATCATCATGAATATCATGACAGTAATGATGATAATAATGTTGATTATGAAGATATAATCGATCTTTTAAATTTACAAAATGGCGTCTTGATGACGTCACGATGACATGATGACCTTGTGCTTTTCACAGTTAAGTTTTCGTACAAAATTTTATGGCTGTGCCAAATTTCAAAAAGATTCAAGATTTAGTTTTTAAGTATTGGGCCTAGCAAAAAATAGTGGTTTTGGTGGTTTTTGGAGAATTAATATGAAATTTCCCATTTTTTCATTTGTCAATGGGAGGAAAATAAGGAAAAATGTGAAGAATCTTTAAATTGGAAGTAAAATGGTCCAACATTTCCTCCAAAGTTTCCAATAGACATAACACGCAAAATAAGGCAGTTTATTACTTGGTTTGTGATTGCTTATGTTATAATAGTCGAACAAGATGGTAAAATGAAAGGCAAAAAGAAGCAAAAAAATAAATTTAATGGACCCACCAGGGATCGAACCTGGGTCACCGGAGTGAGAGGCAAGTGCTTTGACCAATATACCAAAACATTTCCCATAGAGATAACACGTAAACGGGATTCTCAAATCCCATTTTGGAGTGAAAAATTGGGCATGATCCCGACATCTGAGCAAAAATTGGAGACCACACTTATAAAAGCATATAGTCTCAGCTATAACATACTAAAATCTGGAAGAAAATAGACTAAAAACAACTGAGATACAGCTCAGAGAACAATGTCATGTAGATTCATGATTCGAAAAAAAATCATCTTCCATAGAGAAAATTCTGACATGGCATCTTAAATTGAAAATTTCACTGTGATGACGTCATCAAAATGAAAATTGGTGGCGACCGATTTCGTAGGAAATTGCCTCAGCTACAACATATTAAAATCTGGGCGAAAAACGACTAATAATTACAAATCTAGAGCCCAATTGATTGACATAATGATGATGATGGTGATAATGATGATGATGGGGATAATGATGATGACCATGACTGCAATGACAGTGACCTTAACCATGCCAAATATAAAAGAGAAATCACATTTTGTTACGAAGATACGACCATAAGTTGATTTTTACAAAAAGGCGCCTGGATGACGTCACGATAATCTGATGACCTTGAAAAAGTTGCGGGAACTTGACCTTATTAGGACTGATGACTGATGATATTATATCATCACCATCATCATCATTATATCATCATGACAGTGGTGATAATGATGTTGATGATAATCATGATGATGATAATGAAGTTGATGGTAATCATCAGCATCATCATGAATATCATGATCATTATAATGATCATGACAGTGATGATAATGATTTTGATGTTAATCATCATCATCATCATCATGAATATCATGACAGTGATGATGATAATGATGTTGATGATAATCATGATGATGATCATTATCATCATGACAGTAATGATGATAATGATGTTGATGTTAATCATCATTATCATCATCATCATCATGAATATGATGACAGTGATGATGATAATGATGTTGATGATAATCATGATGATGATATAATGATGATGATGGTGATAATGATGATAATGATGGGGATAATGCTGATGACCATGACTGCAATGACAGTGACCTTAACCATGCCAAATATAAAAGAGAAATCACATTTTGTTACGAAGATACGACCATAAGTTGATTTTTACAAAAAAGGCGCCTGGATGACGTCACGATAATCTGATGACCTTGAAAAAGTTGCGGGAACTTGACCTTATTAGGACTGATGACTGACGAAAGAGCACTAGCACTATTTGACATTGCAGGATACTTGGAAGATAAACCCAATAGCTTTAATACACGACAGGGAATCACAATTTCCATAGGGTTGTACACAAACTACTGCACACTACATTCCAATAGACAAAACACGCAAAATAAGGCAGTTTAGTACATGGTTTGTGATTGTATATGATATAATAGTCGAAGAAGATGGTAAAATGAAAGAGCAAAAAGAAGCAAAAAAAAAAAAAAAAAAAAAATTAATGGACCCACCGGGGATCGAACCTGGGTCACCGGAGTGAGAGGCAAGTGCTTTGACCAATAGACCAAAATATTTCCCATAGAGATAACACGTAAGCGAAAAACGGGATTCTGAAATTCCATTTTGTAGTGAAAAATTGGGCATGATCCCGACATCTGATCAAAAATTGGAGACCACACTTGTAAAAGCTTATAGTCTCAGCTATAACATACTAAAATCTGGAAGAAAATAGACTAAAAACAACTGAGATACAGCTCAGAGAACAATGTCATGTAGATTCATGATTCGAAAAAAAATCATCTTCCATAGACATAACACGCAAATAGAGAAAATTCTGACATGGCATCTTTAATTGAAAATTTCACTGTGATGACGTCATCAAAATGAAAATTGGTGGCCACTGATTTCGTAGGAAATTGCCTCAGCTACAACATATTAAAATCTGGGCGAAAACGACTAATAATTACGAATCTAGAGCCAAATTTGCATAAAGGTGATGACGTCAAATTACGAAAAATGGAAATTTTGACTTCTGGCGCCATTTTGATGACGTCATAATGTTTATAAGGGTCAAATGATACATGAAATGAAATATATGATTCATACCCTACCTGATGATGACAAAAAATTGGGGGGTTTGTGGACTATTTAAAGAGCTAGAGTTAATTTTGTAGAGACATGTTTTTGCACGTTTTTACGTTATTTTCGCCATAGATGCGCGCACAGATTTTGAACTTTGACGCCCCCGTACGACCTTATTGTTGATTGAAATTGATTCCAAGTTGATGGGAATGATGAAGAAAAGTGTCAGGATTGCAAATCAATCGAAAAAACAGCGTTTTAACGTTATTTACGACTTGCGCGCGCGTAAAACGCGCGCGCGGACGCTTACGCACGGACATTTTTGAAATGCTCAAAATGACCTGAAACGTGTGCAAACTTGATCCTACGTGATTTTGAGCATTTAAAAATTTTGACGCGCGCGCACGCGCACGTCCTGACCTCTAGATGACCTGTGAGAACATGACTTGATGACCCGTCATGTGAAGTTTATGTGATGTGAATATAGTTGATTTTTGATAATCGATTATGAAGATATAATCAATCTTGTAAATTTACAAAATGGCGTCTTGATGACGTCACGATGACCTGATGACCTCCAAAAGCTTAATGGACCATGTCCTTGATTGACCTCATACATGACATGAAACTCGATGATATTGACCTGGCCGATTTTGAGATTTGGTGGGAACAAGAATTTGTTATAAAAAGAAATAAATAAATAAAGAAAAATCTTGACAAAATTAAAAGGAGGTCTGTCATAAATGACAGACCACCTAATAATGATAATAATAATAGAACTATTTTAAAACAAAGTTGCAACAAAACCGTTAATTAATCCTGTAATCAGCAAAGGGATAAACAATTCCAGCACGTTTCTTGATTAAATTGAAGAAAAATTATCGACCCAATCATCAATCTTTCTCAATAAAAAAATTGTGATTGAATACATGAGCAGAACAAGGGCAGATGTCCATCAAAACATTTTTGTTTAAATTAAGAAAATAAGAAGAAAATGAGGAAGAACCCCTCAATATTTCGAGATAAGATAAAGAACCTTTTCATCTACTATTGATCAACTATTGATAAATTTGGTAACCTTAAATTTGTTTGTTCTCATGAATATATCTAATGTATAACTATGTTATATAGCATTCTATTGTGTTTAAGGGAAAACTATTGGCTCTTTTTCTCATCAACTTTACTTGTAAATGACGTTGAATGTTATGGACAAGTCAACTGAACTTACTTTGTTTTAGCTTGCGACATTTCTATAATATTCAACGTTATATATCTACTACCTAGATGTTTGAGAACTTTTATTAATAAACATGTACAGTACATTTACTTAATCTTATAATGTATATTTTAGGAAAGAGCATGCTAGTTGTTCAATTATGATATAGGCCTAAGTATGTTTCCGTTGACTGTTCTGTTTATTGATGTTATATTCGAACAATATATTTATAGATATGTCAATGAAGTTCAGTGAATAATAACATATATCTTAATACCCGAATCATTGATACATCCTCACACGTTATACTATCTGTCCCTCAACATATACAGTTGTTTCTCGGTAATTAAAAAATAACAAATAAAAAAAAATAAGTTGTGCTTTTAGAGCGCATAATACAGACAGTCTCTATGCACTTTATATACAATTAACAAAGTGAGATTTACACACAAGAAATAGACTAGTAAATCTTGCTTACTGCTACGACGTAATTAACGATATAATAAGTGCAATTTGTTGTTATGGAATTTAATGGGCCTAAGCTTTCCCTCTCTGATGTGAAAAATAATTTGTGAGCTTTCTCATTATCTTAAAGTTATTTTGGGGAAAGAAAATCATAGTAGAAATGTCCTCTGAAAAGTGATTGCATCTTCAAATTCCCTCCTATTCGATATATGACAAGAATAGCTGAAGTGTTCGGGCCGAACGTTCATGCCACATACATGTATGATTATGTGCATTCCTATAATTATATCCATTTCTGTGCAGTGCTTTTGTGCTTAATATGTGCTCTTTATAGCGAGATTGGGTTTATTTCTTATCATTATGATGATTTAAAAACCTAACAGTACACACTAATTCTTATGTAGCCATGATCAATCTTTCCCAATTGCTTTGAGGCAGTTCTTTCCCAATGCAATCAATCGCATGATCAGAGCTCACATATATGTTTCGTAATATAAACCGTTGTCTCGATCTTTTTTTCTCACCGTTCTCTGTAAAATGAAAAAAAAAATCTCTATCCAATCCTTTTATCTCTTTAAATCTTTCCCGTCAACTTACATTGAATCTTCTTTCCCATATCCCTACCAGGAAAACCCCAAGTTCTTTTGCTGAGCGAAATCATCAACTTTATCATTATTGTTATGAAAAAATGTAATACATATCTCTGCATGCCTCAGGGGTTTAAAAATAAAGAACCCCATTTCTTTCTTTCTCTCTCCCTTTCAAATGCGCAACCTCTGTATATTCTATTCTTTTCACACTTCATGGTACTAACCTGTTTTTCTCCCGCAGCGCGCCCCGAATCAGATTTAACTCTCTTTGTGTATAATACTATGGTGTGGACAAGAATACAAACAATATCTATTGACTCATCGTTTTCAAAGAAAGATACATTCCTGAAAAAGCCATGATGGCGTATCCAGAAATTATCAATACTTTGGTTACTCACATCCCGGTTGAAACCGCATTAAGTGTTTTGAGGAAGAAGCTAGATTGTCTTACTACACTATTAAAGGATCTGTAACATCATGCCCCCTCTTACTGCATGCCCTCATCTCCCCTCCCCATTCCCCCTTTTTGTCATGATTTTTAAAATTCTTTTCTAAATTTGTTTGTTTTTCTACCTTGATTTATAATGATATAATAATTTTTGTCTTATACCTTTATGTATTTTCATTATTGTATGTTTACTTGTTTTTTATATTGTACATGTTTGGACCCCTCAGAAGAACAGCCCTGGGGAGCATTTCATCAAGCGTTTTGTTAGTGATATTTACTGACAACTGTTATAAGCTACTGAAATCCTTGAATCTGATTGGCTGAGAGCAAATTTGTCAGTAAAAATCACTGACAAAACGCTTGATGAAACGCTCCCCTGGCTGAAGAGGGTGATCCAACCCATGTGCGGAAATAAATTTAAAAAATAAATCAAAGGGTGAAGGGGGGGGGGGGGGGGGGGGGGGGGTTGATTGGAATATGGGCGCTGCAACAATCCTCCGGTGGCAATTGCTCCGCAGTCAATTTCCAAGGGGAGCATTTCATCAATTTGGTTTGTCAGTGATTTTTACTGACATATTTGCTCTCAGCCAATCAGATGCATGGATTTCAGTAGCTTATAACAGTTGTTGGTAAAAAATCAAAACACTTGATGAAACGCTCTCCTGAAATCCAATCAAAACCCTAGCCCTTACCATTATCTCTTTGGCAACACAAATCCTGGAGCATACGTCGCATCACCGAAATCCAGACAGCCCCATGTGTTGTAGATCTACTTAAAAAACTGTTTTCTCCTGGTTTTAAACTGGTTTGTGTGAGTGTGTGTGTGTGTGTTTGAGATGGGGGTGTACATGAGCTCCACCCTGTGATGGCTACGCCATTGCACGTGACTGTCACATGCGCAGTGGAAGTAAAAATTGAGTTTTCGCCACCGGCTCAAATCATGATCAAGAATTGTAAACATTGGTATCATTGACTCTGAAACTAAACACATAGGCTGTCTGAGATCAACATAAAATGGCGCCACTTTTGACTGTCGTAGTTCTCAGTCATATTCTGTTACTTGCATCTGGCCGTAAGTATAGCTGACGTCATTTTATTTGTTTATAAAACAGAAAGTAATGTAATCTTTTCTATTCTATTCGCGGCACGAAAAGACTCATCCAGAATGCTAAAGTCATAATAGTTGGGGATATCGGGGATAAAAAGTTGTAAATTTTGTTATAATATCTGAATGAGCTTTTTCGTAATATCGATTTCGTAATATCGAGCACAATCAAGGTAATATGAGTTTTTTTACCAGCCCTATGTCCAAAAGATCTTTTTTTGTGTTCCGTACGCATCTTCGTGCCACATCGTTTTGCTCAGCAACCAATATATACTTGATGAAGCAGTCTGTTTCTGAATTGTGTGTTTCGTGTGAGAAATAGCTATGCAATATCCGAAATATCAAAGTATACAACTTACAAAATAATGGTACTCTGCATTAATTCTTTCGAAACGAGTGGTAAAATTGAGTCTATACATATCTATATACAATGCATAGCTATGTTTTATAGCATTTCTAATGACTGTGTTTAAGGGCAAAGTATTGGCTCTTTTTCATTTTTGTTTATGTTGTTACGGAATAACATAATTAATCATATCATAATTCATATGTATAATATTTCTTCAAACCAAAAACACATACAGCCCTGGAAAAAAATTATTAGACCAAGCTTCTGTAATAAAGGCACTAAAATATGCATTCAAACTAATGAAAAATGATTTGTCTTTGTATTTCATTGAATGAATAACAAATTCCAGCAATTATACTTTGCTTTTATGATATTTTATTTCATTCTTACCACAAATATAACACTTTCAGTAACCATTCTTGGTCTAATAATTTTTTCCATGGCTGTACATGTTGTAGGTATTAGGTACTTTGATTTATCTCAGGAAAAATGTGTCAAATGGCCTATGACTCTGGCTTCTAGAATGTTTACATGAAAAATATATTCTACATAGTCCACCTAATTATGGTGTGCATTTCTTTAGCGCATTTTGCATGTGTCGACTTCTCCATTTTCACCCTGAGGTTGACCATCAGCTTAGAACCCGTGACTCGTTTTGTTGAGAATTTGATACTCTCATGAACGTAATTTACAAGTCTGTAGCACCCTACAACTGAAGTTTGAGCCCTTTTTGCCAAGGAAAATGACAAAATCACGCTTTGATGACGTCATGACCTCGAAAATGTTACTGCCACGTTCTAAATGGCCTGCCAGACCATTTTAAGCATTTTTAAATTTTTCAACTTTTGCGTGCGCAACTTCACCGACTCACGCACCTTATGTTTGATTAACTTCTTTTGGAATTAACTTTCATCATGCCAAATATGGTTATGTTATGACTTTTTGTTGCATAGATATAGCATATGTTGGAATTTTACAAAATGGCGCCTAAATGAAATCACGAGGTATTGGCTATTTGAAAACATTTCCGTGCTAAGATAATAACCGTTTCTACCATTGTGCAAAATTTGAGTACATTTGAATAAGCCGTTTTGGAGACATTGTGCGCACAAAAAAGTGGGTAGAAATTAAAATTTAGAACGATTCGTACAAAAAACAAGGTGGTCTATACAACCCACCTGATAATACTAACCACTGAGACACTCAGCCAAAAAAACCCCAAACACAATAAAGATATGCTAACAATCATGTTAAAACTATTTCGTAGGACTGCTGCATTATACCTCAGTCTCCAAACCGACTCCAGACCGACTCCGATCGACCAATTCGACCTCAGGGGTCTGATTCTTTGTTTGGTTTCATGCCGGTCTGGGGGCGTTTCATCAAGTGACTTGGCGGTGATTTATACCGACAAATATGCTCTCAGCCAATCAGATGCAAGGATTTCAGTAGCTTATAACAGTAATTGCAACTTGTCATTGATGACAAGTTTTATGAAACAGGGCCCTTATTTTGGTATCCTTGGTGTGATCCTAGGGTGTGACTGAAGCATTAATTTGTGAATAAACATCATTTTTTTTATTACCGCATATATTAGACAATATTGATATTTCTAAAATTCTTCTGCCCTTGATTTTGATCGGGTAAGGGTACTTGAATGTCAAAATTGGTGATCCTTGATAACGTGCCGCCCACTATCAAATATATTTTAAAGAAATCTTATTCATTCTGGCTACATGCATCGGTAAGGACCCGACTACTGATACCAAGGTGCTTCGTCATTGTTTAATGCTCCTCTGCCTCAAACAATTGAATGAACTTCATTACCCCAGTCAAACCGCCAAACTGACTCCAAACTGTCCCCAAACCGACCTACACATTAATCATGGCCATTCGGGTATGATGCATTTTTTGTGTGTTCGGTCTATTGTGTGTCTAGTTGTACGTCCCATACTCCGGCGACAATTGCTCCACGCAGAGGCGGCGGAACGTCGGGCCTTTGGCAATGGGCTACTTTGCGTGACTAAAAATATTGAAACCCGGGGAGCGTTTCATCAAGCGTTTTGAAGCTGCATCGTCTGTCTGGTTTCGGTGTACTTTGCGTGACTGGGCTATTACTACAAATACTGGCGGGACTCTCGTCTCGCAGAAAAAAAAGCATCCTTCTGTGTCGGCTCCCCAGTGGTTAAGATTATGGCATTCTCAGCTAGGAATCCGGGGGTGGGGGGAGGGGGGTCAGTGTCAGTGTCATATTCTACAATCAGGGATGTTTGTAACAAGGCACTCGATACTGCACCCCCCCAAAAAAAAGAATAGATAAAAACGATCTCTGATCCTACTGATATTAAAAGCTGTTTTGATGATCAAGACTGCGATAAAGAGAAAGGGAGAGAGAGAGAGATATATATATATATATATATAGAGAGAGAGAGAGAGAGAGGGGGTAGGGGTAGGGGAGCTCGGCAGGAATAGAGGACAAATAAGAAGAGATAACAAACTATAATACAAATTTCTTTTATAGTTCCTATTTTCGTTATACCGTTACTCTTATGGCAACGAAAACTATACCAATGTTCATTATCTAAGCGTTCAAATGAGTGTGGACTTTATGTACAGAGAGAGAGAGAGAGAGAGAGAGAGAGAAATAAAAGTACTTGGCACTGAAACTAATTTCGTGCAATATGAATAAGCCCTAATTTCAATTTCAATTGAATGTAACCAAAAACACGCATATCGATGAATGTATTGTTCAGGTATTATATAGGAAGAGAGAGAGAGAGAGAGAGAGAGAGAAAGAAAGAAAGAGAGAGAGAGAGATTCCAGATGAAATCACGTATCAAATTACGAATTATATTAAGCTTGGAAAGTGTTAAAGGGAACCCAAATTGTTGCCAAAGTTTTATTGATGTTGAACCGTTATAAACGTGTTTCTGATCTTAAGTTTCTGTCAGTGGACTTTTAGAAATGAAGCAGGTGTGTTATATCGGTGAAGGCATTTGACTCTCAAATTAAAGGGAAAGTACACCCTGGTATTAAGTTGATTTGAATAACGGAACGAAATGAAAACTATGAATGTTTGTTGTAATCAATGAAACACAAATTGGCAACTCAGTGACGTATCTTGCGAGCTAACTCTATTTGTTCAGTACAGAAAATCTCATAGATTTTCATTTGCTTATTTTTAAAAAAAATTGAAGGAACAGATATGTTTCATACTTGTTTTGTGTAAAAACACATGAGCAATTATTTCATCAAAGGTGCATGTATGATTATATATTTTCTTCAGAGAAAATGGAAATAAATGATTTTTAAGGTAGAGGGCAAATGGGAGAGGAGCTCGCAAGATATGTCACGGAGTTGCCAATCTTTGATTGATTGATCACAACTTCAAAAATTAATATATATATTTTTTTCATTTCTTACCGTATTTTGCTCAAGCCTTCACTTATCTTTTCTTTAATTATTCTGTTTTCTGTATAACCAACTTGTAATCAGGGTGGACTTTCCCTATTAAGGTGTTGAGTTTGATCCTTGATTTCATCTTCGGACATGATGTTTGCCACATTTATCCATCTCAACCCACGTGTATTAGATGAGTATCTGGCCATGCCGGGGTATACAGTGATAAATTCAGGGATCTCAGGAAGAGTAGTTTTAAAGCTCATTTACAGTGTTGGTAGCAAAAAGGAAATTGGCCGAAAAGAAGCATGTTAAATATAGTCTCATGTTGTTCTCTAGCTTGTATTCAAAGTTATTTTTAAGAGATCATTTGGTATTCCATCTATGATTTTCGGCGAATTCCAGTGTAAATATCTGTAAAGAACGCTAGATCATTTTCATAAACTATTCTTCTCAAAATAAGTAATTTTGGGCGACACCATGCCCCCTCTTCTGTAACGCAAACCAGGGCCCTTGAAAATGCTTTATTACTGAACTATGTTGATCACAGTGAGCTGACGTGTTTGCCCCTCCTATGGCCAAGGTCTGGATACTCCACTTGTCAAAAGTGACCCCCTAAAACAAAAAAAAAAAACACACAAAAAAAAAAACACACAAAAAACCGAATCCCCACAACATTTTAAGGATTTGTAAACGGAATCGAGTTGAATTCCAACCGAAATATGACGGTACTGTCTCACTGGACCCAGACAGCAATTCAGTTGAGAAGAATAATGACGAGAACCTGTTCCAAACACTATAAGTATCATTCTTTGGAAGAATGTATGTATGAGATTGAGATGACAATACGGGAAAACAAATCGATTTCTTTTCTTAATATCACCCTATTTTACAACTTTACGAGTTGGAGTTCAGATTTAAGAGATAAGAAATTGCATTTTTATATTGAGATTATAAGTTTAATCACTTTAAGTCAAATATTGAAGTCGATAAAATATATCCCCCTGAATTTTGAGATGAAATTTCAGATGCAACGTATATGCAGTGCCCTTTAAAATGTGTTTACAGATTACTAACAATTAGAATAACAGAATCCACAAGTTCTTTCATCCATCATAAATCACTGAGCCAAACAGCACCCCGATAGATCTAAATCTAAAACTTTTTTTTTCTCAAAAGACATGATTTTCGTTTTTATTTGACATGCCTGCTTTACAAAAGAATCGACTTATCCTCACGCACGAGCGAGTTGCAACAAAACGCATTGCTTGTGTAATGAATCTGTAAGGTACACTGTAAAAAATATCTGTATTTTTAAAGGGGAAAAAATACAGATTAGTCCTGTATTTACTCATACCAGCTAATCTGATGTTATTTGTACATCAATGTCATAGGAAAAGTTAAACTAATCTGTATTTTTACATCAGAAATTATGACGACTCTGCTGACACCAGATTTGCTGTAAAATTACAGTTTTTTTTTACAGTGTGTGGTTCATTAATTCACTTGACTCTCAATCCAAGGGTTGAGGTTACTAGTCTCCGCCTGCCACTAACTTCTTTTGGCAAGACATTAATCCACGTTTGCCACTCTCCACCAAGGTGGTAAATGGATACCTGGCAGGATGTATTCCTTGAAATGCACCATGCGCTCATTACGGCCGGCAGAGCTAAAGCCATGCAGGGTAATAATATCCAAACCCTTTGGAAGCGCACAGGGACGTTATATCATGATGTGATGTGCGCTATACAAGAAAGTTTTATTATTATGTTTATTAACAGTAGGCTGAACATTAATTCAAAGTGAACAACATTTTTCATTTGGTAACACGTCGTTCCTCCATTCTAAAAGCGCTCTAGAAAATACAGATATTTTTTACAGTGTACCTTACAGATTCATTACACAAGCAATGCGTTTTGTTGCAACTCGCTCGTGCGCGAGGATAAGTTTATTCTTTTGTAAAGCAGGCATGTCAAATAAAAACGAAAAAAAGTTTTAGATTTAGATCTATCGGGGTGCTGTTTGGCTCAGTGATTTATGATGGATGAAAGAACTTGTGGATTCTGTTATTCTAATTGTTTGTACAAAATCACTTCTCGCCCCTGTGTATTAAGCTTGGATTTTAGAATTCTACATAATTATGCCAACAAGCTAAACATTGTGAATTGCAGTAGTTTCTAGTGATATAAAAGAAAAGCACTACAATAGCAAATAATGGTCCTTTGGTAGGTACAAATCTACAAAAGAAAAGGGGCCATAACCTATATAAGGGGGGGGGGGGGGGGGGAGGTGCCTGCTTTATATCCTATTTGCATGATATATACCGCATTTTTGAAAGGCCTCAGCATATCCAATAATCATATTTACCCAACTTACGTAGTACTATTGAACGGCCTTCTCCCCTACGGGTGTAAACTTGAGAGTTAAAAACGGAGGCGGCGGTCCAAAGGGGCTGAGGAACACAGCGCCCCTACTTTTACAAGTACCCTCTAAGTGGTAATTTTAATTCTGATAAATGCCTCTTTCCCGTTCTTTTCCCTTCTAATAAGTGCTCATTTTCATCTTTAATAAGTTCCCCTTTTAAAATCTGATAGCTGATGCAACGTTGTTGAAGGGAAGCAGCAGAGATGTCAAAGCATTTTTCTAAAAAAAAAAAAAGGGGGGGGGGGGAAGGAATCATTACAAACGTGTTCCTGACCTTTAAGTTTTTAGATGGGAAATACAATTTCGAAATGAATTTTAATACATATGAAGAAAAAGACAACAACCCTGTAGTGGTGTCATATATTACTATATACTATAGGTCTTGAGTTTGATCACTTAAAGGACAGGTAAGGTAGGGAACTACCCCCTCCTGACCGATTTCCGACCGAGGAAAAAACTATGCTATGATAGGAGGTTAGGGAATCATTTGTAAGTCAATAATTGTATAAATTGTATGAATTACTTCACGGCTCTGACTTGTCAAATCCTGAACATCTTGCTTCAAAACTCGAAATAAAATCTGTGGTGGTTTTAAAGGTTTCTAAATTGAATCGGGTCGAAATTTAAAGGAAATATGACTTTCTCACTAGAACCTGGAAGCATCTCAGTTGAGAAGAATAATGACAAATAACCTGTTCCAAACAATGTAAATATTATTCTTTGGAAGAATGTATGTATGAGATAACAATACGGGAAAACGAATCATTTCCTTTCTTGATATCACCTTATTTTATAACTTTTCTAGTCGGAGTTCATATTTAACAGATAATAATTTTGCTCATTTCATTTTCATAATAAGATTATAGCTTAAATCACTTTCATTCAAGTCGTAAGTAATATAAATCTGCATAACATTCTCCCCTGAGATATGAGAATAATGTTCACATGCAGTGCATTGGCGTACGAAATGTCGGCGGGGCTGGGGCGGGAGGCGGGGGTGGGTTGAAGTTCCCATATCCGGATGCCCGAATATGTATTGTCTGTACATTTTTATTACGAAAAAAAGTGTAAAAATTCCAGAAAATGGAAACTTGATAATGTCAAAAGGAATTAGCCCCCCCCTCCTTCTCGTGAGTATTTGCCTAGCTGCTCTTTAAAATGTGTTTACAGATTATTGCAATGAGAATAAAAGGAAGCACACGTTCATTCATCGACCTTGCACAAAACTTTTTTTTTAAATTTATGTTTTTATTGAAAGACCTTGCACAAAACTGCACCCCTAGATACAAACCTCAAAAGATTCCAGAAGGCATGACGTTTTCCATTTCATGTGCTTGCTATATACAATAGAATTGCCGCATCCTCATCAGCGATGCGCAACTAAGCGCAACGTTTGTATTTAGCTAAACAATTCAATTCAATTCAATAATGGTTTTATTTGAACAATGCTTTGCAGCCATTGGCTAAATGGCGGATGTTTACAATAATTTCTCACGAAATATTTCATAATATCATTTCATCATTACCAAGTCTTTAAAAAATATAGAGAAATTTACAAAGTTAAAATATCTAGAATCAAGCTAAAATCTTTATAATCAAATAAACAATATAATTGCAATTCGATTTGAGGAATATCATTCAACAGCTTACATCATGATAGTACTGGTATGAGGTAAAATGAATAAAAATGATATTTGCACTTCAGGGGGGTGTTTCACAAAGAGTTAAGTTTGACTTAAAGTCATGAGTAAGTGCCAATGCGCATACAGTATTAAACGCGTAATCTCATTGGTAGATTACCCAAAAGCGCTCGGCACCTGAGCATGACCTGACCAATGCGGTGATGTGTCATATACCGCGCACAACTAGGAATTTAAAGTGCGACTGTTAGTCAAACTTAACTCTTGTGAATCACCCCCAGTTCAAAGAAACATGATGAAATGATTTACCTATTAAAACGTTAAAAACTTCGAAAAAGAGTGGATTGAAAGTTCAATTAAATACAACATTAAGCTACATACCAAATCAAATGTTTCCCATATACAAGTTAACTAACATATTCTGATATGAGATGAACATAAATGAGAATATGCTTATCCCAATACGGATATGAAATACTATTTGGAATTCAGTCGTCCACACTTGCATCGTTGATAAGAAAGAGGATAGGTCACAATTTTGTTCCATGAAGAACCCCTCCATGTATGCTACTACTCTCTGATGTGGTGACTAGATATTTTGCACATTGCAGTCTATTCTCGAGGAAGCTTAGGATCAAGTGAATAAGACTTGGGCAGACATTTTGTTATGGTCGAAAACATCCCTTAGTCTCGTATTCTTCAAAAATTGAATCTGTCCCTTTGACTCAGTCACAATTGTGTAATGAACCGGCACATCTAAAATGATTTCATCCTTAATGGTGTCATCCATAGTTCATAGTTTGGTGTCCGGTCACGTGAGGGCAAGTATAAGGGAGAGAGAGAAGCCACCTCCCACGAACCAAAAAAAAAAGGGGGGGGGGGAAACAACCAACCCTTAGGCCTGTATTCTGCAAAAGTTGAACCCGTCCCTTCGTCTATTAAAAGTCGAATTTTATTAAGGAAAAAAGAACGAACTCTCAGAATACCTTTTGTTAAACTTGACTTTAGACCTTCTGGGAAAGGTGACAAAATATTTGTGAGCTCACATTCCTTTTATGTCAGTTTGGAAGAACATCATAGTATAAAACATCCCCTGAAAAGGATTGCTCTTCAAATGCTTTTATATTGGAAATGTGACGGGCGGAACATTCATGCCACTTGTGTGTGTAGTCCCATATATCCATTTCTGTGTGCAGTACATGTGCTTTTCAGCGAGATTGGGTCAATTTCTTATCTATTTTGATGATTTAAAAACAACACAGTATAAAACCTTTCTTATGTAGACACGATCAACCTTTCCCAATTTCTTTGAGACAGTTTTTTTCACAATATAACTGCATGACCAGAACTCTACTTTATGTTTAAGTGAATTAATAAAATACCAACCTTAAAGTAGAACGTTAATGATTTTAAATATTGGCTTAATACTTATTATTGCATAGATGGCATAAATTAAACAAGGTTATCCAAATTCAACGCTTGGAAACATTTGAAGTAATGATTATTATCAATTATAAAACGGTAAAATACAGCCCCCGATATAGCAGCTGAAGAGCTCCTCGAACGCTGCTGAGATATGTGACGACACACCCTGGACCAGTCCTGTCTAAGCAGACGATGTCCCATAACATCTTACACATTTTTCAGAGCCTATTTTGTCATCTCCTCTTCACTTATTTCTCTTCCTTCACTAGGGTCAGTCTTAATGTTAGTCTGTTGCCTCACTCTTAACTTCGTGTATGGTATTATTTTGATGAAAAATGCAGCGTTAAAAAAATAAAGGAATCAGTCACTTGTAAACAAAATAAGACGCCATTGTATTTTCAGCTGCTTGCACCGGGCCATGTTCGGCGTTTCAAGAGGGAACGAATACCATCCTGCTATTATTCGGAGGGCTTTTCAATTTGAAAGTGGGGTTTATTTCATTGATCATTGACCCTTCTCCTATGTATTTACAATCAAACGGTTTTAGCTATCAGAATCAGTTTCACTTTCCCTTTATAATGGTGTGAAATAAGGTCATGTTTAAATACACCAAACTCTTTATAATTTCATAAATAATTGCATTGCAATTACGTTCATTCATTATAGGACGTCGTCTGCTTAAGCAGGATCGATCCCGTGTGTGACGACATCAAAACATCGCTATATTTCTGGCGAATCCTCGGATATTCCAGATGCTGAGAAGAGCTTTTATTTGTGTTGTTTTTATAATCACCAGATACGCAGTTGACATAAAACTTATACGATTGCCATCTGTAAGCTTCCCAGTTTCTAGTGATACATTAATTGCCATATTTGTGATTTTCTTTGAATATCTACTTTAAGTGATCCTCTCTGAAAATAAGTTTTGATTCATCAAGGAAGACAAAAAACTGTCTTTTTATTTCTCTATTAGCCGATATGTATGAAATTCAGTGAATATTTTGGCCAATATGTTAGAAATCCAGAGAAAACATATTAAGTTGATGTAGAAATAATTCATGCTTTTCAGGTGTGGCGTCAGCGGATTTTGTTAGGGGCATAGGTCTCAAGAAGTGAGGGCAAGCTAGACTTATAAGAAAAAAAGAAAATTATCATATTTTCACGTTAGTGCACAAGCCTGAAAAACCTCTGGCAAGCAAGTTAAAGAACATTTTAAAATGGGGGTGTTCTTGTGGCAAATCATGACAGGCATTTGTTTCAAATGAGATTTCAAAAGTAAGTTCAATGAGACTCATAGTAAGTTCAATGAGACTCATAGTAAGTTCATTGTGACTCATAGTAAGTTCATTGAGACTCATAGTAAGTTCAAAGAGACTCATAGTAAGTTCAATGAGACTCATAGTAAGTTCATTGAGACTCATAATAAGTTCAAAGATACTCATAGTAAGTTCAATGAGACTCATAGTAAGTTCAATGAGACTCATAGTAAGTTCATTGAGACTCATAGTATGTTCAATGAGACTCATAGTAAGTTCAATGAGACTCAAAGTAAGTTCATTGAGACTCATAGTAAGTTCAATGAGACTCATAGTAAGTTCAATGAGACTCACGAGACAGATGATTAGATCCCCTTAATGAGACTTCAATTGTGGCTAGGAAAGTGCGATTTAATACGCCAGAGGGTGTTTCACAAAGAGTTAAGTTTGACGTAAAGTCCCACTTAAAATTCCTGGTTGCGTGCGGTTTATGATACATCACCGCATTTGTCAGATGATGCTCATGGGACGAGTGCTATTGGGTAATCTACCAATGGGATTACGTGTTTAATACCGTATGCGCATTGTCACTTACGCATGACTTAACTCTTTGTGAAACACCGTCCAGCGATCTTTCATCAATTAAACATCGAACCTTATAGGATTTCATAATTTCTGAGGCATATCAAATCATTTTAGATTGTTTGCAGAGTATCACAAAAGCCATACACCATATATAAAAACAATATTACACCACATTTAAAAACAGTCTTACAGGTTTTTTTATTCATTGTTTTCAATGACATACTATTCAGAATACCCTATGTTTCATCTTGCATAAAACCAAGTTACCTTGGATTTTGGGGATTTTTTTTCCAAGGAAAAACAAATAATATTGTGCAAATTTCAAGATAGGCCTCTTTGTTTTTTCAAATACTTTTTATTGAAAACAAAAGTGTATAATACCTTTATCAGTTTCAGACGGCGCCTACCTTAAGTACAATAACCTCATGAGGCCGCATAATGTGTAATGTGTTTGTGGCATGTGTGGGTGAGTGTGGGCATGAATTTTTCACTTTTCGGTGATGTTTTCCAAGGAAAAACAAATAATATTGTGCAAATTTCACGACAGAACACTATTGTCCTTTCAAATACTTGTCACTGAACTGTTGAAACCAAAATTTTATAATTATAGTATTATCAATTTTAGATGGCGCCTAACTTAAATACAATGACCTCATGAGGCCGTATATTTGTACATGTGTAGTGAGTGTATTTGTGGCGTGTGTGGGTGAGTGTATGCGTGCATTTTCCCCTTTTCGTTTTCTTTTTCGGTGGTTGTAAATTTATAAAATGATTTTGAATTTTTATGTTTAGGAGGATAAGACTTCCACGTATTAGGAATCAGTTCAATATAGTCCGACCCTGAAATTTCGATAAACATCACTTAACCTGTATATATTTCACCCTGTTTGCACCCATTATACTACAATCTAAGAAGTGCAGTATTTAAAAAATAATTATCATTACGATTATATAAATCGGAAAAAAAAAAATCCGATTTTACACATTTCAAGGTCACCTAGTCAACTAATTGAGGCACTAGTAAACTAAGGCAACTTTTAACCCTAAGTGTGCTATGCTTATGATGACATTATTTTATTTTCCTGTGAAAGACAAACTCACAGATTCTTACTTTGTTGCACCCGCTATGTAGAACCCCTGATTTCCTAGTTAGCGAATGTTGGTTGAAGGTAATACTCATGCTAATGCTTATATAAACTTTTCCTTCCGTAATTTTTTGTGTTAGAGTCTTGTATCAGAAATGCAACGCTGGATTCGGGAGAAGGAACTTTCGATCAATTGACGTTGGCTACACCAATTAAAGGTAACGTACTCCTCAAAGAACCTCCCCCTCCCCACCCGACCTCTTTTTTCTTTCTCCTCGTCCCCTTCTCTCTCTCTCTCTCTTCCTCTTTCTTTTTCTTACACACATACACACCCACACACATGCACCCACCCATGCAGCCACGATTACGCAAAAATAATACAGGCAGCAATAAGCACCCAACATTAAGGCAATACCATTCTCTTTATTCTTTCAGGTCCCAACCCTAATATCTTTTCCCAACCAGCTCAAAGTTTTCTTGAGGTCGATTGTTCCATCTATTTCGTTTGCCCTAAGTGTCTTCTGTCTCTTTTCCAGTTTCTGTCAGTTTCTCTTTATCTGTCTTCCAAAGCTCTTTGTGTACCTGTTGTGTCTCGGTGATGTCCTCTCTTTTAATATTCTGTTGCTTTTACACTTCATGTTTTTTGTCAGTTTCAGTTTATTTCATATTTCAAATTACATATATGGAACATAAACTATGACCGTAGCATTATTACAATAATATAAGAACACATCTTCAATACTTAAAAAAAAAAAAAATAAAAACATGCAAGTGAACATACAGATAGGTAAATCAATATTCCATCATTTTAAGGTTGGGATAAGACAAACTAATTTGGCGTAAAATATGAGGAAATCTAGTAACAAGCTAGGCTTGTAATTTTAGATGCCATTAAGAATAAGCAGTCTCTCACAGTATACATGTATATTAGAGATGATTTTAAGAAACCATTAAAAAAGAATAATAATAAAATGGGGAGAGGAGGGGTTTGTTTTCGTTTCCTTCCCCTATGCATCGGCTAATAAATCATGAATATCCCTTTGTGTATCGATTTTTTACTCCTCCACTCGTGTCTTTCATCTCCATAGAAGTAGTTTCGTCTTTGTATTTCCCTACCCATGCCCAAACAGAATGTTATAAACCTTTTGCAAGAAGATGCGTTTGCTTAAATAATTTTTACCCTGTGCACAAAGTCTTACGCTTTAATACATTGAATCCTCCTTCGTGTTACTAAGAAAAGCTTGTAGTAATAAAGACTGAAAATGGAGCATTCAACCTTAAGTTTAATGAAACTGAACACTGATTGTTTAAGAATGAACAATGACAAAGAGAGAGAGAGAGAGATTTAAATATGTGGTACCTTATTGCTACAATGAGGGCCAATGAATGAAATAAATCCCACTTCCAATCTAAATAGGCGTACTCTAATGATAAAACAATAAATCAATAGTACATTAATTTTACCAACCTTCCTAGAACATTGGGTCAAACTTTAGCCTATTGATGACGTTTACATTTAACATACACAGTCACATCCTGTCCAGTGATCAGTACCAAGTAATTTTTATTCTTATTTCTGTTTTTTTCCTTTTGCGCGATAGAAACCCACGAGTGTTTTCGAGAATGCGGTACAACGGGGCCGATGACGTGTCGATACACTTTCAACATCGAGTGGTATTCGACGATGTCAAGAGCTTGTTACGACTGTCCCTGTAATCAGACTGACTGTGGACGGGAACGATGCGTGGCTGCGGACGGTTTCCGCCGTCCTATAGCTGTCGCTAATCGGCAGTTGCCTGGTCCTGCTTTAGAGGTACACCTATGACGTCATTAATCACATTGTCATTTTCTTTGATACACCGTTTAGCAATGTTGTGGTATGACGAGGAAAAAAAAAATCTGATTCCATAATTTAGAGACAAATTAGGTATGTGGAATGACGGCTCATCTAGGTTCTATAGTGACTGATTTATCAACACTCATCAATTCCCAGCGCTCTGATATTTTGTCACTAATTATCCAATACAAAGTATACAATGAAAAAAGTTGTTTTAGGGTAAAAATGAATATATAATCATTAAGATAATTATGAAAGTTAGTACGACGATTATACGGCAAATCAATTGATTGAATATTAAAACCTTTTATTTATGCTAACTGTGCCATATTCGTAATTAATATAGTGAAATAATTTAGATGATATCTTTAAAGCCATAGTCACACTAGAGTGGAATCCGGTTGACGATCAGGACAACCGAAAAAACTGCATAAACAAACGCTGGCGATGCAACATCGAACACCTTTCACTGGTTGGCAACAAGTCGTCAGCCAATGAGCACCCTTACAAGACTGCCTTGTAGAAAATAATGGACTCAGTAGCTCAATGAATGCTGCCGTAAACCCTCTATGATCACAGGCAATGAACTGATTGTAGTTTTTGGGAATTGGCTGCCGCTCTAGTGTGACTTAGGCTTTAAACAAGTGAACTCTGTTACCCAATATAGGGAACCTAATGGCCCAACCTCACGAAAGACGTTCATCTTAACTCACAGTTTTAAACTGTAAGGTAAGATGGACATTTTTCGTGAATTAAAAAACTCCATAAGCACGGTAGTACGCGCGTGTCTTCATGTCCAATGGGCGGACTATAATATGCTTACATAAGCTTATCTACTCCTACTTTAGTCCACGTTGGAGGTTTAAACCATTTAAACCATGACCATGGGTTAAATACAACCTCCTTCCTGAATTCGAGCCCACGTGTTTGCTTTCTTAGTTACTATACTCGACAGGACGCAGAGGGCCTTTTAACTGAATATTATGTGATAAACTTATCTAATAATTGTGCCATGCCCTACAGGTTTGCAGGGGAGATCGTATTATCGTCGAAGTCCACAATGAACTCGACGACGGTGAAGGAGTCACTATCCACTGGCATGGTCTCCTACAGAGGGGCACACCGTACATGGATGGGGTTAACCTCATCACCCAGTGCCCGATCAGTGCCTTCTCTTCGTTCACCTATGACTTCATCGCTGACAGAGCTGGCACACATTGGTGGCATGGTCATTCAGGGTTCCAGAGGAGTGATGGTCTCTTTGGACCGTTTGTCGTTAGGGAGCCTGAAGAGGTATGGATTAATATGCGGTTATTTCTAGAATGCCGAAGTTAATTAATATCTATAAATCTATCCTTATTGCAAATGGTGTCTCAGGAGAATCTATGGGCATTGGCTCACAGGTGGCTCACATCTGGTTCTGTCGAATTCAATATTGCAGAGGGTTCAAATAAATATAGAGACATCGACAACTCTACGGTGTATCCATCCCATTCAGAGTCCCATTTTAATACAGAGATGTTCATCTGTGCTTCGGAGAAAAAGGAGATGTTGATAAACATATTAAATGACCATTGTGAAGGCGGATATGGAGGTTGTCGACTAGACATAGCCTATCACTGGTCGACCATAAACCATGTAAACCTATATTTGTATTCCATGGCTTTACTACACATTAAATCGGTTGATTTCGACAGATTGTACCTGAACCTGATGTAGTAAACAGAAAATATGATTTTGTAACTACAAATCGTTCCTTACCGATGTTGTTTGTAACTATAGGACAACCCACACAGCGCCCTCTACGACTACGATCTGCACGAGCATACTGTGATGATCAGCGACTGGACGCATAACACCGCGATTGAACTTTTTGTACTTGAACATCACGTTGATGAAATGATCAACCCGCAGTCTGTGCTAGTCAACGGCAAAGCACAACTTATTGGGTATACGGATCAGGTTGATGGTACTACACACGCCACTCCCAGGGAGGTCTTCGAAGTAGAAGAAGTAAGTCGAAAAGCCAAGGATATATACATGTATATATTTATTCCATAGATTTCTTTTTGACCCATACTCTAACAATTAAATTAATCAATGGATAACAGTTTGTCATCGAAAAGCTTTTTTTTTAACCTTAAATGACTGGAGATATTAACCTGTAGCCTGTATTAAAATGTAGCCTACCATTCTGCTGAGAATAATGAAAACATATGCTTGGAGAAAATACCTCCTTGGTGGTGGTGATAGGCTATGTCATACAAATTACAATTATAATCGGTAAAGACACTTACTAAATTTGTTGCTATTAATTAACAGAGCAAATGAAAATGACGACGCCTGATGGAAGTGAGAGTTTCTTGAAATAGGAAGGGTATCTATCAAGGCCCTTGCTTGGAAATGTCTCACATAATTAACGTCCATAATCAATGCTTTAGTGAGGAAAGCTTCTTTCCAGTTCTCCTTGATATTGACCTTAACATTGACCTTGACATTCACCTAGAGATCGACCTTGAGATTGAGCTTGCTTCATTTGTTTTCTTTTAGGGGAAACGCTACCGATTCCGGTTGATAAGCACTGCCACCAGTGGTGAATCGTTCAGGGTTTCTGTTGATAACCACACCCTGACTATCATTGCCAGTGATGGTGCCTACGTTCAGCCTGTAGAAGTCGATGCTCTTGTCATATACGGTGGAGAGAGGTAAGATTGTCCTAATAGGCAAAATATGATAGTAATTCACTCGCACAATGATTTGAATGAACCAACATCCATGTGTAAATACGCAGGTAAGGTTGATTATTCGACAGTATATCCTAACGTATGCCATCTGGTACTGACTCGTCATTTAAGTACAGAAAAGAAATGTTACGAAAAGACCCACTCGCTACCTGAATATTTGGTGATGGTTTCCCGAATACTGGTAGTAAACAGTTTTCAGAGGGGAAAAGGGATGCGAATCCCCGGTTCCCTCCTCGTGTGCTTATGTTCAAATATCTCAAAATTCTTGGTGGTGTATAGATATTTTAATATGTGATGACCAAAATGATTTTAACAAAAAGTTTGAGAAATCATTTTCTATGGAGACAAATCACAATACACCAAAAAAGAAAAAAAGAATTTCAAAAATGGAAATCATAGTTTCCAGTCCTTACAGTGTTTATTTAACTTAAATGTAAATTGTGTTATTCTTCACGGGATATATATATATATATATATATAATATACTAGCAGAAGCAGCCCGTGGACATCCACCGGCGCTAGCTGTGTTTATGATTAATCACCGTACCGTTAATTTGTCACAATAATCAAGTGAATAAATAAAAAAGTCGGATAAAGTTATTTTTTACCAACAAGTATTTACAACATGTGCATTGGCGGATCAGGGTGGGGGTACTTCCGGTCCGTGCCCTCCCAACCCCCCTTTTTGGAAGGAAAGTATGCATTTTGACCATGTACGATCCGCCCTTTTGTCGATTGTGCCCCCCCTTTTAGAATGAAAACCTTTTTTGCTTGTCAAAGAATTATGCAGGGACCCCCATAACCACCACTCCTGAGCGAATTTTGGAGGTCTGACGAAAAGAAAAATTGTCGCCACCTCTTATGCCACCTCTTATGCGACAACATGCAGTATACACCTCTTATGCGACAACCACCCAAATATGCGGTTAGGTAAACCCTAAACACTACCATAACCCTAACCCTACACTCCAAAGCCTACCCCCCCTTCCGCGGATCTCTTTATCATCTCTGAATTTGATATCCTTTTTCTTGATTTTTGCTTTTTTGGATACCATAAACGCGTCACCCGGGTTATGTGCTTCAGCGAGACATGCCCCCCCCCCCCAGCGACTACAGTGAACTCATAGTTACATACACACAAAACTGTGTATGTGAAGCCACAAAATAATGATGTAACTCTATATGCGTGAAACGTAGTATACACGCAGTAGGCTACATGTAGAACACAGTGCGCTGTGCGAACGAATTACACGCACGTGTATTGTAGCGCCATGTACATTGAAGCCATACATGCGACTATGGACTTGGAGTCTATGTTTGGAGTATACACGCTGTTCTAATTTGGCATACCTCCCCTTCACAGGTAAAGGGTATGGGTTGGCTGGGCATGAAGCTACAAACCCGCTTCATGGGTTGGCAGAATGATTAAGCCTACTCCCTGCGGAAATTCAATGTTTAAAAATGAATTTATGAAATATGGACGGGACGTCAGCCCTTAAGAAGTGCCTCCCACCACTCTAAGAACCATTCCCCACCCGTGGGTACCAAAAGGCGGGGACCGAAAGGGCCAGGGGAGGGGAGCCTATTTGATCCAAAAATGGAGCCCAAAATCTTTAGTGTATTATATTAATAGATATTAGGGGGTGGGGGTGCTGGACAATATTTGTTGACACATCATCCGATTTTTGCGATATGCCATCAAGGAGATGTGCCGACATAAACTGTTGAATAGGGAGAGGAAGGGAGGGGGAAGGGAGGGGGAAGGGGGATGTTCCATCCCTTCTAGCGACGGTCCTTTACTAATGTGAACCATGCATTTAAATATCAATCGGTTTAAATATCTTCTTTCTAAGATACGATGTTGTTATTAACGCCTCTCAATCTGGCGGAGGAAACTATTGGATGAAGATTAAAGAAGATCGAGGTGGTAGGGCGCAAAACCAGGGTCTGGCAATCATCAGGTACCGCGGTGCCCCAGAGTCCAACCCCACTGTTAGCCCCTCTGGAGAACGAGAGGGGGTAATATACCAGAAATGGAATTCCCCTGCTTCGGCTGACGTCATCACTGTCAACAAATTAGTCGCTGTAGGTATGTCGAAAAACATGCGATAATTCTGATATTCGAGTGATTTCAGTATAGATAAAAAGTAACATTGGTCGAATACAAAATGTATAATCTCCTATAAGCTTTATATCTTTGAATTTTACTTCGTGCGCATCCCATATATTTTGAAGTGTTACCTGAACAGGATGAATGCGGGAAACATACACGTACTGCATGTTTACGAAATAATCATTGTTTCCAAATAAGTTAATGGGAATATATTTTATGTCAAAACACTGTTCTTCTTCTATATTTGTTTACAGAGAATGCAACGTTACCTCAGGAAAATAAGCGTACTTTCTACATGACTACTGACTTCAATGAGGTAGGAAATGAATCATGATAAAAGTGTCAGGCATGAGGTGATCCGGGATTCTATGAAACAAAAGAGGGGCCCGAAAAATCTTGAACAAGCAACACGAAATGTTCTTGTGGAATTCAATTTTGGGTTTGTGAATACACCAGTGTAAGAAGGTACTTAAACAAATGGACGGGATGGCGGGCAGGGCACACAAAGTGCACTATTTGTTATCATTCTATAAACTTTCATTTACCATGAGTGCAAATTGAAACAACAGCAGACGTACCACTAGTACAAACGCCACAATAATAGGAACCAGTTAAAAGGATTTCGACTGAACATTACAAAAGCATTGTATTAAAACCCACTTCCGGTCTCAATTGGCTACCTGATATTCCCTTAATCAGCTATATGTAGTAACTGTATACTGGAAAATGCTAAATAGACCAGGGCTCCGTCTTATAAAGAGTTGAGATTGATTCGAATCGATTGTAACTTAAAATAAATCGCAACTACCCCTCCGATACCATTCACTTCTACTCCTCTGTTACTCTTCACAGTGGCGGATCCAGGATTTAGTAAACGGGGGACACACACCAAAAAAAAAAGGGTTTTTCCCTCCAAAATTCTCTGACAAGCAAAAAAAAAAAAAAAAATGGTCCTCAGTATTTTTGTGTCTCTCGGGACAAGGAAAAAAAAAAAAAAAGGTTCTTTTTTTGGCCGTGTGGGGGGGGGGGGGGCATGTGCCCCCTGGATCCGCCACTGCTTCACTTCTACTCCTTCGTCTCCCTTCACTTCTATTCATCCTTTACCCTTCCCTTCTACTCCCTCATGACCATCAGTTCTACTCATTCGTTACCCTTTACTTCTACTCCTCCGTCACCCTTCACTTCTACTCCTCCGTCACCCTTCACTTCTTCTCCTCCGTCACCCTTCACTTCTTCTCCTTTGTTACCCTTCACTTCTACTCCTCCGTCACCCTTCACTTCTACTCCTTCGTCACCCTTCACTTCTACTCCTTCGTCACCCTTCACTTCTACTCCTTCGTCACCCTTCACTTCTACTCCTTCGTCACCCTTCACTTCTACTCCTCTGTCACCCTTCACTTCTACTCCTCCGTCACCCTTCACTTCTACTCCTCCGTCACCCTTCACTTCTACTCCTTCGTCACCCTTCACTTCTACTCCTCCGTCACCCTTCACTTCTACTCCTTCGTCACCCTTCACTTCTACTCCTTCGTCACCCTTCACTTCTACTCCTCCGTCACCCTTCACTTCTACTCCTTCGCCACCCTTCACTTCTACTCCTTCGTCACCCTTCACTTCTACTCCTCCGTCACCCTTCACTTCTACTCCTCCGTCACCCTTCACTTCTTCTCCTTTGTCACCCTTCACTTCTACTCCTCCGTCACCCTTCACTTCTTCTCCTTCGTCACCCTTCACTTCTTCTCCTTCATTACCCTTCACTTCTTTTCCTTAGTCACCCTTGATTTTTTACTTCTTTCTCGCCCTTCATTCCTACTCCTCCATTACTTTTACATGTATTTTTATCACCTCTCCAGTCTTAAAATGGATTAAATAAATTATCTGTTAACAAGTTCTGTTTGTCCTTGCTTAGTATTGAAATTCTACTCCATCTCTCCCATCGAACCTTTATCCTCACCCTATCCCACGCCAGTTTCTCGACTTCCCCATTCATCTCGTATGTTCACCAACCTTTACATCTTGGTTTTGCATTTCAGTGTTTTTAAACCCCTCGTTCATAAGAACTCACTGTCTCTCCATCGAAACTTTTTACCGCTTCTTCTTCGTTAGCTGTAACGTCTTAAACTCATTTCCTCATTTCCTTAACAGTTTACTTCCCGTTTTCGTTCCTTCCTTGAATTGGTTGATATTGTTAGACTTTTACTTTATCTTCCCGTTTCTCTACAACTATCTGCCAGTTCCTCTTCGTTCATATTTCCCCGTCACCCTATGTGTTAAACCTTCTTCATCACTTAATACATGATATAATTCTTTTTAGTTCTTTTCGTCCACGACTACGTTGGCGTCGTAGATTGAACCCCTGTTTGCTTCCCCGTAATTTATACACTTTCACAATCAACCCTTCTCTACAGTTTGTCGACTTACGATATTGGGACGACGAATACAACCCACTGCTGAATGATCGTGCTTTTAAGCCCCCGAGTTACTCTCTGCTCTCCCAGTACAACGACCAGACTGATTCCGATGACCTCTGCTTTTTCGAAGATGAAGAGTTAAATCAGAAATGTACCACAGAGTTCTGCCGTTGTACCCAAGTTCTTCAGGTTGACCTGGATCAGGTAGGAATACTGAATATGGAGAAAGACTTCAGTCAGTTAGCCGAAACGAATACTCTACGAAATAAGCGCTTAAATTGGCATCCTAACCGGTACGATAGCAGCAACAGTAGCACACAAAGCACACATAACGATTGCATCATCTCATTTGAGACTGTCATTATGCTGCCCCTATATAAGAAAAACAAACAATTTCATTAAGAACTATCTAGTTAAGTATTTATTGGAAGATAGATTTAGATATGAAAAGCATGTTGTAGATTGCCAATGCCTTACTTTCCGACAAAATTTTGTTCTTATATTTCCAATGTTTGCATATTCCTTGCAGTAACTATAACAATGACAATTTTGAGGATAAATTATTGTTGCTCCGCCTTTAAAAGGTGGTAAACCAGTATACATTCATATTCATTTGATCGCAGAAAGGCAGCATTGCGCTCAAATCTTCATAATTATAGATGCTCTTTGATATTATTTTTTATGATATCCATTTTGATTGGTTGCTAAGTTCTGCTTTTAGTAGCATACGGCGACGAAATAAGCATTTTGTTTTCTTTTTCTTTTTTTTAATATCCGGTATTCCTCCTTTCCCCTTCTTTTCTTTTCTGTGGTCTTTTCTTCTTTAACCTTGACTTCGTTTCTCTACTTTGTGGTATTCCTTATCTATATATTTTCCTCTTGTTCCCCCAATCTCCTGCATTTCCTCTTTTTTTCTGTCGGTTTCTTTTCCCTTTCCTTACTTCTAATTGCTATTCTAGACGATTGAGATTGTAATAGTGGACGAGGGCAACCTGTATGAGGCTATACACCCTTTTCATCTCCATGGCTTCTCTTTCCGAGTCCTCGCTCAAGGGTACGGTGGTGACAACCTCGACGTCAGTGAAGTGATTGCAATGGATCGAAGTACGTATAAAACAGTTGAGGATTATGGGGGTGCTTCATAAATCTGTTCATAAAGTTACGCGTGACTTTACGAACGACTTGAATGTGAAGTGCCAGATAGGATGCCCAAAGTTTTTCATGATGTTTTAACAAAGTGTGACTGTATTTCCAATAACGTCGATTAAATTATGGCAAAAATATACTTTGCATTAAAAATATTTGTTACAATAAGAATGTTAATCTACATCTGCACAGTTCAACTTTAGTTGATGCAATTAAAAAATGACTGAACATCCCATTTGGCTTGTCATATTCAAGTCATTCGTAAAGTCTGCCATGCGTAACTTTACGTACAGCTTTATGAAACACCCCCAG
The DNA here is from genome assembly GCA_025617745.1 of Heliocidaris erythrogramma. Classification (NCBI taxonomy): domain Eukaryota; kingdom Metazoa; phylum Echinodermata; class Echinoidea; order Camarodonta; family Echinometridae; genus Heliocidaris; species Heliocidaris erythrogramma. The sequence continues at coordinate 13,411,601 of CM046854.1, read as the reverse complement.
GTGTAATTTTTTGATTATTTTAAACATGTTTAACTCTTTTGGTAGACCGATTGAACAAACGTGGTACTGCCACAGACAATGTTTGGCTCACATACATGATTGTATACCTGTAGCGTACATGCATGAAGGCAAAAAAGTGCCTCTATTTTGACTGGTGGAGTACATTAGATTCTCTTTATAGATCAAGTCATGCGTTTATGGAACACCCCTAGGATTGTCAAAAGGGGGAAGGGAATAAATATTTAAAACGTTTCAACTCCCACACGAAATTGGAGGGGTTCGGAAGGGGGTAATAAAACTCCATAGGGCTTAACAAGTATTGCGTAGTGATTGTAAGAATCGAAGGTGTCGACAAACTGAGACCCTCATTGTCTAACTTTGGGATACACGTATGAGTTTAGAACACAATATCTACATAAATTTCTTGTAGAAGAAGTGCAATAAAATGTATCTTAGATAGTGCTTTTAGGATTCACGCGACACCGATACATGAATCACTCAATACTGTGACTATCTCAAGGATGAGAATGCTTTGGAAATTTAAATCTACAGATAATGTTTTAAATGTATTACAGTCTCTAACTAACCGACAATCTGGAATTTCCGAAGGAGAGCCGTGTAGCCTACTTTTACTGGGGTAAACGTAATTTGTTATGCCTGACAAACAACCGAGATATATGTTGTCCTCTCATTCTTGATTGGTTTATGGCTTTAGAAAATCTCATTTTGGTCATTGACATTGACCAAAGTGGAGAGAGAGAAAAAACAACAACATGAGCTTACAAATGAATTGACTTCAAAATAGACATCTCTAAATGAAGAGGGAGCGAGATATCCTGATTAGTGTAGTCGGTGCTGGTAGGAAAGTACTACACAGCCTTCGCTTTTAATAGTTGTTTTAGTATTTCCTTTGTCCTTTAATTTCATACAGATGGAACGATCAAGAGGAACTTCAACAACCCGCCTGAGAAGGATACCGTGATCACCATGAACGCTGGCTATACCGTCATCCAGTTCGTTGCCGATAACCCTGGCTGGTGGTTCTTCCATTGTCACAACGAATTCCACCTTCACGTAAGCCCGCAAAGAAAAGTATAGGCAGGATAAACTTAACTGAATTGAATTTGTAAAACATATTCTTAATAACAACAACATATCGCATTAGTAGCAATATATGAAAAATCAAAATAACTTTTTCGATTGATAGAGTAAAATATGCTTTTGATAATCTTTCTTTATAATTTCGGTATTTTCTTCTCTTTGAAAACCTTAGACCGGTTTGGCTATCGTCGTTCGTGTCGGCTACCAGTCCGATCTCCCACCGGTGCCTGCCGACTTCCCAAAGTGTGGTACTTTCCAACCTTCCAACTCGACATCGCCATCATCACCGCCGCCACCGCAACCACCAAGGCCAACAAGCCCCCCACCAGATATGATGAAGTTTCCCTTATCTACCGTAGTCGCTCTAGCCGTCATTGTTGGCATCCTCGGTCTCCTTGTCATCATCCTCCTCTTCGTGGTTTGTCGACGTCAGGGCGCAACCACCTCCGCAACATCGACGAAGGAGGAGGAGATGAAGGGCCATGATGCACCGTGGGGTGACAAGATTAACTAAGTTTTTCGAATGTGATCATCTGACCATGAGGTCTATCTTGTTGGGCGGGTTTAGGCGTAACGAAAAAAAGATTATAAATGCTGGTGTATTCTGTAGTGGGCTGATTTATCATTTTTTAAAAAGTAATCTGCAGGTTCGTTAAACTATTCGATATTATATTCGTACGGTAGTTATATTTCTACATTTATGAAGAGATGAAAGCATCTCATTGACATAATGTAAGTGGGAGCAGAGGGGGCACTTGAGCAGAGGGCAGCATTTGAGGGGACACAAAAGAAAAACGCAAACAGAGAGAAAGAGAAAGGTGATAAAAGAGTCCCTATTATGACGAAATAAACCGCATTGTCATGTGTCTCCCTAATATCCGATCCAGTGGAATATATACAGCCATGGAAAAAATTATTAGACCAAGAATGGTCACTGATATAGGAAATAAAATATCATAAAAGCATGGTAAAATTGCATAAATTGCGTAAAATTGAATAAATCCCATTGTTATAGGTTCCCATAACAACAGTTTGTTTATGTACATATATATATATATATATATATATAAATTCATAATGTTCCACGTATTGGCATAGGCTATGATGATATCAAAATAAAGGATGACTGAAATGCATTGATTGCCAATTAGATTCATATATATACATGTGTATATATATATATATATATATATATATATATGAATGTAAAGATATGGCTGAGACAAAACATGACGGGCCGTCTTGGTAGGATAATTAAATAAATTAAATGAGCCAAGACTCAGGACGTAGCTGAATACCACGGATTTATTGGTGTCAAGCTTTCGGCTTACGCCTTCTTCAGGAGCTATACAACGAAAAACGATACCCACACGTACCTGCTACCATCCTCCTGTCATCCAAAGCACTCATTCAAAGGTATCACATACAGCCAGGCGCTACGTGTTAGGAGAATATGTGCAGACCTGACCACCACCTGAAGCAATTAGAACGGCACTTCAAGGAACGCAATTACAACGTCAACATAGTTAAGCAACAGATCGAACGCTCAGGTGACAAACCCATGATAGAGCTTCTGAAATATAAACACAAATCTACAACTTAACCCCAACAAAGTATACTTTCCTGTCACTTACCCCCCGTTACAGTTCCCGAATCATCCACAAACACCCTCCCCTTCTACACCAATCAGAAAAAATAAAGATCATCTTCCCCCAGGCCCCCACTACCTCCTTTCGTCGAGGGCGTATACTCAGAGACCTCCTTATACGGGCAAAAGACCCACCCCCCTCACCAGACAACAACAAAGTGAAGCCACCCTTGTCACAGGCTTCTCCAAATGCACGTCACCCAACACATCATGGAAACCAAAACATCATGGAAACATCATGGAAACCAAAGCATCATGGAAACATCATGGAAACCAACACATCTTGGAAACCAAAACATTTAGAAGTACAGTCACTGGACAAGAATTCATCATCAAATCAAATATCAATTGTAAATCTACTGGGGCAATCTACCTCATAACCTGTCCACAATGCCATAAACAGTACATCGGATAAACAGAAACAACAATATACACGAGATTTAATAACACGCGATCAGAAATCCGAAACCAACAAAAAACATGACCATGCACAGTTCATTTTATTTTCTCCTCACACACAGTAGAAAACGCTAAAATAATCGGGATAGAACTCATCAACAACAAATCATATGACACAATCTTACACAGAGAATCATACTGGATCAACAAACTGAAGACACTCCATCCGCATGGCATTAATGGCGACCAATAAATGAATGCCGATCGATATAGGTCATATAAGAAGGCACCCATATTACTATATGTACCCCCTCCCAATAATTACTACCCGCTATTTACAACATTGATTGAGTCTCATAGCAATGTGTATGTTGCATACATTGCTTTATATAAAATGTATTGCCATAGTTACTTGTGTGTATCATTTCCCTCGGTGAATCATTTTTGATTTTAAATATTCGTCATTACGTGATGAGCCCTTACTGTGTACTAACCCTATGATTATGTACCAGACTTATAGATCTACATTTACGTACTTTACCATTATCATTTCATTCGAATACCTAAAACTACAACTATTTCTTTGCACTGACTCTACTCGTGCACATGGGTTGTCATGAATGAAGGTGGCGCCACAATGACACGCATCAGTTAACTTGCTTTTGCGGTGGATCTGGTCACGTGATCCATCGCACAAGCAAGCAGAACCACAAACAACCTAACAGGTAATGATTTCAATTATATCAAACTTTATATTGATCATCACTATATCGATTTATATACAGATTATTGGTATTGGATATTAGTTATTGCCAGAATTATTGCTCATTAGTTTTCTTTTATGCATGTAGTAGTACATGTATTATCATTTTGTTCCATTTCGTTTCGTTTTTTGTTGTATAGCTCCTGAAGAAGGCGTAAACAAAAAGCTTGACACCAATAAATCCGTGGTATTCGGCTACGTCCTGAGTCTTGGCTCATTTCATTTACACACACACACACACATATATATATATATCTATATCTATGAGAAGGGGGGGGGGGGGGGGAGGTACGTAACTGCTTGGTTATTTCTTGTGTTTGCGTACCTCTACACACTGGACTATATAGCACCGGGAAACTACCATATTACTATAACTACCTCCCTTAGGACATTTACCTCCGGAACAACTATGCCATTAGATAAAGACGACAAAATTACCTCTCGGTCAACTTACATTTTCTTTCATTTTTTTCAAACGAACACATATTCACAGTTTTTAAGATTCAAGATTCAAAGTTTATTTCACTTCTCTTTTTGAAAACATGACAAGATATTCATTCAACAAATACTTGAATAAATGATAAGAATGAACTAGAAGAAAACAAAAATCAACATGGTAACAGCATAAGACTTGGGTATGCAGGGGATGTGAGGGATCAGCAAGAAGGCCATTGGCCTGTCTAGGCTGATCCCCTTTATACTGCTTATACATTATTAATGAAATATATGCAATGCATGCTAATTATCATAAAAGAGGTGATCAAATTGTGTTCTAACAACAATCAGACAAGTCGGCAAGTGCGCCACCTCTGTCGGCAAAAAAGGAGAGGGAAAAAGGGAAAGGGAAGAGAAAAGAGAAAAGGAAAAGGAGAAAAGAGAAAGGAGGAAAGGAAAAGGGAAGGAAAGCATAAGAGTGAAAAACTGGCCAATTTTCTGCGATTTTCTTTTATTATTATTTGTGTGTGTGGGGGGGGGGGGGGGGATTAGGCCGCAGCATTTAGGTGTGCAAATTTGGGTTTTACCCCCACCCCCTGTCTGTATTTCATTTCTTTCAAAGGCCAGGCCTGTACATTTTCTTGCCTGGTATCTGTAAGGCACCGTATGTGTTTTTCATATTTATAATATTAAGTGTATTCACGAATTCTCTGTAAAATACATTTCTATTCCGTTCGGTCGGTTGTATAACTCTTTTTAAATATCAATAAATAGTTTTCTACATTTGCATGAACTGATGTATCTCTTACATGAAATAGCTGATCAAAATGATAGTTATCTGTATGCATATATTCAATGTCTAAAGCTCAAGAGCAAACTATAAATTTTGTGCTCTCTATAGTATATATGTATATGTATAGACATTATGTATTATGTTCATCGACTGATTTTGTAAAATATTGGAACTATTGATTACAAGTATTCGACTAAAATGATTATAGTAGAGGAGTTGTGGTCTATTGGATAAGTCACCGGACTTTGGCCACAAAGTACAGGGTTCGAATCCCAGCCCGGCACTAACAAAGCAAGACATTAATCTACATCAGACACTCTCTAATGCAGGTACCTTGAAGCTTCAGCGCCTTCATTAGGGCAGCTAAGCTGACCCGGGGTAATAATACAAACTATTTTATAGCGCAAAGAGCCGTATATATATATATATTGGTCCATGGTTATATTCATACTACTTTGGAAGCGCATAGGGACGATATATCATAACGAGATATGCGCTTATTACTTTATATACATGTAAATTGTACTATTTGAACAGATGTTGAATGTTATCAAATTCAATGGAAGAAAATAAATGTTAATTTGAATTGAATTGAATTGAAATGAATGATGATTGATTGGTGAATTTGATAATGAACTCATATCGATTGACTGATTGCATAGAAATTATTAATTATTAATGACTGATTGACTGGTTGATTTAATATATGCAGTGTGGTTAGATGAGAGAAAGATTGGTTCTTCGAATAATGGACTGACTTTTTGGATTGGTTGAATTAATGATTGATCCCCATCTTTAAGGATAAAGTTGAGTTCTGTTCGATTACATTGTTAAAGAACCTGTCTCGAAACACTGGGAAGAGTTTATGATAAGAATTGGTATGTAATGTGAGATTTTGAATAATACAAATATTAAGAAATTGACTAATTCTTGCTGAAAGTCACATAAACTGGACAGGAATATGTGCATATGGGACTACAGTGAGGCATGAAGTCAAAACTTCTAAGCTATTTCTTGTCATATCTTAATATGATTGCATTTGAACAGCATTTAATGTAGGCGACATTTTCTTGTATGATATTCTCCCAAAGAGACATTAACCCTTTCAGGACAGGAATTATTTAAGGGCTAAATTGATCACATTTCGTTCTTCAAATTGGCAACATTAACATTTTTTTCTTTTAGTGCTACATGGTTCTAATAAGGTGTAATGTCTTTGAAAACAATATACAGGGCTACAAAGATTGTGGACAAGTTGAAATAAATTGTCAAGTTTGATAAAAAACAGTGATTTTGAAGCTCTCAATGTGTTGCCAATTTAAGAAATTAAAAGTTTTCATTTTTAATAATGCTGGGATCAAACGCAATATGTTCTTGCAAGAAAAATGGACATAGTATATGCAGAACTTTTGCTCTTTCCACTCATGTATCTGGTATATTTTTTAGAGCTCTGAATCAAAAGTTATTGAGCCAAATCACAAAATGTGTCTTGAAAGGGTTAAAGGAATGGGAAAGCTCATCAAGTGATTCCTCACCTTTACCAGAACTCAACAGCTATATCACTCAGACCTACCCCACACGTTTTCCTCATGAATGTTTATCTGCTCTAAGGTACATTTTTATATATTTTTATACAGTCAATATTTCACGTATCCCTAAATTCATCTTGTATTTCATTTTATATTATGACAGACTAACCAAGGCAGACAAATAATTTAATCACCATGTCGTTATCAAAGTCCAAGTGCTCTTTTCCTCAAACAAGTGTACACAATCCTTATCTGAGGAGGGGGGGGGGGGGGGGGGTGCGGCTTTCTCACTTTACCAAAAAAGGAACTGTTGCTAGTGTGCAAGTTGCAATTTATACATTTCGTATAGAATTTCGAATCTCAGCCCACAACAATAAATAATATCTGTCAAAAGAAATGTTCAATGGTTTTACTTCACCCTCATTCAATCCTGCGATACCAGGTCTCCAGGATCTAAAAATTCATTATTGACGAAACATAAAACCAGTGAATATGAGATACAATTTATTTATTTGCCTTCTTTCGTATACCCTGTTAGAAACAATTTAATTTCCTCTGTCTTGCAATTCTCATGGATTTCATCTTGAGTTACTTCAGGCTAATGTATACAGAAATGTACTCGAGAATGAAGAATCTCATTAATGCAAACACGACAAGTGAAAAGTATCTTTAATACCCTAAGATGGGAGACTACGTAATCCCCCGTCCCCATTATTCTGCTCAGATCAGTCACAAGGCTTCCTGGCTCACGCGCCGCCTCTCTCCTTTGGCAACAAATCACTGCCGCTTGTCGGGAACTAAGATTACCATAAATCAATATGCTTATGGTCGACACGTCCTAAATTTATTTAATAGTTTGCAAACAATGCACAGTTCGTCTACTAGACACAGTGCCTTTTTATTATCCCGTTATGGGTAACACAGTTGGGACGGTATAGTTGACGAATAGGAGTTATATTCACTTCAAGGATCTTTGAAAATAGCAATCATGGACGTCAAAATAGCAATAGCAGCGGGGTTGTTCATCCTCGCGTTTTTCCAGTTAGGTGAGTGCACTGTTTATCGTCTTATTCCAGCCATACGGACAGGCTTCTTGTCTACGCATTAAACAGGTGAAATACTTGTTGCAGTCAAAAAGGCCACTCTATGTATCAAATGCTGTATTTTTGTTTGGGCAATCACCTTACACACACATTTACCCACCCACAAACCTTTAAATAGCGATATATATAAAGAATAAATCAATCAGTAATATCCTCCACATCATGCCATATCTAGGCATATTACTGTTTTGATACAATACTTACCAAGCGGAAATTAAAAAATGAAAGGAACATCTGTTGTATGATGTTATGATCTAAGTCACCCAAACTGACAGCTGAATTTAGGATTTCTTGGCAGATTCATCCCTTATTAGTTTGTGTACAGTGCTTTAGATTTCGCTGTGATATACAATTTTAACAGCATCGTCTCAAGACGTTCCGGACGAAGCTGTGTATACTGAAGTCCAGAAGACACTAGTCGTTGGAATCACAGGCATTTTGAGATGCAGATTTAAAGGAGCTCCAAATGCGGTTTACTGGGAAAAGGGATCTGATCCAGACTATGCCCCATCTATAATGACCTGGAGTTACGGCAAAAAGTTCGGGCCAAGATATGAAGATGGTAGCTGTGACATAGATGAAAACTATTCTCTGATAATCAAAAACGTCACGAATACGGATACGGGACGCTACATCTGTTTGGTCTCGAACTACAATGGAATTCTGATATACAACTACACCGACGTGATAATAACAGGTACTCTATGTATATAGAAATGGTGTAAAGAATTTGGAACAAAACATATCTAACTGTTTTGAACAATTATAAAAAATGAGCTCTTGTAACTTGAAATAAGTTTCATTGATGACTGAAAGGGAAATGACACGTGTGACAAGTCCACCTGATTTAAAACACAATTTTCATTATTTTTCTGTAACAAATAGCATCACCATAGAGTGTGGAACATACGATGTATTTCCCCAAATAACCCTGCTGGCTGAAATGTTACAAATTTAGAAAAAAAATCAAACTTGTAAGTTGAACAGAATAAAAGTGTCAAAACATTCTTCCATGTGCCCAAAATATGAAGTACCTGTTGATGAATAACATCTATAAGCATGATAAATGGTTGATATTTGATTATTCCTCGCACTTTTTATAACAAAGCACTAAAAGACATTTACTTATAAAAATAAATCCTAAGGTAGAACTATTGGCAAAAACCTTCATCTCTTATTTCCTTATCATTTCTCTTTGCTGGATGGAAAAAAAAAACCAAAACAAAATCAAACAAAAACAAAAACAACAAAACTATATTAATAATCGCCACTCTGATATAGGAACACATCCCAGGTAGCAAGCCCATATGGGGATCATGTAGGCCCCATATGGGTTTGCATATGGGTCCCACATGGGAATGCCCATATGGGCCCCATAAGATTTTGCACCCAAGACCCATGTGGGTCCCATATGGACCATCCCAGATCGCCAATATGGGTTCGGCCTGGGGCCCATCTGGGTATAAATGTGGGCAATATGTGGGTAAAATATGGGCTATCCCATATGGGTATTATCTGTGGGTTCCCATATGGGTCCCACATGGGAATTCCCATACGGGCCCCATAAGATTTTGCACCCAAGGCCCATGTGGGTCCCATATGGGCCATCCCAGATGGCCAATATGGGTTCGGCCTGGGGCCCATCTGGGTATAAATGTGGGAAATATGTGGGTAAAATATGGGCTATCCCATATGGGTATTATCTGTGGGTTCCCATATGGGTCCCACATGGAAATGCCCATACGGGCCCCATAAGATTTTGCACCCAAGGCCCATGTGGGTCCCATATGGGCCATCCCAGATGGCCAATATGGGTTCGGCCTGGGGCCCATCTGGGTATAAATGTGGGCAATATGCGGGTAAAATATGGGCTATCCCATATGGGTATTATCTGTGGGTTCCCATATGGGTCCCACATGGAAATGCCCATATGGGCCCCATAAGATTTTGCACCCAAGACCCATGTGGGTCCCATATGGGCCTTCCCAGATGGCCAATATGGGTTCGGCCTGGGGCCCATCTGGGTAAAAATGTGGGCAATATGTGGGTAAAATATGGGCTATCCCATATGGGTATTATCTGTCGGCTACCATATGGGTTCCACATGGGAATGCCCATATGGGCCCCAAAAGAATTTGCACCCAAGGCCCATATGGGGCCCATAAAGGCCGTCCATATGGCTAATATGGGTTCAGCCTGGGGCCAATCTGGGTATAAATGTGGGCAATATGTTGGCAAATACTAGGCTATCCCATATGGGTCCTACCCTGGAATGCCCATATGGGGCCCCATAGTATTTTGCACACAAGGCCCATTGGGGACCCATATGGGCCATACCCGATGGCCCATATGAGTTTAATCTGGGGTCCATCTGGGTAATATATGGGAACAGTATGATTGATCCCATATATTGTGTTCCCCCATGGGCCCCCTCATGGGCCCGAAATAATTTAGCAACTGAGATTTACAATATGCCTATTTTGGTCTATTCATTCGATACAAGGGGACAACTCCTAAATCGGTTTTAAGGAAAGTCATGGGACACAAAGACTACTTGATCATGCAGTCATCATCAGCCTCTCACCACAGCTATGCCAGTACAAAAAACAACAACATTAAAATGAAAAATGGGGGTACTTGAAATATAAGTTGCCGGTGACCTGCCATGCAACCTGTGTACATACATGTATGTCACAAATAATGAGTATTGCCTGTGGAATTTTGTCTTGAAAACAGACCTGTTCGCGAGGTCAACAAATTTCTGAGCATGCCTATACATGAAGTACCCCCACCAAACTCATTCACGCTGACATGTATTCACTTATTGCTACATACCCAATAAATTTACTCCAGAGTAGTAATTAGATTATCAAAGTATATAAACATTTTTTATTATAAATATGCATCTATAAATGATATTTTCATCAAACAAGAATTTTACTTTTAAGTTGGGAATAGGCAACGACATACATGTATTTTATATTGATCTGCAAATATATTTTCACTTATTCGTACATGCCCATGAAATTTACTCCATAGCAGTAATTAGATTTCCATGAAGTACCCCATAAATCCCATTCATGCAATCATGTATTCACTTATTTCTACATAGTTTTACCCATTAAATAGTAAGTAATCATATTTCAAAGTAAACCTTTTTAATATAGGTTTTCCTGGTCAATTTCAAACTTTCTCCAATCAATTTAACGTTTCGAGCAATCAATTTCGCGCCAAATGCGATCGCGGTAACAAATCAGAATTCAAATTCGTCTTTGGCCGCTCAAAATCAACATCTCAGCGATCAAATTGCAAATTGCGCCAATCAATTTAAAACAATGAGCAATGGTATTCGTCAATCGTCATTCAAATTCGTTAATGAGCATGCATATTTGAAATAACTGCAATCAAATTAAGAATGTGAGGTTCGTATCAAGTAGAAAGTCAAAATGGGGAGGGTTTGGGGAACGCTTTATGTTAATACTTGGCCATGATGTTGTTATGCTCATTTGGCAAATAACCGCTTTTTCGCTCTCGCCTTTTTTCTAAGGGGCTGACTGGGGGGGGGGGGGGGGGGGGGGGGGGGGGGAGGGGGGCATGGCCCTCTTTTTCCCGCCTGGCTAAGCTGGGGGTGTATTTGTTTCATCGCCCCTCGCCATATTGCTTCTACACATGCAGCAGTGGGGTGTCTCACATCCAATATAATTTTGTTTGCTAATTTGATTCTTTCATATTTGAGTGTTTCATTGAACAATGAAAATCATATTCCAATTTTTTACAAATAATCCTAACCTAGCTAACCTATTCTTCGATTAAGAATAGCGACCTCTTCTTCGATTATGACAAGCGACCCTCCTCCCCGGTTATGAATAGCGACCCTCTTCTTTGATTATGAATAGCGACCCTCTTCTCCAATTATGAATAGCGACCCTCTGCTTCGATTATGAATAGCGACCCTCTTTTCCGATTATGAATAGCGACCCTCTTCTCCAATTATGAATAGCGACCCTCTTCTCCGATTTTGAATAGCGACCCTCTTCTTTGATTATGAATAGCGATCCTCTTTTCCGATTATGAATATGCCCCGGTTCTCCCCCAATCCACCGTAAACTAATTTTACGGTGGATTGGGGGAGAACCGGGGCATAGACCCCTTAAGAAATCAAAACACCATATCAAAAAAGAGATCAAATTTCTACCCAAATTTGACATGAAAAGAAGGAAAATGTTTCTGGTTATTTGCCAAATGAGCATAACAACACCAACGCCAAGTATTAACATAAAGCGTTCCCCAAACCCTCCCCATTTTGACTTTCTACTTGATACGAACCTCACATTCTTAATTTGATTGCAGTTATTTCAAATATGCATGCTCATTAACGAATTTGAATGACCGCAAAGACGGAATTGTTACGAATGGACGAATTTGAATGACGATTGACGAATACCATTGCTCATTGTTTTAAATTGATTGGCGCAATTTGCAATTTGATCGCTGAGATGTTGATTTTGAGCGGCCAAAGACGAATTTGAATTCTGATTTGTTACCGCGATCGCATTTCGGGCGAAATTGATTGCTCGAAACGTTAAATTGATTGGAGAAAGTTTGAAATTGACCGGGAAAACCTATATTAGACGTCACTACTGTGTAGTTGGTAAGGAATTAATCCAAGTCCCTCGAATAGGACTAAAAGATTTCTTTCCCCGGTTGCTTGCTTACAAACATACGCTAACTTGCTTTCTTAGCTGTCAGGTTAAATAAATTATCAATCAATTAACCACCATAATGTTCATCTTACAAAAAGAACTGGAGATTTTTCATTTTAAGCTTCGGGATATGCAACGACATACATTATTGAAGTGAAATAAGCTTAGGAGTCTACCATTCAAAATGATAATGGGATTTTGATGGAATCATTTCTCATACAATTCATTTTGTGACACATCACATGGTATTGGAAGTGTGTTTAGATACTGTAAGTACAATTTCTAAAGAACAGCCTTGGCAACACACTTAAAACAAACTTAAAAGAAAAACACATTGTGAAAATAATAAATAATGGAATATTGTATTGGTTAGGTAGTTTATATCACGGCTCCTTCTCACTATTGAAAAAATATGCATCTGTTCGGAAGGGTCGACTCCGGATTATAGCTTGCCACTACATGTGTCATGGTTAAGGCGATACCCCGAAACAATTTCACACTATCCATTTTTCGCCATTAGTTCCTTCATAACGTGCAGGCTAGTGGAGTTCAGTGTCAAGCCCCATGAGTTTAGAATGTTCTTTCAGAAATGCATGTATCTTATCACAAAGAGCTGAGTAAGTAATATTTTAATACCCAAAGGCCCAGTTGGCGAATTCATCAAATAACAGAACGGCGGTCAGAAGTAGAATGAATTGATATACAATAGACTTTCTCCTCCAGTTGTAATCTCTAGGCCTCCTTCACCATGCATACATTAAAGATGATTAATATGCAGTATTTGTTATTACAATCACATCATGCTATCCAAACGATAAGGTTAAACAATAGTTGTTTCCATCTGGCACTTCCTCATAATTATCCAAATTACTGGTCAACATCTAATGAAGCTGCGGTTTTTGTTCATCAGTTGATTGTGCATTCCCCCATAGTTGAGATGCATACACGACCAGGGCATGTTGAAAGGAGTTTTCCCGGCCTTCATAGTATTCATAGTAAACATTTCTTCAGTTCCGAATACTGCAAACATTTTCCTGCACGTACTACTTATGGTGCCACCTTAACAGCTTCATCCAGTTTGGATATAATCATGATATAATCTTAACACGTGCCAGAAGTCTTCTTCATTTTGTCCATCTAGAATATACGTTAATTTCTTTTTTTAGTTGTTACGTTACTGCTTATGCTGTTTCCTCGTACCGTTGTTGTTTTTCTCGTCTATTTGCTGGATCTGAAACGACAGAGTGAGATATTATGTACACGTAACAAATTTCACAAAAAAATATTACACTAGCATATTTACAATTATATTAAACTTTTGTAGTGAAATTTGCAAATATGCTACAATTTTTGATTACCAATGCAGATATTTTTTAAAAAGCAAATCTAAATGTTAGCTCGTTTTTCTCTCTCCTGCCCCTCCCCTTCTCTCTCTCACTCTCTCTATATACCACATATACGAGACATCATGCCGTTTCCATAAAATAAAAAAAATCAAAGAGAGTCGGGTCCCACCCCCCCCCCCAAAAAAAAAAGGAAAAAGGAAAAAAAGAAAACATATAGAAATATGGATAATACCTATTGACCTATGCAAAAGGAAATGACAAGAAATATAGCAGAAAATAAAATGGAATAAAGGTACAATACTGATACAGAAATAAGGGGAGGGGAGGGAAATAGAGTGCAAGAAAGGCAACTTTATAAAGATATCAAGATCATCTGTATATTTTGAGAATGGTAGTAATGACACATCAATTATTCATTTATGGCAGATGCTCCTCACATGAAACGAACAATAACATTATTATGACATAATAAACTATGACATTCATCTTGTCTTGAAATTGAAGCTGCATAATTATGTGCTCGATACACACTTGCCTAGTGAAATGATTTTGATTTCTTAGCCCATATACATGGAAAGCCAGACCACTTAGTTAAACCAAGGAGTTACCACACAACCCCATGGTTATAAACAGACCAGTAGGGAATGTAAACTATCACGCGGTGGGTGAACGATATGACCCAGGCATACTTCTTTCCTCTTGGGCCTTGCAACTTAAACAATGGGAGTATTAAGCTAAGGTAAACTGCACTATGAACATGGCGAACAAAGAAGCGGACAAAATATACAGCTCCTCATTGTACCTTCCACAATTGCCCTGGTAGACAAAAGAACATCCCTTCATTGCTATTATGTAAAAATATGTAGAACAGGTGTCACATGCATATCCACCTGTTCTGCTTATTTTACATAATAGTAATGAAGGGATGTTCTTTTGTCTACCAAAGCAATTGTTCATCGTGTTCATATAGTGCTGGTATCTCAACTGAATTAACATTTCTCTATCAATTCACTCATAATAATCCACAAAAGACAGTCATGGACCAGAAAATGTCACTGGATGGTACATCTCAGGCTATATTTTTATGTACTTTTAAATTAATAAACAATATCAAAGAGAAAATGGAATTTAGAAAGAAATGATAAGATATAAAAAGCAGCTTACCTTCAAAGAGTAGGGAGGTGGATGTGTAGTGCTTCCTTCGTAAGTAGTAGGAATGGAATGCCGTTTCCTCAAAAGGTGGCGCAGGTTTGAAAAGTGGACTCAACCATTTGTACTAGGGGTAAAAAGCACATGGGGGTTGGGAGGTGCTTTCATTTTCTCCTTTAAAGGAGAATTAACCCCTGATTACAAATTTACTTATATTGGAAGGTGTAATATATTCCTACTTATTGGCCTAAATCATTTTCTAATAAGATATCAGAAAAGGGTATAAATAAAGATATTCCAACACCCGGTATTGTCTCCTACTCATTTACATGGGGGCTGCCATTTTCTTGCTGATTTGGAGTTGTACATGAACCATTGAGAAATGTTCCAGTCAGGAAGATATTTTGAATCCAAATCCTAAATTGATTTTCTTCATTACCTAAAATCCCATATGTGACGAAAAATATAAAGTGGGTGTTTACATGTATTATAAAAATTATACAAGTCCATTATCCGAAAGCAGGTGAATGCATAGTTTGCCGCTATAGATGCTCAGGGAAGAAGCATCCATAAAATTTGAATTAATTTGCTCCGTCCCATACGTCCAGTATCGAGAAAATAGATTTCTATTAAGCGAATATCGATTTTCAACAGAAATCTATAAGGAAATCTTCAGTTTAAAAATAAATTGACATATCTATTCTATATTTTTAATCTCAAATGGGTTTTTAATTTTGAAAAAGGCAATTGAGCATTTGGATTAAGAAAATCTTCTTGTACACATAAACAAAATGGCAGCCCCCATGTGCTGCCAGCAGACGATACATATTGCTAGCAGATGGTAAATTTTGCTCAGAAAATCTTGATTCGTATCGATCTCGTATATTTTGACGCGAAGCCATATAGTCTAACAAGTAGGAATAAATAACACCTTTGAACACTATCGTCTTTATTTTTGAGCGTAATTCTCCTTTAAGCACTTCTCACATTCAATAGGTCTGCATAGATTAATAGAGTACCGAAGTGCTGACGTCATATTCGCTCGTCGTCCAGCCTACTACAAAGCCCGTGCTTGAGGTTCACCGCGAAATCAGTCAAGCAACGGGCTGGAGCAGGGCAAATTCAGTGTTTGGTGCCGGTGTGATCACCACGCCATTGTTCAGCACAAAATTGTTTAGAACCAGCAACCTTGACAACTTGGGCGGTAAGACGTCACACTTCGGTACTCTATTACCGTTTGATAAGTTAGGGCCAGTATAATGACAACAAAATATGAATTCAGTTTGCAAATGTGTACAATGTAGATCTTTAATAGTATGCTGATAATTTTTTTTGTCAGAAGTATGTACCCCTCAAGAATATGGGTTTACCCAGTTTATGATATACACATCTTACCCACATGGGTTCGCCCAGATCATTCCAATAATGATACCCACATTGGGGTTTACATATTTTAACATATGGGTTTGCCCAGGTCATTTCAAAATGACACCCATTTGGACTTTGGAATATCATACTCATATGGACTTGCCCAGCTTACTCCCATATGAAACACATATGGGCATTGACTTTTGTTTCCCCAGATGGGGTTGCCCAGCTTATTCCCCATGTGATATCCCTATGGGCATTCATATGTCTTTCCCCAGGGGTTTGCCCTGCTTATTCCCACATGATACCCATATGGGCATTTAGATATGTTTCCCAGATGGGTTTGCCCAGCATATTCCCATGTGATATCCATGTGAGCATTCATATGTCTTTCCCATATGGGTTTGGCCAGCTTACTTCCATTTATTATATGGGTATTGACATATATATCCCATTTGGGTTTGCCCAGCTAATTCCCACGTTATACCCATGTGGACATTTGCATGTCTTTCCCATATCGGTTTGCTCAGTTTATTCCCATGTAATATCCATATGTAATTATGAATACACGTAGCAAGAGGTCGAAAGAGAGCAAGGCAGGGAAATTTTTCCCACCATCAGGAGGAGCTAGCCCAGAAGGTCGCAAAAAGCAATTACCAACCCCTCGACGCCCATTTGTGGCTGATAGCGACACTGACCGCAAGGTCGCTGCCGAAAGAGGAATGGCGGCTGAGGCCCTTCCATCAGAAAAGGGGATGTTCATCAACTTTGACATCCATGAACATCTGCAAGATTTGCAGCGAGGAGAACAGGAGCACATGGGAGATCTAGTTGAGAGAGTTGTGAAGGCTACAGTGGAGGCAGCAATCCCAGCGATCATTAAAGCTGTGAAAGATGTGTGCCTAGCTGGAGTGAAGGAGGAAGTCAATCCCCATCTCCTCCGCTTGCAATACAAGACTGACCAGCTCGAGCAACTAAGCAGGAGAGATAACCTCCGAATCACTGGCATTACAGAGGAGGAATCTGAGGAAGAATCGGAGGAGCTACTTGCCAGTAAAATTTGCAAAGTGGCAGAACAGGCTGGTGTGGATCTAAAGGGGGTGGACATTTCATCGTGTAATCGCCTTGGAAGGAAGTCTGCCGGCAAACCTCGGCAGACTTTTGTTCGTCTTACCACCAGAAGGCAGAGAGATCGTTTCTATGACTCTCGTCAAGCTAAAAGGAAAAGATGGATGTCAGGGGGTCTTCGTAAATGAAGATCTCACCCCGATGAGATATGCAGTTCTGAGGGCTGCAAAAAGCTCTGCATTAGTGAAACGTGTATCGACGAAAAAACGGCAACATAGTATGCAAGATGACGGATGACGAATATGTAACCATGTCCTCACCAGATGACCTCTTTGAAGTTGGCGTCGACAACATTAATTACAATGACTTCAAACTGCATTTCATGAAATAATGTACCATTCCACCTCCCCGTGTGGAGCGTTTTTTAAAGCGTCCTTAAAATGTATAATACACATTTTTATCATAAATTGACCCCAAATTCATTCGATAATGTTCTTAAATTTGATAGAACGAATTCCTTAAAGTTATCTGACATTAATGTTCGATCTTTGTCCAAAAATTTTGAAGCTTTTAAATTATTGTTTGAAGATTGTATTCATACAAGGTTTGATGTTATTGGTATGTCTGAGGTATGGAATGTGACCAACAAGTCAATATTCGCTATAGAAGGATATTCTCTTGAAGTAAATTGTCGCCACAGCGATTCAAGAGGAGGGGAGTTGGAGCATACGTCAGTACATTACTAAAGTACAGGTGTTTGGAATATAGCATTAATCATGGAGAATCCCTTTGGTTAGAAATCAATATTACAGATGATATAAAAGTTACAGTTGGGATAATCTATAGAAAACCTAATACTAATGTGAAGGAATTTCAAGATGGTTTGTTGAGTGTGTTAGAAAAATGTAAAGTAGATCAACGTAAGTGTGCTCTTCTGGGCGACTTCAATATTAATTCTTTGGGTGAAGATGACACTGTCGAGGAGTTTCTCACATCATTACAATGCATAGGATTGGATCAATTGATTCAATCACCAACAAGGGTAACAAAAGATTCCTCTACATTATTAGATCACATATATTCAAATATCAACACATCTGAAATTCACTCAGGTATAATACAATCGGATGTGTCTGATCATTTCCCAGTTTTTGCAATTTTCAAGAACATATCGAAAGGGAAGTCTAATAAAAAAGTAATTCGGTATAGATGTTACAAAAGATATGATATAGAAACTTTCAAAGAAGATCTTGGTGCTTTTAACTGGGTAACAGTATTTAAATCAAATGATATCAACACAGCTTATTCTAATTTTTGCATTTCTTTCTCGAACATATGTAATAAACATGCACCGTTGGTTACTAAGCAGTTAGGAAAGAGAAAGGCTGCTAAGAAGCCATGGATATCTCGAGGGATCATGAAATCGATTCGTGTAAAACACACAATGTATGTCAAAGTTATTAAATCAGATCATCGTCAGGATCTTGTGGAAAAATACAAAAAGTATAGAAATGTACTGACCACTATACTAAAAAATGCGAAAAGGAATTACTACTGCAATTTGTTAAATAATAAGAAGAATGATACAAATAAGACATGGGCTATAATCAATGAGTTGTTAGCTGGTAAAAATAGATCAGGTGGAAGTGTTGATGTGGACAGACTTGTCAAGCAGGTTCATGGAAAATGTGAGCAACTGACATCTGTGTCTGATATTGTTAATGAATTTAATGACTTCTTTTTGAACATTGGACCAAATTTAGCTGTAGAATTTCCGAATGGAGCTACAGCATATGATGAATATTTGGGACGGAATACTGAGCCTTCTTTATTTTGGAAACCAATAACTGCGGTCGAAGTTAGAACTCAATTATTGTTACTAGATACAAAAAAAACTTGTGGTCACGATAATATTCCAGCAAAATTAATTAAAGATAGTGCTCCTTATATATCACATCCACTGGCATATATTTTTAACTTATCATTAGAGACTGGCAAGGTTCCGGATGAAATGAAAATTGCAAAGGTTACTCCCCTTCATAAAAAAGGCTCGAGAGAGGATCCAGGTAACTATAGACCCATATCGGTTCTACCTGTCTTAGGTAAAATATTTGAAAAATTAATCAATATCAGATTAATACAGTTTTTAGAAACAAATGATGCTTTCTATTACCATCAGTACGGTTTTCGGAAGAAATATAGTACCAAATTGTCATTAATCAATTTGATAAATGCAACTTTGAAGTCTATAGATGAGGGGAAAGTTACCCTTGGTGTTTTCATTGATTTTAAGAAAGCTTTCGACACCATTAATCATGATATACTTTTAGGTAAACTCTCCAATTACGGCATTCGAGGGGTGCCACATGAATTGTTAAAGAACTATCTTATTAACAGATTTCAGTTTGTTCAATGTGGACAAACATTATCCAAAAAGAAAGAGATAAAATGTGGTGTTCCACAAGGATCAGTACTAGGGCCAACTTTATTTTTGATCTACATAAATGATTTGCCTTCAGTAACTGAGTATTTCAATTTTCGGTTGTTTGCCGACGATTCAAACCTGTTCCATACTTTTCCAGCTGACCAGGTCGAAATTGATGCAGATGAAGTGAATGACAACATACAGAAGATACGAAACTGGTGCATGGCCAATAAACTTACAATAAACTCAATGAAAACTAATTTCATGCTAATAAGTAGCAGGCGGAAAAAAATAGGTATGAATGGTAAATTGAAAATAGCTGGTGAGGAAATCAAAGAAGTTGATGTTGCCACTTTTGTTGGAATCAACATTGATAAACATCTGTCTTGGAATAATCACATTCGTTTTGTAAATCAGTGCATAAGAAAGTAAGTTGGAGTGATATTTAGGTTGCGACATTTTGTACCCAGGCGCACTTTAATACTGCTATATAAAGCCTTTATACAACCACACATTACCTACGGAATAGAAGTGTGGGGAAGCACTTATAAGACTAGCCTAAGAAGCATATTGTATTCACAGAAAATGGCGGTCCGTGCTATAACATTCAGTGAATGGAGAACTCATACGACTCCTTTGTTCCAAAGTCTGCGAATCCTTAATGTATATGATTTGCATGACTTTTAAATTTCTACTTTCATGTTTGATTTGTATAATAACAACTTGCCTCATACTTTAGTAAATTACTGTGACACTATACAGCATAGGTACTCCACAAGGCAAAAGGAAAGTGGACAGTTGCGTCTACCAAAATTCAGAACGACGCAAGGTCAATTTTCATTGTCTTTCATTGGTAGTGAATTTTGGAATAGATTACCTTTTAAAATCAAATTAACCAGGTCTAGAAGTAGGTTTCGGAATTCTGTTACGACATACTTGCTGAGTAAATCATAAGTGAAAACGTTTATGTAAATAGTCTGTATATGTACAAGAAATGTATTTAACATCATTACTTTCTACTTTTTGTACTTCATTTTAAACTATTATTATTTTTAATTTGGGTATTAATTGAACTTTACCAAAATACTTTTTGTTGTTGTGGGTCAGGCTCGGCTAGCACATGTGCTATTATCTGGCCCCTTTTACCAACCAATGCTTTTCTTCATTTATATGTAAATATCATTGTATGTAAAAAAAATGTATTGTAATTAAATGTTGTTGGTGGTAAATAAATCAAATCAAATCAAATATGCGCATTTACATGTCATTTCCATATCGGTTTGCCCAGCATATTCCCATATGATACCCATATGGGTATTTACAGTTGTTTCCCTAAATGGGGTTGCCCAGCTTATTCCCATGTGATATCCATGTGGCATTCATATGTCTTTCCCATACGGGTTTGGCCAGCTTACTCCCATTTATTACCCATATGGGTATTGACATATATATCCCAGACGGGTTTGCCTAGCTTACTCCTATAAAGTACCCATATGGGCATTTACATGTCTTTCCCATTTGGGTTTGCCCAGTTTATTCCCATGTAATACCCATATGGGAATTTACATGTCATTCCCATATCGGTTTGCCCAGCATATTCCCATATGATACCCATATGGGTATTTACAGTTGTTTCCCTAGATGGGGTTGCCAAGCTTATTCCCATGTGATATCCATGTGGGCATTCATATGTCTTTCCCATATGGGTTTGGCCAGCTTACTCCCATTTATTACCCATATGGGTATTGACATATATATCCCAGACGGGTTTGCCTAGCTTACTCCCATAAAGTACCCATATGGGCATTTACATGTCTTTCCCATTTGGGTTTGCCCAGTTTATTCCCATGTAATACCCATATGGGCATTTACATGTCATTCCCATATCGGTTTGCCCAGTTTATTTCCATGTAATACCCATATGTGCATTTACATGTCATTCCCATATCGGTTTGCCCATTTTATTCCCATATGATACCCATTTGGGCAAATATATATGTTTCCCAGATGGGTTTGCCCAGCTTACTCCCATGTGATACCCATATGGGCATTTACATGTCTTTCCCATTTGAGTTTGCCCAGCATATTCCCGTATGATTCCCATGTGGACATTTGCATGTCTTTCCCATATTGGTTTGCCCAGTTTATTCCCATGTAATACCCATATGGGCATTTACATGTCATTCCCATATCGGTTTGCCCAGTTTATTTCCATGTAATACCCATATGTGCATTTACATGTCATTCCCATATCGGTTTGCCCATTTTATTCCCATATGATACCCATTTGGGCAAATATATATGTTTCCCAGATGGGTTTGCCCAGCTTACTCCCATGTGATACCCATTTGGGCAAATATATATGTTTCCCAGATGGGTTTGCCCAGCTTACTCCCATGTGATACCCATATGGGCATTTACATGTCTTTCCCATTTGGGTTTGCCCAGCATATTCCCATATGATACCCATATGGGCATTTACATGTCATTCCCATGTCGGTTTGCCCAGTTTATTCCCATGTTATACCCATATGGGCATTTACATGTCTTTCCCATTTGAGTTTGCCCAGCATATTCCCGTATGATTCCCATGTAGACATTTGCATGTCTTTCCCATATTGGTTTGCCCAGTTTATTCCCATGTAATACCCATATGGGCATTTACATGTCATTCCCATATCGGTTTGCCCAGTTTATTTCCATGTAATACCCATATGTGCATTTACATGTCATTCCCATATCGGTTTGCCCAGTTTATTCCCATATGATACCCATTTGGGCAAATATATATGTTTCCCAGGTGGGTTTGCCCAGCTTATTCCCATATGATACCCATTTGGGCAAATATATATGTTTCCCAGATGGGTTTTCCCAGCTTATTCCCATATGATACCCATTTGGGCAAATATATATGTTTCCCAGATGGGTTTGCCCAGCTTACTCCGATGTGATACCCATATGGGCATTTATATGTCTTTCCCATTTGGGTTTGCCCAGCATATTCCCATATGATACCCATATGGGCATTTACATGTCATTCCCATATCGGTTTGCCCAGTTTATTCCCATTTTATACCCATATGGGCATTTACATGCCATTCCCATATCGGTTTGCCCATTTTATTCCCATATGATACCCATATGGGCAAATATATATGTTTCCCAGGTGGGTTTGCCCAGCTTATTCCCATATGATACCCATGTGGGCAAATATATATGTTTCCCAGATGGGTTTGCCCAGCTTATTCCCATATGATACCCATTTGGGCAAATATATATGTTTCCCAGATGGGTTTTCCCAGCTTATTCCCATATGATACCCATTTGGGCAAATATATATGTTTCCCAGATGGGTTTGCCCAGCTTACTCCCATGTGATACCCATATGGGCATTTATATGTCTTTCCCATTTGGGTTTGCCCAGCATATTCCCATATGATACCCATATGGGCATTTACATGTCATTCCCATATCGGTTTGCCCAGTTTATTCCCATTTTATACCCATATGGGCATTTACATGCCATTCCCATATCGGTTTGCCCATTTTATTCCCATATGATACCCATATGGGCAAATATATATGTTTCCCAGGTGGGTTTGCCCAGCTTATTCCCATATGATACCCATGTGGGCAAATATATATGTTTCCCAGATGGGTTTGCCCAGCTTACTCCGATGTGATACCCATTTGGGCATTTACATGTCTTTCCCATATGGTTTTTGCCCAGCTTATTCCCACATTATACCTATTTGGGTAAATATATATGTTTCCCAGATGGTTTTGCCCAGCTTATTCCCATATGATACCCATTTGGGCAAATATATATGTTTCCCAGATAGGTTTGCCCAGCTTATTCCCATATGATACCCATATGGGCATTTACAAATGTTTTCCCATATGGGTTTGCCCAGCTTATTCCCACATGATATCCATATGGGCATTTACATAATATTCTGTTTCCCAGATGGTTTTGCCCAGCTTATTCCCATATGATACCCATATGTGCATTTGAATATGTTTCACAGATGGGTTTGCCCAGCTTATTCCCATATGATACCCATATGGGCATTTACAGATGTTTCCCAGATGGGTTTGCCCAGCTTATTCCCATATGATACCCATATGGGCATTTACATGTCATTCCCATATGGGTTTTCCCAGTCTTTTCCCATATGGTTCCCATATGGGCTGGCCCAATTAGATCTCAAAATGGGTTAACCCATATGGGTCCCACAAGGGATACATATGGGATTTATATGGGTTCCCTTTTGCCCAGATGGCCCAGATGGCCCGGATGACGCCCATATGGATCCCACATGGGCCTGTTACCTGGGATATTTTTTAAATATGAAATGACGGCCCAAGTCACCGTTATACAATCAACCATTAAAAACTATTTAGGCCCCTTCTTCATCGTTGAATGATTTATCATTCATTAGGTTGTCTACTATTACATCTCTTTTGTAACCAATAGATAAAGTGCTAAAAACAAGATCAGTTGTTTCCCTGAAGAAGGGATCCAATGGCATTCTGCCATGTAAGGTTTTCATCCCACCTAAAGAAGTTTCTTGGAAGAAAGGAATATCGCATTCAGCAGCCAATACCATTATTACCATCGACATGTACACTGACATCGGAAAGAAGACTGGGCCCGGCTTCGAGAATACGTCGAATGATATTTCCGAAGATTTTTCATTAATTATCAAGGACGCAAGAATTCGTGATGAAGGTTCCTACTTCTGCGAGGTGATTGATCTTGACAATGGCATCCCTTTCTGGGATAGTACAGTTGCCACTGTACTGGGTAAGTGGCGCATGGAAGATTTTGTATGATTCTGTTATTTACGTATCCTAGAAAAGTAGTGCATCAGAGTGTGCAATTTAACAATCTTCTTTTCTTAGATCAATGGGTTATTTCTGCAGGAATTATGTAACTTCCATGGGCTGCAGAACCTGGGGGGGGGGGGGGGGGGAGTGCAGTCCCCACCCCCACACACTTTTCTGAGTAGACATGTTTCATAAAATTTCCGAAAAGGCGTTGGAAATTATCATTATTCAAGTGAAATATAGTCCGCTCCTACTTTCAAAGGTGCTCCGCAGCCACTTACTTTTTTAATTGTAAGTCCGTATTTTCGAGAGCACATGCCTAGATTCTATCTAAGCCTGATATAATACACATATATCTAATAGTCAATAGATTGTGAAGGTCAGGTGAGGTCATAGTTGGCAAATCAGATGATTAAATTGTTTCTATGAGTTATGTATGTAGGCATTTTATCACATACTTATTTTTTTTTCTTGTATAGCTGAACCCCTTAACCGATATCCATGTACAGAACAATGTCCCCGAGACCAACATTGCCCATCTTTCTGCTCTCTTCGTACGAGTTCACCGGTCACTATAACATGCAGTATCTTCGGATATTATCCCGACATCACACTGACCTTCTTGAGTGAAACAGAGAAAATAGTTTCCTCAACATTAGTTGAATGGACTAACGAAGATGGAACAAAGAGCAAGAACATAAGCACCGGTGCCACAGTAGGCAGTTGGTATTACGAATGTGTTGCATCGAATGTGCCTGGTACAACGGGTAGCACATCATCTCTAATTCATGTGTTGGTTGAAGAAAGCACTGGATATTCCAACAGTGCTGTTACAATCGCTGTCCGTACGTATTTCACCATAACGTTGATTAAAAGTGTGTTAATGTAGCTCACACATGATGAATACGAAGCATCAAACCTTAATCCCTATGCTGAAGTATCAAACCAATAAATGAGTAAATCGTCTACAAGGTAAATTGTTGACCCACTTAGTGAAATATGTCAAAAGATTAAGAGTACGCAATAGGGGAGGTAAGAAAGAGAAAGAAAAAGAGAGACTGAGGTTTAAAGAGAAGCAAAATATGAGGGGCATAGAAAGAGAGAGAGAGAGAGAGAGAGAGGGGGGGGGGGGGGTAAAGAAAACCGATGGATTTCATGATCAGTCTTCTGGCGAGAGGAAGGCGAAATTAATATAATATTAATCTGACTATTAGAATTCTTAACCTTAGCATTTATTTGAAAAAAAATCCAATAAACTTTGAAGCTTTTCAAACTATTTAACGTATTCCTTCTTATGTCCTACAGCTGTAATAATCGTTGTTTTGATATGCTGCACAGTAATATCCATCTGCTTGTGGAGAAGGAGATCTCTAAAACGTACGTATTCGGTTTCTGCTCCACAATGCCAATAGAACAATTATAGAGTGCCGAAGTACTGACTTCATATTCGCTCGTCGTCCATGAGACTGGTTCCAAACAACAGAGCCCGCGCATGAGGTTCACCCCGAAGTTATTAAAGCAACGGGCTGGAGCAGGGCAATTTCAGTGTTTGGCGCTGATGATCACCACAAAATTGTTTGGAACCAGCAACCTTGACAACTTGGCAGGTATGACGTCACTCTATGACGGTACTCTATTGTGCTTAAAATCAGGAGAGATGATTTCATCTTCATTTTTTTTGGTGGTAAATAATTGTATTTGTGTATGGTATGTCATTACAAAACTTTAGTGGTTTCTCATTTATGAAATCTATTACTTAATTGAAAACGTGAAAGGAATTATAGTCAAGGTGGTTTTCCAAAAATTATATTTATGGATTTGCTGATGTGTAGTTTTGTAACTTATAATGTGTTGTATTATTAAATGTAGGTATGTATTATTTATGTTCGTCTATAACGTAACCATGTAAATGCAACAAATTTCCATGAAAATGGACAATGAAATGAATAAATGAACATATATGAACATATGATTATTTTTTTGTATGAAATAGTGATTTTATTATCTATGTATATGTATTATTTTTCTAAAACAAACGGTATCAGCCTTCCTTCGGGTAGCATGTTTTTTTTTGTTATTGATAAACCATTTCAATTTCAATTTTAACAATCAATTTAACATTTGAGAGCTTTTTCACAACCTTATCTTGTATAACCTATGTTGGGGCATACATATATCCTCGAAATTTATTTGAGAATACTCTTTTCAATACAATGTACAGGTAAAGACAATATTGAGTCAAAGACTGAGGAAAACAAGCAAGGTGAGGATGAAATTAACTACGTGTGAATACGAATAAGGGTTGAAGGAATCAAAACATTTTGATTCTGTGATTGTTCTCTTATTATGAAAATTAATGCTATGCATATACATGTACATGTACTATACATATGCCTGAAACTTGATCTCGTGTGCTGTCAGTCTCGTGAACCGTCTGAAAAGCATCTAAAAGGCCAGGGAGACAAAAAAAGGACGCTGTCATAGACCATAAGTTTTATGAACCCTATGAAGCGTGACAATAATAATAATAATAATATTGGATATTTATATAGCGCTCATATCCACCATGAATGGTGCTCAAGGCGCTCCAATATTACCCCGGCTCTAGCTAGGCTACCGATTTCGGTGTTCGCAGCCTTCAAGGAATTAATTCCTGTCGGTACCCATTTAACACCTGGGTGGAGAGTGGCAAATGTAGATTAATGTCTTGCCAAAGAACAGTAGTGCCGGGCCGGGGTTCGAACCCACGACCTTCCCATCTTCAGTCCAGTGTTTAAAACACTCGACTACGACACCTCTACAAAACTGGTGATGTCTGCAAGATGTAAGTTGGCGCACGCCACACTCCGCGCTCCGACAAAAGGCCCCAAGAAATTCAGAGGCTTGCAAGGTTGAGCCCCTTTCCTCATTATTTCACATTTAGTAGAATATGATAATGGTCTTTAATTGAACGTGTCAGATAATGTAAAGTAAATGTGTCAATGTTTCAAGAATATAAGGAAAGAGTATTCTATTTTTAATTTCAGAGATGGAACCCCTAAACTATCCTAGAAGGCCAGTTTCATACGCCGAACTCTGGAAAATTGTGATCTACGCTAGAAAAAACAATCTTCGTGAAAATTTATTGGAAGTTTTGAAGGCTCTCAACCCTTACGAGGTCACCACAGAACAACTGTTGTCTGATGAAGACTACTACAGGGAATTATGTAGATATAAATTCAGCACAAAGTCAGATCATCTTGAACAAGCAAAGAACATATTCAATGCCTGTAGAGAGGCTGATTTGAAGGAGGTCCAACAGCATTTGGAAGGTTTAAAGCACTAGTTCCATTATGTAGAATAATGATTGCTCTAAGATTGCTTTATAATGTTCCCCTTGCCTATACGATGATTATTTTTTTGGGTAAATTTTGCATTTCTTGCTCCTGAAATTAAATATCACCTATCTGATTTCAAGATCACTTGCCTAGATGTCGGGCATAATGAAGTCAAAATTAAGCTATTTGCTACTTTGAAAATTTCTCGAACACATCTTTGTTTATTGAAGAACCTTTGGGGTTATCTTCCTGCGCCACAGCCTGCCCCCAACCCAAAACGGAAAACAGTCAAGGGCAAAATGATGATTTAGTGACACGTTCAAGCATGTTTAAAAAGAGAATGATAAATGTAGACGGAACCAGTAGCGATTTCTAATTAAGGACGATCTGGGACGTCCTTGGTCTAAAAATTTGACATATGCATGGAAGTTGATCGATATAAAACCCTCGTAAATTCTTATTAAAACATAATTAAGAAACTGCTTGTTTTGTCGAATCAGAATTAATTTAAAACGGATATATTTTGGTTGTTTTTCCTTTATAAACAGATTACTTAAAATGTCAACTTAAAGTGACGGATGACGACCTGGAGCACATTCTTTGGCAGATTCATTCTAAAGAACAGATTCGAAAGCTTCTTCAAGAGCTTGGAATTCAATCCACACGAGAGGCAGAGGTAAAATATAAAGGGAAGAGGGCTATTATCGACGAATTCCTTACCGTCTTGAAAACATGGAGAGACGAAAACAGTGAAGTAAATCAAGTCGTGAAGTTGAGTTTAGCACTTGAGAAGATCGAGAACGACCCAGGCGACCATGCCGACCAAGCCTTCTTTATTGGTAAGACTTTTTTTTTGGTTCACGACAAGATAATTTCCACCGCTTTTGTATCGAAAATATATTATGCTAAAAGACTTCCTTTATATTATCATTTTAATACCTCTCTTATTGACCACGCACTTTCGCACCGTCATGCAACGGGCCCCAGATGACAAAGGCGTATAGGTGCGGGGCGCTGCAGCCCCTGATCATTTCTTATATATTTCATTCTTTTATCTTATTGTGCATTTTAATGTTGGAAAGCACTTAAAAAAAAAAAAAAAAAAGAAACAGGATGATATTGATAAATGAGCCCGTACTTCTATGATGAAAATTCTCTATAATTCTGGATATGATTTGCAATAAATATAAGCTCATAATCTATATTATTATAAATATCTGCATTTATAATTATCAGGATTTACAGCGATATAAAGTTATATCAAGACAACATATGGGATATAAACTGATTTAAGAGTCTTGCAATGTCTTTGTCGTATCTAGTACCAGATTCCCAGAAGAAGGGTACCCTAAGTGAGTTTGAAATGAAGGCGTTTGTTCGTAAGGCATCAGGAAGACATTGCCAAGATCTCGTCCATTCTTTGCAACCTGAGAAGATATCCCTACTCGACAAGATCATTGAAGAAAATAAGATGGCTCTTTTTGATACTCAGCGTATGATCGAGGAATGGTGGGATAAACAATACTGCAGTAATTTCCAAAAGAGATCCCGGCTTCAACATGCTGCTAACATAGCCAGGGGAAAAGGTGCAATTGAATATATTTTTTTCTATCCCTCTTTCGAGTTATTTTTATTACAATATATATTATTTAACAACATTACATGGATCTGTTAAGTGTATTTACAAAACTAATTAAATGATGAAAAACAACAACAATATATAAATAGGATAGCGAAACGGGGAAACAGTTAAAAACTAGAACAGATACATATCGGGATTCTTTAGTACCTCTTTTTGGTTTTTGTACTGCCATGCAATTAACATAAAACATGACATAATTTTTGAATGCCAATCAAAATTACTGACTGTTAAAGGATTTACTTCTAAACTGATTAAGCATATACAACTTGTAAAGTCAATACTGAGCACAGATAAAATTAATAATAGATTAAGAAGCATAAATTTCACTTCATTAATGTTAAAACCAATTATTAAGAGTTTTTCTCCTAATGAAATATCTTTTTGAAACAAGTTTAATACTAGTTGGTGAGTTCTTTTCCCAACATGTGTGTATAGACGACATCAACAAATCATAATTTAGATGCCAATTTCCATTTATAAAGATTAACTTTAAAGGGTGAAATAATATTATAAAGCAATTTAAAATCAAATTGCCTTACTTTATTATCTTCGATCTTTTTGAATTTAAAATGTAATACATGTCTCCAGTCATAATTTATTTGTACAGTAGTTGCAACATTTCTTGCCACAACAATGAAACCGGTTGATTTCCTTGTTCGGATTTTTCCAAGATAATATAAAATCGTTTTGCTTTCATGTGACTTAAATTAATCTAGTCACCATTTGATATCTCAAACATTTCTTGCAGGTTTTCCATTTCATCTGAATTGTAATTGGTATTTTCCATTTTGTTCACCCATACCTTTGGAATGGCCTGTTTGACTTGGAGAATTTCAAGTTGAATGACAAAGAATTTATTCCCAAACGTTTGTATAAAGAGTTACAACATACCCTTTGCCCCAAAAGGTCACTGAATTTATGAATCCATTTGCATGCGATTCTTTGAAGAATAAGACATTTTGTTCATGTTTGTTCATATTATACCACAAAATTTGATTTCGTACGTCTTTCACATTTAAAAAATGAACATATCTTAATTCATACCAATATACAGGTATATGTTAACATAGCATTCATGTAACTTAAACATCTTAAATTGAAAAGGATGCCTTTGCTTGAGCGGTTAACTTTTAAAACTAACCGTATATATTTTTAATAAAACTAATCCAAAATCTGAAAAGGATTTTCCATTACGACTTACCACCTTTGATATATTTTGAAAATCAAGATGATTGCAATCATTGGCGGATCCAGGGGGGGGGGGGCACAGCCGGCACGTGCCCCCCCTTTTGGAAGAGAAGTATGAATTTTTACCATAGACGATCCGCCATTTTCGCGATTGTGCCCCCCCTTTTGAAAGTGAAGACCTTTTTTTTTTTTTTTTTTTTTTTTTTTTTTTTTTTTTTTTTTTTTTTTTTTTTTTTTTTTGCTTGTCAGGGAATTATGGAGGGATACTGGACCCTCATAACCACTTACTAAGCTAATTTTGAAGATTTGGCGAAAAAATTTTTTTCCCCCCCCCCCCCCCCCCCCCCCCCCCCCCCCCCCCCACTGAGCAACTTTTCGAGAAGCTGGCGAGACCAAAAAAATACGGGTATACCTTTTCACAAACTTTCATTTTTGTGCCCCCTCTTTTACTAAATCCTGGATCCGCCCCTGATTGCAATGATTGAAATTTGGTTCGTTTGTCAACCATCGCTAAACCCCAACTCGCTGCAGCACGAGTAACAGCCGCTAAACTGTAGTTTTGTTTATGAAGGATATGTTAAGATCTTGTAATTGTGTAATATACACATTACACATGTATAAGAAATCAATTAACATACCCTTTATGACGATTACAGCAAATATGACTGCATTATTGTAGCCAGGCATAATAGTATACATGTATTTTGAGCGATGCTAATCTATCCCAGCTCAAGTGAAAAGATCATTTGTGTGTATATTCACGAAATTGGTCCCTTCGAATACAAATAATTCGTCAAGGAAATAGCGTTTTGTGTATTTAATGTGACCAATTATTAAACAATGAAAACTCTTTTGATATATAAGACTACATTATGCTAAATGGTAACCGACGGTGGCACATACATGTACTTGAAAACGGTTTGCTCTTACAAAATAATCAACATTCAATGATATGAAATGTGATTTCCTAGTTATTGCATTTTTAGCACCCACTGATTGATTGTTATTGGGTTGTATGACGGACTGCTCCTAATATTCGTTAATAAAAAAAATTATTAGCTCAAGAAGTCAAGGTAGATGCTTTGTCTTTTTGTAACCTTTCAGATAAAAATACATCAGATGCGACGACTTCTATGGGTGCTCAAAAACATCTTGAATTTCGCGATAATCACTTTAATTGCGATGATGGTGAGTGACTTCATTCAAATTCACTTTGATAACGCCAAAAGAAAAACAGAGACAGTTTCACCCATAATGTGTTTACATACGTGTAAATATGGAAAGATGCGGCATGATTAAACGCATGAGCACAACTCAAAACGTTGTAATTGTATAATCTGAACCCTTGTTTAGCAGAATGACAAACTTTTTAACATATCTAATTCTCAAAGTAGAAAAAAAAATCTAATGCATTTGAATAAAAAACATGTAGTGCTCTTGTCCCCTCTTTTCCGAGATTAAAGGGGCACGCTGGGACGCTCTTTTTTCTTCTTTCTTGTTTCATGTTTAGTGTAGATGTGTTACACGTTGAATATTTTTATAGTCGTTTATAATGTTTCGGTAAGGTTAAACAAGATTTTTTTTTAATTCGATATTTTCTGCTCTCTAACGGAATTCTTCATTTATATCCCGCACACCCACCCACCCACACACACAAACACACATACACACACATATATATATATTATATATATATATATATATATATATATATATATATATATACACACACATGGCAATGACATCATTTCGCAAGACAATCTCCAAATAGTTGAAGTAAATATGTACCAGGTAGGAAGACCCTTTCATGGCATTATTATTATCTAAGAAGAAACAGAACACTTTACATGAAGTTACTAAAAGGTATAGTTTGTTTATGTGTCCCATAAAAAACCCTCAAAGGTATCCATTCAATATTTTATGTTGTAGGACGTAGGAAAGTCTCATGGGTTTTAAACTTTGCTCCTGTGTTACAGGTCTATTACCTCCACCCAAGACAATACACTTATACAGAGCCAAAGTTGTCGATATGGCATATCATCTGATTAGAGAAGACATTATGCCATTCGCCCGTAGTCTTGGTATTGATGGAACCACTTTCAGTACTTACCAGCAACCATTTAAGCCGGCCAATATGAAGGTCGGTACTCTTGCTGTCTTAACAAATGCCGAGTCGCTAAACATCCTGTGCAGAACTGTGGAAGAAGCTGGATACATGAGCGTTTCCAGATGTGCTACTTTTGGTAAGATATATTTCACTTTATTTTGTTATTTATAAGTTTATTTATTGCGATAATTTTTGCGGCCTGTAAAACAACTATAGACAGAATAAAAGGCAAACATATACGGATCATTTTTACGAAGCGTTACATCTCCATCTAAATTTGCAAAATGAGGAGTGAGTGCGAGTGACCCAATGTTTATTTCATGTACATGCAAGATTTATGGGTGTTCTCACTTCATAGACTATCTTGAAGTATCCCGGCGAAGGAGGAGAACATACGTCGCACAGTGGGCCAGACTGAACTCAAAGTGCCCTCGCTAAAAAAGTCTGATATTTATCGGGCATCGCGTGTATTTGGGCTGCAGAAGGCGCTTTCCGAGAACCTCAATAGAAAATGACACGCCGTGGCTTAAATGAAGGCTTAAAAATTGTAAACATGGGGGAGGGGTGTAAGCTGGCTTTAACTTAAAAAGTAGCAAAAAGTAGCTGCCAAATTTGCTATTGAAGTAAAGGTTATACCTTGGAAACTTTGATTCTACAATATTTTCAGCTGCAATTTTAACATTTTCCCTTTATTTATACAAAAATCCAATTTTGTACACGTTTTTGCAGGTCAATCACAACATAAGTTATGAATAACAATTGGTTTTCGTAACACAACTCACTGATATTGTCAAGTTAGAAATAACCATGAGCGACAGCAGACGGATAACATTTTTTCAGAATATGAAAAGTGTAATTCAAAGTAATGACTTTCAGTGATAATGCCGTAAAAGAGAACAATTTCCAGTTGTAATAAAATAGGCACTTAAAATATATTCTAAAGAAAAATATTGCTCAGAAACCTTCGTTAGGATTGTTATCTTTCAATAGGACTTGCATAATGTAAGCAAAATCACAATCACCATATAGCTATTTTGGCGCACTTTCATTTTACTGTGCGTAATCAGATAACCGCCTCTAGTCGACAAAAATAGTTGTGCGGAGACAGTGAATACCCGAAGATGTATAGCGAGTGCAGAACGATGGAGCTGGATCCCGGCAGTTATGGCGGCGAACGTAGAGTACAGTAATGTTATTCCTCAATCTCTTGAGTATTTGCAATTTGCAGTTTCTAATGGAGTGAGGAATATCCGCTAGAGGAAATGAAAAAAGGGGAATAAATTTGGCAACAATCACACAAAAAAAGATAATAGTGCATATGAGCAAAGAATATAGGTTTTCCCGGTCAATTTCGTAAGATCGTCAGTCAATTTCATTTTGCGTGCATTCAATTTCAAGGATTTAGGTCGCGCACAGCCGATTTGTAATTCAAATTCATTTTCATATCATTCGAATTTGTATTTATGTCATTTGAATCTAAGTTTTTGTCAATCAAATTCGCACTAAATGCACCTAGTTCGCAAAACGTTCATTCAATTTAGCAAAGAATGGCAAGGGAATTGCGCAATACTGTTATTCCAGCATTCAATTTCATTTCGGATCATTCAACTTAACACGTTGAGCATTCAAAATCAAATGTAGTTCCAGTAAATTTTGTCAGTTGATAATTATTTGGTATTTTCATTCCTTATGAGTTTTCTGCACACATGGGTGTGTTTTTCTATAATCAATAACATTCTTTTATTTTTCTTCTGATTTATTATTTTTATTTTATTTTCTTCTGATTTATCATCATTTTTAAATTTAGTTCTAGGAATTTTTGTTCTTCATTTCTAACGTTTATAGTGCCTGCAGAATTGCAGATTTTCTTGATTGATTTTTATTCTTTTTCATAATCTGTTTTTTTTCATGTCTAACTATATATATATATATAGTGAGTGTGTCACTGTGTTGGCTGTCAATGTATACTCTGAAAAATGTTATTCATAACGTACATGTAGTTATCATGAATTATGTTATATATATAATGTTTCCTTTGTATAGTAGGCCTATGTCATGTTTGGCAATGTATCTCTTTATTTCATTTAATTTTTTCGCATTTGGGATAGGGAAGTAATACATGCTAAATTGAATGAACTCATTACGAATTCGAATGCCCACGTGCGAATTTGAATGCTCGAAAAGACGCTTCCAAGCGAGGTAGCGAATTTGAATGCTCTCCACGCATATTTGAATTTGAATGATGTAAACGCTAAATGTCTTGACCGAAATGCGAATTTGAATGACTTCAAAATGAATTTGAATGATAAATTTCATGGCACAGATCTTTTTCGCGAATTTGAATGACTCCCTTATCAAATTGAATGACAAATCTGCGAAATTGACCGGGAAAACCTATAGTATCAATGCAGATTACTCTCCCCTACATCCGTAGTACATTTTGCAGGCGAAAATTGCTGTGTTAAAAAAAAGGCTTGGAAAACTACGTTCGCCATAGGTATAACACGTGAAAAGATGTCTCATTTCTTCTTGATATTTCATAACTTACCCTATCTTTTTCAAGTCTGATTTTTGCACGAGAGAAAGGATGGATAGTTCAAAAAGCATTTCTTGAACCTTTATTGTCAATAAATTCCGCAATGAATCCCCGGGATCATGCCTGCTTTTTGACAGAGTCATCTGCATAGGGTTAACACGTGAAAACATGGATTTTAAGAATACTTATAGTTCCTCTAGTATTACCTTGAATTAAGTGTAAATGTGGCTTACATGTAATGTGAGACTCTGAAAAAGCTTAATGAATGCTCAAAAAGTGGAAGGGACACCGCATAAATCACCGGGAATATGCATGCTTTTGGCCTTCCATCTCCCATAGGTTAACACGCAAAAACATGGATTTTTGAATGATTATAATTCCCCCAGAATTAAATTAAAATTTTGAAAAATGTGCCTTAAATAAAATTTAAAGGTCTGAAAATGTATAATTAAGACTAAACTAGTCGAATAGACGTCGCATAAATCCCGGGAATATGCATGCTTTTGACCCCCAAAAGTCTCGCCTGCCATAGGTTTACACGTGAAAACAAGGACTTTTAGAACGATTCCCATAGTTTTTATTTGAAAATACTAAATAAGTGATTATTTAAAGCTCTGAAATGGTATAAGGCTCCATGAGTCCAGTAAACCCCCCATAAATTCTTATTAACACAATAACGCCATCGATAAAGCATCACACACGCTTGGAGTCTTCTTGGACTTCTCCACTTGACACTATTGATCACACTATTTTATTATATAAATTATCCCACTACAGGATTAGAGGAAAGGCCTTGGAGTGGTTCAGGAACTACCTTTCTAATAGAAACCAATATGTATCACTCAACGGGCACAGTTCTTCTATTAAACCAGTAAATTGTGGAGTACCACAGGGATCTCTCCTTGGACTCTTGCTTTTTATCCTATACATCAATGACTTTTATAAATCTTCCTCCATTTCATCTTTCATATTGTTTGCTGACAATTCCAATCTCTTTTTTCCCATCGAGACCCCGCAATTTTACTTTCAACAGTCAATTCCGAGCTGAAACGTGTTACGGACTGGATAAAAGCGAATAAGTTGTCTCTAAACCTAAATAAAACAAATTACATGCTCTTCAGCAATACTCTTCAATCCCTGCCTGGTAATATTCTTTTTGATAACATACCTATCGAAAAAGTGAAAACTACTAACTTCTTAGGTATAATAATTGACGATAAGCTCTCTTGGAAACCACATACTGATAACTTGTCAAAATTGATTGGAGAAACACAGGAGTAATTAATAAGTTGAAATATCAATTCCCATCCTTTATTTTGTTGTCTCTTTACCTAACCTTATGTTTTCCACATCTTATTTATGGAATTTTAGAATGGGGTAACTCTACCGTGCAGCAACTAAACAGATTACTATTACTTGAAAAAAAGGCCATGAGGATTGTATCTCTTACAGGTTATCTATCACATACTGACCAGCTCTTTCATAGTAATAAAGTTCTCAAAGTGTCTGACTTATACCTTTATAATCTGGGTCAATTTATGTTCCAACTAATAAATAATGAACTTCCGAATGCTCTCTCAGACCTTTTCACAACTAACAATACACTCCACAACTACCCAACGAGACAATCAAACTTTTTCCATTTCCCGCACGAGAACGCTCCTAGCACACAAAACATTCGTCTTTACAGGTCCCAAATTTTGGAACAGTCTTGATCAAGACCTTAAGGAAATAGAGAGACTGCACCATAACAAAAAAAATCGAAATCTCTTTTGTTGAAACCATAATTATACTAGAATGCTGCATGGTTGCTGATCTCGATCTGTACTTCGCTTCTCTCCTCTCTCGTCTTTCTTCTCTCTTCTCTCTTTTCTTTTCTCTCTCTCTCTCCACACACACACACACTCTCTTTATCTCTCTCTTTCACTCTATATATCTACTTAATTTTTTATGTTCTCTTTTGTTTCCATTTGCTGATTTCCATCCTTTCTTTGTTTCTTCTCATCTTAATCTCCCCATTCTACTTTCCAGCTCCTTTTCTCGCTAAATGGGGACCTAATTCGACAAGCCTCGCTTTTAATAGGTTCCCCACAAGTGT
Organism: Heliocidaris erythrogramma; assembly: GCA_025617745.1. NCBI lineage: Eukaryota > Metazoa > Echinodermata > Echinoidea > Camarodonta > Echinometridae > Heliocidaris > Heliocidaris erythrogramma. The sequence continues at coordinate 13,374,053 of CM046854.1, read as the reverse complement.
ATATACTGTATGCGTTTATTACATCTACTGGAAGATATTTATTATACTGAGTTGTTATGATATATGTATTATCCTTTGTATTATGTCATATGTATATGTTTATATTTTGCTTTTTCATGTATATGTGTAAACCGATTGTGGAAACAAATCAAATCAAATCAAATCAAATCAAAGCAAAGAATATGCATGCTTTTGGCCTTCCAGCTCCCTTAGGTCATGTAGGTTTACACATGAAAACAGGGGTTTTGAAATGATTTTAATTCCCCTAGTATTTATTTGAAATTATGAAAAATGTGATTTACATGAAATCTAAAGAAAGCTCCGAAAAGTTATAATTAAGGCTCGATGAGTCCAATAAACCCCGCACAAATCCCCGGGAATATGCATGCTTGTGCCCCCTCCCCACCAATAATTTGCCATACTACACGTGAATTCCGTATTTTGTTTTTGATGCGTGTACCGATCACGTGAGATCGACGACATCCAATGATCGTGCGCTAGCAGACGACTATGTAGCAGAAGTAAGTCCGACCGAAGGCAAGCCCAGCCTAGCCGGCATTAGAAGAAACTCTAACTAAATACCATTTCACTATTTCAAAAGTACCAGAGGCAAACTTCAATGTGTTAAATTCATAAATACATATAAATCATGTTCTATCACCGCATTAGTCCTAGCCAAATGGCTGATATTAGATCATACAAGCAGCATGGAATAGCTGAGCTTAATAGGTGTCTAGTACTAGCTACGCGAGGTCTACCCCTCTGCGATCCCGCAAGAATTGTTTTCTTCTCGCTAGCCCTTCAGTGGAAGGGGTGGGGTATCATATTTTATGGGGTCCAGCTTTCCTCCATAATTCTCTGACAAGCAAAAAAAAAACAAAAAATTATCAGTTCTAAAAGGGGGAACAATATAAAAGCCCCCTAAATCCATCACTGATCCGTGCCTGAACGCGTTTTTCATGAATATTCATGCTGACTAGTCTTGACGGAATAAACCGTATTATGAGCAATTTTACGCATTAGTGCTACGGCAAAAAAAAAATGCGCTGCCCGGACTGTCACGTCAGTCCTGCGGGGTGGGCCGTTTTACAAGTTTTTTCGGAGGGTTAATAGACCGACATTGTTAGCCTCGTGGGCTCCCAAACTAAATGTGGTGCTCGATCCAGTTTTATCCACATTTTAGGCAAGAGCCCGTATGCCATTTGGGGTTCAGAAAGGTGGCCGCGGCCGATCCCCCAGATCCACCCCTGCTGTTCTGTCATGGATGTGAAGAATATGATTGCATAGTGTTGGTGGTCGATCTCATTAAATTTGGAAGACGGGGGGGGGGGGGGGGGAACTCAATAAGAGATTATTATTTTGTCCTCATTTCATTGGAGTCATTTTTACAGATCGGTTGTAAGAGAGAATAAGAGAGTATGAGAAAATGAAAGCATGTGAGAGGGGGAGGGAAAGGATAGACATAGAGGCAAAGACTGCTGGGGCAAAAAGGAATCGGATATTCCTACAAACAGAATAGGACTGGTAATAAATAAATTATATTATCAGCTGTTATTTTTGGTTACTATTTAATTCAATTCAAAACACAGAGGCCACCCCCCCCCCCGCTTTTTCGTACAATCGGTAGCAATTAGGCCCTACTGCGTTGGTGAGGGCTTTGGAACAATTGAGCCCCATACTGTTTTCTTCGCCTGTCGTCTCAAATTTTTACGGTAGAATATTACAAATAACTTACTGTAAGTTATTTATATTGGTGGCGTATCCAGGAATGCAGGGGAGGGGGGCTCACGACTAAAGAACAATTAAATAATCAGATGCATTCTATTTTGAATTTTAGGACAAGCAATGAAAAACGTTTTCACATTTTTCAGATTCTTGAGTCTTTGCTCATATAGAGCTTAATATCAGGAAACATGTTTGGACCACCACCCCCATCACATAAATATTACTAGAAATTTCACAGCAAATAACTTTAACAAAAATACAAACATCTAGTCCTAGCCCCCCCCCCCCCAACCCACACTCTCCCTCTCCTCCCTAATGCAGTTAGAGTTGATTCCTATCTGTTTTGAGACATAAGTTTATATTTGAAGGGACAATATCAAGATAATGCCCTTTAGTTTATACGGCTATACCAAAAGGGATGTCCAGAAAAAGAAGAACAAATAAAGAAAATAAAAAATACAAACATCTTGATAAAGACATAACCTTTCCCTCTGGGCCGATCGACATGTACGACAATATATACGCGTGCTTTATTTCGGGACTGAGCACTCTTCGTATTTAAACTCGTTATGTGAGTGCATAGTGCATGTATGTAAGACAACTTCATGCGCATCCGTCTATCTCTTCACTGGCCTATTGTTCACTGGTTAATGTGACAAGAATTCTGCTGAATCGAACAATAGTTGGCGAAATCGACACTAAAATATTAAGGATTGAGCTAGCCGAGGTCATCAGAGAGCGAGCGGCTGGCGTGTTTTTTTTACCGTAACCCTAATGCGTCAAATTGTTCATAATACGGTTTATTCCGTCAAGACTAGTCGGCATGAATATTCATGAAAACAAATTGTAGCGATATAATAAAACGAACAAGGGCATCGAGCAGCTGTGTGGCGCAATCGGATAATCCGGTGCTCTCTCGGTGAAAGGACCACGAGTTCGAATCTCGGCAGATGTTTATATTACGAAATTTTCTTTTGCTGATTTAAAAATAAGGTGACTGAGTAAGAAAATACAAGTCCGATACTTGTAGTCTCTTTCAAAGTCTTCAAAAAGGGGTTTCTGACGCGTTAGGGTTACGGGGCAAAAAAGACGCGAGTGGCTGCATGTATTGCGCGAAAATTCCTTGCTGCCGTAGTTGGAAAACATGTTTTTAATTGGTGGGTTCAGTCGCTTTTAATAGAAACATAACTTATCAATTTTAGAACTGTGCAAGTGGCTATACGATTGTAATATAATTGACAATGAAATGTATTGTCGAACTTCTCTTTTTTTATGGCCGTGATGACTAATTTACAGTGCAATTGTATAGTAAAACTTTGATACAATGTACCTATTGTAGAGGGAAATTCAAGAAACATATGCATATGAAAATGATGCAAGCTTCAACTGAGATTTATTCTTTTGACAATTATTTTTTGACAATTCATTCGTTATTACATATTAGATCATTTGCCCAGGCCTTTCATAATAAATTCCATTTTCATTACTTGTTATTGATTATAAAGCTGAGCCGAGTTTTGGTGAACTGTTTTCCATCGAAGCGGCCCTACAGAAATGGCATACTGAGAGAAAAGGAATAATGGATGGGATTTTCAATTCCGCGAAGGCTACTGCGGTAACACTTGCTAACACTTTAGCACAGGGAATCTTAGACAATGGACAACCCAACCTTTTTGACGATCACCGGCAGGGTACAACTGAGGAGAGGGTCTACAATGATCTCCAGACAGTGCTTCAGCTCTCTGATCAGGAAACTGATAAATTGTCCGATCCGATGGCGGCACTGAAGATGTTCAAGGTTTGGAAAAGGAAGCTACGCATGGAACAAGTAGAATATCGAGCATCTCTGTATGCGGGCTTGCAGACCATCAAAATACAGACGATTACAGATGAATTTATAGCTGGTATGTCGGTATAATAGACATAATGGTTGTACGACGCATGCTTGGGCCACAATTGCACCGTGGTTAATATTTTACACTAACATAATTATTAACTTGAACCCTTCACTTAACACTATACTTAGCCCAAACCCTAAACCTAAACCTAACCAAAAACCTAATTGCAACCTCAACCCTACAACTTTGTTTATGTTTGCATGGACGTATACATGGATCTATTTTCATCGTTGCAAACTTCAATTAAGAAATTTCATTTTAATGAGTCTGACTGCCCCTAAATTTGGCAATAGCGGAATGGTGATCTATCAAAAACATCATGCTGGGTTATATTTCGCTCTGAAAAATTGCCTTTTATCTTGAATTCATTTAATTTCGAACAGGCACATACCTCAGCTCTAGAGAAACAAGTCTCGTATTCATCCAAGATTTGGTCGAGCATATGGATACAGGCCAACTTAAGACCCTAGGGAACTTTCTCAAGCTGGAGGGGAAAGAGGAAGACTGGTGTCGTTCATCCACGGAGATGTCACAGAGGATCTGTGATTGGGTGCAAGGCTGGACCAAGAAAACGGACAGTTCAGTACGAAATTCGTTACAGTTACAGTCAACAGTCACATCAATAAGCCCTATGGCTGACATTGCTTTGAAGCACAGGGATTTCAACGATAAACTTGTAGAGCTAGGATTTCTAGATCTAGCTCGTGAGATCATGAACATAGAGCAACAACTCTAATAATTTTGCCTTACAGAATTAAATTCATAATCAAATCGGACCCTGCGTGGCAACATTATATCAGAACAGAATGACAAACTTGCAAATTCAGTTGCTTCATATATTTGATATATATATATATACTTTATTTTTTGGAATATAATTGATGAATATTAAAACTGGAGAGAACATGTTAATCACGTAAGTAGCGTAATTCGTAAGAAGGTAGGGATTATATATCGATTGATACATTTTGTTCCAAAACGAGTGCTTGTATTGTTACTTCACTCTTTTATTCAATCTCACATTTCAAATGGACTGGAAGTCTGGGGATGTACCCCAATGACAATATTGCATAAGATACATATTATACAAAAAATGGCAGTGAGAGCCATCACATTCAGTACAAGAATGACTCCATCATCACCCTTGTTTCGATCTTTATGTATTCTGGACATATTCAAGCTGTACAAGCATTCTGTGGCGATGTTTATTTTTAGGCTCCTGGATAATGAACTCCCTCATTCAGTGTATGAATATTATATTTTTTTTTGAAAATTGTTATAGCACAAGACAAAAAGAGTCAAAAGCTTTAATTTTACCGAGGGTGAAAACAGAGCACGGTAAAACCTCAATTTCATACTTGGGATCGCAAATCTGGAATAATCTTCCTGATAATGTAAGACATTTTAAAAATGTCTTTTCGCACGGAGCTTAAAAATATCTTCATACAAGAATATTGATATATAATTATATGTATTTCATTTACTTTGTTTATAGTTTGTATTCCACTTGGTGCTGGTATTATGCAGTGTAATCAATTTATTGACGTGTACTAGTTTTATTCCAAAGCACCTATAACCGTAAGATAAAATCATTCACATTGCATACGATATATATTTTAGTTTTATTGATTTCATGTTATATATCATGCTAAATGTTTGCTTATAATGTACATAGTTGAACAGAAGCTCTACATCTCACTAGCAGAATTTGCTATTTCCGTAGAGTCCTTTTAGCAAACAAATGTAAAACAACTCCCTCATGTGTATTTTAACTTGTTTGTTTTTTGGTAATAAACTCATTCATTCATTCATATTTGATATATATATAATATAAACTACACAACATAAACAAATTTATAGTAGGATGACAAAAAGTAAACATTATATTTACAACTATGTAACAGGAGGTATGGGGACTTCAGTTTTTGCAATGTCTGGCGATAGATACTGTTCTGTCTAAATATAGATAGGTTGGTTAAGAATTTACACAAACAATTACTCTAATTCAATGCCTTGGTATATATTCAAATCTTGAAAATATGATTTATTAATTAGATTTCATCTTTTTTTACTTGACTAATATATTCAGAATAAATTTCACATGACAATTCAAAGAGTATAATAAAGTCATATGCAAAAACTATATATATTGAAATGTAATTGATCCATTCATTCTGTCACATAAATATTCTTGTGATAATTCAAAGCATTAAACATGTAAATATCACTGTAAAGGGTTTACCAAAACATAAACAAAATCCCTCTTTTCAGTAAGATAAACCATTACCCTCTTTTGGTATAGCAGTACTGCAAATACCCCAAAAGTCCAAAAAATAATGAGCTCACTCAAATAATCAAACTTTTCCTCCTGGGAAATATTAGAAAATCATTTTTAGCACGTGCAGTATTGAACAATTTAAATAAATATCCGCGACTGTCCTCAACCCGTATGAAATCTCCTTACAATATGTCTTCCTGTGCTCGTGTTGTCTCATCTAGACGTTGCACGAAGACTCGATAATGTCCATGTGTGTTCAAGGGTTGTGTCGCCTGTTCCCTAAAGCTTGCTCGAAGTATAACGTACGTTGGATTCGGTTGTAGAAGTCGCTTGTCCAGCAGACGAAGGATCTCGTCTCAGAGGTAAGACGATCTGCCCTGGAAGATCTGTCCAAGAAGATCTCGGAATTCCCAAGAAGATCCCGGAAGTCCCGGAACCCAGCTGCCTGACTACTGTTAAAACAATTATACAGCCGAAGAGTTACAGCATAAGGTTTATGCTATATTCTAAAAAAATTTATTCAAATACCAAAATTAATCAGAGAATGATTATTCACAATATTACCTCATTCTCTCATATGCTCCAAATGCATAGATATCCATAATCAAGTTTCCAGGATATTATTAAAAAATATATATATACACTGTTCATCAATAAAAATGTAAATTCTTTGTTTGTTAAAGCTATATATATAACACATTTTCTCTTAGCAGTCAAAACCAACCTAAACATTATGTTCCGTTGACATGTAATTCTCCAACATAAATATAATCAAAATTGCTACATTAAATCTTTTTGAAATCTACGAAAGTAAAAGATTATCTGTAATAAAGCACATTTTGACCATTCAAGAGGCACATAATTACTTTTATACAATTCATCAACAAATTTGACTGTTTTGGCTCCTTGGTCAAAATGAAATTAAAATATACATAGCAGATTTATAATACACATATTAAATGATTAAATTCAATGACTTCTTGCCACTATGCAAACTTAGACGTTTTCAATACTATTTTGACCTTGATTCTTATACCCCGCCCGAATTTATAGTTTCACATTGTACAAGAAAATATGGGTTAATTAATGGGAAATATTACTAAAATGAAACTTACTGGTGTCAGAGCCATGGTGTGGAGCTGTAGAGAAGTTTTCTCCTGGCCTGTTTTGCCCGGATTTCAGGATAGATGCCAACCAAAAGTAAGAAATTACTTGCTGCACATCTCATCTCCTCACACACTCACTCAGCACGCAGGTCCTGCCTTGACCAGTGCCAAAGTTGCTCTCCCAGTGGCAAGCTCATACAACATACACTTAGCACTCATGCACAGCTCATTGCACAAGGTACCACTGCTCAGCACACATCATTCACATAACTCTCCTATTCAACCAGAGCACTCTAGCCTGTGAGCCTATTGTTCCCTTAGGTTAAAAGTGATGCTATACCTAGTAATTGCTGTTGGTTGAAATTCCTGGTTGCTTTGTGACAACATGTGTAGGGTAATTTTAATGAGAACATCGTTTTATTCCATAATTCTCATGTACAGCTAAAAAGTCCCCCCCCCCAAACAAAAAAAGATAGTATAGTCTACTTCATTGGCCAAAGATGCACATCAGACTCTGGTGTGCATCTTTTGACCAATGAAGTATTCAACAATATTTCAATAAATCAAAGCTACTTCTTAATTTCTGTTACAGAAATGCACCAGGTTCAAATTTATGAATACGGTTTTATTTTTTATTCATTTCATAGCGATAAAGCTGATGTAGCGAATATTTTTCCTTTAAATTAGGTCTCCCTCATAGGTTTCCCTCAATTTCCATGTGATGAAAGTTGACCTAATCCGTTTTCACGTACTACGCATGCTGGTTTTTCAGGATTATTGTGGCTGTCGTGCTTGAGGTTCCACTGGGCGGATCGGGAATGGTTTCCTGAGATAGGAGCTGCCCGTACAAAAGTTCTCATTCATTTAATACTGTTGTTATTCTCACAAAGATTTGCGTTATACCCTTTAACACTTTATAACGGGACTAAAATTAACTTGTATGTTATTCATAGATCCAGATTTACGGTACCGGTATTTAGTTTTTGATGAGGCTATACTGGGCATTTATTGGGAAGTCTAGTCCGATCTATGGGGCCGGTCTCAGCGACTACAGCCAATCGTCCATTTCTCTCGGACTCTCGCCCCTCGACGAAATCGACGACTGACATAGGCACTTGGACCGACCCCATAGATCGCACTAGATTTCCTCGGGCCCTGTATATTTGTATAATATACGCACTCTGTTAATCTCAAAATATATATTACGTATATGAAACATATATTTTGATATGTGTGAACATTCGCTCTCACCTCAAAACATTTCTTTAGTTTTATTTTGTGGCAAGTATACTTATTAAGATAAATCAAATAAATCAGTGTTAATTGAATAATTATTTAAATTATATTGTTTGTTGTTGTTGTTGTTGTTGTTTTTTTTTTTTGGGGGGGGGGGGGGGGGGTAGGGGTTTATGTTTGGTCACTTTTTCATGTGGTTGATTAGTCACACATTGGAGTTTTTTGTAGCCATACATCGAGATACATTATAATGCATTGTACTTGAATTATATGAGTGAAAATAGTCCTTCAAACTTGGTCAAATGTTACATACAGCGGCGACGTTCCGGAGTTGTTTTGAGGGAAACAAGATGGCGCTGGCGAGCTGCCAGTGGCGTCATGTTGCCTATGGCTAATCAGCGTGCAGCGAGCGACCGAGCCGAACAGTGGGAAAAACTTACCTTCACGTCCGCCATCTTGGTGAGTGATAGCCTTTTGACAAGGCTAGTAGTGGCTGCGTAACAAGACTAGCCGCCCAGCCCGGTGAATGCGCGATCGAGCGACGTGAGTCCGAGGGCCTTTTGGAACCTGGCCTGTATTTCTTATGCTATCCTTTGTTCCTAGCGAGGATCTGCTACCTTATAGGTAGGAGCCAATCAGCAAACGTATCTTCGCATGACGTCAGCATAAATTTGGTATGCAAATTCGCCTTCATCTGGAGCTAGCTCGCTCGGCACACCCGTCGCTGTGGCCCGTGCAAGCTACATCAATCATATCGGACGATGGAAACCCAGGTTCCAAAAGGCCTCGCTACTAAAGTCGCTCGATCGCGCGTTCACCAGGGCCGTGTTGATTCTTTTCGTCGCCGGCTAGTCTCATCTCAGGCACAGCATGACGAGGAAAATAGCCAAGTCACGAGGCCTTGTCAAAAGGCTAGGTAAGTGACGGCAGTGCAGGGATTTTTTTTCTCAACGATGAACGCGCCCTCCCCGGCAGGCCCGCAGCTAGCGACTTGGCTCCGGGATTTTTCTTCATGGGTTTTCTTCTCTTTTCCTGACTCCTATTTTATCAATTTCGAGGACACCTGCGTACCCCTATTTTCTATATTTCGAGGAATATTCTGTCGGCGGACGTTCCTTGAAATTCATCCCAATATCAGCGATTTTGGTAACGGTCATGCGGTCTCCAAGTCACATTGAGTGGCTCCACCGGGGCATATAGGCACGAAACACGGCCGGGTACGATCACATGCAGTGAAGTGGTGAAGCTACACTACAGTTCATCGTCATCATGGAGTCGTTGCTGAGATCGTGGGGGTGCCAGCCGATGTCATCTCTTCATTTAATTGTAAAACATTCACATTTTCATTATATTAATTTTATTATTGCACCAGGAACTACGTTATAGACCCAGAGCACATTTCAGAGTTGATTGCACATTGGAAGTGGATGTTTGATGTTGCGTTCCGCCGCGAAGGCCGGCGGAGGAGCCCCGGGTGGAACTTCCCGATTTACACGTGAACACCAATACTTTCATAGCCAGCCTAAAATGCCATGCAGTTCAATTTTTGTCCAAATTTATTCCTAAATATCTATAGTGTGACGCCACCATTATAATATAATTATGTCTAAATTATATAAATCATTTTTTATGTGAAAATCAACCTTTCAGATTATGTTTATATAGTTGAAAGTCTGTTGTAACATTGTTTTGTAGTTTGTTTTGTTTTCCATTATTGAGATGCAAGTTTTAAGAGGAAATGCATTTGTCAAAAGTATATCAAAATGTTTGAAGTTAGAGTTTTTTCCAACAAATTCACAAAACAGGAAACATACATCCAGGTTTTCGCCCTTTTCTTTTGGAAAATTGACCAAATTGTAAAAAAAGAAGCTGGTATATTGTTACTTTTATTGTGATTGATCCACATTCCAGCATTTAGAGTATAATTATATGTAAATTATATGTAAATAATTCAACCTTTCTGATCATATTTAAATACTGTAGTTTAAAATCTGTTAACTTTTTTTTTGAACTTTTTCCATGCTTATTAAAATGCAAGTTTAACAAAACATAATTTTCATTGTGCATTTGTCTTCCTTGTAGTCTCAACTCATCCTGGTGTAGACATTTATCATATTTTAGTGTAAAAAGTGACACATTGGGGTGTGGTCAAAAGTATGGGGTAAATTGTGTACCACTTAAGGGGTAAAAAGGGAACATGGTTGTTTCGGGGTAAGATGTTACCCCACCCTTTGGTGTTAACATTTTACACATTAGATGTGTAAAACATAACACATGTATCAAGCAAAATCTAACCACTCATGGTGTGTAATGGTTTACACCACAGACGACCATGTTCCCTTTTAACACATTTTCGTGTTATTTTTTAACACCAATGGGTAACTTTTTTTAAAGAGTGTATACGGATAAAACAGCATAAATTGAATATTGATCTAGGACATCAATAGCCATACAGGCTACTTACATTTGCGTAATATAGTGAAGATAAAAAGGCACGCTCACACATACACACCCACACACGTTTACATGGCTTTACTTCCGAGGACAACTATTGTTCCTCTATTGTTACTCGTCCTCGGACAGTCGACGGAATAAGGCATAAATTCATTGTTCGACGTTCGAGGACTATTGTCCGGCTTCCGAGGACCATTGTTCTCATGGTTTTTTTTTGTTCTCTGTCCGAAAATGTCCTCGGACATAATGCTAAACAAACGCACACACACACACACCCTCACACACGTCCGCGCTTACACACAAGCACCCATCCACACATCAAAACCCTTTACACGGGTAAAAAGAGAAGGATGGGAATGACAGGAGATAAAAAACTTTAAAAGATAGCGCACTGGTTATGGGATGTGTATGTGTTTGGATGGAGGTCTTTTTGTATGTTGGTGTGTGTGTGTGTGTGGGTTTGAGAGAACGGGTTCGGAGGGTTGGGAAGATGAGAGAAAAGGGCGGGGGAGGTGGGAGAGATGACAGAATGGTGAGCGGGCATTGTATTGTCCACGAAATTATTAATTGTGAAATATTTTATGATACGACACACCGCGTATCCGGACACCTACCCTCTGGACAACCACCCCCCGGATAACCACCCCTAGGATAACCACCCTCTAGGACAACTACCCCCTAGGACAACTACCCCCTAGGGTAACCACCCTCTAGGACAACTACCCCCCTAGGACAAGTACCCCCCGGATAACTACCCCCCTAGACAACTACCCCCTAGGACAACCACCCTCTAGGACAACTACCCCCCGGACAACTACCCCCCTGGACAACTACCCCCGGACAACTACCCCCCGGACAACTACCCCCAGGGACAACTACCCCCCGTAGTTGTCCTAGGGGGTGGTTGTCGGGGGTAGTTGTTGGGGGTAGTTGTCCCTGGGGGTAGTTGTCCGGGGGGTAGTTGTCCAGGGGGGTAGTTGTCCTAGGGGGGTAGTCGTCCTAGAGGGTGGTTGCCCTAGGGGGTAGTTGTCCTGGGGGGTAGTTGTCCTAGAGGGTGGTTATCCTAGGGGTGGTTATCCGGGGGTGGTTGTCCAGGGGGTAGGAGTCCTAGAACCGACACACCGTTATACCTTATGTTTCTCAAATAAGATTACGAAGTAACGGGTCAAACTGATCAATTACACTTCGGTCAGTTAGGTTGTGTGACAGTGCTATTGTTACTACACGCAGTGCTCCCGCTTCTTTTTGCCGCTGACATGCAGACAAAACGTCCTTCTTTCATGATATCTGAAAACGTGATGACTTTACAAATCACAGATTAGGAGTTTTAAGTCACCACGTTTTTGCAATGCTGTAACCACTAGGTAAAATGTCCAACCATATCCCACTATAATGATCATTGAGTGAATAGCAAGACATAATTAATTGTACTCTATATAGCGAATATACAGTCCTAAGCCCTTGCGCACACACACACACTATCTACTGTAAAGTAGCAGCCACTGAACTCATATATGGGATCATTTCATATAGTTGTTGTTAATCATTACGTAGTCCATCGCTAGAGGGCAGTGTTTGCTTGATTATGATTCCAGGCGAGTCACGTTCAAAGGGTCCGTTGAAATGGCATTAATGATTAACTTATAACGCAAAATGTGCTCTCCCAGTGGCCACATATAAGGCAAACATGGCCTCAGTAAAAATCCGTTTCGCCCTTAGAAGTTATAGTGCTAATGATAGCATTATCCACTGTTTGTACGTTTGAAAGAGGATGGTAATTTCAGAATTGTATTATAGACGTATTTGGTAGCAAGAGCGTTACAATGGTGGATTTATTAATAGGGGCTGAAGGAAGGAAATCATCGTAAGTATATTCTCATACTAGGCCTATTAAGATTAATTAATCACATGTCCAATGTATTTATAATGTACTCTTCTCCTCTTGTTACATGTCTCCCCTTTTTATACTTTTCTTATTCGATGGTGGTTGGATACGACACATTCCCTTGATAGAGAGAGAGAGAAGAAGAGAGAAGGGGTTAAGTGGAAAAATGAATGGGATTTCATTGCAAACATTCAGAACTTTAATACATGATTGCAGTCAGACAAAGTACAACACAAAATTCTCACACCATATTTTTTTTTCTCCAGTCTTTGGAATATCGCAGGACGTTCCCGATGATGTTGTTTACACAGATGTGACCAAAACACTTGTTTCGAACAATACAGGTATTTTGACCTGTCGCTTCAAGGAAAATCAAAGGAATCAGACCCCACGACAGCACCACTTATCATGAGGTGGCATTATGTGAGAAGAGTGGTCTGAAATATGAAGATGGCAGCTTTGACATGAATGACAACTACTCTCTTGTCATAAAAAGTGAGGAATGAAGACGCAGGGCGCTATATTTGTAGAGTCTCGAGCTACAAGGGGGTTTTGATACACAACTGCACTTTACTTCACAATTTCTGGTGAATATACTGAACATAAAGTTCTAAAAGGAACAAAACCCATATTCTCCTTGTTGAAACTCATTCTGGAGCCTCCTTTTCATCTCTTCTGGATAGTTTTGGGCATTTGCAAGCTAACATACAATCTACCTGAAATTTCGTATAGATAATTCTTGTGAGCAAACAATACCAATTGTAAAGTTTTAGGATCAAGAGCCTTATCGCAGAACTGAACTTCCAAGAGCATTGCATCAGGATCAGGTTGACTTACCAATTAATGTGAGTCAAGTCTCCAAGCAGGCGTAATCAGCGAAACCAGGAGATGGGTCGTCTGACCCACCGAAAAATTACTCGAAACCAGGAGGTTGAGACAAATTTATGATAATGATGTTAAAATTTCCTTCCGGGGCGGGAGATGGAGGGCGCAATACTTTATATTAGAACTGTCTATGTCAAAAGTGACGTCCACGCTCGAAGACGGACAATGCCCGTTATCAAGGTGTAAGCACTTGAATGACGTCAGATCCCCCATAAGGACCCAAGACTCTCCGACTTTAAGATCTATCCCCTTCACCCTTACCCCGAATAAGCAATGGCCGATGATCCACTATCTCACCAAAATAGCCATTCTATTGCTAGGGCATCGCCGACAGGGGGCGTAAAATTTGACATTTCCTCAATATTACTTGCTTAAATCTTGGCTAAACTGGAATGAACGCTAAGTTTATTCAAAACATTCACACTACATTTTAATATTCATGAGACACCTTGAATTAATTTTTGTGCATTGCATATACATGATGGATCATTAACATTTGCCCTTTCTTTTGCCTTCAATAGCTAATGCACTGCAAGCGATTCCTGACGTCTTTCTAGAAAAAAGGATCAACAGGCATTCTACCATGTATAGTTTTGGTCCGACCTAAGGAACTTTCCTGGAAGAAAGGGATGGCATATTCTACTGCCAAGACTCTGAACAATATTTACTTGTCCAATGATGTTACAATATTTACTTGTCCAATGATGTTACAATATTTACTTGTCCAATGATGTCAGAACGAAGACCAGGGGGGCACTTGAGCAGAGGGCGGCATTTGAGGGGGCGCAAAAGAAAAACGCAAAAGAGAGAAAGAGTAAGGCGATAAAAGAAAGAAAAATTATGGTCCTTTATGATTTGCGCCCCAAATCCAGTATAAATTGCAAAAGACTGGTTGTTTAAAAGATGTTCAAAATGCTCAAATTTCTAAAGCTCGGTTGCTTTGTTCCCTCCGACATGTTTCTTCAGAATCTCTTAATTTCGCGCCCCCAGTATAGAATTAAGTTCATTTATTTTATGCGGTTTTTTAAGGGTTCAAATTTCGAAATTTTCTTACCTCCTTCTTCTTTATTCGATAACATATAACTTTCATCAGGGTCTTCTTAAATTCATTATAGAATAAAGTGTGTAAGCTAACATTTCTCAAAGTTCTGGGAAAAAAATCCCAACTTTCGTTTACCTTGCTAAATTTCCGGAATGTGTTTCGTTTTTTGGGGTAAGTCCGCGCCCCGAGTACAGGAGGAATTTAAAAGGTAGCTATCATCCATTCTCATTTTTCAGAATCTCTTAATTTTCGCGCCCCCAATATAGAAATAAGTTCATTTATTTTATGCGGTTTTTTAAGGGTTCAAATTTCGAAATTTTCTTACCTCGTTTTTCTTTACTCGAGAACATATAACTTTCATCAGGGTCTTCTTAAATTCATTATAGAATAAAATGTGTAAGCTAACATTTCTCAAAGTTCTGGGAAAAAAATCCCAACTTTCGTTTACCTTGCTAAATTTCCGGAATGTGTTTCGTTTTTTGGGGTAAGTCCGCGCCCCGAGTACAGGAGGAATTTAAAAGGTAGCTATCATCCATTCTCATTTTTCAGTCAATAAAGAGAGAAATCTCTGTCATGCTTACAAAATGGTATAACACGTGCAGAGCAATCAAAAGTTTAGAAGCGAGTTGTCAGGAATTTGCTTTATTGCATGCGCGCGTGTTAACTTCCTTCTGCCATCCATACAAAGAGACATCGACAGTTTACTGCATATTTTATTTCAACCCTGCATTTTGTGACTTGTAAAATCTCGTGAGATTATCGAGAAAGTTGGATATTGGCCAGGAGATATTTCAGTTAACCTTCATGCTTATGAAAGAAAATGATCTTCCTAAAATATGTTTGATATTCACATTTTTGAGATTAGAGCCTCACAAAATAGGGCGGCCCTTTATGAATGAATAGCAGGTCTGATGATGTTATTCCCTATTTGGTCTATTTTACCTCATACTGAAATTTGTTTCATTTATTTTCCTATGGAGCTTGTCAATTCTACATCGCTTAGATAATCACCAAACATTTATTATGAAATTCTCTATTATGATATTGTATTGAGCGAACTTTTCACTGATTGATATATTTTTGAAAGATCGGGTGTTACAGTTTCCACTAGAAGCACCTTTAGGCCTACATAATGATTCCTTCCATGCCGCCGGCTTTGAAGCTCCTTTACTAGTGAAAGAGGAAAGTCAACTGTTTTTTTTTTCTCTCTCTCTCTCTATATATATTTATATCACTAGATCTTATAATACTTGATGAAGCCCTAAGGGCGAAAATTCATATATCTAAATTGTTCACGGAGTGTCTTTATTAATCTTTTGCTATTTATAATTAGTTCATCTGATATTTTATATTTGATATATACTTATAACACTTTGGTTATGGGGACATTCTGTTGTTGTATGTCACCCGACATGTCCCCATAACCGGCTTGTTATGGGACACAGAATAAATTCCATTGTTATAGGTCCCCTATCTACCTCCCTAAGGACATTTACCCCAGGAACAACAATGCCGTTAGAGAAATACGACAAAATGACCTTTCGGACAACTTACTTTTTCTTTCACTCTTTACAAACGAACACATATTCACAGTTAATAAAAGATTCAAGATTCAAAGTTTACTTCACTTCTCTTTTTGAAAGCATGACAAGATATTCATTCAACAAATACTTGAATAAATGATAAGAATGAACTAAAATAAAACAAAAATCAACATGGTAACAGCATAAGACTTGGGTATGCAGGGGATGTGAGGGATCCGAAAGAAGTCCAATGGCCTGTCTAAGCTGATCCCCTTTAAATTGATTATACATTATTAATACACTCTAATGCAGACTAATTATCTTAAAATAAGTGATCAAATTGTGTTCTAACAACAATCAGACAAGTCGGCAAGTGTGCCACCTCTGTCGGCAAAAACAGGAGAGGGAAAAGGGAAAGGGAAGAGAAAAGAGAAAAGGAAAAGGAAAAGGAGAAAAGAGAAAGGGGGAAAGGAAAACGGAAGGAAAGTATAGGAGTGAAAAACCGGGACTACAGTGAGGCATGAAGTTTGGTCAAAACTTCTAAGCTATTTCTTATCATATCTTGAATATGATTGCATTTGAACAGCATTTTATGCATTTTCTTGCATGAAATTCTCCCAAAGAGACATTAACCCTTTCAGGACAGGAATTATTTAAGGGCTAAATTGAACATTATACAGGGCTACAAAGTTTGTCGATAAGTTGAAAAATATGCTAATTTTGATAAAAAACAATGATTTTGAACCTCTCAATGTGTTGCCAATTTAAGAAATTTAAAGCTTGTTTTCATTTTTATATTCCTGGCATCAAACGCAATATGGTCTTGCAACAGAAATGGACATAGTATAAGCAGAAATCTTTGCTCTTTCCACTCATGCATCTGGTATAATTTTTAGAGCTCTGAATGAAAAGTTATTGAGCCAAACCACAAAATGTGGTCAGTTGTCTTGAAAGGGTTAAAGGAATGATAAAGCTCATCAAATTATTGTTCACCTTTAGCAGAACTCAACAGCTATATCACTTCTACCCCACGTGTTTTCTCATGAATGTTTATCTGCTCTAATGATGTTTGATGTGTGTGTGCATGGCATATCGTTATCACAACATTATCTTATACAGTCAATATTCACGTATCCCTATATTCATGATGTATATCATTTTATTTCATGACTAATTAACCAAAGCAGACACAGAAATTAATCACGATATCATTATCATACTTCAAGGTATCTCTCTCTAATATTCCTCTAACAAGACAGTGTAAACGAATTTATCGCTTTACAAAAAGAAACTGTGGACCGTTTGCAAGATCTAATGTTTTATATCATTTGCTTCTCAAGTTCAAATTTCAACCCACAACAATTAATAGTATATGTCGACAGAAATTTGGAATGGTTTACTTCACCCTCAATCGCAATCCTGCAATATACCCAAGGTCCCTAGGATGTAAACATTCATCATTGGCGAAACATAAAAACAATTAATATGGAATACAATTTATCTATTTGCCTTCTTTCGTATACCCTGTTAGAAACAATTTAATTTCTTCTGACGTGGAGTTCTCATGGATTTCATCTGGAGTTACTACGGGCTAATGTAAAGAAATGTACTAGAGAATGAAGTATTTCATTAATGCAAACACGACATGTGAAAATTATCTTTGATACCCTGACATGGGAGAACGCGTACACCCCTCCTCCTTATTCTGCTCAGATCAGTCGCAAAGCCTTCTCGCACGTCGCTCCTATATTGGCAACGATTAATGCCGCTTGTCAGGAACTTTGATTTTCATAAAATCAATATATGCTTATCACATGTCATCAAATTTGGTTTCAAACTGTGCAAATAGTGCTTCAGTTTTTAAACAAAGTTTCTTTTTTAATTATACCGTCATGGGTGTCACAGTGGGGATGGTATAGTTGACGAGTGCATAGTTAAAGTTATATTCACTTCAAGGAACTCAAGAAAATAGCAATCATGGAAGTCAAAATAGCATTAGCAACGGGGTTGTTCATCCTTGCATTTTTCCAGTTAGGTAAGTGTACTGTTTATCGCCTTATTCCAGTCATACGGACAGGCCTCTTGTCTACGCATTAAACAGGTGAAATACTTGTTGCAGTAAAAAAAGGCCACTCTACGTATCAAATGCTGTATTTCTGTTTGGGCAATCACCTTACACACACATTTACCCACCCACAAACCTTTAAATAGCGATATATACATGTATAAAGAATAAATCAATCAGTTAATATCCTCCACATCGTGCCATATCTAGGCATATTCCTGTTTTGGTACAATACTTACCAAGCGGAAATTAAAAAATGAAAGGAAAATCTGTTGTATGATGTTATGATCTAAGTCACCCAAACTGACAGCTGAATTTAGGATTTTGGGGGCAAATTCATCCCTTATTAGTTTGTGTACAGTGCTTTAGATTTCGCTGTGATATGCAATTTTAACAGCATCGTCTCAAGACGTTCCGGACGAAGCTGTGTATACTGAAGTCCAGAAGACACTAGTCGTTGGAATCACAGGCATTTTGAGATGTCGATTTAAAGGAGCTCTGCATGCGGTTTACTGGAACAAGGGATCTGATCCGGACAATTCCCCATCTATAATAACCTGGAGTTACGACAAAAAGTTCGGGCCAAGATATGAAGATGGTAGCTGTGACATAGATGAAAACTATTCTCTGATCATCAAAAACGTTACGAATACGGATACAGGACGCTACATCTGTATGGTCTCGAACTACAATGGAATTCTGATCCACAACTACACCGATGTTACAGTTACCCGTGAGTTTTTTTTTTCTTTTCAAAGGATGTTTAGAGGGCTCTCATCTGTATTTCATCCGCTCGGAAAGTTGTTAGGAAATTAATTGATTAAATATTTTCATATAAACTCGAGCAACCCTCCTTTGTAAATTCATTTATCTAATCACATATATCTTAATGGTCTTGAGGTATGGGGATTTTCTTGTCGTCAACCCTAAAAAAAAGGTCGCTCACTGGTGGGAGGGGGGGGGGCGGTTATGGGGTTCACTATCCCTCCATATTTCTCTGATAAGCAAAAACAAAATAAGAAAAAAGGGGTTTTCGTTCTAAAGGGGGAAGGGGGGGGGGGGCACAATGTATACTCTTCTTTCAAAGGGGGTTGGGGGCACGGGCCGGGATTGCCACCCCCCAAAATCCGCCCCTGAATCCATTAGTTATCTAAGTGTGTTATTCGTATTAGTCACAACGAATTTTAAGCGTTTTAATGTAAGGGCGCCACACCCTACTAGCAGTTTTGCTATCTAGTGGTGTCCTATTACCAAAGACCTGTATTTCAAATGTATACCAAATTATGATCAATTTTTCATTCATTGAAATGTATCATTGCTATGATATTTTAAATCCCGTAGAAACATTTTATTATTTGGTACACATAAAACGTTGATATTTGTTTCTTCTATCTGTTCCCTTCAGCGGATAACATGTTGTATTATGCTGGGCTGATTTACCACACTAGATTCTGATCTCTTCTATGACATATCCATTTACATAGTAATAATAATAATAATATATAAGATTTATAAGGCGCCGAATGCACTTGATGATCAAATGCTTAAGGCGCAACTTGTGCAAAAGATGAAATACATCACAAATAAGCCAAAGTGCAATAGGAGAGGTACGGACATGAAAGGTAATGGTAATCAATTATAGGCCAAATTAAACAGATACTTTTAAAGATTATTTTTGAACACATATCGACGGGCCCAGCATGAGCGAAGATTCGCTTCCCCCACCTTGTGTTATGTATGTATGTATGTAATTGGGTTTTTACAGACGTGTATCAAGCAGATATGATTATTTACGTCTGGGGACCGACCTTTAAAGACCACAGCCTGACCCAAAACAACCATATATTGACGTAAAGCTTAGTAAACAAAGAATATAAAGACCCTGGGTATTCATAAATTTTCGTCTCCGTTTATCCATAAAAAATAAAAAAGATAATTTTTTTTGGTCCGCCCCCTCCCTATGGCGTAACAACAGAGGAAACTGCAGGGGGTCGCTAGACGTGTGACGACATGTCATGTATATAGTGGAGGTGTTGTGGATCAGTGGATAAGTCCCCGGACTGTGAACCACGAGGTCCGGGGTTCGAATCCCACCGCAGCACTAGCGTCCTTTGGCAAGACGTTAATCTACATTTGCCACTCTCCACCCAGGTGTTAAATGGGTACCCGGCAGGATGGCGAAAGGTAATGTCCTTTGCTTAGCATGTGTGCGCTTTACAGACGCCTGGCTGGAATGCTCCCCAGGGAGTGGAGAATGTGCATACACTGTGTGCGGGCGTGCCAGAATCCAATGACCGGGGGTAATAATATATACCTATCTATACAGCGCCATGAGCGTCGAAAGGCGGACCTGCGCGCTATACAAGTAGCCACTATTATTATTATTATTATTATACAGCTCCGAGTGCGTCTACACGATATGTCGTTATCAAATTTTCACCCCCCGCAAAGTAGCGTTCCTCAGAGACGGGGCCCTCGTCAAAAAAACCACCGGGGCTCAACATTCGGGACGCTGTTACTCATTTCACAGGAAACGGAATCTCATGAAGTTGGTTTCAATTTGTTCAGAAAATATATAGCTCCCCGTGGATGAATAAAGGGTATATTTCAAAATTCGGTCAGGTTGAGGTCTTTAACGTCACCATCCGAAAGACGTGACTCAGTCTCGAACCTGGGTCGCTGAATCAGTTTATAACTTCCACTGTAATAGCTGGATTACAGGCGCACGCCTATGACGGGCGAAGAACGACATAAATATGCCCAACTATACAACTATACAACTGTCGAGTAGATGTATAGTTTTAACCAATCAGAATACAGGAAACTATACAACTATACAACTGTGCAACTGTTAGGAGCTACGCATGTATAGTTGTATAGTAAGCGGGCCAAAGTGCCATAATTACGTGCAACTATACATCCATACCGCTGTAGAGTAGATGTATAGTTTTAACCAATTAGAACACAGGAAACTATACAACTATACATCTACTCCCGCAGTCTGGAATAGATGTATAGTTTTCGAGTAGATGTATAGTTTTAACCAATCAGATCACAGGAAACTATACAACTATACATCTACTCCCGCAGTCTGGAGTAGATGTATAGTTTTAACCAATCAGAACACAGGAAACTATACAACTATACATCTATTCCCGCAGTCTGGAATAGATGTATAGTTTTCGAGTAGATGTATAGTTTTAACCAATCAGAACACAGGAAACTATACAACTATACAGTTGCACAATTGTATAGTTGTATAGTTTCCTGTATTCTGATTGGTTAAAAACTATACATCTACTCGACAGTCGTACAGTTGTATATTTGGGCATATTTATGTCGTTCTTCGCCCGTCATACACGCCACAATGCCCAGTTCCCCACTTTGTGAAACCAACACAGCACGACTTTAAAGTGATTGAGTAACTTTGTGGAGGATTGATAAAATCTGAGATTTCTGGCCTTACATGTTATCAGTGTATGTAATATGGTGTAAGAATGAAGCCCATGTGGAAAAAAGCACTTCAAAATCATTATGTGCTTCACAAAAGTAAACATATGCAAGTGACCGGAAAATGCCAGACTCATTTTCCCCATTGACTCAGTGTTAGACTAAAGCGTATGGCCATACGCTTTCGTAAATGGGAGTATTCAGTCGCAGATATCTTAATAATAGCATTATATATTTGAAAACCTTTCTATGCCTGGCTATTTATTTATCATTCTGAACATCATTATACAAGACAGATATCAATATTCAACAATTTATTAAATCAAGCCTCCACAAAGTTACTCAATGCCTTTAAGACTAGGAATAACAAGTAAGCCAGAGTTTTGAGAACCTAGCAGTCTAGAGGGAATGTAATGCTTGATCAAACCAAGTGCGGAGCAGAGCCATGTATACAGTGAAATAATAACAAAAGAATCTTGAAAGCAATACGTTCTTCTACAGGCAACCAGTGAAATGCTTTGAGAACTGGTGTAATGTGACTGTGCTTGTTGGAGAGGGTCACGACACGAGCAGCGGCATTCTGTAATTTTTGTAATTTTACAAGTAGGTTGTGAGGCAAACGAAACAAGAGGCCATTACCAAAATGCAAGCGAGATGAGATTAAAGCATGAGTAACTTTCTCAGTGGCACTACTAAATTGCGTACCTGATAACAAATTTTGAGACATATTGAATTTGTGAAGACATTGTCATATTTCAGTTGAGAAACCCACAAAGGTTACGGCATACATTGGATAAGGTAATTTCATATCCAGCAAGAGCAATTGGAGTGATGGAAATCTTCTCTAACTGAGTCTTTGAACCGTACATTACAAATTCACATTTAGCAAGATTTAATTTTAGTGAATGTGAGTTCAACCAATTATGAACATCTTGTACACATGTCTCAAGATTATGGATAGCACTTGCTGCATTGCTCTGATTGGGTTTGAAAGAAGTATATATTTGAATAGCATCAGCATAAACATGATAAGAAAGAGTGGTGATGAAAAATGTTCTTCAAACCGGTTAAATACAACGAAAACATGGTGGGCCCGCCCACAGAGCCTTGCGGAGCTTTTTTTGTATATAACATGCAAAGTGTGAACAATAGCCAGCCAAAACACCAAGGATCCAGAAGGCTAATCAATGGTTCACTGCAACTCATTTAAAAATATATATAAAAAGCAATTTAAGGAAAAATATTTGGCAATAGGTAAAACATTGAAGTCATGAAATGCGATTTGCCAAAAGAAATATATGCACACGCCTTCTAAAAGAATTTAGTCCTGTACAGGAAGGCGTTCCAACAACATGAATTGGGAATGAAGCTGCTGTCTAATTGATGAATTTTTGCAGTGGGTAATAGAACAGCGTGGACAGGAGAAGATACACTAGCTCTGGTCACTCGTCTCCTTTCTAGAGGCGGAGGGAGCATTTCATTTAAGTCTTTTGGGCACTGTTCTGTGTGCATTTTGTAGAATACACAAGCAGCTGCAACTTGGCGCCTGTGAGTTAAACTAGGAATGGATAAATCTTGAAGGGCAGTGGATTCATCAACACAAATAGCCTTGAGTGCCTTTTTCTGAATGTTGTCTAACATGCTAAGTATGGCAGAGGAGGCATTTATCCAGCATAAAGATGCATATTCCATTATACTGCGGACCTGTGCATTGTAGACAATAGCTCTGCCATTTATCAAGCTTATTAGCAACTCCGCATGTAAGAGGTAAACAATGTGAAAGGCAACCGTTTATGATTACAGATTGGGAATGACACGACAGGTATGATTTAAACCATTCCAGGGCTTGACCTTTAACGCCTAGAGACATTGAAATCAGTGGTTTCCATTGAAATCAATGGGTACCCATTGATTGCTTCCATATTTCCAGTTCATATTCTAATGGGTACCAATTGGCAAGCTCATACCAATTGAAAATATACCAATTAAATTGTAATCCTAATGGGTACCCATTGAAACCAATGGGTACAAAAATACCAATTGAATTGTTGTAATTGGTTTCCACTGTGTACCCATTGAAATCAATGGGTACCAATTATAATTTCAATGGGAATTTCGTCCTGGGATATCAAGCTTATTAGCAACTCCGCATGTAAGAGGTAAAAAATCTGAAGGGCAACCGTTAATCATGACAGCTTGGGAATGACAGTACGAGAATATAATACGAGAAACGTCTCATATTTCTACATTCTTACAGCTCCATTTTAAAATCATATATTTTTATTACAAGGTTATTCTTTTCAATATAGATATCAAATGATGATTTTTGAAAAATATATTTGTAACTATCTTCATGAAAAATTCGATTCTTGTGGTTTAACCTTTGTGTGGTGTTACTTAAAGTTGTGTTTGATTTAGTAATTCACCTGTTGAATGAACTTATAGCTTGGCAAGGATCTTGGTTGCACTTTGAAATTTAAATACGATCCCTGAAATCTAACTGAAATCTACACTATAAAAATAGGCTACTTCAAGTTTAAACTATTACTTTTAAATTTATAGTGGCATTAAATGTGCATTCGCTTTAAAAAAATACTACAGTAGCGATTAACATTCCAAAACCCAGAGGCTGATTCGTCATGAATGAAGATTTTTCAATGAATGAGCTAACCACAGTAATAATTTCTTTTTATCAGACACTGGGGTGAAAACGAAATCAGCTGTTGCAGCTCAGAAGGGAAGTAGTGTTGTTCTGCTATGCCAGGTGAATATTCGTGCAATGAGGGTTTCCTGGGTAAGAAGCAATAACGAGACCCTTGTCTTCATGGACTTGTCTCGGAATGTCTTTTCAAGAGGTGGACCTGGATACGATGAAGGGCTGTTTAATATTACCAACAAATACTCACTTGTCATCTACGATGTAACAATCCAACACGCAGATAACTATTTTTGCGAGGTGCCCGATTATGACACGCAATATATCTTTCGAGATGGTACCATGCTCACTATATTTGGTAAGTTGTGGGAGACAAAAATGAAGAAGAAGAAAAAAAAAATCCCCCACCGAACAAACAAAGATACTGTCGGAACCGTTCCATTTTTAAATTATTTTACTTTTAATTCTTTATTTTTTATATTATATTCATTTATTATTTAATTAATTCATTGATTAATCTATTCATTTATTTTCATTTTATTTATATATTGATTATTATTATTATTAATATTTATTTATTCATTTATTATTATTTTTTTTTTTTGGGGGGGGGGGGGGAGGGGGAGGAAACCTTTAGGGGCCCCATCTCAAATTTCTAGCTCAAAAGTAAGCTATTCTTAGACCCTGTTGAATGCATAGTGCATACAATCCCTTCCAAGCACACTTTGATTTCCCCTTCTGCATCCTTTATCTACATGATGTAAGCGGAAGGTCTGTTTTTTTTTAAAGAAGTAATTAGTAGGCCTATGCATTAAATTTTATTACTCGAAAAGGCAAACAAAAATATCTACATCTTTTTAAAAAATATTTTCATTCATGTTAAGCTACTCCTTTGGAGCCTTTTCCTACGATAGCCGAGTGCCCAAAGGAACAACACAACCCGTCATCGTGCACTCTCCGCACCAACTCTCAAACAAGGTTAACATGCCAAGTTGAGCGATACTACCCTTATATCGACCTGTTCTTTTTGCGTGGATCAGAAAGAGTTGAATCTTTGGCGACAAAGAAATGGAACAACAGTGACAGTACCATCAACAAGCGTATTACGATTGAAACTGACGGAGACGGCGATAGCTCGTTTGAATGTGTTGCTACAGGGTTGCCAGTCGGTAGAAGATCAACGACGATCCATTTGATTCTAGATGAAGGGATCCGGAAATTACATATTATTCTAGCAGTTGTTATCCGTAAGTAAAGAGAGAATGAGGGAAGGGGAATATGATGATGGAATGGTGTTTCGAAGTATAGAAAAACCGAGAGAGGAGCGGGGAATCTCGATACTGGAACAGTTAAAGAGAAATAGGAAATTGTACCTAGTTTTTAGGGGGGCGGGCCCGCTCGCTATTTAGAAGGACCGATATTCATTTAGTCACACGTTATGGATATTGGTCCTTATGAATAGCGCGGTCCTGATGAGTGATGACTAGCAAGGTTTTTAGTGCCTGTACAAGTACGCTCCGATCCCTGCCTGCCTATTTGGTTAAATACAGTATCTAACAAAAGTGAGTACATCCTTAACAAAAAATAATAATATCTCAATGTAACCTTCTACAAAGTGGTATTAAGAATACAAGCCTTAATTTTTTAGAGCAATAAAGTTGACTTTGATAGAGGAAGCAGAATTGCAGGTACTAAATTTCATGAAAACAAGAGCAGCAAAAAAATCCTATTGAAATAAATGTCACAATGAAATAGACTTAATAAAAATGTGAATGGCCACCATTGTTTCCTAGCACTACATCAATCGAGCTGGTCTAATAATAGTTATGTTCACACGTAGTACATAGCATCGATGCTATGTAAGTTTCAAAAATATTTCCAGTACGTTCAGACAGGCCGTGATCGACTTGCTTCTATCACCCACTCGTGACTATTCATCGCTCACCCGCTGCCAAAACAATAATTACTGCGCCACACAGAGTGACCCGAGTATAATTGGTATGCATGGTCAAACGCGCGGAAGTTTGTGTACAGGGGTCATATGATGCGAAGCTTTTGTTTTGAATAATATTTTATATGTCTTCATAAATCAACATAATAACACAATAACAATTCATTTGTAATATCGATAATACAATCAAGTAGCAAATACATGTGTTATAATACTTAATTTTAAATAAACCTTGTACATGTCAAAATTGACTGAACTCCAATCTTATGCCAAAATAAAACACATGCATGCACACTATATTCTCTGGTAAGCACATGTAAATCAATATCTAAAGACCACATCATACTTTAGTTAACTTTAGTTCTCAGCTCTAAAATGATATATAACTCATTGGATGTTCATAACTCCATGTACAAAGAGAAGAATGCACAGTCCCTCATAATGTTACTTCTTAAAGTAGGTATTCAAAGAAAATCACAAATATGGCAATTAATGTATCACTAGAAACTGGGAAGCTTACAGATGGCAATCGTATAAGTTTTATGTCAACTGCGTATCTGATGATTATAAAAACAACACAAATAAAAGCTCTTCTCAGCATCTGGAATATCCGAGGATTCGCCAGAAATATAGCGATGTTTTGATGTCGTCACACTCGCGATCGATCCTGCTTAAGCAGACGACGTCCTATAAT
This sequence comes from Heliocidaris erythrogramma, assembly GCA_025617745.1. NCBI lineage: Eukaryota > Metazoa > Echinodermata > Echinoidea > Camarodonta > Echinometridae > Heliocidaris > Heliocidaris erythrogramma. Next base: position 13,347,205 of record CM046854.1, on the reverse strand, counting down.
GAATGAACGTATTCCTTGACTGATTCCTTTATTTTTTAACGCTGCATTTTTCATCAAAATAATACCATACACGAAGTTAAGAGTGAGGCAACAGACTAACATTAAGACTGACGCTAGTGAAGGAAGAGAAATAAGTGAAGAGGAGATGACAAAATAGGCTCTGAAAAATGTGTAAGATGTTATGGGACATCGTCTGCTTAGACAGGACTGGTCCATGGTGTGTCGTCACATATCTCAGCAGCGTTCGAGGAGCTCTTCAGCTGCTATATCGGGGGGCTGTATTTTACCGTTTTATAATTGATAATAATCATTACTTCAAATGTTTCCAAGCGTTGAATTTGGATAACCTTGTTTAATTTATGCCATCTATGCAATAATAAGTATTAAGTCAATATTTAAAATCATTACATTTCTACTTTAATAAGGGTTTAAAGTTTGCAGTCTATTGAAGCACTCTGACATGTCTGACTTGCAAAGTGTTGTGCTAAGGTGACAAATTGAGGATTAGAACTCAATGAAAATTTCTATGAAGGGATTATTAGATTGTCCTAAAACTTGGCATACTACATAGACATATCCTGTTTATCATAGTGCACAAGTATCAATGCAAGAAATTACTCCGGGAGATTTATGGGAGATTAAAATGAGACAAGTATTAAGGGTCGTGAAAAAGAAAAGTAATACAACAAAATCCAGAGAAGACACACATAGGTCTGATAAAAAGCTGTCATAAATACCACTTCTAGATTGTTTGGTGCCTCCACATTTTAGATTACTTAGAAAAAATATACTCTTTCAGGAAATACCCAAAACTAAAATTTGACCATGCATGCCAACCAAAACACATTGATTGAGCTCTAACTGAAAATCACACAGTGCGACTTTTGGGTGGTTTTGTGGTGCCTGATCATACATAAAAAAGAAAAAGATAAAAAGAAGGAACTCCCCCCCTCAAAAAAACAACAACAACAAAACAACCCCCTTCCTTACCACACAGTATACACATTAGCCTACACTGTAAAAAATAACTGTAAAACTACAGGTTTCCTGGCCCTTGAAATTACAAGTTATTGCCGTCATTTCAATTTTACAGGCTTTTTCCTGTAAAACAACAGCAAGTTTGTTGGTTTACCGGAAATCAGCCTTTAGTTTCAATCGCCCGATAAAAAACACCGTTAAAAAACATTTTCTCATATTTTAACATGTTACCCTGTTAAATTACCAAATATGTGGGAAAACACTTATATGAATATTCATGAATTTTTAGTAAGCGTATGGTTTGGGGTTGCCCGATTTAGTAACTGTCACAAAAGGAATAAAAAAAACTATAAGGTGCATATAAAAGATTGCATTAAATTGAATTAACTAGATAGGATATGTTAAGGATAGGATAGATAGATTAAGGTAGAGAATAGGATAACATAAAGCATAACTATACACTAATAACTGTAAAACTACAGACTTTCTGGCTTTCCTTGAGACTGACTACAAATTATTTTAAATTTACAGTCTCTTTCCTGTAAAAACAACGGAAATATTTTTTACAGACTGTAGTTTGACATGAGGCTGTAAAATAGCGAGCACTCCTGGCGTTTCGACTGCCAGGAAATTTCCTGTAAAAATAACCACATATTTTTTAACAGTGTACGGCCCTATATACATCACATTACATTACAGTCATGACAGTACCAGATGAAACAGACAGAATGATAATAGAAAAAAGTAGGGAAGAGGGTACATCACATGAATACATACATTGCATTATATTATAGCACCACATGAAACAGAAAGAATTACAATAGCAGCGAGTGAAGATAGCAGCGATTGCGCTCACATTACAAATAGTCACAAGCGCGGTTGGTGGATCGATGCTTTGTCGCTGGATCCTGAGATTTACTCCTGCTAAACTCGCTGCAAGAATAGTTTGGAAACTCGCTTCTATCTCGTCGTGACTATCTGCGTTCAGACAGCGTTTGGTCTCGACAGTATCTGGTCTTCACCAAAATAGCATCGACACCTCGATAGCATCGATGCTATCGCTCTACGTGTGAACGTACCTAGTATTACGTACTGCCTTTGGTTTCATCGTGTTCCTCTGCTCCGAAACGACTTCTCGGAAGGGGTCGAAAGATGTACATATTTCTTGCCTCCAGTTTGTGTGTTGTAGAATGCCACATAGGAGCTTCATAGGGTTTAGATAATTTGACATGTTATTTAAACCCCAACCAAGCTCTCAAAATGTAAATACCATCTTTTCCTTCAGGGTGACACATTACACTGTATTATCCATACACAGTCTGCAAACAAGAGCAAAGATGCACTCACTTTTGTTGTGTCCTAGTTTAGCAATATCCGTATTATGCTACACTATTGCTTTGAAACCAATGTTTAATATTAATAATTATAGCACATAATGTCGACTCTATCAATACCATTAAGATTGTGGTTTTGATACATCTTTTGCAGAAGTTTAAATTTAAATATTGAACTGTTGTGAAGGGTGTACCCACTCTTGTTGTATACTGTATGTCGAAAATTAGAAATATGAAATAGACGAAGGGAATAATGTTAAAAATATTATATTTTTATACAGCTGTCATATTAGTTGCTACCATGTTGGTTGTTGCAGTTATTGCTTTCAAACGGATGAAGAAACGCCCTACAGGTAAGGACATATGTAAGGCATGTGGCATATCATTTTGTATGCAATATGCGATATTATCATTAAGAGGCTGCCATGTAGGCATGGGTATATACGAAACCGTAGGTTACGAGAGAAAGTTGAGTTTTATCAAGGTGGAAAATAATGTAAGAGCTTTAGCTCTCATTTTCTTCCTATGCTGAATAACTTCTTACAAGGAATGTCGCAGGGGAAGGATTCTTCTGCATGTAAATGAAAAAGCATTACAAAATTTGATGCCACATGGGTATGCAGTCCCATATACTAATATCTGAGTACTGTGTTTATCACTGTTAGGGATTGTCAGCAAAATTCAGTCAATTTGTTTATACTTTCATAATACTTAAAACCTCACAATCCGCAATTATTCTTATGCACTGAATTACCAAATATTACTTGTAACATCATTACTCAAACCTTACATTCGACTTGACATTTGTTTTGATGCTTAAGCTCTGGCTTAATTATTGAACAAACTTTATTTAAATGTGAAAATATTTGAAATCCATCCTTTCACGAAAAATCATAACATTGTTAATTTTCATTATTAAGCCCAATAATTATGAGGGAAAAAATGACTGAACACATCTGATTAACGTGTGACCCAGCATGCCCAGTGACATATTTACTTCCATATCGATTTCTGTTATTTTTTCGTTTAATTTGGTTTGATTGCCATCAAAGTTTATGCACTTGTACGTTCCCTTTTAACAGAAAAGTATAGCGCTATTCCGATGACACCCTTGTTCACCAAAGGTGAGTCTTTTCATATTACATGTGTGGCATCTGTGCCACACATGTCCATAACGCATGCTCAAGGAACAACAACGTTCTGCTCCTTCGCGATGCGACCTCGGATAACGGTGTCGTTAACCAATGGTTATGAAGTCAAATGGCATAATCAAAATAAGGCTAAACTGGTTCACGTATAGTAAAAGCCCAATAGAGCAATATTGAACATCACTCACATATCAATTTGAAATCAATATGAAATATCCTATTCCTAATAACATACAAATCAAAAGATAATGCTCACATTATTAATAATGTATCTGTCGAAAAAATGCTATTGAAATAGAAATATGGTCCGATTTTCTTGCTCGCTCGCATAGTAGTTCGTACACTCACAAATAACAAAAAATTAAATGACTACCACTGCTATATTGAGGAAATGATTTATCTGAATAAAAATGATAACATTTACTAATGAGGAAGAGATGGAGAAGAGGAACATCCGTCGCCCTACACCCCCTCGCGTCCACCCGTATTAGAGCCCAGAATAGTGATAAAATTGCTGAAATGCATGGATCATATTTAATTATGGTGTTTACTGCCCCCTCTTTGAAGCCAAGGTCTACATACGCCACTGTGAAGAAGTAGTACAACATCGTAACATCGTGTCCAAATTGCTAAAATTTGAGTTTATTAATAATGACCTCAATATGAGACGGTTACCAATTTACATTTTTTTCTTCGATTTGGTGTTATTCCACTCATGTTATCAATGTGTGAAATATTAATGACACCTTCTCGATAATGCATAAAAGAAATCTTGGCGGTTTGGAAAAAAGTGATTCTCCCTAATTAGTTACGTGTTCGATTGGTGCATTTTATCCCTATCCTGACAAAAAAAAAAAAAAAAAAAAAACAACAACAAATAAATATTTATAATATACGCATCATCATGTTGGGGGAAAAGGGATTAGCTTCCATCTATATGACTTAGCGAGGAATGTACGTCCATCAAAAGGAAAGTTACGCTGATGCCCCTTTGTCGCTATAATAAATAAAGAACAATGTAAACTGTAAAGGAGATCATTCCGATGGACATGAATATTTTATATCATAATCATTTTCTGTTTTTTTATCAAAGGCTGTATCTCCTGTTTTGAGTTGTGGACATTTGTAAAGATTGTCGAGAAAACCCTCGGAAATAATGCAAAGACAACACTTGACAAGATTATCCATATCTTGGACAAGAATGACGCGGATTGCGACAATTCATCAGCGTATGACGAGCTTTGCAAATGGAAAATTAAATGTGCTGCTGAAATCGACCAGAGAAAGGAGCTGTACGACGCTTGTAGTCAAGCCGGGTGGTCTCGTCTTATGAAGAAATTGAAAGGTATCGTGCATTATGAGTAATATTGTGATGAATTAAATTATTATATTTGTTTGGTACATGGTAATCAGGTAAACTTTGAATTTATCTATCAATAACTTCGTGCGTCAGGGTTCGCGGAAAAGCAGCGCCATACATGCAAGGGGATTAAAGAGAAGGTTGAGGTGCTTTCCTTCTCCCATTCTTTTCGAATGCCCTTAATATCTTAACAATATGGCAAGAAATGGCTGAATTGTTTTGGACCAATCATTCACGCCACGTGTGTGCGTTGTCTTATTGACCCATTTTGGTGTGCAGTCCATGCGCTTTTCAGAGAGATTGGGTCAATTTTTTATCATTTCGGTGACTCCAAAACCCTTAAAGTATATACCGATTTTTTTATTACGTAGACATCAACAACATGTCCCAACTGCTTTGAGACAATTCATTTCTTTCACATGTAATCGCAAGACCAGAACTCAACTTTATCTTTAAGCGTTCTCCTCTTCCCGACCAAATGGTCTGACGCCCATTCCGTTTTGAGTAATTTGCTCATGACATTGAAAACCTCCCCTTCTTTAATACACCGTTCCGTATTCTATCAAGTCAAAATGCTTTTTTTAATGCTTAGCTATTTACTGCTGAATTGGGATATTTAATATAAGTTAATCGAGTCCTCCAAATTTGTAGTCTCGGCCGAGCTCCTTTAAGCTAACCTGTGTAAAAATACATCTTTCGGCGACTCTTTATATGTAAATCACTGATGATTCTTTCACTTCCACATGAGTCTCCCATAGATATAGTTTCAATGGAGAGATGGCTGATCCTTTCCCTCCGATTTGTCAAAACTGTACCTTTTTGGATTTATAAATAATAAAAAAATGGTAAAAATCGATCAATATGTATTTCATTATCGTTTAAACAAAGTTTCATAAAGAATTAAATGATATCCAACCAATATTGTCTTGTGTACTTCCCTTAGCGTTTTTTTTTGTCCTCTTTTACATTGAATAAAATTATAGTGCTCATGTTATTGGTGTCACGGATCCACAAGTTGAGTGAGTAGCAGTATTGGCGGGAAGGGCCTCCAGTCATACTCGGTGATGAAATAAAAATTAACAAGGTTTGATCAAGGGGAGGCTGTGGGAGAGGGTTATGGCATCTTATGTTTTCCCGTTTTCACGTTAACTTCTTGATGGAATTAAAAGAAAAAGAGAGCTGACAACACGTATTAAAATATCTAAGACTAAACTTAGCCTGCTTTTCAACAGTTTAAGGGTCCAGTCATGCTGTGCCTTTTGTCGAATTAAGAAATTGCTTATGAGGAGTATTTAAATATATTTATAATATGAATCGAAAAAGTTTTAAACTTGGACCAAATTAAACTTTCACATGTTTGTGACGTCCTGTGTGGTCATATCTATATCCAATACTTTTAAATATTTTTGTATTTTATCAAGAAGTATTCAATTTGGTATATTTTGATGATTCCAAGACCATGAAGGCCTTATCAAAAACAATTTTTCTTTTTAATGAATATCAAGACAGTCAGAATAAGTTCTAGACAGCTTCTTTCAGTGTTAATAATCAGTGGCGTAGCTGGAGTAGCTGAAGTAGCATAGGAGTTAGGCCCTCCGCATTTCCAAAATTAAATGGCCAAGAGAGAGGGAAGAAATAAACGGGGGGGGGGGGGGGGTTAAGAAGGACGGGAAAAGAAGATGAAAGGATTTTTTCAGCAACATACACTTCATCAATGTCTTTATTTGTATTTCAAACTCCGAGTAAGGAGTTGGGGGCCCCTATCGTGTCAATGCCCCCCTCCAAATGGTTGGACTCAGACTACGCCAATGTTAAGTCATAATGACCGCTATTAATAATGGAGAAAAGGCTCATTGTTCATAAAGGTCATTATTCATATGGACTGCTATTCAAGATACCAAATGAGGGTCGCTATTCATAATACAAAATTAGGGTCGCTATTCATAATACGGTATAAGGGTCGGTATTCATGATAAGGAGGATCGCTATGCAATTGCGACCCTCTTTCTGTATTATTAATAGCGACCCTCAATTAGTATTATGAATAGCGACCCTCATTTCGTATTATGAATAGTGACCCTCATTCCGTATTCTGAATAGTGGTCCTTACGAGTAGTGACCCCTAATACAAGTTATGAATAACACCCCTTCTTCAAGTTTATGAAAAAGGAGCCCAATTTTGTATCATAATTGTCCTTATGAGTTATGACCCCCAATGTGTATTATGAATAGTGACCCTCATTCCGTATTCTGAATAGTGGTCCTTACGAGTAGTGACCCCTAATACAAGTTATGAATAACACCCCTTCTTCAAGTTTATGAAAAAGGAGCCCAATTTTGTATCATAATTGTCCTTATGAGTTATGACCCCCAATGTGTATTAGGAATAGTGACCCTCATCACACATTATGAATAGCGGTCCTTATGAGTAATGATCCTTATGACTTTATTAATAGTGACCAACTCTCCGTTTTATGAATAGCGGGCCTTGACGTATAGGAACTTACACGTTATGAATAGCAGTCCTTGTGAATAGCGGTCATTATGACCAGCGGCCCTTATGACTAGCGAGGTTCCCCCCCCCCCTCCCCGTTAATAATGCTTCTCCGATATGCAGGTTTACATTGTTTAGCTAGGTGTAGAATTTTATTTTTCATCAGGTTAAAATTTGAGTTTGCTGACATATTTCATATAAACTAATACACATTTTTCCGACTCAAAATATTTAGTGCAATCTGCTGCAACTGAAGTACCAGCGTCTGACATAGAACATATTCTGTGGCAAATAAGAGAGCCAGAGAATATCGAAGCATTTCTAAAAGCCTTGAAAATAGAAGACACATCCATCCTCAATAATGCCGACAATGGCAAAGGATTTCGTCATGTTATTGGAAATGCAAAGGACCTGCTGCTACACTGGATAGATAAACACTGTTATGCCAATCCCTTCATCATCCTGAGTTTGACATTAGAGAGCCTGAATCTCCCCAACGATTTCTTCCAACGTAAGTTCACTGTCAGGAAAAAAAATCTTGATGATACACAATATTCTAAAATGAAGTAACCTATGCACGTTTATTATCACAGTTTTATTTGTAGTAGCAATGGAAGGTGAATGTTTGTCCGAATCAAGCTATAATGACCAGTGGCGTATTATTGCGCCCGTGGCAAATATTGAAACTGAGCCCCTCCCCCAACCCCTACCCGCACAAAATGACCAGCTCAAAAATACAATCCAAAATAATTCCCACTTTCAACCCAGAAATTATGGCACTGTGTGAAAATGTATTTTGACGCACTTAACCTGAGGTTAGCAGCCAAGGTTTGACTCAATTTTTTTCAATTGAGGAAGTAAAGCGACCAGGCGATATATTTCCTTTCAAATATTGCATACTGGAGAACACTATGTTATTTATTTTAATCTATATTTATTAAATTATCAAAACACTTAGCGCTGCAGTCGAATAATCTTTTGAATTTTGACAATGTCTTTTGAAGCACTTTAGCTTATGTTTTGGCGCAAAACTGGTCATGGGGATGTTTCTTAAAGCTGTTCGTAAAGTTACGCACGAGTTTACGAATGACTTATATATGACAAGCCAAATGGGATGCTCAATCGTTTTTAACTTCATCAACCAAAGTTGAACTGTGCAGAAGTAGATTAATATTCTTATTATAACAAACATTTTTAATGCAAAGAATATTTGTGTTGACATTTTTAGTTGAGGTTATTGGAAATACAGTCACACTTTGTAAAACCATCAGGAAAAACCTTGGGCATCCTATCTGGAACTTCACCTTAAAGTCCTTCGTAAAGTCATGCGTCACTTTACGAATAGCTTTATGAAACACCCCTTGGTGGAACTTGCTAGAGGGCAAAGGAAAATGTTTTATTCGTCGAATTTATAAACCTTTATGATTACTATTGTTTATGCACCATGTCCTATATTGGAGCGAGAAATTACGAGATGATGTATACGCATACGAGAAGATGGAAGCGATCGAGCTTTACAAAATTGTTCGTATCAATTCCTTAAAAATATAATCCTATTTGTTGTGCAGTTTACCCTGGACTGGGGGCGCATAATTATAGTAAATGAATAAATAAATATGAATATATACGTTCCTTCTTTTTCCCCCTTTTCTATTTCTCTCTTGTGTATTTTGTGTTCCCCTTTCAAGATCCGCCCGGGGCATGTGGCCCCTCTGCACCCCCTCAGATACCCCACTGTATATGACCGCTAACAAATGGAAAAATCTTACCTTTGAAACTTTTGCTAGACCTATGCATGTTATCCTATTTCAGTTTCAAAGGATACACATTTTTTTAATACTTTGATAGTTTGTTATGACCTTTTCATGATAGGAAAAACTAAAACCAAATCGATGTCGGCGAACTTGTAGTTATGACCGTTTGATGAAACGCTACCCTGGTTCCCACATTAAACGCTCCCATTCGCTAAATACGCTGTGCGTCATGGAAAGCCTATGGTGTCCTCGAAATGCGGGCGGGCGAGCGGTGCTTTGGAACGAAAATTTGGGCACATACACACTGCACACTATATACTGAGTGCCCCCCCCCGAAACCAAAGCCAACTGAAACGGAGATGGCGGCACGCATGATTTTCTTTTCGGTGGGGGGGGGGGGGGGGGGGGGGGGGGGGGTGGGTAGGGAGATATTTTTACCCCGAGGGATATATGTGTGCCCGTAAGCCGAAGGCCCCCATTTTGTGACGTCCAAGGGCAAAAATACCCCCTCCTCTGAAACTCTTGCGTCGTAGCCATTTGGAGCTTGAAAAAAAAACAACAAATTTCTCTTTATTACCGATTAGCGGGTCATGGGCACAAAATTTACGATCAAAATATAATTTTTTTTAATCGACTTTTCTGTATTTGTGGAATTCTATCCAATATATTTTTTTCAATTGGAAAGATATGCATTTATGGAAAGGATAACAGGTATTTGACAATAAGGTCTTATGGTGCGGGGGTTCGAAACCATGGCACAATTGTCCTTTGATCACACATAAACTCTACATATGCCACACTCCACCAAACAAAATACGTGTATTCATAACGGGACCTTGTATTATTTATTGACTTTGAACAGTTAACGAGGATGAGAAACAATGCATTACTGAGCAGGAGATTTCCAGCTTCATCGGTAGCCTATACCAAAGGCACATACATCAATTTACTGTGGACCAGTCGCTTGGAATAAGAGGTGTTGACCCAGTAACCATAGCGGATGAAAACAGGGATTCACTCCTTGATGCTCAGAAAATGGTGTTTGAAATACTGAAAAATAGGAATGACAGTAATCATGAGAAAAGAAGATTGCTAAAAAATGTAGCAGCGAAGGCCAACGGCGAAAACAACATAGGTATGTTTCACAGAGATATTTGATGCGATATATTCTTTCAGTCTAAGGTTGAATTTTGACAGCAAGTACAGACATTTCTATTTATATAAAATGGCATCATTACATACATACAATATTCTCGTCATAATTATATAATATTTACTGGCCTTGAGGGGGATACACCATACATGTACCCAGTGGTGCAAATTCATATTGAAATGCGGGAGGGGGGGGGGGGGGGGATCACCAAATGACTTAACTTTTATACCTGTACGAAATGTCTGAAAATTTTCAGACAAACAAGAAAAAAGAAGAAAGAACAGGTTATCACATGTTGCAGGTATAGTTTTCCTCCCAAATTCTCTGATAAGCAAAAAAAAAAAGAAGAATAAAATGAAATTCCTATTCCTGAATTTGTGTTTGTGTGTGTGTGTGGGGGGGGGGGGGGGGATTGGCCTATCTTAAAAATCAACAGTGGGGGAACGGGGGTGAGGGGATGTCCCCTTAACCCCTGGATTTGCGCCCTGGTATATTCCTGAACTCGATTCATATTTCCCGAGTCGATGATAACGGCAATATGGATATAGTGAGAGCAATATATATGCCGTATCTCCCGAAAGTAGGAGCCAGTCAATATTGTTATTATCCACATCGTACATTTAGAGCAAGCAAAACCTAACAACATGATAAAATGGATTTTGAAGTCATTAAAATCACAGCTCTTCGTGGTAATTCGCAAAATGTAATTTTCCAATTATTTACCCACTAAGTGCAATTGTTTTATGTCATGTAAATTCTATAGGCTTTCGGAAAAGAGGGGAATATTATAAATATTACCCTCTTTGCCCGGTTCGCACCAAAGACAAGAGGAATACAATATTGTAAAACCACAGTTCCGATGTCTGATACGGATAATAATAACTTTCAATACTTTGAGTGCATTATAAACAATATGGAAAGATTTATGTCATCTCCACGTACAACATAGCCCAGATTAAATCAAGTTAGGCCGATTTCCCTGTGTACATTCCAGAAGTAAACAAATCTTTACCCTCGTATGGATTTTCTGAAATATTTCCTGTGTACACGGTCCAAATTTCAAGATATACGTGCGGTTGTGTGATTTATGATTAAATAACTGAATGCTATGTGACAGGCTTCGATCATTGTGCAAAGAGAATAATACCACAGGAAACCTGGATCAGTACTCTCATAACCGAAAATGTTATTTTCTTTCCATTTGATGCATGTAGCAGGAGGGGGCTGAAGTATATAAATATGTTATATCATGTTGCTTTTCTTTTCTCAAGCAGCAAACTCAAAGTGGCCAAGTGATTGTGAGATCAGAGAAATTGCTTCTTTTATCAAAGCATCAATGATGCAAACAATCTGTCTTCAGTTAAAGATCGACTTTGCCGGGCAGGATGCTTCGAATGAAGAAAAGCGCGTCAAGGCCCTGTCGCAATGGAGAAACAACGCAGCTGGGAAGCCCTTGCATGAAAAGCACGAAACGTTATCATCTGCCTTGAAGGGTTGTATAGCAGCAGGTAAATGATTACAATAACAATTCTGTCCATGTACCTTCTATAAAATATAATTTTGTTTATTTGACTACTAAACTAAAGGAAATCAAGGTTCCGACACCTTGAACATGGACAGGCTTATCAAAACGTCACCTTTGAAGCAAATACATCGCTTTGTTCAAACTTTATTCTGATCCAAGCGCATCTAAAGATTTGTCAAGCCATGGTTCACGCTGTTTCAGAAGGACGGGGCCAGCACTTCAGGCGTCTCATTATATGACTAGCGTCCACAGAATATATAAGCATAACATCAGTGTTTAACTAAAGTTATAGGAGAATGGTCTGTAACATCTACATAAAGTCCACGAACGTTAGAAAAAGCCCATCTTTGCTTATAATAGATAGGTTGCAATGCGAATACCGGCATACGATCGTTATGCCCTAGCCTGCTAATTCTTTTTGCCATAATTGTTAGCACTTTGAAGAGAAACACCGGCAATGACTCACCATTATTCCCTCAGAACACTAACAAGACCTACACCAGACTGGCAATTTACAAAAAACACACACAAAAACAACAACAGTGACTGGATTCACTTTCTCAGCTCGCATTATACATACCATTTGTGTTGAATGGCGTTGATTTGACCAGTGAAATAATGATAATAATAATAATAATAACTCTAACTGCGACTTAGGTTGAAATCTTTTGTCTCGTTCTTTTGTTCCGTTTCGCCATAACTTACACTCGTTTCGCCCTAACGTTGAGTTTCTATTGTGACGAAATAAACCGATTGTTAGGATTCGCCTTAAGTCGCAGTTAGGTAAATAATAATACTAATAACAATAACAATAATGATAATACTAATACTAATACTAATACTAATACTAATATTCTATTATTACCCCGAATGCCCTACGTTTTGTTGGTTATGGTTCAGTTTCGAATCGGCCTGGTGGTATGACTGAGGAATTGTACAAGAAGATCAAATGTTAATGGATTATCATGATACAAATGATAATAATATAGAGTATATATAATGCGCCAAATCCACATGCCCTTTGTGCAGAAGGCGCAACAGAGAAGAAAAGCTACACGGAAATACGCGAAAATGAAACAAGGACAATATATCTACTGGAAAGCAATTTTGAGAAAATTTTTAAGGCAAACTACTGAAATATGAATATCTTATTGCGATACAAAAGCGTGTACAAAAGACCGATCCTTCCATGATTCCTTAGGTTTCGGAACAAGCATTTTAGAATCGGATGATACTAATTAAGCGTTTTGGAGGATTGAATATGAGGGCAACTGTTTTTTTTTTCTGTGGCCGAGCGGTATAAATATCTGCGGATGATGCCCAAATTACATAATTGATACCTAACACATTTACAAACAGCTGGGATCTTAATGGACATTGTAGAATCAAATAAAATACTAAGATTTCTACACGATTAAGACGGAGGAATAATAATATCTTGAAAACGGTTGGGTACCATTATTTTGTAACCTTTGTTTATCCTTTTAAACCTCTCTATGACTTTATCATTTATCATACCGTGTTTTCATTCATTTAAGTTTGAATTATCCCTAACCCTGAATTTATTTATTTTCCGATTTAGGTCTCCTTCCTCGTGTAAGAAACGAATTTGTCCAAGTTACAGAAATCGTTGATCTTGCATTTCATCTTGTCATGCAAGATACCATTCATTTTGCTGAGGTTTTTGGAGTTAACCCAACAGCACTGACTTTCAACAGAGTTCCGTTTCGTCCCGAACACTTTGATAAAGGTTTCACCCGTCTTTTGAAAAGGTGTTTCCAGGTTTATGGAAAAACACCACTTTTTGGAAGTAAAAGGTCAAGACGTGAACTTTTCGAGATTTTGGAGAACAAAGGATTCCAAAACGTATACCATCGAGGAATTTTGGGTAAGCTTGTACGTGCTCAGAATAGTGTAAGAAGATAAAATGGAAACTATTGCAATACTGCTTTAATTGAACCACGTTAAAAACCCTTAAAGATCATTTTTAGAAATGAAATTTCAGTGGATTCTCAATTAACACTGATAGCCTGCACACGGTGAGAAATCTTCGGTCAAAAAGGAAACCATCATTTTTTTACAAATGAGTAACTTTCTTTGATCAAGCAAAAACAGGCGAAAAAACAACAACTCATACTTTCGTTAAAATCTACATTCTGACATTTAGAAAACAACAAGATCTTTAAAAACAATAAATTCAAATACTATAAAAAGCAAAGATTTTGATTTTGGAAGACTAAATTTGTAACGCAAAAAATCTACCTAGAAAAAAATAGATATAGTATGTTGATACCGAAAATGATGTTCTTTATACATTTCTCACTTCCCTCTTAACGATAATACCCCAAGATTATTGTCATTGCAAAATTAATTGGCTGTAGAAGCATTCGAAGGTAAATATAGCTCATTCCATTTTTAGTCGTTATTAGGGTTTGTGTTTATGCTGTAATAATATATTCTCTCAAACCAATTAAATACAGCTTATGACATGAGCTATGGGGAACTATGTTCCATCTCAAAAGCGATGACTGATGACGAGGAAAGGAAGGAGGACATGAAAGAGAAAGCAATAGTCGAAGCTGGCAACCACAACACAAGAAATCTTGAAATACAGCCTGACGAACACCGTGGAACCGACGATAAACTGGTGACATGGAAACGGGTCCTTGCAGTAACAGATGAAGACATAGTCGCAAGCCAAGTTTCTACTGAACGTCTTGAAGAAATTGAGCTGTTTAGAATATGGAAGAATAAGCCACGCCTCGAGCCGTTCAACTATCGGGTAGCCCTGGTAAAAGGCCTTCGGGAAGTAGAAAGATTTCCGCTGTGTGATGATGTGATTAAAGGTTTGTTTCGCTAAATACCTTCTTGACCACGGCATACCAAGTAACAGTGGATGATATTAGGTAATTTTGGTGCATGATGCTGATATCGATATCACAAAACCCATTTTCTACTCTCATTCAAAGAAGTTGCTAAATATGTTTAAAAAGGAACAAGCTTATAAATTATCACCAGATTCATTCTGACGTCTGATCGCAGGTTTTTAAATTAAAAGAATGAAAACACTTGGGTATACCCTTAACTTTTTTGCATTGATCCCTGCAGGAAAATACTGTGCTTCTGGAGAAACAAGCATGCCATTCATCAATTACATGGTCGTTGGAATGGATAACGAAAAACAAGAAGCACTTGGGAAGCTGCTGATGCTTAAAAAGGACTGGAAAAACTCCACTGAAGTCGCCTGCCAGAAGATATGCGACTGGGTGCAGAAATGGACTACGTCCTCCATTGCCATGATTGCTAATGATGACTCTAATCAGAAGAAAATGAAAGAACACGCTGATTTCAACGATGAACTTGTCAAAGCAGGCTTTCTTGATCTTGCTCGTGAAATCATGACTATTGAACACAACTTATACCCCAGTTACACCAGCAAGAAACAGACCAAAGCGACACCAGACCAAACAAAAGAAGCGGTCGGGTCGAACTCGGTTTTGAGTCGGCTTGGCGGTATGCCTGAAATTACTGGGGTAATGGGCACTGAAATGTTTTCTAACCCCTTACCATTTTCTTAAAATAGCAATATATAAGAAGATTATGAATAATTAACGGAACTCTTTATAGGCAAACGTAGTACATAATTTGCGACGGAGAGGAGCGTTTCAGTACACTGAATAAATGGGATGTTGATAAAGCTAGATTGTAGGTACATGTCAAGATGCATATACATTTGAGAATAATTATTTTGTTACACGTCATCTGAAAATTTCTTTTGCTAAACTTTATTTTTTTTAAATGGAATTTAAATTGTATTTCCCATTTAATTACAAGACAGGTGAAAATGATAATTTGTAAATTTGGCGGTGTTGTAAGATATTGAAATGTGTATTTAGTATAAGATAAAAGTAATTATTTGTGTAGGTATTTATTATTTATTTTTGGTCTCTCTTGCTTTTTCTTCTTTTGAAGTATTATAAATATATACATTTAATGATATGTAGTAAAAAATCTTTGAAATCATTGAAATGACACTGTCACTATAGCTTCTAGTTGCTATTTTATACCCACATAACGCCAGTATATTATCTAAATACATGTATCTAGAAAAGAGAACTATTACTGCACAATCGATTAACCTTACTCGTTTATAATTTTTCTTCCATTTTTGTGTTATTGGGTAACTTTGAACCCAAGTCTTTCCATCTTCCCCTTTTTTCTGGTAAATATTCATAAAAACATTTACAAGCACCCTTTTCCAGAGCTTTTGCTATTTAGCATCTAATACTATCAAAAGAAAACACACACAAACAATATAACAACAACAATAACAACTAAGCAACCCCAACACAACAACAAAACAACTCAAGGTTTCTTTTATTCTGTGATACGTTCCACACAACCTTGTTCGTAGGTAGGTGAAAGCTATAATTTTGATCATATTATGGTTTTAACAGTTATTTATTTTTTATTTTTCTTTGGAATAGATTGGAATATTTCCTATATAGTAGACCAGCCAAGAAGATTTTTTTTACTTTGGACGGCATTTTTGGGTAATGCTCTGCATCCATGCTTAAACTCTTGGTAAAATACTGAGGAATAAGATAGGGGCGGATGCCACGCGCATTTTTGCCTAAAAATGCCATTTTTTGCTCAAAATTTGAAAGAATGTCAAATATCATGATTTTTATTTTTTTGACCTAATATGTAATACCTGATAAAGACTTTTCAAGTAATATCAGATTTATTTTGAGTTTGAAGTTATAAGCCTGATTAATTTACAATTGAAAATTGGATATTACACACACATGTATGGCGTAATGAAACATAAAACTATGATTTACTCAAAATAATAGGATGTGAAAACTACCAATATTTCAACGTTTTTTACAAAACGTAAATTTGTCAATTTAAACGCTTTTACTTGATTAAAAATACCATGTATATTCTCATGTCACATACAAAAAAAGAATTATCCGATAAGGTGGTAGATAACTCATTTTATGTTATCCCAAATGGAATGATGTATTTTTACCAGATGCGCAGTTTGAATGAAAAACACTAATATGTACAACTTGAGTGTACATAAGTCAATTTATCCCATGTATTATCAGTGTAGTCTTTGGGACAAAAACTGAAATGTCCCCACCCCCTTAGAAAGAATCTTAAATGAAGTTTTTGTTAGATGGTACCATTAACTATCAAAATATGCTTCTTTGCCCTAAATTAAGTGATGGACATGATCACAATAGCTGTTACCATGGCAACGGATCAAGAACAGAAGAATTTCAAAAAATGACATGTATTTGTGATTTAGAAAGTACAAAAACACATTGTGATCTCTTAAAATAATGTATCAAAAGTTTCTCAAGAGATTAAAACCAAGAGTAGAGTGAAAAAAAGTGTTCATTATGTTTGAAAATGGTTGTTTCCATGGAAACAGTAAGAAAACAAAAATGGGCAAAACTCCCTTCATGCTACCGCAAAAAAGGTAAATATTAATATACTGCATGATTATTTTCTCTTTTACAGGACACTCTATCATAATTTGTTAATAGCAAAGGGGTGATGGCGGTGACCACTACATGTGTAGGCCGTTGCCATGGTAACAAGTATATTTATTATATTGCATATCTAATAAGATACTATGGTTTTCTTCAACATGAATTAATGGTAAACATCTAATATTTTTGCCCACCTCTTTGATTATATTCAAAGTTTTAATTATTTCGAGTAGAGCTAAATCTGATTCATAAAAAAGCTTTTGCTATGGAAACAGATTTTTAATGAAGATGAAATCTTTGAAGCAAAGAAAGAAATGTAACCAACCAATACACTATAAATGTTAAACAGAATTTGAACAATCTCAAATGAATCATATACTATTTTTTCCTGTAGGTATCAGAATCATCTTGTTTGCCTTCCACCCAAATAATGAGTTTTTAGAATCGGCTTTTAGAACCTGCCTGTGTACCTAAGTTGGTTATAGATGTAAGCTTTAGGCCCGTTGCCTTTGTAACAAACACTGAAACCATATCTTTTTTTTATTCAACATTAAAACAAACGGTAAGCATCTAAGTAATAATACTAATAATAATAATAATAATAATATTGTTTTTTTTTATAGCGCTCATATCCAGCACGTATAAGGTGCTCAAGGCGCTCCAATATTATTACCCCGGCTCTAGCTAGGCTACCGAATTCGGTGCTCACAGCATTCCAGGAATTCCTTGCCAAAGAACACTAGTGCCGTGCCGGGGTTCGAACCCACGACCTTTGCATCTCCAGCCAAGTCTTTATACCACTCGACTACGCCCCCTTTAATATGTATTTCAATCTGCCCAGTCGATTGCATTTGATATACTGATGTACTTGTAAATATTAATTTCTCAGGTTACAGATGATTTTATAAATTATTAAATTTTAAAATCGTGCTCTGTGATTGATAAGGAATTAAAGCAAGATGTGTTAAAATGATTGTGTATGTGGCCTTTAATTTTCAAGCATACATGTATCAAATAAATCATGTGTATGGACATGCTGAAAAGGATTGATTTTTCAAAACCTATTTCTGTTCTGTAACTATCATATCTTCAAGCAGAACCATTTGAACAATCACACACATCAACCCTTACCAAAATTGTCACCTGCCACACAATAATCATCATAGAATTATTCAGAACATCATTCATACAGATGCACTTTGTTCAGCTTTATAATTTAGACCAGACTAAATGAAAAATAAACAAAGACAATTTTTCTTAACGATCAATGGTACTTGGCGTACTTTTAATTGAATAATAGCTTTGTACTCATCTGTTGCCTCCTGCAACTAACACAACTTATTGAAATCGATGTAATGTATACACATTGCTGTTATGAGCAATTTCATCATACCGCCGGACATTGGTGTAAATAAGAAATTACTTTTTAACGCAATCTCATTCAAAATTAGCTGAATAGTTCTGATACGCTTATAATTGTCACAAAGATGCATGTATACATAATTATTGTCATGAGATCTTTGAAATCATTTAACCATTTAATTATATCTAACGTGCATCTATTATATAACTGGCACTGGTATGTCAGACATATTTAGCAAAAAATTCTCATGACCTCATCAAATATATTAAAGTTTTAGAGAGGCACAGCTTGGTATTGCTTTATACAATCAATTTACAATTAAATTTCAATTCATTCGTTCCACATTTGATAAGACAGAATGAAAAGTATTATATATGAAAATTCTTCACAAATAAAATGCACATTGCGAAATCAAATTGCAATATAAAGACCAACAAATATATATAAATGCGCGGGATGTGAGGGGGAAAAGCATTGATCAAAGTCATATCAAAGAAGTGTCCCAAAGACATATATAAAACATAAAGATATATTCCAGAGAATAACTGGCAGTTTACGCACACATACACACACGCACTAACAAAAAATCCAATGTATTATTAATCTTAAGATCTAAAAAGCAGATGCGGAAGTATTTTGGGTACTATTCCATATCCAACATAAATGATATAGCCTTGGAATTTCAAGCTTCTATTGATTTCAAGAAAGTCATGCCATCCTGTACAAATTATGATTCAGCTCTCCATTTTCTTGATTTAGATCGATAAATATGCCTACATGTATAGTTAAGAATGTCCTGGTAATATTACATCAACTCCGATAATAGGAAAAGTGTCACAATGAGCATTACCTGTTCGCCTCAAAGATTCTTTTCTCCATCTGAACACTTATATGTACACTATTAAAAATACCCACATAATTTGAATTTCACTTTGAACATTACATGTTTTATAAGGTAATCATCATTTCTACTTCCATTCATTCACTCTATTTCTACTCAAATTCAATTCAAATTCATATTTCATCAAATACTGTAATATTCTTCAGAGGGATTTTCTGTAATGCAGAAAATAAAGTTATGAAGATAAACATGTATATATATATATACATCTATACGACTCTGCCCAAAACATTTTTGTACAATTCTATACAATTCAGTTCATCAATTATTTTTTAAAAATGTATACTTAAAGAGAAGCTCTCACAATTCTCCTCTAATTGAGATGTCAAAAATAACATGGAAGTGATAATGATAAGTGATAATGATAAGTGATAATGATAATGCCCTGTACTTTCATTAAAGAATAGCACACATGCACACTTTTCAATAAGAGTATGTGGCATAAGAAAAGACAGCAATCATGTTCCTACCCTTACATCTTTTAACACTGAAAACAAATTGCTGAAAATGTCACTAGAAGTGTTTCCTAGGGGAATTCATATTTAACAAGTTGGATTGCAACAATCATGTGCATCACATGCACATGCAAATGTGCACCTGAAACCGTTTCTGAAACAAGTACATCTGCCTGTACTGCACTTTGATTTACAGTTACACGAGACTAGTTCCAAACATGAATTTGGAATAGGTGGTATTGATGACCAGATAGGTACCAGTCTACCAGACTTCAGCTGCCAAGCTGATGTTGACAATGGGGGTGGTATAACTATCTTCTCCTTGTCTGCCTGCAGCCATACTTTCGCCTGGTAGTTTGCTCTTGCAATATGCATCTTGAGCGCATCTCTTGTTGGGGGTAGCATTTCAAGACCTTTCTTGGCCTTACCAAAGAGATGAAGCCTCGCCTTGTTCACTGTTGTCTGCTCAGGTGTGCCATATAGGCGACACACAAACTGCTCGATTGGTGCAATTTCCCCATCATTACCAATTTCTTTCACAAGAAGAGGATTTTGCATGAAAACTTTCCAACATGACTTCTTTCCATAGCCGCGAAAAGCGGAAGTCGTGTCACAGCCTGTTAATGCATGGAAACTAACCAGATTTTGAATTACACTTTGAGGCAGTAGTTTGGACAATTCGTGGAGGGGATAGCACTTCTGCTGCCTCGTCCCAGAGATCATCCACACTTCCATAACTTTAGTTGAGGTGAAATGCACCAGAAGTATCATCACATCAGTATCGCGACACTGTACTATGACTCTTTGAAATCCTTTCTCAACAGCCTCTAACGCATGAAGTACTAAACGCGTGTCGGCCTCTTCGTGATTAGCTTGGAGTGGTATCTCGTTCCTTCTGGTTGATTGTGCATCTCTTCCACTAGAGAACCCCCCTCCAGTAACTAGCTCGTATCGTTCTGGTAAGCATTTACCTTTTTGCATCATGGACTCAGACAGGAACTGTGCAAGATTGGCCTTGTTTTCATCCGATGCGATGAACGGACCCCAAATCTGTGGAAGTAGAATGTGGGGTCCATCGATAATCTTTCGTATCGGCTTCTTCTTACCTACTCGCCTTTCCCTCGTAGCTGCCTTGATGGAGGTTCCTCCAAAATATCGATCAAATACGACATCGACTCTTGTTGTACGTCCTCCAAAGTTATGCGTCACATTCTTTACGAACACGTCAGCATACTCCCCAAACGTCTGGCACCCAGGAGGCTTCCCTAAAGCTTGGATGAGAGCATGACCGTCTATCAGAAGGCAAGTCTTCATGTCAGCATCTGGAATTTTGGAAGGTGTAGGAATTCCAGCCATCAAGATGTTGATCATCTCAGCCTTTGATGTTGAATGCATCTCACCTCCAGTCCTAGCCAAAGACAGGGGAATAGGCGACAATTCATGTTCAAGGATAGTGGCCATTTCCAGTGGTCGGCCCCAGTGACAGCATTTAGCAATCGTTGCATTAACTTCCTGTCAGCTTTGATGGTCTTCTGTGTGTTTTGTCTGGTAGATATTTTCTGGTAGTATATTTAGACCCCACCTGGCATAGTTGGTATGATCATAAATTGTTAGCCAGGGAAGCATCGCCTCGAAGGTTTCTAGATGTAGGTTCCAGTTACCATCCCTCTCACTCCTGATGAAGTCCATCAATATCTCCACCATTTCCATGTATGTGGACCACAGCCTGAAGTTCGGGTTGTCAGAAAAGTTCTTGTCAAATTTTTTGAGGTGATCGTGGAGGTTGTTCCTGCTTAGGAAGTCTGACAGCATGTTCACTGATCGGCAAGTCTCAGTAGCATTATTTCTGTGATCCACGAACATCCTCGTCACGTCTTTGGCAAGACCTTTGAGATCCAGTTCTTGTTCTGGACAATTTTCAGACATCCATTGCTGGAACATTGGCCCTTTGATACGCCAAAGGGCTTCATATGTTAGCTGGTGTCCTCTAACAGCACGGTAGTAGGCTTTGCCATCAAGCATGGTCTCAGTAGCGTTGGTGGCATAAACACCTGCTTCAGTCCACAGATCATCAAGCCCAGCACTTTCCATATGCTGACCAATCGCCTTGAGAAAGTTGAAGGTGGTATGAAGTCCTCCTAGCAGGAAAATGACTTTTCCAAACTTGGGGTTTGCCCATGTGAGCTCTTTACCTCTGCTGTACAAGGGTTGGTCAGCCGTGATGACAGTATACTCCTGCCCAACGTGCTGTGATACGTTGATAAATCGATTTATGACAGTCGTGAGTGTGTCGTTATCATCAGCAGGTGCCTGGAGAATGGGCATCATTCCTGCAGTCGTCACAGAGGGGTTAACTGTACTTGTGGCTTCATTGAATGCTCTCCATGAAGGAACAGACGGATTCTCTTCACCCTCATGAATACGTGCCACAATCCATGCCATATCTTTAGTCCGAGCCTTCTTCCTTTCATCACTAATGGTGCTGGAGAACTCTAACTCAATCTTTTTATCACCGTGAAATGAATGAGTTGGCCTCTTGCCTGGTGGAAGTATAGCTTTATCAAGCCTCTGAAACTCCTGCAACGCATCAGGTTTGATTGCTCTGGATCTAAGGATGGGCGTTCTCTCTGGATCTCCTTTGTCTTGCTTTGGAGCTGGCCCTCTCTGCCAAACCATCATCTGTGTGCAATGGAAAGTGTTCTTTCCATCAATAGTATCTTCCAGAACATCGATATTATCGCATGAGCAGTGAACCATTCTACTAGTAGCAATATTGGACGGGATATAGACATAACCATTCTTGGTAAACCTTTCTAGGATAGTATTTGCTATTGTAGTATCGATTCTCCGCACAGTGTCAATGCCAATGGTATGGTTAGCAGCATGGAAAAGATCAAGGAGTGCCTCAGAACGGGTAGCCTGGTGGAGGGCAAGACCTAATCCAACATGCTTCGGGGTTAATTTCCGTCTGTTGGACACGGCATATACAATATCCTGAGCAATACTGCATACAGTCTGCTTGATGCTTTCATTTTCTTCGATTCCCTCATGTACCATATCTATACCTCCGAATAGCAATCGCAGGAGTACATACAGGCTGTTTGGAATGACTTTATCCACATGTTCTTGATCAAGATCTTGCCAGGTACCTGAATGGCCTTGGCTGTCAAGCAGATCCTGTCTTACTCTCATGGCGACATGAACTAGCTCTTCGAATATGCTTCCTGTTGCCATATTCATCATTGCATTTTCTGTATCTTGGCTTGATTCAGAATCAGAAGAAAACACTTTTTGACAGGACTTTGTCAGAGATTTTGAGATGATGAAGTCTGACTTTTCTCCTGGGTACATGAGTAGCGAACCTGTAGAAAGTGTCCTTACATAACTGGCCTTTCTTCCAAGTAAGTGCTGAACTGCGTCATAGAAGGTTGATCTCCTGGTCTTAAACCTCATCGGAACATCAATACTCATCTGTGTGCAAGAACTCTTATAGTTCTCCCACACGTCAGCCATACTGTACACATTGCCCCTGGACAGCCCAGCGCATAGATCTCTGCAGAGTTTAGTAATGCATTCATCCATCCTATGCTCCTGCAAATTCTTCCTGGGATTCTCTCTTGTAGACCGTCTTTCGAATGCCATCAAGCAGCTGAGATGATATTTACCTTTAGCTGCTATTAGGTCATTTACTCCTGAAAGTCTTGCTCTTGTTATTTGATCATTTTGGGCTCTTGTCAATATATCTGCACTTTTTGCTAACGTACATTATGAACTTTTGTCTTACCCTCTACTTGACAAAACATGCACAGTGACCAATCCATCCGTTGTTCACAGCTTCTAGTTGTTGGTGCTGAAATGCTTTCTGATCGGGATGTATCATTTGTGTTTTCCTTAGCTAGTTCCTTCTTGAGTCTGGTCAGCTTGCTTTCAGAGCTGAATGTTGAATAGCATATTTTGTGCCACATAAGTTGTAATGCACAGAACTCTTCCTTTGAAACGATCTGAAGTTTGTGAAGCACATCACCATATTTCATGTCTTTAAAGGACAATTAACCCCACGTGATATTCTAGATGCACCTATTGTCTGCTACGTCTTTCCATGGAGGCTGCCATTTTGTGCATGACACGGATCATTAGGTACCATATGCATTGATAATAGCCTACCTTTACAACAGATACGTCGCTTTGTTCTGATTGTATTACGATTGTTATTGGCCATGGGCCTAGATAATTGACGACCCATGAGTTCTAATAGCCATCCTGTAAAGCAGATTCCTCGCTTTGTTTTGGTATTGTTACGATTGTCTCCGTCCTTGACGTCAATTCTCCGTCCTTGACGTATATTTTTTATGAAGTATATTTTTTATGAACAAATTAAGACCTTTTAAAAAATATATAAAACTAAACTTACATTTCAGAATATGTGACTTTATCTAATATATATTTGTCCTCTAAAAATCAATTACAAGTTAACGATGAAGGAAATTTTACTTGGGATGAAAAATATGTTCGTGTACACATAAAGTAATGGCAGCCCCCTTATTATTGCTAGCAGACGATAACTTGGCTGGAAAATAGTGATTTATATCTATATCCTGTGTTTTTACATGAAATTGCATGTATCAAATAAGAGGCATATACTACACCATTCAAAATAAGCTAATTCATACGCTGAGGTTAATTTCCCTTTAAGCTTTCTTGGCTGCTGACCCACATCCCATATTCTTGCCCTACCGTCTTCTGAAGATAGGCGAAGCTCACCTTCACTTCCTTTACAGAAGAAGCAATCGAATCCGTCGGTATCTAAGCGTGGTCGCTTTGGCTTGATATTGTAGACAGGATCAATATCCATATTGTGTCCTGTTCTCTTATTCAAATTTAGCTTTAAAACAGATATATACCCACATCTAAAATAAGTCAACATTAAATCATGTTTCAATTTACGTGGTTATTTGGTATACATTTGGTTTCAAAGTTTTGTTGTTACTCTAATACTAACGAATAAAGATGAGGATTTATAAATCCAAGTGACTCTTAAAGAAAAGTGAAACAAGTTACATGTGTCCCCGTTCTGATTATCAACTACAAGCAGTACTCTGTACAATATAATATGTAACAGTACTCCAACCAACTGATGTCCACATATGCGATGTCACTTGAGATGGATATGCACTTGGATGAAGACAGAATTCCCTGCTGCACTGGGTCAATAATCTGGATATGTTGACTGGTTCGGGAAATTTCTGAAAAGAAGAGAAATAACAGTAATCATAATTCAATAATTCATTTTGCCCTTAGAGAATATTGATGTTGAGGTTCACAGGGTATTTTTAGTATAAATTCAAGAAATAATTATTTCATATTTTATTTTTTAAAATCAAACTTTAAATTACGAATGCGTAAATTATGATTACAGCTCATTATTCAAACTTACTGCTTTCAACTATTCTTTAAATAATCTTTTATTTCTTACAAACCTTATAAAATTTTCAAGAAAAGTTTCAAGCATCATATACACAGATCTTTGTAGAACTGTTCATATTATGTTATCTACCTTTTGTGTTTCCTTCCAAAGTTGGACGAGTTCAGTAGGAGTCACAGCTGCTGCCACTTAGTACATTTTCACCTTGTGTTAGACCTAGCAGAAATAAAGAAATAATCAATCTCTAATTGAATGTGTTTTAAAGTTGTGTATCAGCAAAACACTCACGAATGATTACACTACATAATGTCAGTATCCCTTTAAAAAAAACCCAAAACAAGAGAATATAAACAGAAAGTAAATATTGTAATAGGACGAAATATAAACAGAAAGTAAATATTGTAATAGGACGAAATATAAACAGAAAGTAAATATTGTAATAGGACGAAATATAAACAACTCAATGGATAAATATACTAGATATTCGTATATACGTATACTACCATAACCTTTATTGTGCCACTACTACAATTTTTCAGTCTCCACACAAATCCCATATAAGTTCTTGTGGCATAAAAGGAGTTGATACTGTATTTCTCATAAACTTGAAAGGTAAATTACATTATTCATGCTTCCTCTAATTTTTAGGACCCACATGAACAGCACTGTGATAAGGATTTCAACAATGTATTGATTTTTATAGAATACATCTTTCTATTATCTACCTTCTGTGTTTCCATTTGAAATTGGACAAGTTCAGCCAGATTCACAGACAAGATTGATCTTAACTAAATGTGTAATCCTTTAAATAATGTATTTATATTCATATATTTATACTCTGACATTGTAAGACCCACATTAATAATAAATGTGATAGATCATAGAGTATATATATATATATATGTATATATATTTGCTTTTACAGTAAGATTTCTTTCTCACATACCTTTGGGGTGTCCTTTTGAACATGGATGAGTTCTACAGG
Organism: Heliocidaris erythrogramma; assembly: GCA_025617745.1. Classification (NCBI taxonomy): domain Eukaryota; kingdom Metazoa; phylum Echinodermata; class Echinoidea; order Camarodonta; family Echinometridae; genus Heliocidaris; species Heliocidaris erythrogramma. The sequence continues at coordinate 13,320,829 of CM046854.1, read as the reverse complement.
ATTCACAGCTGCTGCCAGTTAGTGCATTTTTATTTTGAGCTTGACCTAAAAGAAAAAAAAAAGTAATGAACCTTCAGTGGCATTTATTGTGAAGCTGCTTATAAGCAAAATATTCATGAATTATCAGACTGCATATTGTAATTAGTATTTTTTTTTAATTGATAACAAGATAAAGTTAAAACAAGATGGGAAAGGAACATGATATTAACTTCCTAAAATAAGAACATGACTTACATCGACTTAATACATTCACGTTTTCAAGATTCAACTTTTCAAAACCTTATCTTCTCTTCCTTAATTCTTTCTTTTGTAGAATATTAAACATGATGAAGGTTGACGTACCGTACATTATTCATACTTCCTTTCAAGTTTCAGGACACATCAAAATTAGAAATGTGATTTAAGAGGTTATCAATATAGACTATTCTTCGTAAAATATATCTTGGCCTATAATTATGTTTCGTATTAGGTCTAACTACCTTTCCTGTTTCCATTTGAAGTCTGATGAGTTCAGAAGGATTCACAGCTGTTGCCAGTCAGTGCTTTATCATCTGGCTCTTGACCTAGCAGTAATAAGAAAATAATGGACTGTTATTTTAGATGTCTTTTGAATCAGTACATATCTTTAGACATAGGCTAGATGGCTATATCTACTACAAATAAACATTCATGAAACAGATCTACAACACTTAACAGATCTAATATTAGATCTGGAGCACAATATATGTCCGCTTTTACTAGATCTTGAACAAATAATAAGGCTGACACAGTTCCTTTTAAAAATGGGTTGGAATAGACCAAACAATTGAGTTGGGATAAGATCTAACTTTGTTAGGTCAACATGGGAGAGATTGCCTAACTCTAGGACACGTGCACAGCGATGTAGCATGCTCTCAATTAACTCAGAATCAATTGGATGTGTTAAAACATGATGAAGATATCTACATCTGGATCTATAGATTATGGTTCTAACGTTATATCTATTTACTTATTAATTTAGAAATACGTCTAAGTTATAATTTTGGCCATGACTTCTGGGTCGTAGGAATTATTATCTTGTTATCTGTTAAAAAATGTTGGATCTGTTACTGTTAGATCTAAAAATCAGTAACGTGTTACTGTTAGGTTTAACTTGTTTGGTCTTTGGACAGTCATTTAGGTCCAACGTTAGGAGTTTAGGACTATGAATCATATGATATAAACTGCTCTAGGCCTAGGGGCCTACAGCTACAAGGATTTTTAGTCCATTGTTAGATCTAACAAACTTAGACCATATTTATTTAAGACGCTATCATTATCTAGTGTAGAGTAGAGTCTAGTTTTAACTTACAAGTTAAGTTAGATCTAACCACACTACAGCTGAAAACAGACTTAGTATCATTCTATGATCTAGCCTAGGACAAAGTCAGTAGTCTAAGGTCTAACTGTAACATTACTCGTTAATCTAACAACACAATAGTTCGATCCAACATAGATTAACTAACTAAGCAACTTGTTAGATATATTATCTATTCTATGATCTAGCCTACGGCTATGTTTATAGTAACAGTAACAGTCCGGCCAAGTCACTCAAAATTAGACTAGGCCTAGCCTAGGCCTACTATTACTAATAAGTCTATCCCTAAACTTAAGGCAAAGGTCTAGATCTAACGTTAAATCTAGGTAAGATCTAACGTTAGGTCTAACTTTTAAGATCTCAAGACAGTTTAAGCCCCTTACGTTAATATGAAAGAAGTCCTTGCTAAATTTCATGTAAAATCTTCGGTGTCCAGACTTAGTGCCTAGGCTAGGCCCGCAAGGTTACATCATGTAGGCCTAGGCTAGGGCCTAGGCCTACCAAACTTCAACAGGCCCGTAGGCCTAGTAGTTTGAGATCTAACTTACGTTAGACATAACGTTTGATCTAATTTAATAATAAGACTTGTGTTAATGCTAAAACTGGGGTCTGTAGAATCTAAGATATATACATTATTGTTAAAGCTCAAATTTGACAACTTTTACACTCAACTTCTTACGTTATAATCATATTCATCTTTGTTTAATACTAATAGAGAGTGTTCCCCCAAAAAATCCAACTTCCAAGTACACATTTTTTTGAATTAACATTTAAGTAGAGTGTCTACTGTAATCTTCTTCTTTTTTTCATTATCAATTTTTGGAAAGCATATCAAACTCTCTTAATATCTATTTCTTGAGGCATATTATACTCACATTCTTGGTGAAAACAGACTCTGAAGTGTCCAACTAAGTCTTCAAAAACACAGCACATCCATTTTAAAAGGGGGTGTGTCCCTGATGATGAAAATTGACCCTTTATGGCCACAAGAGGGGGTTGCTAGAAATTACATGTTCATCATTTTTGGTCGAATTATAGGGTTTTTAGAGATAATTATGAGGTGACAACTACTCAAACATCTACAATGATATATTCATTTTTATATTATACACATAAATCCTCAAATATGCCAGAATTGATGTTTAAAAAAAACTTTGAAATACAGGTTCTTAACAGGCGAGCAGTATTTTGAGAAAAAAACACTTTTATGTTACATATTGCCATATATACGTGTATAAAATAAATTTTTGAAATAACAATAATACTGGGTTGAAACCATAAATTCATTAAAAAAAATATTTCTATATTTAGAACTTCTAAAGCTGAATTTAATACATGCAAAAAAATAAAAATCATGATTTTTGACATTCTTTCAAATTTTGAGCAAAAAATGACATTTTTAGGAAAAAATGCGCGTGGCATCCGCCCCTATCTTATTCCCCGGTATTTTTGCAAGACTTTAAGCATGGATGCCGAGCATTACCCAAAAATGCCGTCGAATCTTTTTCTAGAGCCTTTTTGGATGTTTGGCTGGCCTACTAATACTGAGACATGTATATCGCCAAATAAAACAAAAATAAAACTCGAATAAAGTTGTATCATATCAAAGTAGAATGCATATTATGCTGTAAATTCCTTGGCGTTGGGGAATGATGGTGCATTTTCCTATTGAGAAAGAGGAAAAAACCCTGCATCTGATGCTGGAGTATTTTTCTATTCTCTTCCACTCTGCAATACACCTAGCCATATAACTTTGAAATTATATATGAATAGTGTCATTCCAAAAGGAACTAAATCCACAGTTAACATTTTTGAGTAAATGAAGATTTTTTGATTTGCCACTTTCCCTTGCCCACTCTTACTTTGTAATCATATGATTGATATAGCTATTGTCTTAGATTAATTCAATCATGTTTTTAAATATCTAGCAATTAATTTAACCTCTAAAGAAACTTTTATAATTTTAATTTGCATGGATTTAGCTCCTTTTAGAAAGAAACCTTAGTCAAATATCCTTTTCTGCACATTCAAAGACGTTTAGCAATTAGAGTTCAACAGGAAACACGTTAATATTGATAGCAGAGTATATTTTACATCTTTTCTGATGTTTATTTTTTGAGAGTTAAATGAAAAAAGAAAGAATTTGTAATCTTTTCTAAGGACTGGGATGGTTCGATGTTTCGTTCAAAAAGGAACTAAATCCAAAAATATTTAGAAAAGAAAGAAAGAAAAAACTCAGTCAATCATTTCAAAATTTTGCACTTATGATGTAGACTAGTAGTCGCAACATGTGCTTAAATATCTTATTACACAGCTTTTAATAGGGAATATGGTTAAATGATCAAATCCTAGCTGTGGATTTAGCTCCTTTGGGAATGAAACCATTTTGGATTTAGCTCCTTTTGGAATGAAACCTAAATTTGTAACAACATTTCTTCACCTTCCAATTTTCTTTTTTAGATGCGCTATGGTGCAATTGATTCCCATGTCTGAGATGCACATATTTATCTTTAAATATCAATTTTGGTCAAAATTGAATTTAGCTCCTTTTGGAATTAAGCTCCACATAATATGCTTAAACGGAAATGTAGAAATTTTGGCGAAAGTTATAAGTATAATTCACCCAAAATCCAGATGTTATACTATATTCTATTAATTGTTAATGAATTAAGAAAAAGTCAGATTTTTATCGCTTTGTTCATGTTACCCTAACATAACCATCAAGTATTGATGAATGTATCAGCAATTTGTTAATGTTAATTGTTACATAAATGTGAACCAACTTATTGTGTTTAATTCTGATTGAACATTTTATTGAAGATTTGTACAAAGCAAGGATGGGTTGCTGATATTTTTCTTTTTTCCTGGTAGGTTAAGTAGTTATTCATTGAAGGAATTGATAAAAATCTTAGAATATGCATTGAAAATGTATATCTTATGGAACTCGTGCATCTTTTAAACATTATATGGGCATCTTCACTTATTAAAATACAATATTCAGTTTCATTCAAATAAATAACAATATTGACAGGTGTATGCTAGATTATGTCTTTTTTAATAGAAATGTAAAGCACATTGTCCAACTCCGAGTACGGAAAGCGTGACGTTAAGCCAGGATAGTGAGTGAATGTAGAAAATATAAACACGTTAACTATTAAAAGGCATGCTACAGTATACAGATGAAAAGATCATGATTTTGAGATGGCCTCTGTACGTCAGTTATAGAGACACTGTATTGGTTGTGTAGATATGGAAGAGGTACTATAAACCCTCAAAAAGACACAAGTCTCGACTGGAGTTGTCTGTTTTCATTTATGTTGCCATTTTCGTATCCTTGAACTCCGTGAAAACTGTATGACAAAGACAAATGGTAAGAAAATGAAGTACATATGCAAATGAATCTGAACTCAAACTGCAATGCTTCAATACAGTTGCCCAAGATAGAAAATAATTATGAATCGATTATAGATTACAGCATGATGTATGCAAATAATCTTGGAAAATAAAACCTGACATATATACGCTCGGTTATTATTAGACTTATAATGTCACACAGTTCATAACAGTTAGTTTCTTACGAATAATCAAAAAAATAACATAGAGGTATAATTTCATATCGAATCGTTTTAAATAAACACAAGCCCAGTTCCAAATTCTTTTAGATTTGTGCTGAAGAAAATTCACTAAATGCCATGTAGCCATACAAAAAAAAATCTAACTTCTTTATTAATGAAGCAATTAGTTTTGTTTTCAGATTTAAGTAACGATTTGAAATGACAAGATTGACCAACTGTTATCATGCATAAGCCTAAGCCAAATGAATATTTTTGATTTGTGGACACTATACCTCTTTTAAAATCAAACTTTAAATACTCAACAATGCATTGATGTATTAATGATCCCATCAATTTGATATTTATTTCAAAACATCTTTCATGATAACAAGAATCCAACTGTTAAATATCCTTTATATCCTCTTTCAGTGCAACCTTCAGACTTTTTGTCAAGCCTAAGCTCACTAACTTTAAATTGTTAAATTGTACACGAATTTCAGGAATTTCATATGAGACAAATAATAAACAATATCATGTACATAATTTACAATTCAGTCTTAGTCTTTCCTGCAGACCCCTTTTAAACTTAGCCTTGAATGTCAGACACAAGTTTGCACAAAAAATTCAGACTTTAAATTCAGACTCAAATAAGATGAAAACTAGTCTTTAAATCCAGACCCAATTTAGACGAAAGCTACTAGTCTTTCAATTCAAACCCAAATTCCAGGTAATAAGTCTTTGAGTTAAAAATTCAAAAGTAAACTGAGTCTCTAGTCTCTAAGTTCAGACCTTATTTTTGTTCAGTTCTAATAACAAATTCAGGAGTTAATGGATTATATAGTCTTTGAAGTTAGGTATCTGTCGATTGTTCTAACAGCTCAAAAACGGCCCCTTGACGGGGAATTAGCCCTGATCTTCTTGAGGCAGTATCAAAACCAGTTTGTGAATGGGACGATCAAGAAGACGCAACGGAGAAAATCGTTTACTGTCATTACAGAGCTTTGATTGTCCAATCACGAGCTTTACTTTGCGAACATGATGATCACCAGATGAATACACTTCAACAATTTTGCCCAGTGACCATACCTTACGAGGCATCCCATCATCCTTGACGATCACAATGTCTCCAACTTTCATATCGCGTTCTGGACGGGTCCACTTCTGACGCGATTGAAGATTGTTCAGAAATTATCTTTGCCAACGACGCCAGAACTGATTCGCGAGGTGTTGCACTCTTCTCCAGTATTTACGCAAACAAATCTTGTCGCAGAAAGTTGCCTGGTGGAAGGAGTATTACCTTCGATTTCTGCGTGAGAAGGTGATTCGTAGTGAGCGGCTCTGGTGAAAATACATCGTTGATGAAGTCTAAAGTAACGGCTGTTAAAGGGGTACTCCGGCCTGAAATTAATATGAATTGAATAAATAGAGTAAAATTAAACAAACAAATCACTGAAAATTTCATCGAAATCGGATGAAAAATAATGAAGTTATGGAATTTTAAAGTTTTGCATTATTTTGGTAAAACAGTGATATGCACGTCATCATGAATATGCAGTGAGTGAGTGATGATGTCATATCCCCACTTTTTCTTTTGTATTTTATTATATGAAATTGCAGTTATTCAAATTTTCTTCTCCAAGCCTATAACTAAAAGGACTGACTCCGTATTTAATGTGTACGTTCATTATTGCTGTAACTTATTTTGTTACAAGGGAAATATTTTTTTATAGACATGTATGAAAAAATGAAATAATGAAGAATATAATATAATTAAAAAAGGAAAGTGGGGACGTGGCATCATCACCTCACTCATTACATATTCATGATGACATGCATAGAACTGTTTCCCAAAATAATGCAAAACTTCGTTATTTTTTATCAGATTTCAATGAAATTTTCATTGTTTTGCTTGTTTAATTTTACTCTATTCATTCAACTACTATTATTTTCAGGCCGGAGTATCCCTTTAACTATGGTCATCGCTTCATACATGAGGGTGCGTAAGGCTTCATCATCTAAATGTCTACCATGCTATTGAAGCAACGCTTCCAACACTCGACGGATTGAGCGAATCTGACACTCCCAAATTCCCCCCATGTGACTTGCAGCTGGAGGGTTGAAGTTGAACTTGATATAGTCACATCCTTCATTCAAGATATAACTCTTCACAAGATCATGGTTCATTTCATTCTGGGCTGATTCCTATCCAGTAAATTAATTACTGATTCCCCTCAAATGTGGTATCAAATAAAACTGAAATAGTTATTCTATCTTACTGTGGTGCCAAAAATACGATATTTCTATCATAGATTCTGTTATAAGCATTCAATAAGTGTAACATGACTCGCACTGTAGTAGTAGCCACTTAACTCATATATGGGATCATTTCATTTAGTTGTTATTAATCATTACGTAGTCCATCGTTAGAGGGTAGTGTTTTTGGATGAGTCAAGTCCAAAGGGTTTGTTGAAATTGCAGTAATGATTAACTTTAAAATACGCATACTAGTACATTTCTATTATCGACAACACGAAATATGCTCACCCAGCGGGCACATATAAGGCAAACATGGCCTCAGTAAAAGTACGTTTCGCCCTTAGAGTGCTAATGATAGCATTATCCACTGTTGGTAAGTTTGAAAGAGGATGGTAAATTCAAAATTGTATTATAGGCCTATTTGGTACTCTGCCGACGAATCGCCTGATTTTATTAAAACACAAAACTGCTATGAATTAAGTTTCACTAGTAATAACGTTACATTGGTGGATTTATTAATAGGGGCTGAAGGAAGGAATTCATCGAAAGCATTTTCTTAGTATTATGATTATAAATCAGAATCGATGTGTCATGTATTTATGATGTACTCTTCTCCTCCTGTTACGTGTCTCCCCTATTGATACTTTTTTTTTAATTCGATGGTGGTTGGATTCGACACATGCCCTTCATAGAGAGAGAGAGAGAAGGGGTTAAGTGGATAAATGAATGGGATTTCATTGCAAACATTAAGTGATTTCAGAACTTTAAAGGAGAATTAACCTCAAACAATAAAGACGATGGTGTTCAAAGGTGTTATTTATTCCTACTTGTTAGACTATAATTATGGCTTCGCGTCAAAATATACGAGATCGATACGAATCAAGATTTTCTGAGCAAAATTTATCATCTGCAAGCAATATGTATCGTCTGCTAGCAATACATGGGGGCTGCCATTTTTTAATGTTTTTTTTAATTTTTTTTTTCGCACTGGCCGACTGGAAGTTAACATTAAGCACTCTAAGAGGCCTGCTTTTCCACTTGTCTTGGGTACTAGCTCTGGTGGGGGTAGAACAATGCCGAGGTAGAAAAGTAGTTTCCGTAGGAGTAGTACAGGAGTCTTCCTGTGAGTAGTCCAAGGTTGAATCAGGGAAGTCAATATCATGGAGACTGAAGGCTGTAACACTATTTGGGTTGCCACAAATAGCACAGTACCATGGCTCTTGACTGTCGTCCAAAGCTTCATAGCTTTTGGTGTTGATGCTTTGGCACTGTCCGTGAAACCACTGTCCACACTAATCACAAGCAAGACCTCTATCACTCCAGTTTACTGGGAGGTCGCAGGTGCCACAAATCCATGAAGAATTATTCTTAGATCCCGAGAGCGAAAGGGATCCTGACCGGTCACTTGTAAGGCTACCATTTCTTGTACTAGACGGACCAGGGTTGGGTTCTGGGCTGTAGGAGTTACTGAGTAGGGGAACAGCAAGGTAGAGAAGGACCAAACACTGCCGACTAACGTTGGAGTGACAATGCAACGATTGCTGATGGGTTTCTGCAAGCGATCTACGATGTGCCCCTGCAGCCTTCCTTGGTACTGGTAACATTATAACTAGCAGTAGTAGATCAGTTCGCAGAGAACATAGCTTAAATATTACTGCATGTCTCACCGTAATTGATGCATAAATGAGCCAGATGAAGTGGCATAAAAATTCCAACTATCAGTAAAACTCAAGCAATTAGTGAATAAATACCAAAGTTATGATGGCCAAGTGTAGATTAATATGAAGGCTACTTGGTGAAGCACGCATAAAAACCTTCAGTAGTTGTAGTGTGCCAACTGTAGTAAGATCACTGCTCAGTCAATGGAGACACAAGATGGAGTCCCTCATGAAATCACACATGTGGGACTGGGTACAGATCCATAGCTCTTCTTAGTATGAAGACCATATGAATAAAATCCAACAAAATCCAAGCAATCCTAAATGAGTTTTCCATGAAACATACATCAAGAGAATCAGAAGATATCACTTCATGTAATGAAATCAAGATTTGATCCAAAATCAGATTGAAAATCTGCAATTTGAACACAAATTTCTCCCCCCCCCCCAAATCAGGACACTGCAGTCAGGACAGTCTAGATCTAGATCAAGATATGTTAATTTATTTTTAAACTGAAGATTTCCTTATATATTTCTGAAAATCGATATTCGCTTAATAGAAATCCATTTTCTCGATACTGGACGTAGGGGACGGAGCAAATTAATTCAAATTTTATGGATGCTTATATTACACCTTCCAATATAAGTAAATTTGTAATCAGGGTTTAATTCTCCTTTAATAGATTGCAGTCAGACAAAGTACAACACAAAATTCCATATTTTTTTTCTCCAGTCTTTGGAATATCGCAGGACGTTTCCGATGATGTTGTTTACACAGATGTGACCAAAACACTTATTACGAACAATACAGGTATTTTGACCTGTCGCTTCAAGGAAACACCACTAGCTGTGTACTGGAAAAAGGGATCAGACCCCACGACAGCACCACTTATCATGAGGTGGCATTATGTGAGAAGAGTGGTCTGAAATATGAAGATGGCATCTTTGACATGAATGACAACTACTCTCTTGTCATAAGAAAAGTGAGGAATGAAGACGCAGGGAGCTATATTTGTAGAGTCTCGAGCTACAAGGGGGTTTTGATACACAACTGCACTTTACTTCACAATTTCTGGTAAATATACTGAACATACACACTTAGAAAAAAAGGTTCAAGTTTGCACCCTAAATGCAACACTGGCAGCACCTTTTTGGGTGCAATCTTGCACCCTACATGAAAAGGGTGCAAAAATGCACCTTTTTGTTCTTGTTTGCACCCTTTAATGCTCGTTTGCACCCTAAAAGATGCAACTTGGCACCTTTAAGGGTGCAGAAAATTTTGCATCCAAAGGGTGCAAATTTGTACCTTTTCTGAAGGGTACAACTCTGCACCCTTTAAGGGTGCAAATTGTAGATAATTGCACCCTTAAAGGTACAAAAAGCTTCTTAGGGTGCAAAGTTGCACCAAAAAAGGTGCTGCCAGTGTTGCATTTGAAGGGTGCAAAATTGTACCTTTATTTCTAAGTGTGTAAAGTTCTAAAGGAACAAAACCCATATTCTCCTTGTTGAAACTCATTATGAAGCCTCATTTTCATTGCTTCAGGATAGTTTTTAGGCATTTGCAAGCTAACATACAATCTACCTGAATTTTCTTAAAGATAATTCTTGTGAGCAAACAATACCAATTGTAAAGATTTAGGATCAAGAACCATTTCGCAGAACTGAACTTCTAAGAGCATTGCATCATAATTCGCTGACTCCGGATCAGGTTGACTTACCAATTAATGTGAGTCAAGTCTCTAAGCAGGCGTAATCAGCAAAACCAGGAAGATGGGTCGTCTGACCCACCGAAAAATTACTCGAGTTTGTCGAGGTTGAGACAAATTTATGATAATGATGTTAAAATTTCCTTCCGCGGCGGGAGATGGAGGGCGCAATACTTTATATTAGAACTGTCTATCTCAAAAGTGAAGTCCACGCTCGAAGACGGACAATGCCCGTTATCAAGGTGTAAGCACTTGAATGACGTCAGATCCCCCATAAGGACCCAGGACACTCTGACTTTAAGATCTATCCCCTTCACCCTTACCCCGAATAAGCAATGGCCGATGATCCACTATGACCCCAAATATCCACAGATATTTTAGACATGGAGGGTCCCTTTATGTGCACTTCAGAAAAATAACTCTGGGAGTGATAGAAGTGCCTCATGAATAGCTTTTGTTTCCCCCTTTAAAAAGAATACTTCCACCTGGATATCATGGAATGCACCATTAGTGCATAATTGAATAATGATTACATGACATTCATGAGCACAAGTCATATCGAATATTAGTGTCAGTGGGTTTTAGAATTTTGTACAGATGACCTTTATCTGCTCATGCTCAGATTGCATCTCCGAAGTGGCTTATTGCTAGGGCACCGCCGACAGGGGGCGTAAAATTTGACATTTCCTCAATATTACTTGCTTAAATCTTGGCTAAACTGGAATGAAAGTTTATTCAAAACATTCACACTATATTTTAATATTCATGAGACACCTTGAATTAATTTGTGCATTGCATATACATGATGGATCATTAATATTTGCCCTTTCTTTTGCCTTCAATAGCTAATGCACTGCAAACGATTCCTGACGTCTTTCTAGAAAAAAAGATCAAAAGGCATTCTACCATGTATTGTTTTGGTCCGACCTAAGGAACTTTCCTGGAAGAAAGGGATGGCATATTCTACTGCCAGGACTCTGAACAATATTTCCTTGTCCAATGATGTTACAATATTTACTTGTCCAATGATGTCAGAACGAAGACCAGGGGGCACTTGAGCAGAGGGCGGCATTTGAGGGGGCGCAAAAGAAAAAGGCAAAAGAGAGAAAGAGTAAGGTGATAAAAGAAAGAAAAATTATGGTCCTTTATGATTTGCGCCCCAAATCCAGTAAAAATTGCAAAAGACTGGTTGTTTTAAAGATGTTCAAAATGCTCATATTTCTAAAGCTCGGTTGCTTTGTTCCCTCCGACATGTTTCTTCAGAATCTCTTAATTTCGCGCCCCCAGTATAGAATTAAGTTCATTTATTTTATGCGGTTTTTTAAGGGTTCAAATTTCGAAATTTTCTTACCTCCTTTTTCTTTACTCGAGAGCATATAACTTTCATCAGGGTCTTCTTAAATTCATTATAGAATAAAATGTGTAAGCTAACATTTCTCAAAGTTCGGGACAAAAAATCCCTACTTTCGTTTTACCTTGCTAAATTTCCGGAATGTGTTTCGTTTTTTTTGGGTAAATCCGAGCCCCGAATACAGGAGGAATTTAAAAGGTAGCTATCATCCATTCTCATTTTTCAGTCAATAAAGAGAGAAATCTCTGTCATGCTTACAAAATGGTATAACACGTGCAGAGCAATCAAAAGTTTAGAAGCGAGTTGCCAGGAATTTGCTTTATGGCATGCGCGCGTGTTAACTTCCTTCTGCCATCCATACAACGAGACATCGACAGTTTACTGCATATTTTATTTCAACCCGGCATTTTGTGATTTGTAAAATCTCGTGAGATTATCGAGAAAGTTGGATATTGGCCAGGAGATATTTCAATTAACCTTCATGCTTATGAAAGAAAATGATCTTCCTAAAATATGTTTGATATTCACATTTTTGAGATTAGAACCTCACAAAATAGGGCGGCCCTTTATGAATGAATAGCAGGTCTGATGATGTTATTCCCTATTTGGTCTATTTTACCTCATACTGAAATTTGTTTCATTTATTTTCCTATGGAGCTTGTCAATTCTACATCGCTTAGATAATCACCAAACATTTGTTATGAAATTCTCTATTATGACATTGTATTGAGCGAACTTTTCACTGATTGATATATTTTTGAAAGATTGGGTGATACAGTTTCCACTAGAAGCACCTTTAGGCCTACATAATGATTCCTTCCATGCCGCCGGCTTTGAAGCTCCTTTACTAGTGAAAGAGGAAAGTCAACTGTTTTGTTTTCTCTCTCTCTCTCCCTCTCTATATATATTTATATCACTAGATCTTATAATACTTGATAAAGCCCTAAGGGCGAAATTTCATATTTCTAAATTGTTCACGGAGTGTCTTTATTAATTTTTTGCTATTTATAATTAGTTCATCTGATATTTTATATTTGATATATACTTATAACACTTTGGTTATGGGGACATTCTGTTGTTGTATGTCATCCGATATGTCCCCGTAACCGGGTTGTTATGGGACACAGAATAAATTCCATTGTTATAGGTCCCCTAACTACCTCCTAAGGACATTTACCCCCGGAACAACTATGCCGTTTGAGAAATACGACAAAATGACATTTCGGACAACTTACTTTTTCTTTCACTCTTTACAAACGAACACATATTCACAGTTAATAAAAGATTCAAGATTCAAAGTTTACTTCACTTCTCTTTTTGAAAGCATGACAAGATATTCATTCAACAAATACTCGAATAATGATAAGAATGAACTAAAAGAAAACAAAAATCACCATGGTAACAGCATAAGACTTGGGTATGCAGGGGATGTGAAAGATCAGCAAGAATGTCATTGACCTGTCTCGGCTGATCCCCTTTAAATTGATTATACATTATTAATTCACTCTAATGCATGCTAATTATCTTAAAATAAGTGATCAAATTGTGTTCTAACAACAATCCGCAAGTCGGCAAGTGCGCCACCTCTGTCGGCAAAAAAAGGAGAGGGAAAAGGGAAAGGGAAGAGAAAAGAGAAAAGGAAACGGAAAAGGAGAAAAGAGAAAGGGGGAAAGGAAAGGGGAAGGAAAGTATAGGAGTGAAAAACCGGGACTACAGTGAGGCATGAAGTTTGGTCAAAACTTCTAAGCTATTTCTTATCATATCTTGAATATGATTGCATTTGAACAGCATTTTATGCATTTTCTTGCATGAAATTCTCCCAAAGAGACATTAACCCTTTCAGGACAGGAATTATTTAAAGGCGGTCAGTCGCCGGTTTCAATGGGGAATATCTGTGTTTGCTGATGCTGCAAAATAGTTCTTGCGCATACGAAACTAGGTCTAGTCGAAAGTATATTGAGGATCAGCGAAATTTCCTTCTCGGCAAAAATCCGCATAGATCGTAGTCTAGTTCTGGACTCCTTTTATTGATTTTTTTATTCGCCGACTATACGCGATAAGCCGAGTGATCTCTTTTGCTCGGGCCATCAGGTTTCCGGATCGCGCCAATCACTCGGCATAATACGCACAGTCGTCGAAAAAAGAATTCAGTAAAGAGAGTCCAGAACTAGACTACATAGATCGCTGTGATATGTGTAAGTTGTACTGAATAGTGAACGAATACATGTTTTGCGCTATGTGTATCCTGCAATCTGCTGTCTGACGCCGTACCATTATATTTATACTATAGAACAAAGCAATTTCATCTTTATTATGGATGACACTTTCAGTATTTCGGAGTTAGCGACAGATATCTCAATTCTAAACATGGAGGGAGATTTGGAGCCGACTGCCTGTAAATGTTCAGGAAGCTAGCTGCTGCAGTGCTGATACAAAACGGGCAGACGGATGTGCCCTTGCAAGAGTGACGGTCATCCCTGCACACTGCAGTGTTCCTGCGGGGAAATGTCGCCCGTGCACCAACCGGGAACCCGATGGCGATGACGATGAATCAACTTCAAATGTGAGTAGATCATTATCGCAGCCTATTTATCCGAACCAAGGTCTATGCAACAAATTCGATCATTTTTCTTGCGATTTGTCATTGTGTAATAACTAAATTAAGACTCAAGAGAAATAGAATTAAATTATAGTGTGAATGTGAGATGTCACAGCCAGGGCCCAGGTCTGAGATAGTGTGTTTGTAAGAATCTTCATTCAAATTGAAACTGAAAGAAGAAGGAAGAATGAGGAGGAGAAGAAGAAGAAGGAATCTATTTATAAATGAAGGTATGCCAAGATGTAATTAGAATCAACACGAGACATGTCAATTGGTGATTGGCGAACTGGCTTAACCTGTGTGAGCTGTTATCCTTCTTTAAAAAAATGTTTATTATAGTTCCTGTTTATATTCACCTTTTTCTTGGTGATTGTAGTATGTATGTACCAAAGAAAGCATTTTCTGTGTGTAATCATTTAACATAATGTTTACGTTAACATTTATCAGAGAGGAAATATATTCATGTCATTTGAAACAAACAAAACATGTTATCTGATAAAGGGTTTCCGTTATGACATTGTATAAACTTCATTTTAATCTATTTCCCCCTGTGTATTTCAACACATTCCATGACCATGAATATGCATGTCTTCTGTGATGTTTTTCTATTTATGATGAATATTTAGTCTGATTTGTCATGCTGTTTTAGCTGAACTAGCAGTCCATTGGGTTTGCTACATGCTGTACATTGTGTGAAGTGAGATGCACGTGAATTACATAAACTTCAATAAGAATTTGGTGATCATAAGAAGTGGTTGATCAAAACGATTGTATCAATGCATGTCGTTACAACCAAACAATATCACTTGCCAGCGTATAAGTGAATGTGTGTGATGTACATTTAATAACATATCTTTTGTACCTGTGTTCCTGACTGTAATCATTGTATTTAGGTATTTATGGTATTATAAACTGCAATATGTCAATGTTGCAATATTCAGTGAAAATACCCTTGCCATCATATTCCTGTGTGAATGTCCATAATATAATTCAATATGAAAACTATACATATGTAAAGATATGTTCAAAATAAATCTGCCAGTGAACGTTGCCATTTTCAGTTGAATGTTTGGTAGCCTTTGATAATGTGATCACACCACATAGTGAAGTTGTTTTCCTTCCAAGATTTACTTTTATTGTGATCTGTTTACACTGTTTGTTTTAGAATTTGCTTATGCATAGATCCACAAACCTTTCCTGAAGTATGCCTACATGTATACTGTTGAAAGTATAGTTTTACACTTCTGAGCTGATTTTTGTATTATATTTATTACAGTTTGATATACATGTATTCTAGATCCACAAACTTGCCTTGAAACATGCACATTTAGTGTTGAAATAATAGTTTTGCAATATGAAGTTGATTTCTTCTCATATCAGAAGTTATATAATTTTTAAGAAACGTATGTATTATGCATACAGGGACATTTCTGTTAATTTTTTTATATGCCATTTGCTATTCCATATGGTATGCCTATATACTGTTGAAAGTATAGTTTTATACTACTGAGCTGACTTTTGTATATATTTTAGTGTTGACAATATAGTTTCAATGTTCAGTTGATTTTTACTCTCACTTGGGTAGTTTTATTACAAGTTATACATTATTTAAAAGAAACTTACAAAGTATTACATACAGGAACACCTTTTCTACTTTTCTTTTTCCTTGTGATTTGCCATTTGCAATGGCACTGCATGTAACATGTAAGGAAGTAAATGAAGACAGCATGAAAAAGTACTCTTCATTGTGTGTACGTGTCAGAAGTTTTGAAGTATTGTAATCTACATTCCTTTTATTTCATTTTATTTTTGTACAGTGGAGCATCATTAATGAACTTCTTGGGACCAAGGAAATAACCTCTTTATATCGAAACCTTGTTATACCAGGGCTAAAAACAATAGAATACAAAAAAGTGGGACTTGCAAAAATACTGTCTTGTAATGAGTATGTTATACCATTGTTCTTTATAAGGAGGTTCCACTGTACAAGGTATTATGTGCATCTCAGACATGGGAATCAAATGCACCATATTTAGGAATCATTCCAAAAGGAGCTAAATCCAAAATGGTTTCATTCCAAAAGGAGCTAAATCCACTATGGTCATTTAGGATTTGTTCATTTAACCACATTCCCTAAAGCTGTGCAATAAGATTTTTAATCCCATGTTGCGACTACTAGTCTCCATCATCAGTGCAACATTTTGACATAATTGACCGATTTTTAATATGTTTATGATTTTTTTTTCGATTTAGCTCCTTTTAGGATGAAACATCGACAAATCCCAGTCTTTAAAAAAGATACGAAATTCTTTAAAACAATTCTTTTTAATTCTTAACAAATAGACATCAGAAAATATTTAAAATGTACTCTGCTATCAATATTAATGTGTTTCCTGTTTAATTCTAATTGAAATTGATAGATTTTTAAAAACATGATTGAATTAACCTATTAAAGAAAATGGCCCTATTATATATATATATATATATATATCATAATAAAGTAAGAGTGGGCAAGGGAAAGTGGTAAATCAAAAAATCTTAATTTATTCAAAAATGTGGATTTAGCTCCTTTTGGAATGAAAGTCTTCATATAAATTATATTGCAGAGTGGAAGAGAATAGAAAAATTCCCCCAGCATCAGATACAGGGGTTTTTCCTCTTTCTCAAAAGGGAAATGCGCCGTCATTCCCCAACGGCAAGGAATTTACAGCATAATATGCATTCTACTTTGATATACAACTTAATTCGCGTTTTAAAGTGTTTTTTTGGCGATATATATGTCTCAGTAAAGAAAATATATGTTTTCCAATCTTATGGAAAATAAAGGAAAACACTAGACATAAGTAACTTTTTAGAAACATAATATGATCAAAATTATAGCTTTCAAATAGCTACGAACAAGGTTGTGTGGAACTTATGACAAAATAAAAAAAACCTAGGTTGTTTTATTGTTGTTGTTTTGGGGTGCTTAATTGTTGTTTTTTATTGTTTGTCTGTGTTTTTTCTTTTGATAGTTTTAAATTTTCAATATCAAAGCTGTGGAAAAGTGTGTTTGCAGAAGTCTTTTATGAAATGTTTACCAGAAAAAAGGGGGAAGTTAGAAAGACAGTTCAAAGCTACCCAATAACACAAAAATGGAAGAAAATTATAAACGAGTAAGGTTAAATGATTGTGCAGTATTAGTTCTCTTTTCCTGATACATGTATTTAGATAATATACCGGCGTTAATTGGGTATTAAATAGAACTATACTGACAGTGTTATTTCAATGATTACATAGCGCATAGAACGGTTTTGTGTATGATTTTTACTACATATCATTAAATGTATATATTTATAATAATTCAAAAGAAGAAAAAACGAGAAACAAGCACTAATTTGTCTTGATTATATACACGTGCACAAATAATTATGTTTATATTATATTAAAGGTACATTTCAATATCTTATAACACCGCCAAAGTTACAATGATCTTTTTCACCTGTCTTAAATGGGAAATACAATTTAAATTCCATTAAAAAAAAATAAAGTTTAGCAAAAGAAATTTTCAGATGACTTGTAACAAAAAGATTATTATTAATGGTATATGCATCTTGACATGTACCTACAATCAAGCTTTATCAAAAGAAGTATTTTAGAAACACCCCTTTTCTTCTGTATACTGAAACGCTCCTCTCTGTGGCAAATTATATACTACGTTTGCCTATAAAGAGTTCCGTTAATTCTTCATAATCTTCTTATATATTGATATTTTAAGAAAATGGTAAGGGGTTAGAAAGCATTTCAATACCCATTTCCCCAGTCATTTCAGGCACACCGCCAACCCGACTCAAAACCGAGCCCGACCCGACCGCTTCTTTGACATTTCGGGTAACGTATTCTTTTGTTTGGTCTGGTGTCGGTTTGGTCTTTGTCTTGCTGGTGTAACTGGGGTATAAGTTTTGTTCAATAGTCATGATTTCACGAGCAAGATCAAGAAAGCCTGCTTTGACAAGTTCATTGTTGAAATCAGCGTGTTCTTTCATTTTCTTCTGATTAGAGTCATCATTAGCAATCATGGCAATGGAGGACGTAGTCCATTTCTGCACCCAGTCGCATATCTTCTGGCAGGCGACTTCAGTGGAGTTTTTCCAGTCCTTTTTAAGCATCAGCAGCTTCCCAAGTGCTTCTTGTTTTTCGTTATCCATTCCAACGACCATGTAATTGATGAATGACATGCTTGTTTCTCCAGAAGCACAGTATTTTCCTGCAGGGATCAATGCAAAAAAAAGTTAAGGGTACAGCCACGTGTTTTCATTCTTTTAATTTAAAAACCTGCGATCAGACGTCAGAATGAATCTTGTGATAATTTATAAGCTTGTTCCTTTTCAAACATATTTAGCAACTCCTTTGAATGAGAGTAGAAAATGGGTTTTGTGATATCGATATCAGCATCATGGACCAAAATTACCTAATATCATCCACTGTTATTTGGTATGCCTTGGTCAGGAAGGTATTTAGCGAAACAAACCTTTAATCACATCATCACACAGCGGACATCTTTCTACTTCCCGAAGGCCTTTTACCAGGGCTACCCGATAGTTGAACGGCTCGAGGCGTGGTTTATTCTTCCATATTCTAAACAGCTCAATTTCTTCAAGACGTTCAGTAGAAACTTGGCTTGCGACTATGTCTTCATCTGTTACCGCAAGGACCCGTTTCCATGTCACCAGTTTATCGTCGGTTTCACGGTGTTCGTCAGGCTGCATTTCAAGATTTGATGTGTTGTGGTTGCCAGCTTCGACTATTGCTTTCTCTTCCCTGTCCTCCTTCTTTTCCTCGTCATCAGTCATTGCTTTTGAGATGGAACATAGTTCCCCATAGCTCATGTCATAAGCTGTATTTAATTGGTTTGAGAGAAATATTATTGTCTTATTTAACGGCATGAACAGCATATAACAAACCCTAATAACGACTAAAAATGGAATGGAGCTATATTTACCATCGTATTCTTCTACAGCCAATTAATTTTGCAATGACAATAATCTTGGGGTATTATCGTAAAGAGAGAAGTGAGAAATGTATAAAGAGTTATTTTGGAAAGGCGGTAATCCACCTTTGACAACGCGAACATCATTTTTGGTATCAACATACTATATCTCAAATGTTTTTTTTTCTAGGTAGATTTTTTGTGTTACAAGACGTTTTTTTTTTTTGCTTGTGTACAAATTTATTCTTCCAAAATCAAAATCTTTGCTTTTTCTAGTATTTGAATTTATTGTTTTTAAAGATATTGTTGTTTTCTTAATTAAAGAAATGTCAGAATGTAGATTTTAACGAAAGTATCAGTTGCTTTTTCTTCGCCTGTTTTTGCTTGATCAAAGAAAGCTACTCATCTGTAAAGAAATTATGGTTTCCTTTTTGACCGAAAATTTCTCACCGTGTGCAGGCTATCGGTGTTAATTGAGAATCCACTGAAATTTCATTTCTAAAAATGATCTTTAAGGGTTTTTAACGTGGTTAAATTAAAGCAGTATTGCAATAGTTTCCATTTTATCTTCTTACACTATTCTGAGCACGTACAAGCTTACCCAAAATTCCTCGATGGAATACGTTTTGGAATCCTTTGTTCTCCATCATCTCGAAAAGTTCACGTCTTGACCTTTTACTTCCCAAAACTGGTGTTTTTCCATAAATCTGGAAAAACGTTTTCACAAGACAGGTGAAACCTTTATCAAAGTGTTCGCGACGAAACGGAACTCTGTTGAAAGCCAGTGCTGTTGGGTTAACTCCAAAAACGTCAGCAAAAGGAATGGTATCTTGCATGACAAGATAAAATGCAAGATCAACGATTTCTGTAAGTTGGACGAATTCGTTTCTTACACGAGGAAGCAGACCTAAATTGGAAAATAAATCAATAAATTCAGTGTTAGGGATAATTCAAACTTAAATGAATGAAAAGAAAGTATGGTAAATGATAAAGTCATAGAGAAGTTTAAAAGGATAAACAAAGGTTACAAATGATACCCAACAGTTTTTAAGATATTATTATTCCTCCGTCTTAATCGTGTAGAAGTCTTAGTATTTTATTTGATTCTACAATGTCCATTAAGATCCCAGTATATACTCTATATTGTTATCATTTGTATCATGATAATCGATTAACATTTGATCTTCTTGTACAATTCCTCAGTCACACTACCAGGCCGATTCCAAACTGAACCATAACCAACAAAATGTAGGGCATTCGGGGTAATATATACGTATTAACAGAATATTATTAGTAGTATTAGTATTATCATTATTGTTATTATTATTATTCTTATTCTTATTATTATTATTATTATTATTATTTCATTGTTGTTGTTATTTGTATTATTATTATCATTATTTCATTTGTCAAATGAACACCATTCAACACAAATGGTATGTATAATGCGAGCTGAGAAAGTGAATCCAGTCACTGGTGTTGTTTTTTGTGTGTTTTTTGTAAATTGCCAGTCTGGTGTAGGTCTTGTTAGTGATCTGAGCAAATAATGGTGAGTCATTGCCCTTGTTTCTCTTCAAAATGTTAACAATTATGACAAAAAGTATAAGCAGGCCAGGGCATAACGATCGTATGCCGGTATTCGCATTACAACCTATCTATTATAAGCAAAGATGGGTTTTTTCTAACCTTCGTGGACTTTCTGTAGATGTTACAGACCATTCTCCTATAACTTTAGTTAAACACTGATGTAATGCTTATATATTCTGTGGACGCTAGTCATATAATGAGACGCCTGAAGTGCTAGCCCCGTCCTTCTGAAACAGCGTGAACCATGGCTTGGCAAATCTTTAGATGCGCTTGGATCCGAATAAAGTTTGAACAAAGCGATGTATTTGCTTCAAAGGTGACGTTTTGATAAGCCTGTCCATGTTCAAGGTGTCGGAACCTTGATTTCCTTTAGTTTAGTAGTCAAATAAACAAAATTATATTGTATAGAAGGTACATGGACAGAATTGTTATTTACCTGCTGCTATACAACCCTTCAAGGCAGATGATAACGTTTCGTGCTTTTCATGCAAGGGCTTCCCAGCTGCGTTGTTTCTCCATTGCGACAGGGCCTTGACGCGCTTTTCTTCATTCTCAGCATCCTGCTCGGCAAAGTCGATCTTTAACTGAAGACACATTGTTTGCATCATTGATGGTTTGATAAAAGAGGCAATTTCTTTGATCTCATAATCACTTGGCCACTTTGAGTTTGGTGCTTGAGAAAAGAAAAGCAACAAGATATAAGATATTTATATACTTCAGCCCCCTCCTGCTACATGCATCAAATGAAAAGAAAATAACATTTTCGGTTACGAGAGTGCTGATCCAGGTTTCCTGTGGTATTATTCTCTTTGCACAATGATCGAAGCCTGTCACATAGCATTCAGTTATTTAATCATAAATCACACAACCGCACGTATATCTTGAAATTTGGACCGTGTACACAGGAAATATTTCAGAAAATCCATACGAGGGTAAAGATTTGTTTACTTCTGGAATGTACACAGGGAAATCGGCCTAACTTGATTTAATCTGGGCTATGTTGTACGTGGAGATGACATAAATCTTTCCATATTGTTTATCATGCACTCAAAGTATTGAAAGTTATTATTATCCGTATCAGACATCGGAACTGTGGTTTTACAATATTGTATTCCTCTTGTCTTTGGTGCGAACCGGGCAAAGAGGGTAATATTTATAATATTCCCCTCTTTTCCGAAAGCCTATGGAATTTACATGACATAAAACAATTGCACTTAGTGGCTAAATAATTGGAAAATTACATTTTGCGAATTACCACGGAGAGCTGGGATTTTAATGACTTCAAAATCCATTTTATCATGTTGTTAGGTTTTGCTTGCTCTAAATGTACGATGTGGATAATAACAATATTGACTGGCTCCTACTTTCGGGAGATACGGCATATATATTGCTCTCACTATATCCATATTGCCGTTATCATCGACTCGGGAAATATGAATCGAGTTCAGGAATATACCAGGGCGCAAATCCAGGGGTTAAGGGGGACACCCCCCCGTTCCCCCACTGTTGATTTTTAAGATAGGCCAATTCCCCCCCCCCCCCCCCCACACACACACACAAACACAAATTCAGGAATAGGAATTTCATTTTATTCTTCTTCTTTTTTTGCTTATCAGAGAATTTGGGAGGAAAACTATACCTCCAACATGTGATAACCTGTTCTTTCTTCTTTTTTCTTGTTGGTTGTCTGAAAATTTTCAGACATTTCGTACAGGTACAAAAGTTAAGTCATTTGGTGATCCCCCCCCCCCCCCCCTCCCGCATTTCAATATGAATTTGCACCACTGGGTACATGTATGGTGTATCCCCCTCAAGGCCAGTAAATATTATATAATTATGACGAGAATATTGTATGTATGTAATGATGCCATTTTATATAAATAGAAATGTCTGTACTTGCTGTCAAAATTCAACCTTAGACTGAAAGAATAAATCGCATCAAATATCTCTGTGCAACATACCTATGTTGTTTTCGCCGTTGGCCTTCGCTGCTACAGTGTTTAGCAATCTTCTTTTCTCATGATTACTGTCATTCCTATTTTTCAGTATTTCAAACACCATTTTCTGAGCATCAAAGAGTGAATCCCTGTTTTCATCCGCTATGGTTACTGGGTCAACACCTCTTAGTCCAAGCGACTGGTCCACAGTAAATTGATGTATGTGCCTTTGGTATAGGCTACCGATGAAGCTGGAAATCTCCTGCTCAGTAATGCATTGTTTCTCATCCTCGTTAACTGTTCAAAGTCAATAAATAATACAAGGTCCCGTTATGAATACACGTATTTTGTTTGGTGGAGTGTGGCATATGTAGAGTTTATGTGTTATCAAAGGACAATGGTGCCATGGTTTCGAACCCCCGCACCATAAGACCTTATTGTCAAATACCTGTTATCCTTTCCATAAATGCATATCTTTCCAATTGAAAAAAATATATTGGATAGAATTCCACAAATACAGAAAAGTCGATTAAAAAAAATTAGATTTTGATGGTAAATTTTGTGCCCATGACCCGCTAATCGGTAATAAAGAGAAATTTGTTGTTTTTTTTTCAAGCTCCAAATGGCTACGACGCAAGAGCTTCAGAGGAGGGGGTCTTTTTGCCCCTGGACGTCACAAAATGGGGGCCTTCGGCTTACGGGCACACATATATCCCTCGGGGTAAAAATATCTCTCCCCCCCCCCCCCCCACCGAAAAGAAAATCATGCGTGCCGCCATCTCCGTTTCAGTTGGCTTTGGTTCCGGGGGGGGGGGGGCACTCAGTATATAGTGTGCAGTGTGTATGTGCCCAAATTTTCGTTCCAAAGCACCGCTCGCCCGCCCACATTTCGAGGACACCATAGGCTTTCCATGACGCACAGCGTATTTAGCGAATGGGAGCGTTTAATGTGGGAACCAGGGTAGCGTTTCATCAAACGGTCATAACTACAAGTTCGCCGACATCGATTTGGTTTTAGTTTTTCCTATCATGAAAAGGTCATAACAAACTATCAAAGTATTACAAAAATGTGTATCCTTTGAAACTGAAATAGGATAACATGCATAGGTCTAGCAAAAGTTTCAAAGGTAAGATTTTTCCATTTGTTAGCGGTCATATACAGTGGGGTATCTGAGGGGGTGCAGAGGGGCCACATGCCCCGGGCGGATCTTGAAAGGGGAACACAAAATACACAAGAGAGAAATAGAAAAGGGGGAAAAGAAGGAACGTATATATTCATATTTATTTATTCATTTACTATAATTATGCCCCCCCCCCCCCCCCCCCCAGTCCAGGGTAAACTGCACAACAAATAGGATTATATTTTTAAGGAATTGATACGAACAATTTTGTAAAGCTCGATCGCTTCCATCTTCTCGTATGCGCATACATCATCTCGTAATTTCTCGCTCCAATATAGGACATGGTGCATAAACAATAGTAATCATAAAGGTTTAAAAATTCGACGAATAAAACACTTTCCTTTGCCCTCTAGCAAGTTCCACCAAGGGGTGTTTCATAAAGCTATTCGTAAAGTGACGCATGACTTTACGAAGGACTTTAAGGTGAAGTTCCAGATAGGATGCCCAAGGTTTTTCCTGATGGTTTTACAAAGTGTGACTGTATTTCCAATAACCTCAACTAAAAATGTCAACACAAATATTCTTTGCATTAAAAATGTTTGTTATAATAAGAATATTAATCTACTTCTGCACAGTTCAACTTTGGTTGATGAAGTTAAAAACGATTGAGCATCCCATTTGGCTTGTCATATATAAGTCATTCGTAAACTCGTGCGTAACTTTACGAACAGCTTTAAGAAACATCCCCATGACCAGTTTTGCGCCAAAACATAAGCTAAAGTGCTTCAAAAGACATTGTCAAAATTCAAAAGATACAGATTATTCGACTGCAGCGCTAAGTGTTTTGATAATTTAATAAATATAGATTAAAATAAATAACATAGTGTTTTCTAGTATGCAATATTTGAAAGGAAATATATCGCCTGGTCGCTTTACTTCCTCAATTGAAAAAAAATGAGTCAAACCTTGGCTGCTAACCCCAGGTTAAGTGCGTCAAAATACATTTTCACACAGTGCCATAATTTCTGGGTTGAAAGTGGGAATTATTTTGGATTGTATTTTTGAGCTGGTCACTTTGTGCGGGTAGGGGTTGGGGGGGGGGGGGGGGGGGGCTCAGTTTCAATATTTGCCACGGGCGCAATAATACGCCACTGGTCATTATAGCTTGATTCGGACAAACATTCACCTTCCATTGCTACTACAAATAAAACTGTGATAATAAACGTGCATAGGTTACTTCATTTTAGAATATTGTGTATCATCAAGATTTTTTTTCCTGACAGTGAACTTACGTTGGAAGAAATCGTTGGGGAGATTCAGGCTCTCTAATGTCAAACTCAGGATGATGAAGGGATTGGCATAACAGTGTTTATCTATCCAGTGTAGCAGCAGGTCCTTTGCATTTCCAATAACATGACGAAATCCTTTGCCATTGTCGGCATTATTGAGGATGGATGTGTCTTCTATTTTCAAGGCTTTTAGAAATGCTTCGATATTCTCTGGCTCTCTTATTTGCCACAGAATATGTTCTATGTCAGACGCTGGTACTTCAGTTGCAGAAGATTGCACTAAATATTTTGAGTTGGAAAAATGTGTATTAGTTTATATGAAATATGTCAGCAAACTCAAATTTTAACCTGATCAAAAATAAAATTCTACACCTAGCTAAACAATGTAAACCTGCATATCGGAGAAGCATTATTAACGGGGAGGGGGGGGGGGGGGGGGGGGGGGGAACCTCGCTAGTCATAAGGGCCGCTGGTCATAATGACCGCTATTCACAAGGACTGCTATTCATAACGTGTAAGTTCCTATACGTGAAGGCCCGCTATTCATAAAACGGAGAGTTGGTCACTATTAATAAAGTCATAAGGATCATTACTCATAAGGACCGCTATTCATAATGTGTGATGAGGGTCACTATTCCTAATACACATTGGGGGTCATAACTCATAAGGACAATTATGATACAAAATTGGGCTCCTTTTTCATAAACTTGAAGAAGGGGTGTTATTCATAACTTGTATTAGGGGTCACTACTCGTAAGGACCACTATTCAGAATACGGAATGAGGGTCACTATTCATAATACACATTGGGGGTCATAACTCATAAGGACAATTATGATACAAAATTGGGCTCCTTTTTCATAAACTTGAAGAAGGGGTGTTATTCATAACTTGTATTAGGGGTCACTACTCGTAAGGACCACTATTCAGAATACGGAATGAGGGTCACTATTCATAATACGAAATGAGGGTCGCTATTCATAATACTAATTGAGGGTCGCTATTAATAATACAGAAAGAGGGTCGCAATTGCATAGCGATCCTCCTTATCATGAATACCGACCCTTATACCGTATTATGAATAGCGACCCTAATTTTGTATTATGAATAGCGACCCTCATTTGGTATCTTGAATAGCAGTCCATATGAATAATGACCTTTATGAACAATGAGCCTTTTCTCCATTATTAATAGCGGTCATTATGACTTAACATTGGCGTAGTCTGAGTCCAACCATTTGGAGGGGGGCATTGACATTGATGAAGTGTATGTTGCTGAAAAAATCCTTTCATCTTCTTTTCCCGTCCTTCTTAACCCCCCCCCCCCGTTTATTTCTTCCCTCTCTCTTGGCCATTTAATTTTGGAAATGCGGAGGGCCTAACTCCTATGCTACTTCAGCTACTCCAGCTACGCCACTGATTATTAACACTGAAAGAAGCTGTCTAGAACTTATTCTGACTGTCTTGATATTCATTAAAAAGAAAAATTGTTTTTGATAAGGCCTTCATGGTCTTGGAATCATCAAAATATACCAAATTGAATACTTCTTGATAAAATACAAAAATATTTAAAAGTATTGGATATAGATATGACCACACAGGACGTCACAAACATGTGAAAGTTTAATTTGGTCCAAGTTTAAAACTTTTTCGATTCATATTATAAATATATTTAAATACTCCTCATGAGCAATTTCTTAATTCGACAAAAGGCACAGCATGACTGGACCCTTAAACTGTTGAAAAGCAGGCTAAGTTTAGTCTTAGATATTTTAATACGTGTTGTCAGCTCTCTTTTTCTTTTAATTCCATCAAGAAGTTAACGTGAAAACGGGAAAACATAAGATGCCATAACCCTCTCCCACAGCCTCCCTTGATCAAACCTTGTTAATTTTTATTTCATCACCGAGTATGACTGGAGGCCCTTCCCGCCAATACTGCTACTCACTCAACTTGTGGACCGTGACACCACTAACATGAGCACTATAATTTTATTCAATGTAAAAGAGGACAAAAAAAAAAACGCTAAGGGAAGTACACAAGACAATATTGGTTGGATATCATTTAATTCTTTATGAAACTTTGTTTAAACGATAATGAAATACATATTGATCGATTTTTACCATTTTTTTATTATTTATAAATCCAAAAAGGTACAGTTGTGACAAATCGGAGGGAAAGGATCAGCCATCTCTCCACTGAAACTATATCTATCGTAGACTCATATGGAAGTGGAAGAATCATCAGTGATTTACATTATAAAGAGTCACCGAAAGATGTATTTTTACACAGGTTAGCTTAAAGGAGCTCGGTCGAGACTACAAATTTGGAGGACTCCATTAACTTATTTTATTAAATATCCCACTTCAGCAGTAAATAGCTAAGCATTAAAAAAAAACATTTTGACTTGATAGAAAACAGAACGGTGTAAGAAGAGGAGGTTTCCAATGTCATGAGCAAATTACTCAAAACGGAATGGGCGTCAGACCATTTGGTCGGGAAGAGGAGAACGCTTAAAGATAAAGTTGAGTTCTGGTCTTGCCATTACATGTGAAAGAAATGAATTGTCTCAAAGCAGTTGGGACATGTTGTTGATGTCTACGTAATAAAAAAAATCGGTATATACTTTAAGGGTTTTGGAGTCACCGAAATGATAAAAAATTGACCCAATCTCTCTGAAAAGCGCATGGACTGCACACCAAAATGGGTCAATAAGACAACGCACACACGTGGCGTGAATGATTGGTCCAAAACAATTCAGCCATTTCTTGCCATATTTTTAAGATATTAAGGGCATTCGAAAAGAATGGGAGAAGGTTAAATAAAAATCACCTCAACTTTCTCTTTAATTCCTTGGCATGTCTGGCGCTGCTTTTCCGCGAACCCTGACGCACGAAGTTATTGATAGATAAATTCAAAGTTCATTACCATGTACCAAACAAATATAATAATTTAATTTATCACAATATTACTCATAATGCACGATACCTTTCAATTTCTTCATAAGACGAGACCACCCGGCTTGACTACAAGCGTCGTACAGCTCCTTTCTCTGGTCGATTTGAGCAGCACATTTAATTTTCCATTTGCAAAGCTCGTCATACGCTGATGAATTGTCGCAATCCGCGTCATTCTTGTCCAAGATATGGATAATCTTGTCAAGTGTTGTCTTTGCATTATTTCCGAGGGTTTTCTCGACAATCTTTACAAATGTCCACAACTCAAAAGAGGAGATACAGCCTTTGATAAAAAAACAGAAAATGATTATGATATAAAATATTCATGTCAATCGGAATGATCTCCTTTACCATTTACATTGTTCTTTATTTATTACAGCGACAAAGGGGCATCATATTAACTTTCCTTTTGATGGACGTACATTCCTCGCTAAGTCGTTAGATGCAACATGATGATGCGTATATTATAAATATTTTTTATATATAATTTTAGCAATTTGGACACGATGTAACGATGTTGTACAACTTCTTCACAGTGGCGTATGTAGACCTTGGATTCAAAGAGGGGGCAGCCAACACCATAATCAAATATGATCCATGCATGTCAGCAATTTAATCACTATTCTGGGCTCTAATACGGGTAATACGGGTGGACGTGAGGGGGTGGAGGGCGACGGATGTTCCTCTTCTCCATCTCTTCCTCATTAGTAAATGCTATCATTTTTATTCAGATAAATCATTTCCTCAATATAGCAGTGGTAGTCAATTAATTTTTAGTTATTTGTGAGTGTACGAACTACGATACGAGCGAACAAAAGATTCGGACCATATTTCCGTTTCAATAGCATTTTTTCGACAGATA
Source organism: Heliocidaris erythrogramma (assembly GCA_025617745.1). NCBI lineage: Eukaryota > Metazoa > Echinodermata > Echinoidea > Camarodonta > Echinometridae > Heliocidaris > Heliocidaris erythrogramma. The sequence continues at coordinate 13,291,649 of CM046854.1, read as the reverse complement.
CATTATTAATAATGTGAGCATTATCTTTTGATTTGTATGTTATTAGGAATAGGATATTTCATATTGATTTCAATTTGATATGTGAGTAATGTTCAATATTGCTCTATTGGGCTTTTACTATAAGTGAACCAGTTTAGCCTTATATTGATTATGCAATTTGACTTCATAACCGTTATCCGAGGTCGCATCGAGAAGGAGCAGAACGTTGTTGTTCCTTGCGCATACGTTATCGAACGAGGATGGACTGGCCCTTTATCCCATTCTATCCAAGCTGGCACTTATGCCACACATGTTAATATGAAAAGACTCACCTTTGGTGAACAAGGGTGTCATCGGAATAGCGCTATACTTTTCTGTAAAAAGGGAACGTACAAGTGCATAACTTTGATGGCAATCAAACCAAATTAAACGAAAAAAAGAATAGAAATCTATATGGAAGTAAATATGTCACGTGGCATGCTGGGTCACACGTTAATCAGATGTGTTCAGTAATTTTTTCCCCATAATTATGGGGCTTAATAATAAAAATTACAATGTTATGATTTTCTATGAAAACATGGATTCGATTTATTTTCTCGCCATTATTATAATAAAGTTTGTTCAATGATTAAGCCAAAGCTTAAGCATCAAAACAAATGTCACGTTGAAGTAATGATGTTACGAGTAAAGTTTGGTAATTCAGTGCATAAGAATAATAAACACGATAAAAACTACCTTCGAAAACTCAACTGAAGGCAATTTCAATAGCCCTGTCTATCACCTTTAGAAATGTGCGAACATTACAATCGCCTACTACGTAATCCGAACCTGATTTCTATGGGCAGTACAATAGGCCTTTGAAATTGCCCTTGAGTTTATTTTTCGAAAGTAGTTTTGATCGTGTTAATTGCTGATTGTGAGGTTTTAAGTATTATGAAAATGTAAACAAATTGACTGAATTTTGCTGACAATCCCTAACAGTAATAAACACAGTACTCAGATATTAGTATATGGGACTGCATACACATGTGGCATCAAATTATGTCATGAGTTTTCATTTACATGCCAAAGAATCCTTCTCCTGCGACATTCCTTGTAAGAAATTATTCAGCATAGGAATGGGAGAATGGGAGCTAAATCTCTTACATTATTTTCCACCTTGATAAAAAGCAACTTTCTCTCATAACCTACGGTTTCGTATAAACCGATGCCTACATGGCAGCCTCTTAATGAGAATATCGCATATCGCATACAAAATGATATGCCACATGCCTTACGTCTGTCCTTACCCGTAGAGCGTTTCTTCATCCGTTTGAAAGCAATAACTGCAACAACCAAGATGGTAGCAACTAATATGACAGCTGTATAAAAACATAATATTTTTAACATTATTCCCTTCCTGCATCTCATATCCCTCGCATAATTCTTGACATACAGTATACAACAAACGTGATTACACCCAATACAAAATTTTAACATTCCAATGTAAACTTCTATCAAAACCACAATCGTTACAGTAATGATAGAGTAGACATTCTGTGATATGTTTATTGCTATTAAGCATTTATTTCAAAACAACAGTGAAGCATAACAAGTGTATTGCTAAAATAGGTCACAACAAAAGTCAGTGCATCGTAGGTTTTGTTTGCAGACTGTCTACGGATTATACAGTGCAATGTGTCATCCTGAAGGAAAATGACAGTAGCCCTAGATTTGTTCTCAGCAGAAATTGCTTTTATTAAGAAGCTGGAGTTTGATAAGATTGGGCTACATAGCATGTCAAATTATCTAAACCCACTGAAGCTCCTGTGGAGCTTTCTACAAGATACAAACTGGAAGAACGAAAATGTCCAACTTTTGGCCCCTTCTAGAAGTGTTTACGGAGGAGAGCAACATGATGTAATCAAAGACATAGGTAATATTGACCAACTTTATGCTGGTCACAATTGATATAGCGTTCGGAAAGAATGGTGGCTTTACCCATCAGGGCAGCCACATTTCAATGCGTTAAGGTACAGGCCTGGGGTGAACTTACTTTTGTTGCAACTCTTTTTTCACTAATATCGTTAGTGTACTACACTGTCTGCGTGGAATCAGTATTATGTACTTTTTGATTTTATCACATAATGTCTAATTTGTATTGATTTAAGGCTTGTATTCTAAATATCAATTTGTAAAAGGTCTGTAAGGGTGTACTCACTTTTATCGAATACTGTATACAGGCAAAACAGAGGATCGGAGTGTGCTTGTACATGCACGACGAACAAGGTACATTTGTTTTTTAATCTCTTACCAACTTTAATCTGTACTGCTAGTTAATTTGTATTATTATATTTACACCATGCATAATTCTTTCAATATTTTTTTATAAATATTATAATGATTTGTTAAGTTTTAATCATAATTGTGTATTTCTCATGTATAGTTTTATTGTTATTTTATCAGGGCAGTCTAGTTTTTATTATGTACTGAACAGGCTACACTGAATAAAGATGAGACATATATAAATAAATAAATAACTATTCCAATTTCCAGATTCCCCGCTGTTCTCTCGATCCTTCTATACTTCCAAAGCCCAATCAATCATTTTGTTCCCCTTCCCTCTTCCACTCTTTACTTACTGATAACAATTGCCAGAATAACATGTAATGTCCGGGTATTTCTGTCTAGAACCAAATGGACTGTCATCGACCTTCTACCGACTTGCAACGTTAACCCTGTAGCAACACATTCAAACGAAGTATCGCTGTCTCCGTCAGTTTCAATCGTAATACGCTTGTTGATAGTACCGTCACTGTTGTTCCATATGGCTGTCTCCAAAGGTTCAAGTCTACCTGATCCATGCCAGAAGGACAGGTCGATAACTGGGTAGTATTCTTCTACTTGGCATGTTAACGTTGTACGCGATTGGCTGCGAAGAGAGCAAGATGATAAGGTCTGTTCTTCTCTAGGACACTCTTCGATTGATGGAAATGGCTCCAGAGGAAACGCTACAGAGCATGTAATGAAAAGTATTGGCGTACGGAAAACAAACACAAAATTTACATCCATTCATCATATAATACTTTTTCTTAAAGGGCAACCCAACCTTAGAAGTTAGATTGCTTTTTAAGACAAAGCATTATTACAAAATTTGTAATATGTTGATTTGTGTGACAAAAGAAACAAAATATAAACAGGGTGGAGAAAGTTTAAAAGAAATCTGACAAATGAATCAGCAAGTTATAACAATAATAATAATAATAATAGAAAAATTATAATAATGATAGTAATAATAATAATCACAATAACAATAATGATAATAATAATAATGATAATAACATGTTACATTTTGTATAGCGCTTTACTTCAATACCTTAATGCACTTTACGATGTTAGTTATTATTTATTATCATGGATGTTTTAAAATGAGATCACTATATCAATGCGAATTAAAACATTGGGGCCCGAATTCACAAAGGAGGTTTTAAACCACGGTTTAAACCCCCTCCTGAGTTTTTTAAGTGTACGTGCGCACGGAATCCGATCCAATCATATATTTTCTTTGAGTGCGCGCATGGGCAATGTGCGTTTATTTACGCCAATTTCAGTACGCTTACGGAGGTTTAAACCTCCTTTGTGAATTCGGGCCTGGAAGTTTAGAGAGTCGATTGTCACCAATGATCTCTATTTCCGTAGAGATCAGTGATTGTAACGTATTCACGGTCAACTCTCCTGTTTGTCGTACACTAAAATGTCATTTATTTGCTGCTTTCTCCTATAAAGCGCCTTTCCCTCTGTTGTCCGCCGCTATAGCACAGTGACATTACCGATTCGACCGATTTGAAATTCCCATGTACAGTGTGATTACAGTTTTAAAAAAAATTAATAACTTTCATATTGCTTGTCCGATTTTTGTGCAAACTTTCACCTATATACTTCTCTGATTTTTCACCTTTCTTTAAGGGTACTTGCCCTAAGGATGGATTTTCCATATAGTACTAAAATACAACTAATTGACAATAAATAGGATATGGCCGGGTGACATAACTAAAGGTATCATAAAGTTTTACTTTGTTTTATCCAGTTTCCACCACGATTCCGTTAAAGAGACAAAGAGGTGTGTGTTGGAAACGCATTGGCTATTTTAACGTACTTACACTGTATTATCTCTCTCTCTCTCTCTCTCTCTTCTGCAGTACCTACCGAATACACTGACAACGGTAACATTCCGAAATAAATTTTCTGTGTCAAAGTCGGTCACTTGGCAGTAATATTTATCTTCGTGCTGGATCTTCACATCCTTGATAACCAGAGAGTGCTCTTCGGTAATGTTAAACAACCCTGCATCGTATCCACGTCCAGTTATCTCTGTAAAATGGTGAGACAAGTCCATGTTGACGAGTGTTTCGTTTGGACTTCTCATCCAAGAGAGCTTCTTTGGACGAATGCTTGGCTCGCATGGGAGAACACCAGTTTGTCCCTTTTGAAGTGCAACAACCGATTTTGTTTTCACCGCAACGTCTATTGAGAAAGGAAACAAAGCATCAATTACATTCCGTGTAGTTTTGCACATTTGTATTTGATGAATTCATAGATTCGGAGGATTTTAATCCCTAAGCACAACTGAATAAGATTTTAGTTAGTCTACAGGTGGCCTTGCCCTGAAAATTGTTTATCTTCCTTAATCTACCAGGATAATTATGAATTTTAGATTTTATTGCATCGGCTCTCAAGGTGAGAGGATTGTACATTCTTTCTTAAAGGGTACCAATCACCTAGAAAAATATTTTATGTATCTGTATGTTACAGGTTCCAATGTGCTATAGACTATATTCAACAGGAGGGCTTTAAACTGTCGCTTCTATATAGAGATATCGCAAGTTTAAACACACTCTCAGTAAACGAAAAGTAACTTGTGATTGAACTCGACAACCCACACGTACACACTCGCAAAGAATAGGGCCCAGGCTCCGTATAATAAATTGGTGTACGATTTTGGGGGCATCGTAGGTGGCTACGGGCTACGGTGTTTGTGAATCTACGAGTATCGTGCCATTTCTTGTATTGGCCCCCGGGGCAGGCTGGGGCACATCCATACAGATGTTGCTCTGAGATTTACTGACATCGTTGAAATTCAGTGCAGTTGCCGTGCATTTTCCGCAGCATAGGCACGGAAATCGTACAGAGCCCAGCTGAAAAATGTTTGGCAGGTCCCAATGCAGCTGCACGGCCATGGTGCGGGGGCTGTGTGTCTGCCGCGGGGTGCCTATTGATTTTCATGTTGTACTTGATATCTAGACAGAAATAGCCGTCTGTTGTGGAGAATCAGTTATTATATTAAAATGGACATTTGTCAAGCTTCCACCGAGGTCAGTGCAGTGGAGCCAGATGTAGCCTAAGTGGAACAACCGACGATACGGAGAGACTGAAGCTTTTGGTGTATACTTCATACACAACACAAAAACCGATGTGTTGGCTCAGTCAGTAGAGCGTCCGCCTCACAACCGGGAGGTCGTGGGTTCGAACCTCGGCCGCGTCATACCAAAAGACGTTAAAAGATGGGAGTTGCTGCTACCTTGTTTGGCGTTCAACAATTGAAAGGATAGAGCAACGTCGATCTGGTGCACTGCACCTCAACAGTACGACAATACACCTGACGGTGGACTGTACTGCAACGGAAGAAGAAGAACTGCTAATTCGTAGTTAACTTAGACCAAAATCTGTCTTCAGACTCAGTCTCTCTGACTCTGTATCGTCGGTTGTTCCACTTCTTCTTTCGTATGAGGTAGTAGTGTTATACATCAGGCTATTTGTTGAAGCTTGGTAAGCCAGTTGATTTGTGCGTCCTTTTGGGCTTGATAAGTCAGTCATCCCGTCAGGGGGTTGGAGGTCGGGGCAGTTGTAGATAATTATGGTCTGCCGTCTGCTCATCTGCACCACAGGTACATGCCGGTGATTCCCTACGTTTCCACTGGTACATGTTAGCGTTGAACCTTCCAGCCCCAGTGCGCAGCCGGTTGAGTGTTACCCACTCCCTCCGAGGTAGTTCAGAGCCAGCAGGAGCTTTGATGCCAGGGGGGAAAAACCGGGGCTCCACCGCCGACCCTCTGTGCATAATTGCAACTCAATGCAACTCAATTAATTGCAACCCAATTAACCTCAATGCAATCGTAGAGTGCGGACGTGTCTTCAACGGCTCTTAATTTCAAAGTATGTGAGAGGTTAAATCTCGAATTTTCGAACCCGAGACATGAGTAAGGAGCGATCCTACAACTTACGAACCAATACTACTACAAAGTTTTCTACAAAAAAGACGAAAAAAGTGAGTGAAATGACTTCACAGTCCTACAATTCTTCGCCTGTAAATGCTCAGCCCACTCTCACGGACTAGAACTGACCCATCCCAACGCCATGTAGGTAGCAGAACAAGAGGGGACGCCAGCACCGATCACATGACCCCCCAACCCGCCAACATCCAAGGCGCCGAATCCAATGCTACGGCTGGTGGATCCAATGTGTTAGCTGAAATGAAACTAATGTTTGCTCAACTTTCAAAAGAGATGAACACAAGATTTGATGCTATGGGTTCAGATATCCATATGATGAAGGTGGAGTTGACGCAAACGAGGAGGACTATTCAGGACTTGGAAACTGCAGTTAGTTTCAATACCGATAAAATCAACTTTTTTGAAAAGGATACCATTCCTAAGATTAGAGAGGAAATTGATCGCAAGAATGATGAATTAGATGAAAAACTTATTCTTTTAGAGCTACACCAAAGAAAGCAGAATTTGTTGGTCTATGGTATACCGGAAGACAAAAATGAAAATGTCTTTTCAACAGTATATGGCGTCATCGCGCATTTTCTGAACGTCTCAACATCTGAAGCTACCAAAACGCAGCTAGTAAACGCCCATCGACTGCCGGCCCCCAACAAGCGACGGCGGCCCCTCGATCCTTGATTGTCAGGTTTGTCGACATGGTGGACCGCAATCGACTACTAAATGCATTTGAACAGGATAATCGCCAGCGCCGCAACGTTGCCTCAGGTCAACATTCTCAACAGCAAACCACGCAGCCAACACAGCCAACTTCGGAACGACAAGCAACAGCCGATGTCTGCTTTGATCGCGCTACCATACGCACTGATTTACCACCTGTAATGAAACGCGAACGAGGTCGACTGGCATCTGTTGCTTATAAAATTCGCAACGAGAAAAAGCTTTCCACCAGAATCCGAGTAAACGGAATCAGAGTAATTTTACAAACTCGTCAACCAGCACGAAACGGATCGCCTCAGTCGAGCTGGGTCAACTGGGTTGATAACACCGTCTAGCAATTCGTTCACAACAGCTCCTATCAATTACCGTTTTGTTCTTCTTCGTTACTGTGTTGCCCTTTAACCGGATTATGAGAAAGCTTCAATCACCAACCCTACACTGGAATCTGATAATTCAACAGCTTCATGAAAGTAAGCCTGCACAATTTACATGGATTAACCTATTTTGCATCTAACATTGTTCCACAGTGCCTAATATTAGGCCTACGCCTAATAACAGAAGGCAAATTCAACCTTCAAGAAATATGAATTAATGCTACGTTCCTTTTCTTTGTTTGTTTGTTTTTTTGTTTACACAATGCAAAGTGTAAATAAAGCCATACGTATTCTCATTTCAATCCAAAAACAAATATTACTACATTGTATTATGAATTCGACATCATAAGTTAGAGTATATTGCTTTCATGGTAAGACCACATCGTTGTCAAATTTTCAACTCTACCATGTTCCATGGGTGTTTTCTGATTAATTTCTTTTAAATAGGAAACATCGATATATTAACAATTAAGTAAAAAAATAAAAAATAAAATATAAACCCTTTCTTGGGATAGTCTCAGTGAATTTTTTTTTTATATATAACTTTAAAACTGCACATTCGTTGCATTTTGGGGGGGGGGGGGGGTCTTTCTTGATCCTTATGTGACTTTATTTTCACCAATAAAAACAAAACAACATATTCAATATGCATGCAGGTGCCAGCATACAATTAGTTATTTACTTGTTCTCAGTAGTGAGTACAAGTGAGTCCATCATTATGGGCTGAATTTTGGTTTCATGTCTTTCTGCTCATAATTTTAATGATACCATGGATACTTGAACGTAACCAGCTGATAGTCCAGTTTTATTTGATAGACAATTTAGCACACACCAAGATTGGTTTTTCTTCATATTCTTTTTCATGTGAATTCAAGATAAATCACCCCATTGACTGGGGTTTTAATCAAAATAAATCCTTTTGTTTTCGCATATTTTTTATAATCTTGGCTCATCACACTATTTACTGTATCCCCACTTCATCATGCTTATTCATAAAGCATAATATAGGCGTGAAATTTGACTGTCATTGTTTTTGACAAGTCACAAATTTCCACTATCAATCTTGCATTAATCATTACGTATGTTTTTTTTTTTTATTTATTTAAAATATAAGCTAAATAAATGTTTATTCTGCACTATTGGATGTAAATAGAAGAATGAATGATTCTGTAGGCCTTTTATCACCTTGATACTCTTCAAGGAAGTATACTGCCCTAAATGAAAGGTCAATTCTATATATCCTAAATGTTTTCATTTTGATAGAAAAGCCATAAACTATTGGATTTATTTTTGCCCATATAGACCTACTGTACATAAGTTTTTGCTCCTCTATGTACTAACTCGAGTTTGAAGAAAGATACCTAACATCATGGACCAATAAGGTATATTATCTTTTCACATTTTTTAATATTGGTAACACCATTCAAACGACAGTTTCTGAAAAAGTTATTGTACATCATTTAACCTATAAGAGAAAAGAAACTTGAAAAAAAAAGGTTCATCATTTTTTTCACTCTCAGAAAAATAGTGGGTTAGTTGAAGTATGATCCTCCCTACTCTTGGTAAAGGGAATAAAGCATGTAAAACGATATTTATTCATCTATTGTTTTTGTCAGAAGTTGGTGATTTCCTATTTTTGCCAGCCTGATATGTTGGGTCAAACATCTCTGTGAATATATGAAAAATCTTTATATATCAATATTGATTTTATAGAAAAAAGCCATAAATTACTTTATTTTATTTCCTTTTTTTTCTTATAATTAAGCGCAGAAATGTTTCTTTCTTTTCGTACTTTTTTCGATTTTGAAAAAAATGATTCCGCAATAATTGGATTAAAAAAGGTGTGTTTTCTTCTCATTTTGATATTGTAACACAATTATTTAAGATTATTCTGTGCCCCTATTTAGGGGCTTTGTCATGTCATCCATGGTCATTATCTACTCTTTGCAATTTTTGCTCATGATACAGTATAAGGAGTGATTGAACAATGAGTTCAATTCTACCAACAGTTGATTAATAGATTTAAAAAATGAATAATAATGAATGTATTTCCTTAATCCGAAATGTGGAATTTCATATCCTATATTTTGGGATTTAAGGTTATGTGCATAAGACTTTTTTCATACATATTTTACTATTCTCAAATTTTTAGGTAAATCTCATTTTGGGTGATTTTATTTCATTCTCTCCACTTCACGCTAGGAATTTCATTATGCTTTGAGTGTGGATTCAGGGAATAAGCTTGATTGTCTTGTTTTGTCAACTCAGTTATTTTGAATGAGCCCAAAGGAATTCCCAGGGCATGAACTAAGAACTGTTTGCTTGTTTTTGTTTTGATTGCTTTTTGTTTGCTTTAGGTTTCATGCAATACCAACAGCCCTATAAACTATATAGATTCAACTTCCAAACAATTGTGTGCTGTTCCCATTCATGTAGCTGACCCGTCAATTACAGTTAGGTTTTATGCAGTGAAATGCTTGAAGATTGAATGATATGCAGACGGGTCTGTTGTGCTATTGATGGAAACAGCGCTCAATTAATACAATTATACCAGGTTTAAAAAAACAAACAATGTTTGCTGCATTTGTACTGTTCATGGACCCGTCTACCAACGTCGTAAAATTCTTCATCCAATTATTTGCACTTAGTTTGCTAGACGGGCCCATTTACATTACAGGATGATCCAGACTCATTGCTTGCTGAATTCCAGTTATATTAATTCACCATTAACTATACTCTCACAGTAGCTGAATCGAGTGCTATTCTTTGGTGTTTTTTCAACAATACAAGTGGATTCTGATTTTTTTTTTATTCCATGTATTTGTATAGGATTTTAACATTCTTTCTTGCTCCTTTAATTCCTAGATATATTATTTCCCGTTAATTATTCAAACATATCATTGGATCTACTCTGTGACTTCAATGATCTTGCACTTTGTAAATTACTTTCTTTTTTCCTAACTTAATCGAGATTCCCTCAACCACAAACGATTTTTTTACAAGCCGATCGATAGCTAACTTTCTCATGGTACCCCAATTTACTGATTGCTCTTTCATATTTACAATGCCAACAGAACTTCATTTTATGTTTGCATCCTCTCATATGCCCTTTGTGTGTTTTTCATCCTTCTGTTTTTTCATACCCATTTTTTATAGGAGTCTTGTACAGGATTTCATCTCCTTAGCTGTATGTGGATGCCTTACTTCTCCTTTATTCTTCTACCTTTTTGATAGCGCTAAAATCAATTTGACATTTCATCTTATCTTACTGCCAATTCATCTTATTCAGGCACTGTTTATCAATACATGATGTCTAGCTCAAGTAATATGCAGCAGCTACCCTTCTATAATTTAAGTGATGATGCGTTTCTTGATTTACATAGACACATTCATACCGAAAATAGGAATAATTTTCCAATTAATTTATATGGCGATCTTGTCATGGATAATGTCAACTCCTCATTTGAAGAGCTTGAGTTTGATTTTGATTTTGACGATCCTGCTCAACGTACCAGTACTAAATATATAACTATCGATAAGTTTTCTGACTTTAAAAAAGAATTTTAAAATACCTTTTCTCTTTTTCATGCAAACATTAGAAGTTTGAATAGACATTTTGACGATCTTCTTTCGCTTATAGACATACAGTCGCAAAATCCACTGTCGATTATTGGCTTATCTGAAACAGGACTTAACCGTGACTCCTGCCACCCATTTCTCATTGATAATTACGATTTCATTAATAAAAACAGGCAAGATAGAGCGGGGGCGGCGTTGCTCTTTATTTACTAAGAACCCTGAATTACACTGTTTTAGACGAAATATCGGTATATAATAGATTAATTGAATCTCTTTTTGTTGAAATCACTATTCCTGGGAACAAAAATATAATTGTCGGCGTCATTTACAGATGCCCCAATTCGAATGTACATGAATTTCTGTCTTATTTAGCTGATCTACTAAATAACATTAATCTTAACAACAAAGATTTCTTTTTAATGGGGGATTTCAATATAGATTTGATGCAACATGATCAGATCACTGCTTCTCAGGAATTTCTCGAATTAATGTTGTCTGTCTCATTCTTGCCACTTATTTCTAAGCCAACACGTATTGCAAACACTTCTGCCACCTTAATAGATAACATTTTTTCTAATGTCATCCCACACTCCGATTCCTACATTGTTCTCTCGGATTTATCCGACCAATACCCCATCTTGGCACACTACCCAATTATCTAATCGTTAAACAACAGTGGCCCTTGTTCCAGTAAACGTAAAGTTACTGCGGAGAATTTGACTCGCCTCGGAGTCAATCTCGAGAATACTGACTGGTCCAGCGTCTATTCAAATAATGAAGTGGATGGTTCTTTTGACATGTTTTCTAGTATACTCACTACCCAATTAGATATAAACTTACCAAAGCAAAAACAAAAGTCAAATTATAAGAAAACGCCGAAACTCCCCTGGATTTCGAAGTCTTTACTAAAATCAATAAATCGGAAGAATAATCTCTACTACAAATTTAAAACAAAAGGTACTGAACAGTCAAAGCGAAAATATACACACTATAAAAACACATTGACTAGAATTATTCGATTTGAAAAGAAAAATTATTTTATCACTCGTTTGAAAAACTTTAAAAATGATATGCAAAACACTTGGAAGATAATCAAACAGGCAATGAACATGGCAAATAACAGATCGGATGTGAAAAGAATCAAACTTGACAACAAATTAGTTGAAGACCCAAAAGCTATTGTCAATATATTCAATACTTATTTTTCTCTAATTGGTGACAATCTTGCTAAAACATTCCACTGGCTAATAAACAATTTACAGACTTTCTAGGTCCTTATAATCCAAATTCTATTTTATTTGTACCAACAAATAAGCAAGAAATACTTTAAATTATTTTTAATTTGAAGAAAAAGTTCAGGATATGATGTAATTAATAACGTTATATTGAAATCTATAATACCTTTTATTGTTGACCCATTGGTTCATATCTTTAATATATCACTGTCATGTGGTCAGTTTCCGAATGCAATGAAACTTGCCAAAATTATCCCACTATTTAAAAAAGGTGATCAACTTGATGTTGGTAATTATAGACCAATCTCTTTATTATCTTCATTCTCTAAAGTATTGGAAAAAATAATTTATACTCGTATGATTTCTTTTTTGAATAAGTATGATATTTTTTCACATTTCCAATTTGGATTTCGTGAAAAGCACAGTACGGTCCATGCGTTAATGTCTTTTGTTGAAAAAGTCACACACTCAATTGATGTATCGTCTCATACTATAGGAATATTCCTGGACTTCTCCAAGGCCTTTGACACCATCATTCATGAAATTTTACTTTACAAACTGTCTCATTATGGTGTACGCGGGAAGGCCTTGGAGTGGTTCTTCTTAATAGAAAACAATATGTATTTTTAAATGAGTGCGAATCTGAATTACGTAATATTTGTTGCGGTGTACCGCAGGGTAGTTTATTGGGTCCGCTCCTTTTTGTCCTTTACATAAACGATTTCTGTAGATCATCGAACTCCTTATCGTTTATTTTATTTGCTGATGATACCAATCTTTTCTATTCCCACAAAGATCCTAATGTTTTAGTAAATACAATCAATACTGAATTATTAAATATATCGCAGTGGATAAGGGCTAATAAGCTCTCGCTTAATCTTCAGAAGACAAATTACATGATATTTAGCAACTCCTTAGTATCATTACCTTCCGACATAGTCCTCGATAACGATCCATTGAAACAGGTGTCTCACACAAAATTCCTGGGGGTAATAGTCGACAACCAACTTACATTGCAAAGTTATATCGCGAAATATTGGTATTATTAATAAACTCAAATTTTTGTTACCTCAATCCTCATTACTTATGCTTTATTCAACACTGATTTTACCATACTTAAATTACGGTCTCTTGGTCTGGGGTAATACCCATCAAACACTAATAGAAAAAGTTTTGTTATTACAAAAGAGGGCTATTCGCATTATTTGCAATGCCCCCATGCGCTCTCATACTGACTCTTTATTTTTCGAAAATAACATCCTCAGAATAAAGGATTTATATTCATTTCGGTTAGGTCAATTTATGTATCGTTATAATAATGGTAGTTTACCCAGTGTTTTTCAAGGCATGTTTGTAAAAACCAGAGCGTTCACAAATACCCAACTCGGCAGTTAAGGTTTTGTGCGCCCACTGCTCATTTTCCCCCCTTTAATCCACATGCAGCTTCCACTTTCATTCAGACTCATCTTTATCTCTCTTTATCTCCATTACCCTCCCACTCTCTTTCTCTCACCTCTCTCTTCCTTGCCCTATATTTGCCTCATTTCACTCCATTCATTTTGTTTGTTTTCATCAGTTTAGTTCATACTTTTCGTTCCTGCTCACGGTCTCTGTTGGCCTTTATTTATTTATTTTTTTTTTTCGCTCACATAAAATTAATTTACTGCATTTGCTTTTTGAGTAGCCCACAATATACAAGCTTCGCTTTTTAGTGGGCCTCTCCATTTTCACAAAATATAGATCACAAGGTTCTATTTATTAATGCCACAGTCGTTTTGTTATTGATTGTATGTTTATATTTCTGTTAGCAACTTATCTCAACTGTTATGACGGCACTTTGTTAGTTATCGTATTGATTTGAATTACTTGACTGTACTTACTTGATTTGTATTACTTGACTGTACTTACTTGATTTGTATTTTGTTGGAAATGAAATAAATCTAAATGAAAAAAAAAAAATGCCTTGGCAAACTGTCCCTTCCCAGCTCTTTTCCCACTCTTGAATTAGGCTGAAGTCTGATCTACTGAGGGCGGCTGCATGTCAGGAGAAAGGTCGACGCGATCGGAGGCGTTGGCGACCAAGGTCCTAGGGTTCTGTTATTTTGTGTAGGGGGTGATCATCATCAGCCAAAGATTTGGTTGTCAACTTGGCTGTCAGGTTCTCGCGGCGTAGGCTTGGTGGCGCAATTCCAGCGAGGACTGGGAGGAGATCTCTGGGTGTAGGGCGGAGACATCCAGTGATAAGCCGCATGGTGTCATTAAGTACACAGACCAGCTTTCTGGTGTGGGTGCTCCTCCACCACGCTTGTGCCGCATAATCAGCAGAGTTGTAAACCAGGGCTAGAGCTCCTGTGCGAAGGGTGGATGTTGATGCACCCCATGATGTACCAGCCAGGCGACGCAACAAGTTGTTCCTTGCTGGAACTTTTGCTCGCAGGGCTTCGGGTGCTGTCTGTAGGTCAGCTGTCTGTCCAGTTTCACTCCAAGGTATGTTGGGTGGGGCTTGTTTGGTAGGGGTGTCCCATTATGAAGAACAGTCAGCTGTCGGTTGGCTTCTGTGGTGTTAAGATGAAAGGCAGTTGCAGTAGTCTTGTCAACGCTCAGCTTGAGTCTCCACGTTTCAAGGTAGACCGCAAGGATCTCCATGTCAGCCGTAAGCACATTCTCTACTTTGCTCCAGTTCCTATCTGAATACAGCAATGCCAGATCATCGGCATAGCCATACTGTCGTGAAGCTGTGCAAGGTAGGTCACTGATGTAGATATTGAAGAGCATGGGAGACAGAACGGAACCCTGAGGCACCCCGTTCCGTAGGCGACGTGGTCGGCTAGTTTGTCCATCACTAGTCTTGGTTACAAAACTACGGTTCGCAAGGATTGTTGCAAGGAACTGCACTAGGTGACGGTCTGGGATGGTACGGAGGAGCTTTAGTTTTAAGCCATGATGCCATACTGTGTCATAAGCTGCAGTGAGATCCACTAGAACAGCGCCTGCCTTGTTGCCATTTTCAAAGCTCTCTTCGATATCATTGGTAAGCTTGACAATCTGATGGGCAGTACACCGACCATGACGGAAGCCTGCTTGCTCATCCGGAAGTTGGGGATCAACCACTGGGTTGAGTCGGGCCAGGAGGAGTCTTTCGAGAAGCTTGAATGGCACGCACAAGAGTGAGATTGGTATGTAGCTCTTGGAATCATCTGCAGACTTGTTTGGTTTCAGAAGGGCACCAACAGTAGATTTCCTCCAGATCTTCGGGATGTGCAGTCCAGTGAGGCAGGTCAAGTAAAATTCACGGAGCCAGTCCAGCCTTCTGGGACCACAGTGCTTTAGAAATTCTGGAAAGATTTTGTCCGGGCCCTGAGCTTTTCCACATTTCAGTTGGGAGATAACCAGTGTGATCTCAGCAGATGTGAAAGGTTTGGAGAGGAAACTATTCACACCTGGAGCAGTCAAGAGTCTGAAAGTTTCCTGTTTGACAATCCGGGCATGGTCTTTGTCTGCATTCTCGAAGTTGCCATTGGCAAGCAGCTGATGTGCGATGGAGTTTGCTGTGACAAGGCAGTGCTTCGGGCGGGAGCTGCGGCCAGTGAGACGGTTAAGGGTCATCCAAGCCAACCTGCTGGAATGGGTGAAATCAATACCTTGGACCGTTTCTTCCCAGCGTTCCCTTTGCTTATGATCTAGGCAGGTTGTCAGCTCTGTGGAAAAGGTGGCCCTCTCTTCATTACTGTCAGAGTGTATAAATGCATCGTAACATTTAACTCATTTAACTCTTCATCCCAGGCCGGTATGTAGCAGCGACGAAGTCCACGAGGGACAGCACTCTTGGCAGAGTCGATCAGGAGTTTGCAGAAGACCGAGTAGGCTTTGTCCAAATTCCCGGAGTCTAGTTGGCCTTTCTGGAGTTCCAACTTTTTACAGGTCTTGAAGAGATTGGTTCAACAGGGTTAGCCGGGGTGATCAATGATGGTCTATGCTGTGACTTGGGGAAAGGGTCCAAAACCGAACGGTGTGGGGACGGACCAGTCAGGTTGACAAAGGCCAGGTCAGGGTTGGATGTTGTGTTCCATCGGCCAGAGTGGAAGCTGTCGGGCTCTTTTGAGTCATACAGAAGGTAGACACCAGAGGCTGATCCCAGTCTTCGAGAGCAGAACCATATTGGGTAGTCGTGCGGTAACCCCATGTCGTGATCTGGCAGTTGAAATCTCCAGCGTACATGCAGGGTTCATCAAATGATGGGATGGAGTCTTCTCGTAGTCTGGTTGGGGGTGGCTTGTAGACGTTAATTACAGTCACACCCTCCACCTGAGTTGCTGTCCATTCCAGAATCGGAGGCAGAGGCTGCTACTGCTTTCCACTTAGCCGAGTTCGGCACAAAAGTGGCAAGGTATATCCAGGGATCTTAAGACGAGAGCTGTCGCCCCTGTGGGTCTCTTGCAACAGGACAACGCTAACTTTGTTGGTCTGCAACAATTGTTCAATGACAGTGATTTTGGCCTTGGTTAGGCCCTCTACATTCAGCTGCAGCAGGGAAATACCAGCCCGTACGGCATCCGCAGGTGCCTGCCCTGATGAGGGCACATGCTCCGGGTTGGTTCCAGTCTGTTGCGGCTGTCGATCCATTCGTGTAGACGAGTGGAAGAGTGGTAATAAGTTGATTGGGTTGACAAATGTCAGTTTTAATGAACAATTCCCCATAACTGTCTGTCTAATTCATAGTGTGATTTTATTTCTGTCTGTCCTATTTCTGTGCAATACATGTATCTTGATAAGGCTAAAAGTCCCAGCTTCCACCAATTGATCCTCTCACGTTTCCCTCAGCAAATATTTTATACTGACACTTTTACTGAAGTCAAGTGAAATGTGATCTATCCTCCAAGAAGTCCGAGACTAAGAATGAGAGTGTTAATCTGTACAGGTCCAGGGGCCAGGGCCCTATGCGGTAGACTAGATTTATGCCTAATGGTGCTTAGCCTAAGCACCGTGGCATTAGGCATAAATGTAGTCTACCGCTAACCCTAAGGCTAAGCTAAAGATTAAACTTAGGATGACCTACAGGGTACAGATGGCCGGGGAGCATATTTTCATTTTGTACTCCATATGTACAGATATAGTTTAGCTGTTGAGGGCCGGGGAGAGGGGAGGGGGGGGGGGGGGGGGGGGTGGTATGAGACACCTTGTATCGGCCACTGCGTGTGCCACAATGTCTTTATATTTTTTCTATATTTATTGTCTATTCTATCTACTTACATGTATTATAAGTTCATTTATTTATATTTGTCTAATCCTTTTCCTTTCCCTTTGGCTAAGCGATCAGGCAAATGCCACAAAGATCTGTAGAGAGCCAGAAGAAATGGTACTAGTATAAGAGTTATGTCACAGCCTATACCTCTCAGCAGACGTGAATAATTCTGAATAGAAGAGGGATTCAATATTATACAAATAATGAATGTTTGTGAGATCCTTCTCATTTGACATTTTATGAATTAAGAAACAAGAGTGAAGGGACTTACATTATGTTGCTGAGCGCGCGGCCGCGGCGGTCCGTCAATGTACATGATAGTCGCATGCGCGCTGCAAAGGCAAGTCGTTTTTGCGTATGTAGACGTGTTGGTGGTCGCGAGTGCAATGGACAATTTCGTATGGATCCAAAATTACGCGGTGAATGGATCAAATTTGCACGATTGATGACGTAATTGTTAAAAGGAAGGGTACAAAACAAATCAGTGTCGTAATAAGAGGGGGGTGGGGGGGGGGGGGAATGAAAGAACAAATTGACGAAATAAAAGAATAGGTGGTGCCAATTGATGTAGGAGGTGGCAATTAAAAGTTTTCAACAAAAACAATCAAAGGGGCAAAATGAAAAAGGCGTGATAAATTCAATCGAATTATAAATCATCACATTTAGGGAAACAAAAAATAAAATATGGGACGGCTTGATGAAGAAAATATAGTTTGCCTAAAGGAGATCAACGTTCTGCCCTTGGTCGTAGAAACACTGCCAATAAGCGTCGTACCCACCCCCCCCCCCCCCCCCTTCATAATTTTTTTTTTTTTTTTTTTTATTGTGGGCTGGTCCTTCCTCTCCCACCGTGATGGCGACATAGTTTAGTGTCTTTTACTATCATTAAAAAAAAACCCTCTAGTATCATTATTCGTAGGACAAAATATCATTTAGTTGGTCCTCTGAAAAAAAATCGGCTTAAAAAAGGCTAGTACATGAAGATTTGCAGCAGTGTGCACCTTTGACCCGCCAGAAATTTCCCCAGAGAAAGTCGGACGCAGAAGCGGAGTTGAGCCTCCCCCCCCCCGTCCCCCTGTTTTGTCTGATTGACACTATGGATTAAGGTTGCGCGTGTTCCAAAAATCTAAAGCCACTTTGCAACACGACGCGGTGAAAGAGGGGAACGCTCAACGCAACTAGGGAATTGGCGCGTCATAGCATTAGCGTCGTGAATCTAAAGCAGCATAATATCACGGTACTGCACCGATATATCGTGCGTTTGCTGCACGATCAATGGAGGCCTCCGCGCGAGGTCAAATGTAAACTAGGAATTAGTTCTACAAATGCTTGTCACGACTACAATCACATTTTCCGTGCATGAGTTTGTATGTGGGTGGCAACGTTTCCATATAACTTCCGCCTCTAATTTCAAAACAGACCGCAAATTCTCACCAGTTATTGTGACATCAGTGAAGTTGTGTATCAAAATCCCCTTGTAGCTTGAGACCCTACAAATATAGCGTCCGGCGTCTTCATTCTTCCCTTTTTTGATGACCAGAGAGTAATTCTCATCTATGTCACAGCTGCCATCGTCATATTTCGGACCGCTCTTCTCACCGTAATGCCACCTCATGATAAGTGGTGCTGTCGCGGGGTCCGATCCCTTTTTCCAGTAGACCGCTAGAGGAGTTCCCTTGAAGCGACAGGTCAAAATGCCTGTAGTGTTCCTAATAAGTGTTTTGGTCACATCTGTGTAAACTACATCGTCGGGAATGTCCTGTGATATTCCATAGACTGGAGAAGAAAATATGGTGTAAGACATTTTATGTTGTACTTTGTATGACTGCATTCTAGTAAAATTATGAAATCACTTAATGTTTGCAATAAAATCCCATTTATTTGTTTAATAACCTCGTCCCTCTCACTCTCTCTCTCTAATAGGGCACGTGTTAAATCTAATCACCGTCGAATGGGAACAAAAGAGACAAAGAGAAAGAAATGGAGCAAGTGAAAAAGAGCCACAAAAAGAGGAGACATGTAACGCGAGGAAAGGAGTACATGATAAATACAATGGAATCTGATTTAGTATTATCACTTACATTTATTTTTTTGCAAGAATTTATTCTTGCAAATTATCGATTGCTTAGAACCTTTTATTTGTTTTGTTTAATTATACCTCTGGCACGGTGTTGTGTATTTTTTGTGTGTGAATATAATATTGTATTTTTTAATGTCTGGTACGTACATTTAACTTTTAATTAAATCTTTCTAAGGTCGGCCACACATAAGGGGTGCTGCCTTTCTGGCTGCTACCTACCAAGCAACTTTTTTTTAATATATATTTTACTGTACCAATGTATATATTCCATGTGTGTATGTATTTATAATGTTTTTATTGCTTTGGTAAAATAAAATTGAATTGAATTGCATAAGAATATACTTATAAAGATGAATGCGTTCCTTCAGCCCGTTTGAATGATTACCAATGTGACGCCACTGCTTGTGAAATTGTATTCTTGTATTCTGTTGTTTGAATAAAATCAGGCGATTCCTTGGCAGTGAGCCAAATAAGCCAATAATACAATTCTGAAACTTACCAGTAGTGGATACTGCTATCATGAGCAGCCCAAGGGCCAAACGGACTTTTACTGAGGCCATGTTTGTCCTATATGTGGCCGTCGAGCGAGCACATTTCGTGTTGTGTTCAGTGGGAGTGTTTTAAGTTTAATCACTGATGCAATTTTAACGAACGATTTGGACATGACTCACCTGGGTCATGTGACCCTTATCGTTCAACAAATATTACCCCCTTAAACGATGGACTATGTAATGATTAAAAACAACTATAAATTAAACATGATCCCAAATATTAGTTCAGTGGCTGCTGCTATACTGTGGATAGTGTGTGCGTGCATGGGCGTGTCTATTATATTACTAATTCCTCATCTTTTATTTTAATAGTAATTTCCTATTAACGATGCCTTGTTTTTCCTTAGAGACAGATGTGTGGCTTTATGTTTCAGTTCAGTTCAGTTCAGTTCAGTTTATTTATTTCAATCATAAAAATATAAAAGTATAATACAAAAGTAACATGAGTCAATCATAATTATACATTTGGAAATCATGATGAAATGGGAGACTATAAGGAAGTGTCGAAAACTTGTAATCAATAGTCCCCTGATGTACTTAATGAATAACAAAATTACATGGTTTACACGTTACTCAGAAGAAAAAAAAATCTATATGATATTAACACATTATAAATACACAACGATCAACACACACACACACACACACACACACACAGTGTACATACATGTAGCATGAGGAAAATATAGATAACAGTGAGTAGATTTGAAAGAGTTAAGTATAATACGAAGAGATCAATTGTCTTTTCAAATGAGCCTTAAAGGGTCACTAAAATAAAAAAATAATTGCCCATTTTTCGTAGGAAGGTGTCATCAGGAGCCAAAAAATATCCATCACACAATTTTGTATGCATTCAGTCATATTTTATAATCATTTGAAAAGTACATTTTTGCTGATTTACACAGTCATAAGCCCCGCCCCTAAAAAAACTCATCGAAGCGACATCGTGATCACGTGATCTGTGACGCATGGAAAGTAAGGGAAAATATTCCACTAACCTATATCGTGCGCGCCCGGAGGCCCCCGGCAGGCCCAGCCCGGTGCCGAGCATGATATTCACCGCATCGACCATTTGCATTGCGTATTTTCGTGTGTTTAATTCCTCACAATAACTTTGATTTTGGGACACAGTTTCATCAATAATTCCTAATCGGTGTATAGTTGCGGGCTGTAGCAAGACCCCTAAAGATGGTGTAAGCCTACATCATTTTCCTAAAGATGAAAATCTACGGAAATTGTGGGTCGCAAATGTAAAGCTCACGCGGGCAGAGTGGCAAGGGCCGGCCAAGTGAGTGGAGTACAATCTGCAGCGATCACTTTGCTGAAGATGATTTGAGGATCCTGGCCTGTATTCAGAATTTGACATGAAGAGAAGGATAAGCTAGCTAAAAGATTCAGCTATTCCAACGATCAGACTTGGAGTCAAGTCTTCCAATCTGTTTTTCAACGACAGCAGCTGCAGCCATGGCAGCAGCTTCACCCGTAGACCGAAAATTCTCTCTTTCGTTAGCTAAGACGACTAACGAACGAGAGACATAATTTTCGGTCTACTTCACCCGTAACACCAGGGAGCTCGAACGCGTTGGAGCTCCCTGGAGTTACTTCACCCACGGCCCTTCACCGTATTTCTGCGAGGGGTTCAAAGATATAATATGGTCGAATTTCCCCTTGCCACTCGAGCTTCTTTGCCTTTGGTGTCTGATAAATCATTTGATAAATCAGACTTCGTATCTGCATGGCTCAGAAAAGTCCTCCAACTCGGAATCGCGGGCACTTTTCCTCTCTCTATATAAGTTACTCGAATTCAGCCAAAATCTAAGTCAGTACTAACGTACTATGTAAAGCGAAGTAAAAAAAAAAAGCCGTGTGAAATAAACAAAAGCGTTCACCAGTCGCTATGTACGAGGGGAACATAGTCACTGCCGTACTAAAGATGTGTAGGACATTGTACATAATTATATACAGACGCATAAAACGGCTGTGCACGCGTTTATGACCAATGCAAAACTTTCGTTCGGCAAGCTCAGATGGATGAGAACATTGTTCAAAAGAAAAGCTAAAAACAAAACAAGAGCTGTATATTTGGGCAAAAGCGTTTTCTGATCTGGTAGAAAATATATTGCTAATGATTATTCACTCCTAAGATTATATTGATTAATTTCCTTTTTTCATAAATTGTCCATTGAACAGAGGGGTCAAATACCGCATTCTGTGTACAGTATTATATGCTGCAGCCTGCAGATCTTGTGTCTCTTACTTTTCATACGTCACTTGAGGGTTAGCCAATCAGCTCACGAGTTTTAAGGAACGGTCCCAAAACCTCTACTTTTCCCCCTTTTTCGCCAAAACGAGACATAATTTGGACAATCGATTGGCAGATTCGTGATTAGAAGGCAAAACTACATGGAAAGAGCACCCATTTTCTCTCTAATTTAGTAAACCTTTAAATGAAGACAAAGTAGTGCATAATCTTAGTTCATCAGTTAATTCATTCCAAATACGGGGACCATTATGTCGAACAGAGTTGAGCATAGATTGGGTAGAAACCTTTTGATAATGATAATTGAAACATGAGCGAGTATTATATGAGTGAACAGATTTATTAAGAATAAACATTTGGGAAACTCTTTTAGGTGAATTATTATTAGAAACATTGTACATCATGATAGCACTTTGGATATTGTGTATATCATAAATATTGAGGGTGTTTAAGCGAAAGAACAAGGGACGTGAATGAGCTTGGTAATGGGAATTAGTACAAATTCGTAATGCTTTCTTTTGAAGTTTATATAGAGGTTCTAATATTGTTGTTCCCACACCGGCCCAGGTGATATTACAATAATATAAATATGGTAAAATTAAACAATTATATAACATAAACAATACTTTTTCAGGTAGTGTTACACGTAATTTACAAAGAACACCAATATTTTTAGCTATTTTGTTTGTGATATATA
Source organism: Heliocidaris erythrogramma (assembly GCA_025617745.1). Lineage (NCBI taxonomy): Eukaryota > Metazoa > Echinodermata > Echinoidea > Camarodonta > Echinometridae > Heliocidaris > Heliocidaris erythrogramma. The sequence goes on along the minus strand of CM046854.1, from coordinate 13,268,669 downwards.
ATCGATGACCCTGAAAGGATAGAGTGTCATCTAAGAGGATACCAAGAAATTTAACTGTAGAACAAACATTCAGATTTACATCATTTATAGTTATTTTTATATCATTAATATTATAAGGATTGGATTTATTATGAAAATAAAGTACACTTGTTTTGTCATAATTTATAATCAATTCATTAGCATTAAACCAATCAGCAACTTTTTCTAATTCTTTATTTACTTCTGTCATTAATTTACCAAAATCATTATGAGATGCAATAATATTAGTGTCGTCTGCAAAGAAAACAAAATGGAAGAATGAGGAAACAGAACAAAGATCATTGATGTAAATCAGAAATAGGAGAGGACCCAGTATGGAGCCCTGTGGGACTCCACAATGGATCCTCTCTCTGTGAGAAACAAAGTTATTGTATGACGTAAATTGATAACGATCACTTAAGTAATCCCTAAACCAATCCCACGCAATACCACGTATACCACAATTATTTAATTTAGTAAGGAGAATATCGTGATTAATAACATCAAAGGCTTTGGATAGATCAAGAAACAAACCCAATGTATGCAATTTATTATTCAATTTATTTAGAATGTGATCGTGTAGGTCAATTGAAGCATGCCCACAAGATGAATTACATAAGTTTGTTATTTACTAACTAATACTTCCATAGGGAAATACACAAACTTTTTAAACAATCGCCTGGCAAAGCTGGAACATCATCAAGCATGTTAAGTGCATAATATCATGGTTACAATATTTACTCCATCATTCGGATTACTTTGCGCCTGAGATTTAAATTTCCTCAAAGCAAGATGATCGTTGCTTTAACGGAGTAACGTGCTTGCAATGGAGATCCATAGGTGCACGGTTCGGTGGGAGCGCTAGGAGATTGCAGCCCCAACCCCAAAATTTCTAAAGTACCGGTACCAATATTTTGTCTTTTATAATCAAGACTACATTAAAATTGCTACAAATTGATCAATGATGAAACACCAATGGATGTCACTGACATATTAAAGTGTCGACATTTTTGCTCCATCTATTCGCTTCTTTGCAAAATCTAGATGCAGGAAAATGTATTGGGGGCAAAGACGCCAGCTTCACCCCATGGTAAATCTTGCACTTACCTTTATGCAGAGAGCTCCTGCGTTTATCGGTTGTTAAATATTCAGATAATGTTGTTTGTGTTTTACCATTAAACAACTACTAAGCGATAACCCCATGACATAAGCTATCTCAAAGTTCAAATTATAAAAAATAATTTTTGCTAAATCATTTGAATTGAGATTTGCTTCTAATTGTGTGAACTATCTACAAATTAACAGATGAAATGTACTCTAAACTTTTCTTGATTGCACTAATGAACACTGGTGTACTGGTTGCGGGCTTGGGGGCTGCAGCCCAACCTAAAAAAAAACAAAAATGAGCGGGGAGCACGTACTGCATGTATTAACAGAAGCATTGCCAAGCAATCCAACTGACGTGTAATGCATTGATCAGTTTGAACCGTAATTGAGATATGTCAGGTATAATGGTGTGTCCACTGTCGTAGACAGGGGGCACAGGGGGGCCATTCCCCCCCCCCCCTATTGAACCACTAAAAAAAAAAAGTCGAGAGCGAAAAGGCGGAGAAGTGAGAGAAAAAGGCCCAAAAAGGCGATATATTAAAGCCGTTTTCTTTCTCTCAAAATTTGCTAAAACGTCAAAGTTTTCGCACTTCACGCAGAAAGAGGGAAATAACTCTCCTCTCCCTGTCCCCACTGTTACATACAGTGAAATGTCGCGTCCAAATAATTGAAAAGCAGTCCGGGCGTCGAACTATAACTTTCCGCCTCAAAATTCTTTTTCCTACGAGCCAGAAGTGAGAGAAAAGGGCCCAAAAAGGCGATATAAGCCGTTTTCTTTCTCTCAAAATTTGCTAAAACGTCAAAGTTTTCGCGCTTCGCGCGGGAAGGGGGAAACTCCCCTCCACGCATCCACCCCTGTTACATACAGTGCAGTATTGCGTCAAAAATAACTGAAAAGCAGCGAGGGCGTCGAACTAACATTCTGCATAAAAATAGTGCTAAAACGTCAGAGCGATCGCGCTTTGCGCGGGAGGGAGAAAACTTCCCCCTCCCTGCACCCTCTTCGCGTGCTCACAACCCCCTCCCCCCCCCCCCCTTTGAAAAAAAACCTGGCTACGCCTGTGGTTGTGTCGCATCATATAACTTAAAATAAAATAAAATAAAATATTTCAAAAGTGACAATTTCGCAGACTTAATACGATGCCCGCTCACCATTCTGCCTTCTCCCCCCCCCCCCCCCGGCCCGCCCAATAAGCCACTTCGGAGATGCAATCTGAGCATGAGCAGATAAAGGTCATCTGTACCAAATTCTAAAACCCACTGACACTAATATTCGATATGTGCTCATGAATGTCATGTAATCATTATTCAATTATGCACTAATGGTGCATTCCATAATATCCAGGTGGAAGTATTCTTTTTAAAGGGGGAAACAAAAGCTATTCATGAGGCACCTCTATCACTCCCAGAGTTATTTTTCTGAAGTGCACATAAAGGGACCCTCCATGTCTAAAATATCTGTGGATATTTGGGGTCATTTGTACCATGCGCTAACCCCGAACTGGCTTATTCTGTCATCTTTCCAACCCTCTGATCCCGTTCTCTCCTATATACGCACCCACACAACCCATTGCACTCACACACACAAACACACACACACACACATCCCATCCAAACCCATCCCATACCCACATAAATCACCACCTACACACATGCACGCACACACACCCCACACAAGTCCCCACCCGAACACACCCCCAGTGCCCACACCAACAAATATCCCCTCCTACACACACATCACGATGCTCTGACATACATGACATATGCTGCGGCGACAATTTATCCGGGGTTTATTTCTTCAAAGATATAATGTTAAGGTTAGGGCTGCAATTCTCGCTACCCCAAATACGCAATTTCGCCAACAGATGGCGTTTGTCATGCAAACCACGCATGCGCAGTGCTGACAATATCCCGATTGGGTCGACAGTGTTTGTCTTTTTGCATTGAAAATGTACACAAGTATTTAAAAAATCCTCGAGTTTGAGTATAAATTAACCGACATGTTTGAAAAGATACCATGATTTATTGAGACAATTGGTTGCATTTTCCAAATTTGAGTGGTTTATGTCATGCGATCCCAAAATTAAGCATTTTAGCACTCATTTTATTTATAACCCGTAGTATTTCATTACGGACCGGAAGTGAAGTTGACGAAGATGCGGACCATTTCCATGCATAATATTGCCCTCTACGTCGAAAATTGCATATTTGAGGTAGCGAGAATTGGGTTTAAGCTCAGGGTAATAAGGTGGAGCCGCCACATTTCCTCAGAAATTAAGAATTTCTTTTAATGATTCATCATAATAATTTATTTATGTGTACAGTGTACTTGTACACTTATCAAGAAAACAATGAATTTGTACATATATTTTTTTGTAATAATATCTGTAATGCCATTGTCTTTACATTCTGTTGGAAATGAAATAAATACGAATTTGAATTTGAATTTGAAGGTTAGGTATAGTGTTTGGTCAAAGGTTTAGGGTTATAATTGATTAAGTGTTCGTAATTAACACTGAGTAATAGTCACCGAAACATGTGTCGTACAACCCACACCCCAACATCACTCACGCGCGCACGCACCCACATACAAAATAAATCCTCCATCCAAACACAAACATACCCAATAACAAGTGTGCAATCCAAAAAAAGATTTTTAGCGTTTGTTTCAAGACACGAGCCCCCTTAATGAACTATAACCTGATGGTTACAAATATTTGTTCTGATATATCTGATATTTCTCATATAATGTATCCAAATAGAGCCCCATTCGATTATGAAAGTAATATTGTAAAGAGAAATTATTAGATTTGTTGCTCTATGTTCATGATCTCACGTGCTAGATCTAGGAATAATAATAATAATAATCCGTTTTTATATAGCGCCTAATACATCGATGATGTCTCTAAGCGCTTTACAGGTCTATCGTTGAAATCCCCGTGTTTCAAAGCAAAGTTCGCCGTAGGACGTACTGATGTAATTGGTTGATACGGTTCAGCTACTCCAGTACTTAACTGTCCAATTTTTTGGTTCAGCTTTTTACCCAATCACAGATCCTCAAGGAGATCTCAGAGGATGAACTCCACCAATCTTTGTCTTTCCCCTCTAGCTTGAGCAACTTCGCGAGGGTTATAAGTTGGCGGGGTATGGACTTCAAATATGCATCCTTCTAGGGAGCTGAATTTATCAAATTTGTGGGAAATTGATGAAAGCTTAAAGATGACAAAGGTCAATTCTATGAAAATCTCAGCTGTTGTTCTCATTATTCAATCTCAATTATCTTTTTTTTTATAAAGCACCCATTTCATAGAAATTCAAAAATTTACTTTATTTTCTAGTCATTGAGGAATAGCGTTGAACAGAGGCATACTAAAGCTTTTCGTCTTGCACTCATCAGAGTAAACCGCAAGAATCGTTATCTTTAGACGGCCAATCAGAGCTCGTTATATTTTGCACCTTTTGTTCTTTGAGTTTGAGTTCTTGTTTGTTTTGTTTTTTTAATTTCGGCTTTCTGACAATTCTTGCGGTTTACTCTCATGAGTGCAAGACGAAAAGCTTCAGTATGCCTCTGTTCAACGCTATTCTTCAATTATGTAGTACCACATCTTTTCAATTTTATTGAGAAAGAAACTGTCTCAAAGTTATTCTGAATGGACTTCTTAGTATAGGGAGCCTTGAGAAAGGTAATTTGTAATCTGACAGTGACAGAAAAGAACGAAGCAAACTTATGCTGAATGTTCCACATAATTATGAATTTGGTAGAAAATGTAAATAGTTGAGTAACGGGCCTAGAAGACAAGAAAATCTAGCAAGTAGCCCCAACTTTTTGTCAAGCAATAATAATGATGGTTTTGGTAAATGAGTTTTCCAGCAGGTTTTCTGGCACAATAAGCAATTCAGAATTACCTTAAGCCCATTGCTCTCAATATGCAGTTCCATTAAAGTAGCTATTCAAAGAAAATCACAAATATGGCAATTAATGTATCACTAGAAACTGGGAAGCTTACAGATGGCAATCGTATAAGTTTTATGTCAACTGCGTATCTGATGATTATAAAAACAACACAAATAAAAGCTCTTCTCAGCATCTGGAATATCCGAGGATTCGCCAGAAATATAGCGATGTTTTGATGTCGTCACACTCGGGATCGATCCTGCTTAAGCAGACGACGTCCTATAATGAATGAACGTAATTGCAATGCAATTATTTATCAAATTATAAAGAGTTTGGTGTATTTAAACATGACCTTATTTCACACCATTATAAAGGGAAAGTGAAACTGATTCTGAACGCTAAAACCGTTTGATTGTAAATACACAGGAGATGGGTCAATGATCAATGAAATAAACCCCACTTTCAAATAAGCCATTTCGGGGTTAGCGCATGGTACAAATGACCCCAAATATCCACAGATATTTTAGACATGGAGGGTCCCTTTATGTGCACTTCAGAAAAATAACTTTGGGAGTGACAGAGGTGCCTCATGAATAGCTTTTGTTTCCCCCTTTAAAAAGAATACTCCCACCTGGATATCATGGAATGCACCATTAGTGCATAATTGAATAATGATTACATGACATTCATGAGCACATATCGAATATTAGTGTCAGTGGGTTTTAGAATTTGGTACAGATGACCTTCATCTGCTCATGCTCAGATTGCATCTCCGAAGTGGCTTATTGAAAAGCCCTCCGAATAATAGCAGGACGGTATTCGTTCCCTCTTGAAACGCCGAACATGCCCTGGTGCAAGCAGCTGAAAATACAATGGCGTCTTATTTTGTTTACAAGTGACTGATTTCTTTATTTTTTTAACGCTGCATTTTTCATCAAAATAATACCATACACGAAGTTAAGAGTAAGGCAACAGACTAACATTAAGACTGACGCTAGTGAAGGAAGAGAAATAAGTGAAGAGGAGATGACAAAATAGGTTCTGAAAAATGTGTAGGATGTTATGGGACATCGTCTGCTTAGACAGGACTGGTCCATGGCGTGTCGTCACATATCTCAGCAGCGTTCGAGGAGCTCTTCAGCTGCTATATCGGGGGCTGTATTTTACCGTTTTATAATTGATAATAATCATTACTTCAAATGTTTCCAAGCGTTGAATTTGGATAACCTTGTTTAATTTATGCCATCTATGCAATAATAAGTATTAAGCCAATATTTAAAATCATTAAAGTTCTACTTTAACAAAAGTCTTCATGTAGCTTTAAAGCTTAAGTGGTCAAATAAATATACAGTCTTGATGTGGAAAACAGCTTAGAAATGAAAGATTATCCTTTTATTCATGTTAAAATAATACTTTTTCACTGAGACCAATAGCTTGTGCTTTGCATGAACAACTCTAAGGATATCTATGGAGAAACGACAAGAGGTTGTTTTACATGAAGTGTTGAGTCATATCAGATCTCGAAAGCCCCAACTTCACACTGCTACGTGTGTCAATCCTTAGCTACATAGCCTATGGCAAAAAAAGCTGAAAATGTATGATTCCTTAATCTCGTTTGCTGTAATTAATTGGTGTTTGTCATGAAATATCATATTCTGTTACTTAGAGGGTTATTACTTTCGAGAACAAAAAATAATGTTATTCTGAAATAAATGAGATGATTTTTTTTTCCAGACACCCTACTATTATTTGATACAAATGACTGAATGACTCTATATTAAATGTTGTTTTGGAAAGTAAATATACCTGTACCTGGTGCCTTTTCACAATATACAGCATTATAACTTATAATCAAAATTATAGTCATATTTCATGTTTAAATTAAATTAAACAAGAGGCTGTTTAAATTTTAAACAACCTTGTTTTTTTTACATTTTAAATAATAGCTGTTAGAGTGACCGGCTTAAACAGCGTTGCTTAAAGATTTGAAACAGTTGTTTACAATGTTTCTTTTACTGTATAGCGTAGGAGGAGGGCGACCTTAAGAGAAAGGGCAATATAAGTATGTTAATTCAAGAAGTATAAATAATAGCCGAGCTTTGCCTTTTTTAATGAATCTTACTTGTAAAATAAATGAAGACTTCTAATGATATGGTGTGAAAATGAATAATTGGACTACCCTTAATTTTCGTAATACAATGTATCGTTACAAATGTGTACATCATATTCAAAGATAGCCTTTCACATCATGCTGTCTGTCTTTTTTAATTTGTCTAATCTTATTTTTTTTAATTTGACCATTCGCTATGTTATTTCTTATTTCTGTTTTTGATAATCACACGACTCTCTGAAATAGGAAGGGTGCTAAACGGGCTCCAACATCCACCCCCCCCCCCCCCCCCCCCCCCGTTCATCGTCAGAAATCGTTCCGCGGCGCTTACGTTTATCAACTTTGTTATGTTCCATGATTTTACATTTTTGTAGAGCATATACAGTATCATTTTTATCAGTATAATTCATTCTAAATCTAAATCTTAACTTGAAAAAGCAATCTGAAAAGTCGAAGGCAAGGAGTGCATTCTTTAATCCGTTGCTTAAAATTGCGAACATACTTGTCTATTGATGAATCCAAATTCCCAAATGTTTGCGATCCGTAGCTCCCGTGAATTTGAATGCTCATTTTAGGCATTTGAATGTTGATCTTGATGAGAATTTAAATTCAAATTAAATCGAGCGACTGTGCATCAATTTGGCTACCGTTTTTTATGAATTTTACCAGAAAAAGCATATAGCATGTTGCTATGCAGACTCTTCGATCTGAAAACAAAGATTACAACATGCATGAAAATCATCCCTCTTTCTACATATTAGGTACAAATAGAAAAATTGACACAATATGCAACCATGATTTTATCTGATATTTTAAGGGCTGGTCTATTTGTCCGAAAACGATAACGATAACGGGAATTTCATTTAAAGGTACTCCCTATTATATGGTGAGTACGGGTGAGTATGTTCGTGTCAGTTAGCTCTAGGGTGTACCTTGAATGAAAAATCTCGTTATCGTTAACGTTATGGGACAAATTTGACCAGCCCTCTAGGAAGCTGATTGTTATTGTACTATCGTGCTATCTATGTCTATGCCTACTTTTTTTTTTTTAATCCTCAACTTTTCAAACTGCTTTCTTCTCTGACGAATCTACCATGCAATTCCCTTTTATCCCTTTCTCCATGTTCTACTTTCTACTGCTTGTGACTCCTCTCTCTCTCTCTCTCTCTTCCTCTATCTCTCTCTCTTTCATGGCAATCTTGTTTGACTTTCTTACTTTTTTTTTTTTTTGGGGGGGGGGTATTTTTGTTTACAAGAATTGCAAGAACTAAGATGCCAACCATCTTTCATCAGATCCCCAATTGTCCCGTTTTGTATGTGTTACTTATATTTAATAAATGCTGCACCGTCGGCAGGACAAGAATTACAAGGTTATTAAACAATTTTTTTGTCGTAACGTTTACTTCATTCTAATAAAAGTGGTGTGTATTTTTTTTCCGCATAAAATTTTCATACTGTTAAGGGTATATGCATTTCAAAATAAGTTTTTTTTCCAAAAAACTCACTAAGGCATTTTTAAATGTAAGGTCCAATTCCTGACTCAAAGATTTTGTTGCAATGCAGTGAAAATATAATATAGACAATTTGGTCACCAAGGAGGGAAACTGAGTTTACGATAATTGTTGTTTCATCAGGTCTTTAATTCAAATAAAAGAGATTCTTGACATATAAACCAGGTCCACACCCCCTTTCCGGGCCAGTAGAGTGTCACAATACATACAAAATACATTTTTTTTTAAATACACACATCGCGACATAATATTCAATAAATATCAGAATTAAACGCAATAATTTGGTTCACATTTATGTAACAATTATCATTAACAAATAGCTTATATATTCATCCAATACTTGATAGTTATGTTACAGTAACATGAACAAAGCGATAAAAATCTAACTTTTTTCTTAACCATTAACAACTAATAAAAGTATAAAAAAGGAGAAAAATGTTATGTTTTGAAGGATGTGTCCTATGATCGGGAGTTTGGGTGAATTATACTTATGAAGCTTTCGCCAAAATTTATACATTTCCGTTTAAGCACGATATGAAGAGCTTAATTCCAAAAAGAGCTAAATTCATTTCTGACCGAAATTGATTTTTAAAGATAAATATGTGCATCTCAGACATGGGAATCAAATGCACCATATTTAGGAATCATTCCAAAAGGAGCTAAATCCAAAATGGTTTCATTCCAAAAGGAGCTAAATCCACTATGGTCATTTAGGATTTGTTCATTTAACTACATTCCCTAAAGCTGTGCAATAAGATTTTTAATCCCATGTTGCGACTACTAGTCTCCATCATCAGTGCAACATTTTGACATAATTGACCGAGTTTTAATATGTTTATGATTTTTTTTTTCGATTTAGCTCCTTTTAGGATGAAACATCGACAAATCCCAGTCTTTAGAAAAGATACGAAATTCTTTAAAACAATTCTTTTTAATTCTTAACAAATAAACATCAGAAAATATTTAAAATGTACTCTGCTATCAATATTAATGTGTTTCCTGTTTAATTCTAATTGAAATTGATAGATTTTTAAAAACATGATTGAATTAACCTATTAAAGAAAATGGCCCTATTATATATATATATATATATATATATATATATATATATATATATATATCATAATAAAGTAAGAGTGGGCAAGGGAAAGTGGTAAATCAAAAAATCTTAATTTATTCAAAAATGTGGATTTAGCTCCTTTTGGAATGAAAGTCTTCATATAAATTATATTGCAGAGTGGAAGAGAATAGAAAAATTCCCCCAGCATCAGATACAGGGGTTTTTCCTCTTTCTCAAAAGGAAAATGCTCCGTCATTCCCCAACGGCAAGGAATTTACAGCATAATATGCATTCTACTTTGATATACAACTTAATTCGCGTTTTAAAGTGTTTTTGGGGCGATATATATGTCTCAGTAAAGAAAATATATGTTTTCCAATCTTATGGAAAATAAAGGAAAACACTAGACATAAGTAACTTTTTAGAAACATGATATGATCAAAATTATAGCTTTCAAATAGCTACGAACAAGGTTGTGTGGAACTTATGACAAAATAAAAGAAACCTAGGTTGTTTTATTGTTGTTGTTTTGGGGTGCTTAATTGTTGTTTTTTATTGTTTGTCTGTGTTTTTTCTTTTGATAGTTTTAAATTTTCAATATCAAAGCTGTGGAAAAGTGTGTTTGCAGAAGTTTTTTATGAAATGTTTACCAGAAAAAAGGGGGAAGTTAGAAAGACAGTTCAAAGCTACCCAATAACACAAAAATGGAAGAAAATTATAAACGAGTAAGGTTAAATGATTGTGCAGTATTAGTTCTCTTTTCCTGATACATGTATTTAGATAATATACCGGCGTTAATTGGGTATTAAATAGAACTATACTGACAGTGTTATTTCAATGATTACATAGCGCATAGAACGGTTTTGTGTATGATTTTTACTACATATCATTAAATGTATATATTTATAATAATTCAAAAGAAGAAAAAGCGAGAAACAAGCACTAATTTGTCTTGATTATATACACGTGCACAAATAATTATGTTTATATTATATTAAAGGTACATTTCAATATCTTACAACACCGCCAAAGTTACAATGATCTTTTTCACCTGTCTTAAATGGGAAATACAATTTAAATTCCATTAAAAAAAAATAAAGTTTAGCAAAAGAAATTTTCAGATGACTTGTAACAAAAAAATTATTCTAAATGGTATATGCATCTTGACATGTACCTACAATCAAGCTTTATCAAAAGAAGTATTTTAGAAACACCCCTTTTCTTCTGTATACTGAAACGCTCCTCTCTGTGGCAAATTATATACTACGTTTGCCTATAAAGAGTTCCGTTAATTCTTCATAATCTTCTTATATATTGATATTTTAAGAAAATGGTAAGGGGTTAGAAAGCATTTCAATACCCATTTCCCCAGTCATTTCAGGCACACCGCCAACCCGACTCAAAACCGAGCCCGACCCGACCGCTTCTTTGACATTTCGGGTAACGTATTCTTTTGTTTGGTCTGGTGTCGGTTTGGTCTTTGTCTTGCTGGTGTAACTGGGGTATAAGTTTTGTTCAATAGTCATGATTTCACGAGCAAGATCAAGAAATCCTGCTTTGACAAGTTCATCGTTGAAATCAGCGTGTTCTTTCATTTTCTTCTGATTAGAGTCATCATTAGCAATCATGGCAATGGAGGACGTAGTCCATTTCTGCACCCAGTCGCATATCTTCTGGCAGGCGACTTCAGTGGAGTTTTTCCAGTCCTTTTTAAGCATCAGCAGCTTCCCAAGTGCTTCTTGTTTTTCGTTATCCATTCCAACGACCATGTAATTGATGAATGACATGCTTGTTTCTCCAGAAGCACAGTATTTTCCTGCAGGGATCAATGCAAAAAAAAGTTAAGGGTACAGCCACGTGTTTTCATTCTTTTAATTTAAAAACCTGCGATCAGACGTCAGAATGAATCTTGTGATAATTTATAAGCTTGTTCCTTTTCAAACATATTTAGCAACTCCTTTGAATGAGAGTAGAAAATGGGTTTTGTGATATCGATATCAGCATCATGCACCAAAATTACCTAATATCATCCACTGTTATTTGGTATGCCTTGGTCAGGAAGGTATTTAGCGAAACAAACCTTTAATCACATCATCACACAGCGGACATCTTTCTACTTCCCGAAGGCCTTTTACCAGGGCTACCCGATAGTTGAACGGCTCGAGGCGTGGTTTATTCTTCCATATTCTAAACAGCTCAATTTCTTCAAGACGTTCAGTAGAAACTTGGCTTGCGACTATGTCTTCATATGTTACCGCAAGGACCCGTTTCCATGTCACCAGTTTATCGTCGGTTTCACGGTGTTCGTCAGGCTGCATTTCAAGATTTGATGTGTTGTGGTTGCCAGCTTCGACTATTGCTTTCTCTTCCCTGTCCTCCTTCCTTTCCTCGTCATCAGTCATCGCTTTTGAGATGGAACATAGTTCCCCATAGCTCATGTCATAAGCTGTATTTAATTGGTTTGAGAGAAATATTATTGTCTTATTTAACGGCATGAACAGCATATAACAAACCCTAATAACGACTAAAAATGGAATGGAGCTATATTTACCTTCGTATTCTTCTACAGCCAATTAAATTTGCAATGACAATAATCTTGGGGTATTATCGTAAAGAGAGAAGTGAGAAATGTATAAAGAGTTATTTTGGAAAGGCGGTAATCCACCTTTGACAACGCGAACATCATTTTTGGTATCAACATACTATATCTCAAATTTTTTTTTTCTAGGTAGATTTTTTGTGTTACAAGACGTTTTTTTTTGCTTGTGTACAAATTTATTCTTCCAAAATCAAAATCTTTGCTTTTTCTAGTATTTGAATTTATTGTTTTTAAAGATATTGTTGTTTTCTTAATTAAAGAAATGTCAGAATGTAGATTTTAACGAAAGTATGAGTTGCTTTTTCTTCGCCTGTTTTTGCTTGATCAAAGAAAGCTACTCATCTGTAAAGAAATTATGGTTTCCTTTTTGACCGAAAATTTCTCACCATGTGCAGGCTATCGGTGTTAATTGAGAATCCACTGAAATTTCATTTCTAAAAATGATCTTTAAGGGTTTTTAACGTGGTTAAATTAAAGCAGTATTGCAATAGTTTCCATTTTATCTTCTTACACTATTCTGAGCACGTACAAGCTTACCCAAAATTCCTCGATGGAATACGTTTTGGAATCCTTTGTTCTCCATCATCTCGAAAAGTTCACGTCTTGACCTTTTACTTCCCAAAACTGGTGTTTTTCCATAAATCTGGAAAAACGTTTTCACAAGACAGGTGAAACCTTTATCAAAGTGTTCGCGACGAAACGGAACTCTGTTGAAAGCCAGTGCTGTTGGGTTAACTCCAAAAACGTCAGCAAAAGGAATGGTATCTTGCATGACAAGATAAAATGCAAGATCAACGATTTCTGTAAGTTGGACGAATTCGTTTCTTACACGAGGAAGCAGACCTAAATTGGAAAATAAATCAATAAATTCAGTGTTAGGGATAATTCAAACTTAAATGAATGAAAAGAAAGTATGGTAAATGATAAAGTCATAGAGAAGTTTAAAAGGATAAACAAAGGTTACAAATGATACCCAACAGTTTTTAAGATATTATTATTCCTCCGTCTTAATCGTGTAGAAGTCTTAGTATTTTATTTGATTCTACAATGTCCATTAAGATCCCAGTATATACTCTATATTGTTATCATTTGATAATCGATTAACATTTGATCTTCTTGTACAATTCCTCAGTCACACCACCAGGCCGATTCCAAACTGAACCATAACCAACAAAATGTAGGGCATTCGGGGTAATATATACGTATTAACAGAATATTATTAGTAGTATTAGTATTATCATTATTGTTATTATTATTATTCTTATTCTTATTATTATTATTATTATTATTATTATTATTATTTCATTGTTGTTGTTGTTATTTGTATTATTATTATCATTATTTCATTTGTCAAATGAACACCATTCAACACAAATGGTATGTATAATGCGAGCTGAGAAAGTGAATCCAGTCACTGGTGTTGTTTTTTGTGTGTTTTTTGTAAATTGCCAGTCTGGTGTAGGTCTTGTTAGTGATCTGAGCAAATAATGGTGAGTCATTGCCTTTGTTTCTCTTCAAAATGTTAACAATTATGACAAAAAGTATAAGCAGGCCAGGGCATAACGATCGTATGCCGGTATTCGCATTGCAACCTATCTATTATAAGCAAAGATGGGCTTTTTCTAACCTTCGTGGACTTTCTGTAGATGTTACAGACCATTCTCCTATAACTTTAGTTAAACACTGATGTAAAGCTTATATATTCTGTGGACGCTAGTCATAAAATGAGACGCCTGAAGTGCTAACCCTGTCCTTCTGAAACAGCGTGAACCATGGCTTGGCAAATCTTTAGATGCGCTTGGATCAGAATAAAGTTTGAACAAAGCGATGTATTTGCTTCAAATGTGACGTTTTGATAAGCCTATCCATGTTCAAGGTGTCGGAACCTTGATTTCCTTTAGTTTAGTAGTCAAATAAAAAAAATTATATTGCATAGAAGGTACATGGACAGAATTGTTATTTACCTGCTGCTATACAACCCTTCAAGGCAGATGATAACGTTTCGTGCTTTTCATGCAAGGGCTTCCCAGCTACGTTGTCTCTCCATTGCAACAGGGCCTTGACGCGCTTTTCTTCATTCGCAGCATCCTGCTCGGCAAAGTCGATCTCTAATTGACGGCAGATTGTTTGCATCATTGATGGTTTGATAAAAGAGGCAATTTCTTTGATCTCATCATCACTTGGCCACTTTGAGTTAGCTGCTTGAGAAAAGAAAAGCAACAAGATCATAGTTTATATACTTCATTCCCCTCTTGCTACATGCATCACATAGAAAGAAAATATCATTTTCGCTTAATGAATGTGCTGATCCATGTTTTCTGTGGTATAATTCTCTTTGCAAAGTGATCAAATCCTGCCACTTAGCCGTCAGTTATGGAATCGTAAATCACACAACAGTACGTATCAGGATTGAAATTTGGACCATGTACAAAGGAAATATTTTAGAAATCCATACGAGGTAGACACTTTGTTACTTCGAGATTGTCGATTTTTCTAGAAATCTCATAAAAATTACAACAATAGCAATGCCATTTTCACAACAAGAAAAAACGGCAGCCGTGTCATTTCAACGTTAAAAAAACGATGCTGCCCATGTCTGCGCACTGATTCATTTTACACGCGGTTTGGGAGTTTTGACGTGAAAGGGAATATTTTGAGGATTGTGAATGAAATATCTGAAATAAGACCCTTTTTCATCATTTTGACACGAATGAATACCGTTTGCTATAATAAAGATGAAAAGTGTTTGTTACAATCGCGCAGTTACGCGTGTGCGCAGACTTGGGCACTCTAGCCATACTGGTAACTGTATGTTGTATCCCCCTCAAGGCCAGTCAATATTATATAATTATGACGAGAATATTATGTATGTGTGTAATGATGTCATTTTAAATAGGAATGTCTGTAGTTGCTGCCAAACTTCAACCTTAGACCACAAGAAATAAATCCCATCAAATATCATTGTGATACATACCTATGTTGTTTTCGCCGTTGGCCTTCGCTGCTGCCGTCTTTAGCAGGCTTCTTTTCTCGTGATTATTGTCATTCATATCTTCCATTATTTCAAACACCATTTTATGAGCATCAAAGTGTGAATCACTGTTTTCATCCGCGATGGTTACTGGGTCAGCACCTCTTAGTCCAAGCGATTGGTCCACAATAACTTGATCTATGTGTTTTTGGTATAGGCTACCAAGGAAGCTGGAAATCTCCTGCTGAGTAATGTGTTGTTTCTCATCGTCATTAACTGTTCAAATTCAATAAATAATGAAAAGTTCCGTTATGAATACATGTGTGGCAGATGTAGAGTTTATGTGTTATCAAAGGACAATGGTGTCATGGTTTCGAACCCCCGTACCATAAGACATTATTGTCAAATACCTGTTATCCTTTCCATAGATGCATATCTTTCTAATGGAAAATGATATATTGGATAGACGATGAATTTCACAAATACAGAAAAATCGATTAAAAAAATATATTTGGATCGTAAAGGTTGTGCCCATGACCCGCTAATCGGTAATAAAGAGAAATGTTTTTTATGTTTTTTTCAAGTTCAAAATGGCTACGACGCAAGAGCTTCAGGGGAGGGGTCTTTTTTGCCCCTGGACCTAACAAAATAGGGGCTTTCGGCTTACGGGCACACATACATCCCCCGGGGTAAAATAATATCTCCCTACCCACCCCCCCCCCCCCCACCACCGAAAAGAAAATCATGCGTGCGGCCATCTTCGTTTCAGTTGACTTTGGTTCCAGGGGGGGGGGGGGGGGCACTCAGTATATAGTGTGCGGTGGGTATGTGCCGCCCAGAATACCCCCATTTTTACACCCAAATTTCCGTTCCAAAGCATACAGTTTTATCTTGTTGACAAAAAGAAGAGAGAAAACCGTTCCAAAGCACCGCTTTTTTTTTTTTCATTCCGTTGTTCCGGTCGTTCTGGCCGGCCCGACCACCCCGCCCGTATTTCGGACACCATAGGCTTGCCATGACACACAGCGTATTTAGCGAATGGGAGCGTTTTTGTGGGAACCAGGGTAGCGTTTCATCAAACGGTCATAACTACAAGTTCGCCGACATCCTATTGAAACGCGTGTATCAAAATGAACATGCGTTTCAATGGGATGTCGGCAAACTTGTAGTAATAACGGTTTGGTGAAACGATGCCCAGTTCCGTAGCCACATATTTATATTGTAATCCAGTTCCATAGAGCCCCGTTTCAAAAATGTGAGTAGTTCCGAAGTATTTTCATGGTACACTCGTTCCAAAGCCCCTTTTTGTTGGCTTGCCGGCGGCACATACCCACCACTTTTTGGGTCGAGTGCCCCCCCCCCTTCCGGTTTGGTTCGATTTGGTTTTATTTTGCTTTGATTTGTTTTCTAGCAAAAGTCTCAAAGGTAAGATTGTCCCTTTGTTAACGGTCATATACAGTAGGGTATCTAAAGGGGTGCACAGGGGGCACATGCCCCGGGCGGCTCTTGAAATGGGCACACAAAAATGCAAAAGATATAAATAGAAAAGGGAGAAAAAGAAGGAACGTATATATATATATATTTATTCATTTACTAGAATTATTCTCCCCCAGTCCAGGGCAAACTGCACAACAGATCATTTTTTAAGGAATTGATATGCGTAATTTTGTAAAGCTCGATCGCTTCCATCTTCTCGTATGCTTATACATCATCTCGTAATTTCTCGCCCCAATATAGGACATGGTGCATAAAAATATTAATTATAAATGTTTAAAACTTCGACCAATAAAACACTTTCCTGTGCCCTCTAGCAGGGGCGGAGCCAGGGGTGGCGACAATTTTTTTTATTTTTTTTGGCCAGACCTCCAAAATTTGCTTCAGTTTCCCTCCATAATTCTCTGACAAGCAGAAGAAAAAAAAATTCGATCTACAATGGGCCCCCCCCCCTAAATCTGCCACTGCCTCTAGCATACAGGTTCCACCAGGGGGTGTTTCATAAAGCTGTTCGTAAAGTTACGAACGGCTTTAATATGAAGTGCCATATAGGATGCCCAAAGTCTTTCCTGATGGTTTTACAAAGTGTGACTGTATTTCCAATAACCTCAACTAAAAATGGCAAAAAAATATTCTTTGCATTAAAAATGTTGGTAATAATAAGAATGTTAATTTACATCTGCACAGTTCAACTTTACTTGATGTAGTTAATAACCAGTGAGCATCCCATCTGGCTTGTCATAATAAGTAATTCGTAAAGTCGTGCTTAACTTTATGAACAGCTTTATGAAACACTCCCCAGGACCTTTTTTGCGCCAAAACATAGGCTAAATTGCTTACAAAGACCTTGTCAAAATTCAAAAGATGTCATATTATTCGACTGGGGGGGGGGGGGGGAGGCTCAGTTTCAATGTTTGCCACGGGCGCAATAATCCTTAGATACGCCACTGGTCATTATAGCTTGATTCGGACAAATTTTCAATCTTCCATTGCTACTAGAAATAAAACTGTGATAATAAGGTTGCATAGTGTATTTCATTTCAGAATATTGTGTATGACCATGATTTTTTTTTTCCTCACAGTGAACTTACGTTGGAAGAAATCGTTGGGGAGATTCAGGCTCTCCAATGTCAAACTCAGGATGATGAAGGGATTGGCATAATAGTGTTTATCTATCCACTGTAGCAGCAGGACCTTTGCATTTCCAATAACATGACGACATCCTTTGCCACTGCCGGCATTATTGAGGATGGATGTGTTTTCTATTTCCAAGGCTTTTAGAAATGCTTCGATCTTCTCTGGCTCTTTTATTTGCCACAAAATATGTTCCATGTCAGACGCTGGTTCTTCAGTTGCAGAAGATTGCACTAAATATTTTGAGTCGAAAAAATGTGTACTAGTTAAAATGAAATATGTTAGCAAACTCAAATTTTAACCTGATCAGAAATAAAATTCTACACCTAGCTAAACAATGTAAACCTGCATATCAGAGAAGCATTATTAACGGGGAGAGGGGGGGGGGGGGGGGGGGGGGGGAACCTCGCTAGTCATAAGGACCGCTGGTCATAATGACCGCTATTCACAAGGACCGCTATTCATAACGTGTAAGTTCCTATACGTGAAGGCCCGCTTTTCATAAAACAGAGAGTTGGTCACTATTCATAAAGTCATAAGGACCATTATTCATAAGGACCGCTATTCATAATGTGTGATGAGGGTCACTATTCCTACTACACATTGGGGGTCATAACTCTCTAAAATACTAGAAAAACTGTTTGATTCTCGATTATTGTCTTGTACTGCAAAACAACAGATATTGTTAAATTCTCAATATGGCTTCAGATCTGGTCATTCAACTGTATTGGCCTTGACATATTTCTTGGATCAAATAACCACTTCCCTTGATGATAGTAAACATTCACTCTCTCTGTCATTGGATATTTCAAAAGCTTTTGATTCAATTAATCATCAAGTCTTATTATCCAAGTTAGATTATTATGGTGTGAGGGGTTTGGCGTTGCAGAACTATCTAAAGGAAAGAAATCAATATGTTGTTTACAATGATGAAACTTCATTTGAAAAAGAACTGATATGTGGGGTACCCCAAGGGTCTATATTGGGCCCCCTGTTATTCCTTTTATATATAAATGATTTACCAAATGCTTCCTCAATATTATCATACATCCTTTTTGCAGATGATACAAATGTTTTTTTGAGTGAGAAGAAACTAGATATTCTTGTCCATAATATGAATAAGGAAATTCAACAGGTAAATACATGGTATAAAGTGAATGGTTTAAGGGTTAACATTGAGAAGACAAATTTTCTTCATTTTGCTCCATTGAATAAACAATACCGGTATGATAAAAGTTTGCTTACTCTTAAGTTTACTGATTCATTAGAGCCCATCAAGCAGGTACATAGTACCAGTTTCTTGGGAGTTAATATCGATGATAAGTTATCATGGTCTTTACATATTAATGACATTGCATTGAAAATCTCTAGGGTTACTGGAATTATGTCAAAGTTGAAATTTGTATTACCTTCAAAGGTACTCCCTCTACTATATAATTCGTTAATCTTGCCTCACTTACAATATGGGAATATGATATGGATAAGTGCCTCGAATACATTGTTAAGACGATTGCATTTGTTGCAAAAACGTGTGATACGCATAGTTGCCAAATCTCATTATTTAGCCCATACCAACAATCTATTTAAACAGTATAGGGTATTAATTGTATTTGAACTGAGTAAGTTACAACTGGGAGAATTCATGTGTAAATCTGAGAATGGACTGCTTCCAAACTCGCTTCCAAACTGGTATAGGTGTAACAGTGATGTTCATTATTATAACAATCGAAACTCCAAGAAATTATATAGTATTTATTACAGGACCGCTACTGGTCAGAGAAGTGTTAAGTATCAGGGTTACCTTACATGGTCTGCTATAGAGGACAACATTAAACAATCTAAATCATTACGACAATTTAAGCTAAAATACAAAAGTATCTCATTAACTCCAAGTAAACTATCAGGTTTTTTTATTTTTTTATCTCAATATATGTTATTATGTTCCAAACCACTGTTATTTTTTTCTGTTCTGTTTTGTTTTGTTTTTCTTTATCAGGCCATATAAAAAATAACATTTAATAGCCCCGGGGCTAGACTCGATAAGCTTTGCTTTTTCTAGCCCCATTCACATTAAGTTATTCTGTACTGTTCTATGTTTGTTTATCTATGACTCTTCTATAATTGTATATTTATATACATGTACATGTATTCCAAATTTCAATTGTGTAATTACGTACATATATGACTCTGTATATTTTTGTGTTTTTTAATGTGAAGAATAATAAAATGAAATGAAATGAAATAAGGACAAAAGGATACAAAATTGGGCTCCTTTTTTCATAAACTTGAAGAAGGAGCGCTATTCATAACTTATATTAGGGGGCACTACTCGTAAGGACCACTATTCTGAATACGGAATGAGGGTCACTATTCATAATACGAAATGGGGGTCGCTAATCATAATACTAAGTGAGGGTCGCTATTCATAATACAGAAAGAGGGTCGCAATTGCATAGCGATCCTCCTTATCATGAATACCGACCCTCTTTTTGTATCTTGAATAGCAGCTCATATGAATAATGACCCTTATGAACAATGAGCCTTTTCTCCATTATTAATAGCGGTCCTTATGACTTGACATTGGCGTGGCCTGAGTCCAGCCATGGGGGGTCATTGACACGATAGGGGCCCCAATGGTCTTACTCGGAGTATGAAATATAAATCAAGACATTGATGAAGTGTATGTTGCTGAAGAGATCCTTTCATCCTCTTTTCCCGTCCTTCTTCGCCCTCCTCCCCCCCCCGTTTATCTCTCTCTCTCTCTCTCTCTTGCCCATTTAATTTGGGATATGCGGAGGGCCTAACTCCTATGTTACTTCAGCTACTCCACTGATTATTAACACTGAAAGAAGCTGTCTAGAACTTATTCTGACTGTCTTGATATTCATTAAAAAGAGAAATTGTTTTTGATAAGGTCTTCATGGTCTTGGAATCATCAAAAATATACCAAATTGAATAACTCTTGATAAAATACAAAAATATTTAAAAGCATTGGATATAGATATGACCACACAGGACTGCACAAACATGTGACAGTGAGCAATATAATTTTATTCAATGCAAAAGAGGACAAAAAAACCGCTAAGGGAAGTACACAAAACAATATTGTTTGGATATCATTTAATTCTTTATGAAACTTTGTTTAAACGATAACGAAATACATATTGGTCGATTTTTACTATTTTTATTATTTGTAAATCCAAAATGGTACAGTTTTGACAAATCGGAGGGAAAGGATCAGCCATCTCTCCACTGAAACTATATCTATCGGAGACTCATTATGGAAGTGGAAGAATCATCAGTGACTTACATTATAAAGAGTCGCCGGAAGATGTATTTTTACACAGGTTACCTTAAAGGAGCTCGGCCGAGACTACAAATTTGGAGGACTCGATTAACTTATATTAAATATCCCAATTCAGCAGTAAATAGCTAACCATTAAAAAAAGCATTTTGACTTGATAGAAAACGGAACGGTGTAAGAAGGGGAGGTTTTCAATGTCATGAGCAAATTACTCAAAACGGAATGGGCGTCAGACCATTTGGTCGGAAAGAGGAGAACGCTTAAAGATAAAGTTGAGTTCTGGTCTTGCCATTACATGTGAAAGAAACTAATTGTCTCAAAGCAGTTGGGACATGTTGTTGATGTCTACGTAATAAAAAATCGGTATATACTTTTAGGGTTTTGGAGTCACCGAAATGATAAAAAAATTACCCAATCTCTCTGAAAAGCACATGAACTGCACACCAAAATGGGTCAATAAGACAAGGCACACACGTGGCGTGAATGATTGTTCCAAAACAATTCAGCTATTTCTTGCCATATTGTTAAGATATTAAGGGCATTCGAAAAGAATGGGAGAAGGAAAGCACCTCAACCTTCTCTTTAATCCCCTGGCATGTCTGGCGCTGCTTTTCCGCAAACCCTGACGCACGAAGTTATTGATAGATAAATTCAAAGTTTACCTGATTACCATGTACCTAATCCCTAACAAAGGGGCAACATCGTAACTTTCCTTTTGATGGACGTACATTCCTCGCTAAGTCATATAGATGGAAGCTAATCCCTTTTCCCCCAACATGATGATGCGTATATTATAAATATTTATTTGTTGTTGTTTGTTGTTTTTTTTTACTTTCTTTGTCAGGATAGGGATAAAATGCACCAATCGAACACGTAACTAATTAGGGAGAATCACTTTTTTCCAAACCGCCAAGATTTCTTTTATGCATTATCGAGAAGGTGTCATTAATATTTCACACATTGATAACATGAGTGGAATAACACCAAATCGAAGAAAAAAATGTAAATTGGTAACCGTCTCATATTGAGGTCATTATTAATAAACTCAAATTTTAGCAATTTGGACACGATGTTACGATGTTGTACTACTTCTTCACAGTGGCGTATGTAGACCTTGGCTTCAAAGAGGGGGCAGCAAACACCATAATTAAATAATATCCATGCATTTCAGCAATTTTATCACTATTCTGGGCTCTAATACGGGTGGACGCGAGGGGGTGTAGGGCGACGGATGTTCCTCTTCTCCATCTCTTCCTCATTAGTAAATGTTATCATTTTTATTCAGATAAATCATTTCCTCAATATAGCAGTGGTAGTCATTTAATTTTTAGTTATTTGTGAGTGTACGAACTACTATGCGAGCGAGCAAGAAAATCGGACCATATTTCTATTTCAATAGCATTTTTTCGACAGATACATTATTAATAATGTGAGCAGCATCATTTTTTCGATTTGTATGTTATTAGGAATAGGATATTTCATATTGATTTCAAATTGATATGTGAGTGATGTTCAATATTGCTCTATTGGGCTTTTACTATACGTGAACCAGTTTAGCCTTATTTTGATTATGCCATTTGACTTCATAACCATTGGTTAACGACACCGTTATCCGAGGTCGCATCGCGAAGGAGCAGAACGTTGTTGTTCCTTGAGCATGCGTTATGGACATGTGTGGCACAGATGCCACACATGTAATATGAAAAGACTCACCTTTGGTGAACAAGGGTGTCATCGGAATAGCGCTATACTTTTCTGTTAAAAAGGGAACGTACAAGTGCATAAACTTTGATGGCAATCAAACCAAATTAAACGAAAAAATAACAGAAATCGATATGGAAGTAAATATGTCACTGGGCATGCTGGGTCACACGTTAATCAGATGTGTTCAGTCATTTTTTCCCTCATAATTATTGGGCTTAATAATGAAAATTAACAATGTTATGATTTTTCGTGAAAGGATGGATTTCAAATATTTTCACATTTAAATAAAGTTTGTTCAATAATTAAGCCAGAGCTTAAAGGAGAATTAACCCCTGAGTACAAATTTACTTATATTGAAAGGTGTAGTATATTCCTACTTATTGGCCTAAATCATTTTCCAATAAGATATCAGAAAAGGGTATAATAAAGATATTCCAACACCCGGTATCGTCTACTACTCATTTACATGGGGGCTGCCATTTTCTTGCTGATTTGGATTTGTACATGAACCATTGAGAAATGTTCCGGTCAGGAAGATATTTTGAATCCAAGACCTAAATTGATTTTCTTCATTACCTAAAATCCCATATGTGACGAAAAATATAAAGTGGGTGTTTACATGATTTATAAAAATTAAATCTTTATAATGATACTTTTAAATTGTCTGGTTTTGCTTAACAAAAATCTATTTTCTTGGGTTTGCCAAACAGAGCAGAGCATAATATATGCAGCATGCATTCTGACTTTTCAAGTCCCATTATCCGAAAGCAGGTGAATGCATAGTTTGCCGCTATAGATGCTCAGGGAAGAAGCATCCATAAAATTTGAATTAATTTGCTCCGTCCATTGCGTCACAGTATCTAGAAAATAGATTTATATTAAGCGAATATCGATTTTCAACAGAAATATATAAGGAAATCTTCAGTTTAAAAATAAATTGACATATCTATTCTATATTTTAAATCTCAAATGGGTTTTTAATTTTGAAAAAGGCAATTGGGCATTTGGATTAAGAAAATCTTCTTGTACACATAAAAAAAATGGCAGCCCCCATGTATTGCTAGCAGACGATACATATTGCTAGCAGATGATAAATTTTGCTCAGAAAATCTTGATTCGTATCGATCTCGTATATTTTGACGCGAAGCCATATAGTCTAACAAGTAGGAATAAATAACACCTTTGAACACTATCGTCTTTATTGTTTGAGGTTAATTCTCCTTTAAGCATCAAAACAAATGTCAAGTCGAATGTAAGGTTTGAGTAATGATGTTACAAGTAATATTTGGTAATTCAGTGCATAAGAATAATTGCGGATTGTGAGGTTTTAAGTATTATGAAAGTATAAACAAATTGACTGAATTTTGCTGACAATCCCTAACAGTGATAAACACAGTACTCAGATATTAGTATATGGGACTGCATACCCATGTGGCATCAAATTTTGTAATGCTTTTTCATTTACATACAGAAGAATCCTTCCCCTGCGACATTCCTTGTAAGAAGTTATTCAGCATAGGAAGAAAATGAGAGCTAAAGCTCTTACATTATTTTCCACCTTGATAAAACTCAACTTTCTCTCGTAACCTACGGTTTCGTATATACCCATGCCTACATGGCAGCCTCTTAATGATAATATCGCATATTGCATACAAAATGATATGCCACATGCCTTACATATGTCCTTACCTGTAGGGCGTTTCTTCATCCGTTTGAAAGCAATAACTGCAACAACCAACATGGTAGCAACTAATATGACAGCTGTATAAAAATATAATATTTTTAACATTATTCCCTTCGTCTATTTCATATTTCTAATTTTCGACATACAGTATACAACAAGAGTGGGTACACCCTTCACAACAGTTCAATATTTAAATTTAAACTTCTGCAAAAGATGTATCAAAACCACAATCTTAATGGTAATGATAGAGTCGACATTATGTGCTATAATTATTAATATTAAACATTGGTTTCAAAGCAACAGTGTAGCATAATACGGATATTGCTAAACTAGGACACAACAAAAGTGAGTGCATCTTTGCTCTTGTTTGCAGACTGTGTATGGATAATACAGTGTAATGTGTCACCCTGAAGGAAAAGATGGTATTTACATTTTGAGAGCTTGGTTGGGGTTTAAATAACATGTCAAATTATCTAAACCCTATGAAGCTCCTATGGGGCATTCTACAACACACAAACTGGAGGCAAGAAATATGTACATCTTTCGACCCCTTCCGAGAAGTCGTTTCGGAGCAGAGGAACACGATGAAACCAAAGGCAGTACGTAATACTAGGTACGTTCACACGTAGAGCGATAGCATCGATGCTATCGAGGTGTCGATGCTATTTTGGTGAAGACCAGATAATGTCGAGACCAAACGCTGTCTGAACGCAGATAGTCACGAGATAGAAGCGAGTTTCCAAACTATTCTTGCAGCGAGTTTAGCAGGAGTAAATCTCAGGATCCAGCGACAAAGCATCGATCCACCAACCGCGCTTGTGACTATTTGTAATGTGAGCGCAATCGCTGCTCTCTTCACTCGCTGCTATTGTAATTCTTTCTGTTTCATGTGGTGCTATAATATAATGCAATGTATGTATTCATGTGATGTACCCTCTTCCCTACTTTTTTCTATTATCATTCTGTCTGTTTCATCTGGTACTGTCATGACTGTAATGTAATGTGATGTATATAGGGCCGTACACTGTTAAAAAATATGTGGGTATTTTTACAGGAAATTTCCTGGCAGTCGAAACGCCAGGAGTGCACGTTATTTTACAGCCTCATGTAAAACTACAGTCTGTAAAAAATATTTCCGTTTTTTTACAGGAAAGAGACTGTAAATTTAAAATAATTTGTAGTCAGTCTCAAGGAAAGCCAGAGAGTCTGTAGTTTTACAGTTATTAGTGTATAGCCATGCTTTATGTTATCCTATTCTCTACCTTAATCTATCCTATCCTAAACATATCCTATCTAGTTAATTCAATTTAATGCAATCTTTTATATGCACCTTATAGTTTTTTTATTCCTTTTGTGACAGTTACTAAATCGGGCAACCCCAAACCATACGCTTACTAAAAATTCATGAATATTCATATAAGTGTTTTCCCACATATTTGGTAATTTAACAGGGTAACTTGTTAAAATATGAGAAAATGTTTTTTAACGGTGTTTTTTATCGGGCGATTGAAAATAAATGCTGATTTCCGGTAAACCAACAAACTTGCTGTTGTTTTACAGGAAAAAGCCTGTAAAATTGAAATGACGGCAATAACTTGTAATTTCAAGGGCCAGGAAACCTGTAGTTTTACAGTTATTTTTTACAGTGTAGGATAATGTGTATACTGTGTGATAAGGAAGGGGGTTGTTTTGTTGTTGTTGTTTTTTTGAGGGGGGGGGGGTTCCTTCTTTTTATCTTTTTCTTTTTTATGTATGACCAGGCACCACAAAACCACCCAAAAGTCGCACTGTGTGATTTTCAGTTAGAGCTCAATCAATGTGTTTTGGTTGGCATGCATGGTCAAATTTTAGTTTTGGGTATTTCCTGAAAGAGTATACTTTTTTCTAAGTAATCTAAAATGTGGAGGCACCAAACAATCTAGAAGTGGTATTTATGACAGCTTTTTATCAGACCTATGTGTGTCTTCTCTGGATTTTGTTGTATTACTTTTCTTTTTCACGACCATTAATACTTGTCTCATTTTAATCTCCCATAAATCTCCCGGAGTAAGTTCTTGCATTGATACTTGTGCACTATGATAAACAGGATATGTCTATGTAGTATGCCAAGTTTTAGGACAATCTGATAATCCCTTCATAGAAATTTTCATTGAGTTCTAATCCTCCATTTGTCACCTTAGCACAACACTTTGCAAGTCAGAGTGCTTCAGTAGACTGCAAACTTTAAACCCTTATTAAAGTAGAACGTTAATGATTTTAAATATTGGCTTAATACTTATTATTGCATAGATGGCATAAATTAAACAAGGTTATCCAAATTCAACGCTTGGAAACATTTGAAGTAATGATTATTATCAATTATAAAACGGTAAAATAGAGCCCCCCCCCCCCCCGATATAGCAGCTGAAGAGCTCCTCGAACGCTGCTGAGATATGTGACGACACACCATGGACCAGTCCTGTCTAAGCAGACGATGTCCCATAACATCTTACACATTTTTCAGAGCCTATTTTGTCATCTCCTCTTCACTTATTTCTCTTCCTTCACTAGCGTCAGTCTTAATGTTAGTCTGTTGCCTCACTCTTAACTTCGTGTATGGTATTATTTTGATGAAAAATGCAGCGTTAAAAAATAAAGGAATCAGTCAGTTGTAAACAAAATAAGACGCCATTGTTTTTTCAGCTGCTTGCACGGGGCATGTTCGGCGTTTCAAGAGGGAACGAATACCATCCTGCTATTATTCGGAGGGCTTTTCAGGCCCGTAACTAGGATTTTTGCGGGGGGGTTCAACATTGGAAAAAGTGGACCTTTCTGAGGGAGCGAAGCGACCGAGTAGGGGTGTCGGGTCAGGGGGTGTGCCCCTACAAGGATATGGGCATGAGCGTAGTCAAAATTTGACAGGGGGTGGGTCAAATGTGAAGCCCGAACATATACTACCACTGTGTTGGATTCCAAATACTGCGAGCGAGCAAAGCGAGCGAGAGAAAAATAAAATGTACTTTTAAATGGCAAAATTTTATTTCATTAGTCACCAATAGGTGAAATGTAAAGCTATATCTCCGGTCATCTAGCTGCCACATGTAGGAATCATTCATATTAATAAAGTTTTAGGAAGTGAAGCGAACGGGGGGGGGGGGGGGGGCACTTTGCTGTTGTTCTTTTATAGAAAATCAACCCTAATATCTGGGCGCCATGGTGATAGGGCAGTGACGTGCCGAAAATTGTCATAACATTGAATATTTATGGATCTCGCTGCATGAAACATCTCGTTTATAAGGTTTGCGAGCGAGCGAAGCGAGCGAGGAAAAATGTACTTTACTTTGCTGTTGCGCATTTCAATAAAGAAAGTGGACCTAACAAGTATCTGGGTGTCATGGCGATAGGGCAACGACGTGCCTGAATATTGCAATAACATCCTATGGAAATATTCATGGACCTCGCTGCCTGAAACTATCTCATTTCTAAGATTTGCGAGCGAGCGAAGCGAGCGAAGAAAAATGCACTTTAATTTGTTGCTCATTTCAATATAGAAAGTAAGGTAACCCTAATTTCTGGGGGCGGTGAAGATAAGGCAGTGACGTGCCCGCAAATTACATAACATTGAATATTCATGGACATATTACAATAACATATACTATGGAAATATTCTCGCTGCCTGAAACTATCAGAGTTTGGTGAATGAGCGAAGCGAGCGACGAAAACGCACTTTACTATTTCCCAAATGTTTCCCAAACACCCCAAGTGTTATATTGGGGCTTCTTGTTATTTCTGATTATAGTTTCCAAGAAGTCGATGTTTTGTTTATAAAATACTCTCATGGCACTCCGGTTTAACAGGCTGTATTAAAGGGCCATAATTTAAGGGCCTGAATGACTAGACCGGGTCCGCCAGGAGTACTCCTGACCATGCAATTTGAGAGCGGGAAAATTTTTCATTTTAAAGTGAACAGAGACATTAAATACCCCTCTCTCTTTTCCAAATCTCATTCATTTTCGTCAGATTTTATTCGAATTCGTCCGACCTGGCAATCCACTGTAAAATTTTATCATCAAATCCATCTTTGGGAAGTCGATTTCAAGAAATTGTCATTCAAATTCGTCACATAGACAAGACCTTACAACGAGCGGGTGACGATTTGAATAACTCTTTATACTCTTTCAGTCTTTGACAAAATCGATAGCAAAATGAACAATAAATTCCGAAAATGAATGGCCAAAGACGTATATTGTCTAGGCCTTGTTATTAAGATGCAGGACAATAGCAAGTGTTCAAATTGAAGGAAACCCGGCTGGAAACGTTATTATCTTACATTATTTTCCACTTTCCTTCCTCTCTCCCCTTTCACGTGACCCCCCCCCCTTGTGCGCCTCTCCCCTATCGAAGCCAGTTGGTATGGAAATGTTTTTAATAATTTAACCTAAAAAATCACTATTCTGATGTCACTTTGGATAATTTTTTTCGCCTAATGATTCTTTTTGTTGTTGTTGTTGAAGCAGATTTCTGCTCGCCAGTTTGGGGGCGATACTACAAACGAATTTGAATAATTCTTTGCTTTGAAAGAAAATCGATTGCAACATGGCATAATGTACAAAATTAGAAAATGAATGGTGAAAGACGACATTGATTAATTATAGATTTGCCAGATTAGGAAGTTACGGGACAAAATCAAAATAAAATGTATTAAATAGATGGAAAGACCGATATTTTATCACTTTATTTTTCCCTTTCCATCATCTCTCCCTCGCTTTTTTTTTTTTTTTTTTTTTTGTAAGCGGACCTCTGCTCGCCAGGGGGGGGGGGGGGGGGGGGGGGGGGGGGGTTCGTGATGTGGTCTTTAGATATTGATTTACATTTGCTTACCAGATAATATAGTGTGCATGCATGTGTTTTATTTTGGCATAAGATTGGAGTTCAGTCAATTTTGACATGTACAAGGGTTTATTTAAAATTAAGTATTATAACACATGTATTTGCTACTTGATTGTATTATCGATATTACAAATGAATTGTTATTGTGTTATTATGTTGATTTATGAAGACATATAAAATATTATTCAAAACAAAAAGCTTCGCATCATATGACCCTGTACACAAACTTCCGCGACTTTGACCATGCATACCAATTATACTCGGGTCACTCTGTGTGGCGCAGTAATTATTGTTTTGGCAGCGGGGGAGCGATGAATAGTCACGAGTGGGTGATAGAAGCAAGTCGATCACGGCCTGTCTGAACGTACTGGAAATATTTTTGAAACTTACATAGCATCGATGCTATGTACTACGTGTGAACATAACTATTATTACGATTGATGTAGTGCTAGGAAACAATGGTGGCCATTCACATTTTTATTAAGTCTATTTCATTGTGACATTTATTTCAATAGGATTTTGTTGCTGCTCTTGTTTTCATGAAATTTAGTACCTGCAATTCTGCTTCCTCTATCAAAGTCAACTTTATTGCTCTAAAAAATTAAGGCTTGTATTCTTAATACCACTTTGTAGAAGGTTACATTGAGATATTATTATTTTTTGTTAAGGATGTACTCACTTTTGTTAGATACTGTATTTAACCAAATAGGCAGGCAGGGATCGGAGCGTACTTGTACAGGCACTAAAAACCTTGCTAGTCATCACTCATCAGGACCGCGCTATTCATAAGGACCAATATCCATAACGTGTGACTAAATGAATAGCGGTCCTTCTAAATAGCGAGCGGGCCCGCCCCCTAAAAACTAGGTACAATTTCCTATTTCTCTTTAACTGTTCCAGTATCGAGATTCCCCGCTCCTCTCTCGGTTTTTCTATACTTCGAAAACACCATTCCATCATCATATTCCCCTTCCCTCATTCTCTCTTTACTTATGGATAACAACTGCTAGAATAATATGTAATTTCCGGATCCCTTCATCTAGAATCAAATGGATCGTCGTTGATCTTCTACCGACTGGCAACCCTGTAGCAACACATTCAAACGAGCTATCGCCGTCTCCGTCAGTTTCAATCGTAATACGCTTGTTGATGGTACTGTCACTGTTGTTCCATTTCTTTGTCGCCAAAGATTCAACTCTTTCTGATCCACGCAAAAAGAACAGGTCGATATAAGGGTAGTATCGCTCAACTTGGCATGTTCACGTTGTTTGAGAGTTGATGCGGAGATTGCACGATGACGGGTTGTGTTGTTCCTTTGGGCACTCGGCTATCGTAGGAAATGGCTCCAAAGGAGTAGCTTAACATGAATGAAAATATTTTTAAAAGATGTAGATATTTTTATTCGCCTTTTCGAGTAATAAAATGCATAGGCCTATGAATTACTTCTTTAAAAAATCCAAACCTTCCGCTTAGATCATGTAGATAAAGCATGCAGAAGGGGAAATCAAAATGTGCTTGAAAGGGATTGTATGCACTATTCATACAACAGGGCTAAGAATAGCTGGATTTTGAGCTAGAAATTTGAGGTGGGGCCCCAAAAAGTTTCCCCCGCAAAAAAAATTTAATTAATTAATTAATAATAATAATAATTATTATAATAATAATAATGATAATAATAATAATGTAGAAATATGAGACGTTTCTCGTATTATATTCTCGTACTGTCATTCCCAAGCTGTCATGATAAACGGTTGCCCTTCAGATTTTTTACCTCTTACATGCGGAGTTGCTAATAAGCTTGATATCCCAGGACGAAATTCCCATTGAAATTATAATTGGTACCCATTGATTTCAATGGGTACCGATTGGTTTCAATGGGTACACAGTGGAAACCAATTACAACAATTCAATTGGTATTTTTGTACCCATTGGTTTCAATGGGTACCCATTAGGATTACTATTTAATTGGTATATTTTCAATTGGTATGAGCTTGCCAATTGGTACCCATTAGAATATGAACTGGAAATATGGAAGCAATCATTATTTCACTGTATACACGGCTCTGTTCCGCAGTACAACAGTGGTTTGATCAAGCATTACATTCCCTCTAGACTGCTACGTTCTCAAAACTCTGGCTTACCTGTTATTCCTAGGCTTAACACAAAGTGGGGGGAGCGAACCTTCGCTCATGCTGGGCCGTCGATATGGAATACTCTTCCTCAAGGGATTAGAAATAGCAGTTCTGCTGAAGTGTTCAAAAATAATCTCTAAAAGTATCTGTTTAATTTGGCCTATAATTGATTACCATTACCTTTCATGTCCGTACCTTTCCTATTGCACTTTGGCTTATTTGTGATGTATTTCATCTTTTGCACAAGTTGCGCCTTGAACATTTGATCATCAAGTGGATTTGGCGCCTTATAAATCTTATATATTATTATTATTATTACTATGTAAATGGATATGTCATAGAAGAGATCAGAATTTAGTGTGGTAAATCAGCCCTGCATAATATAAAATGTTATTCACTGAAGGGAACAGATAGAAGAAACAAAAATCAACGTTTTATGTGTATCAAATAATGAAAAATGTTTCTACGGGATTTCAAATATCATAGTAATGATACATTTCAATGAATGAAAAATTGATCATAATTTGGTATATATTTGAAATACAGGTCTTTGGTAATAGGATACCACTAGATAGCAAAACGGCTAGTAAGGTGTGGCGCCCTTACGTTAAAACGCTTAAAATTCCTTGTGACTAATAGGAATAACACACTTAGATAACTAATGGATTCAGGGGCGGATTTGGGGGGGGGGGGCGATCCCGGCCCGTGCCCCAACCCCTTTCCCCCTTTGAAAGAAGAGTATGCATTGTGCCCCCCCTTCCCCCTTTAGAACGAAAACACTTCTTTTTTTTTTTTTGGGGGGGGGGGGGGGGGGGCTTATCAGAGAAATATGGAGGGATAGTGAACCCCATAACCGCCCCCCCCCCCCCCCCCCCACCAGTGAGCGACTTTTTTAGGGTTGACGACTCCATACCTCAAGACCATTAAGATATATGTGATTAGATAATGAATTTACAAAGCTCGGTTGCTCGAGTTTATATGAAAATATTTAATCAATTAATTTCCTAACAACTTTCCGAGCCTGCGGATGAAATACAGATGAGAGCCCTATAAACATCCTTTGAAAAGAAAAAAACTCACGGGTAATTGTAACATCGGTATAGTTGTGGATCAGAATTCCATTGTAGTTCGAGACCATACAGATGTAGCGTCCTGTATCCGTATTTGTGACGTTTTTGATGATCAGAGAATAGTTTTCATCTATATCACAGCTACCATCTTCATATCTTGGCCCGAACTTGTTGTCGTAACTCCAGGTTATTATAGATGGGGAATTGTCCGGATCAGATCCCTTTTTCCAATAAACCGCATGCAGAGCTCCTTTAAATCGACATCTCAAAATGCCTGTGATTCCAACGACTAGTGTCTTCTGGACTTCAGTATACACAGCTTCGTCCGGAACGTCTTGAGACGATGCTGTTAAAATTGTATATCACAGATGAATATTAGAGGCTTAGTTAACAAAATTGAATCACTTCGTTATATTTTGTCTAACAATACTATAGATATTCTTTGCCTTAATGAAACTTTTTGTGACTCTTCTATATCTAATAGTGAGATTTTTCTCGATGGCTTAAGAGTTGAACGTAAAGATAGAACACGTCACGGTGGAGGAATAGCTGTTTATATATCAGATAAGATTTTTTATACTCGAAGAAACGATTTGGAAAATCAACACCTAGAAATGATATGTCTTCAAATAACTTTACCCTTTCAGAAAAGTATTTTTATTATAAGTATTTACAGACCACCATCTTGTGATGTTTCCTTTTTTGAAAAATTTGAAGAAAGCTTAGAATTAATATGTTCGTCAAACTCTTCAATAGATGAGGTACTCGTTTTTGGAGACCTTAATTGTGATTACAGTAAATTGAAGGATATGCCATTATTTCACAAATTAGATTATTTGATGGGTTCGTATAATTTTGTTCAATTAATTGATACTTTTACTCGTGTTACGAACAATTCCAGTACACTTATTGATCTTGCTTTTACTACATGTTCTTCAACAATTGTTGAACATGGTTGTATACTAACTTCTGTTAGTGATCATTATATGGTTTATGCTATTCGCAAATTAAATCAAAGAACCAAAAAGACTGTCCCTAAAACGATTTCTTTCGATCGTTTAAGAATTTTGATGAGGAGGAATTGTATGCTTTGTTAGAATCAGCACCTTGGTCACGTTTATATGATATTGGTGATGTAAATGAATTCTGGAGTATCTGGAAATCAATTTTTATTTCCATTATAGATAAAGTTGCTCCAAAAAGTCAGTTCGTGTTAAAGATCAGTCTCTCTCATGGATTACATCACGTATTAGAAAACTGATGAGGAAACGCGATAGAGTTCATAATAAATTTTTGAAAGTAAAAAACAAGGTTATAATGCAAAAAGATTTTTCGTTAAATATATTATGTGAAGATCTTTGGATAAAATATAAAAATCTTCGGAATATGGTCAACATATCTGTGATGAATAGTAAAAACGAATATTTAAAAAATCAAATAAAGAAAAATGTAAATGATGTGCAAAAGATGTGGAAATGTTTAAAATCATTATTAACTATAAAAGCTTCACAACTGCCATCTATTCTTTATGTCAATGATATGGTATTTGATAACGATAATGATATTGCAAATGCTTTTAATGACTACTTTATTCGAATAAATGCCAATTTTCAGCAAGAGATGAATGCCAAAGAAACCGACGAAGGGTGTACTATTATATCCGGTGCTTTTAATTCTGTTTTTAACTTTGTTTCTTTTGAAGAAGAATATGTTGAGAAATTAATATCAAATTTAGATGAAAAAAAGCAACCGGATCTGATGATATTAATGTAATCTTTTTACTAAAATCTAAAACTCTCATTGTACCTTTTATTGCTAAGTTGATAAATATGTCTTTTGCAACAGGGGTCTACCCTGATGATTGGAAGTATGCAAAAGTTTTTCCGTTATTTAAAAAAGGTGATATAAATTTTGTTGGTAATTTTCGACCTATTTCCGTTTTACCTGCTGTAAGTAAGATAATTGAAAGGATTGCTCATGAGCAGCTGTATGCTTATTTAGTAAACAATGATATTTTAAGTAAATCACAGTTCGGATTCCGTCCAGGGCATTCCACATGTGCGGCTCTTGGGTCTTTAACGGATAGTTGGTTACACTGTATAGATAAAGGCCTTATTGTAGGTGCTCTGTTTATTGATTTACGACGCGCTTTTGATACTGTTAATACTGAAATATTATTGAATTGAAGAAAATAGGTTTTAGTAATTTGTCCTTGGCATGGTTTGATTCTTATTTAAATAATAGACGGCAATATGTTGCAATACAGAATGCTAAATCTAGTGATTGAATTTTTTCTATTGGCGTTTCAAAAGGGTATATTTTAGGTCCTTTGCTTTTTTTGATATATATTGATGATATGATAAATGTTTTGAAACATGGAAAAATTGTAATGTACGCTGATGACACTACCCTTTTTGTAAGTGGAACCACCTTTTTAGAAGTACAGACAAAACTTCAGAGTGATTTTAATGCTATAGGTAGATGGATAAATTGTAATAAGCTATATCTGAATGTCGATAAAACAAAATTTATGATTATTGGGAGTAAACAAAGATTGAATATTAGCAAAAATGACTCCATTTCTATAAAGTATGAAAATATATGTATTGAACAATGCACGAGTTTTAAATGTCTGGGTATTTTTATTGATGACAATCTATTATGGTCTAATCATGTAGATTATTTATGTAAAAAAGTATTTGCAGGTCTTGCCATGCTCAGGAGAGTAAAACCATATGTTGATGAAACTTCAATGAAATTATTATATACATGTCTTATTCAATCACAAATTGATTACTGTTGTGAAATTTGGGGGAATAGATCTTTGAGTCATATAGAAAAGATAACGAAATTACAAAAGAAAGCTGCCAGATTGATATTAAATTGTAATATATATACTCTATCTAATAAATTATTTGGTCGCCTGAAATGGATGCCTTTTAAGGAACGGTTAAATATTTTAGATGTATATTTGTTTTTAAATGTCTTAATGATTTGTCTGCTGATGTTTACAAAGGTTTTTTTAAAGAAGTCTCAACGAAACATAATATTAACACTCGGCAATGTGCTAATCATGACCTTATAATTGGTAAATGTCATACACAATATTATAAGCATGCAATATGTAATGACGGTGCAACTCTATGGAATAATTTGCCTATAAATATCAAGCAAACAAGTAATTTAAACAATTTTAAATTTTCCTTGAAGAAGCATTTTCTGAATCTGAGTTAAGATATTGTCACTGTTTGGAATCAACATTATTTATTTTTTTCTGCTCCCAAGGTTTCCCTTTCTCTATCTCTCATTCTTTATATTATCATTGTTTATCCTTACATCAGTAAGTTTAATAGTTATGATTACTGACACTGATTATTTATTGTGGCTTAGTTTTGGTACAGTTTTATTGAATTCGTTTATAATTATTTATGTTACTGCTTATTTCATATATGTATGCTCATCTGATTGTAATTCAAATCATTTTTAATTGTATATAGTTTGTTTTTTTCAGGGCCCCATGGAAGATCAACTTCTGTTGAATGGGCTACCCTGATGAAATAATAATAAATAAATAAAGCACTGTACCCAAAGTGATGGATGAATTTGCTATAAAGACCAAAACCGAATCAAGACATCATACAATAACTGTTCCTTTCTTCTTCTTTTTTTATTTCCGCTTAGTAAGTATTTTACGAACACTGGAATATGCCTAGATATGACATGATGTGGAAGATATTACTGACTGATTACTTTTTTTATATATCGCTATTTGAAGGTGTGTGGGTGGGTAAATGTGTGTGTAAGATGATTGCCCAAACCAAAATACAGCATTTGATGTGTAGAGTGGCCACTTTTGACTGCCACAAGTATTTCACCTGTTTAATGCCTAGACAAGTAGCCTGGCCGCATGGCTGGAATAAGAAGATAAACAGTGCACTTACCTAACTGGAAAAACGCGAGGATGAACCCCGCTGCTAATGCTATTTTAACATCCATGATTGCTATTTTCAAAGTTCCTTGAAGTCAATATAACTCTAAGTATGCACTCGTCAACTATACCATCCCCACTGTGACATCCATGACGGTATAATTAAAAAAGAAACTTTGTTTATAAACTTATGCACTATTTGCACAGTTTGAAACC
This sequence comes from Heliocidaris erythrogramma, assembly GCA_025617745.1. Lineage (NCBI taxonomy): Eukaryota > Metazoa > Echinodermata > Echinoidea > Camarodonta > Echinometridae > Heliocidaris > Heliocidaris erythrogramma. The sequence continues at coordinate 13,231,863 of CM046854.1, read as the reverse complement.
AATTTGATGACATGTGATAAGCATATATTGATTTTATGAAAATCAAAGTTCCTGACAAGCGGCATTAATCGTTGCCAATATAGGAGCGACGTGCGAGAAGGCTTTGCGACTGATCTGAGCAGAATAAGGAGGAGGGGTGTACGCGTTCTCCCATGTCAGGGTATCAAAAATAATTTTCACTTGTCGTGTTTGCATTAATGAGATGCTTCTTTCTCTAGTACATTTCTTTACATTAGCCTGAAGTAACTCCAGATGAAATCCATGAGAACTCCACGTCAGAAGAAATTAAATTGTTTCTAACAGGGTATACGAAAGAAGGCAAATAGATAAATTGTATTCCATATTAATTGTTTTTATGTTTCGCCAATGATGAATGTTTACATCCTAGGGACCATGGGTATATCGCAGGATTGCGATTGGGGGTGAAGTAAAACCATTCCAAATTTCTGTTGACATATACTATTAATTGTTGTGGGTTGAAATTTGAACTTGTGAAGCAAATGATATAAAACATTAGATCTTGCAAACGGTCCACAGTTCCTTTTTGTAAAGCGATAAATTCGTTTACACTGTCTTGTTAGAGGAATAGTAGAGAGAGATACCTTGAACTATGATAATGATAATGATAATGAAATTAGTGAATAATTTCTGTGTCTGCTTTGGTTAATTAGTCATGAAATAAAATGATATACATCATGAATATAGGGATACGTGAATATTGACTGTATAAGATAATGTTGTGATAATGATATGCCATGCACACACACATCAAACATCATTAGAGCAGATAAACATTCATGAGAAAACGCGTGGGGTAGGAGTGATATAGCTGTTGAGTTCTGCTAAAGGTGAACAATAATTTGATGAGCTTTATCATTCCTTTAACCCTTTCAAGACAACTGACCACATTTTGTGGTTTGGCTCAATAACTTTTGATTCAGAGCTCTAAAAATTATACCAGATGCATGAGTGGAAAGAGCAAAGATTTCTGCTTATACTATGTCCATTTTTGTTGCAAGACCATATTGAGTTTGATGCCAGGAATATAAAAATGAAAACAAGCTTTAAATTTCTTAAATTGGCAACACATTGAGAGGTTCAAAATCATTGTTTTTTTATCAAAATTGGCATTTTTTTCAACTTATCGACAAACTTTGTAGCCCTGTTCAATTTAGCCCTTAAAGGCGGTCCGTCGTCGGTGCCCGTGTATTTCTATGCTGTCCCAGCGAAGGCAAGTTCGGAGATTTCCGGAATCGCTCGGACAATTTGTCAATAGCCTGCCAGCGCAGGGGCTTGAGCTAAGCTTGCCAGCAATACGCTATGTTTCAGTTTCGGGATACTCCATGCTATGGCCTATGCCTAGACTAGAGGCACGAAAATAATAGCGGTTTTCGAACGAAATGGAGGTCGAGAGGAGAGACAGTCAGACGAGATTACGTATCCACAGCGCGTACAATTTGTGGATTGAACACAAAGAAATAAATTTGGACGTGGGCTGCTTGTTTCCTCCAGGGAAAGTTTGAATAAAAAGTTCGTGTTGTATCAGCTTGAGCTGCACACCATTTGCAAATCGTACAGTGTACCTCCACGGGCTACGGTCGCCAGCGCCGGGTGCGCCCCGGAGGTGAACCCTGGCGATGGCCTTACACCCACTAATATTCCCTTCCACTTTCTCTTTTGTTCTCACTTACGTTCCGTTTCTCTATCTTATCTTTCACTCTCTCTTTCTCTCTTTCATGACCTTGATAATTTATCTCCCTTGTTCTCTCTCTCTCTCTCTCTCTGTCTTCCTCTCTCCCTCCTCTTTCTCTTCTCTGGCTGATTTCGAAAGAGGGGAATCGATCTTTAAAAACTGGACACTAACTTCGTGAATGGCCATCGTGCAAAGAGTTGACAGAAATTTTTTAAATAAGAAATAAAAAGGGGGCCTGATTAATCTTAATTTTGTATTGATAAACTTGAGGAGGAAAACTTTACTTGACAGCCCTGATTCTAGCTCGTTCCGTTTCTCTATCTTATCTTTCACTCTCTCTTTCTCTCATGACCTTGATAATTTTTCTCCCTTGTTCTCTCCCCTGTTCTCTCTCTCTTTCTCTCTATTTCCCTCCTGTTTCTCTTCTCTCCTATCTCACTCCATATGCCTTCCTCCACATAATCTTTAAAAATCAATTTCGGTCAGAAATGAATTTAGCTCTTTTTGGAATTAAGCTCTTCATATCGTGCTTAAACGGAAATGTATAAATTTTGGCGAAAGCTTCATAAGTATAATTCACCCAAACTCCCGATCATAGGACACATCCTTCAAAACGTAACATTTTTCTCCTTTTTTATACTTTTATTAGTTGTTAATGGTTAAGAAAAAAGTTTTTTATCGCTTTGTTCATGTTACTGTAACATAACTATCAAGTATTGGATGAATATATAAGCTATTTGTTAATGATAATTGTTACACAAATGTGAACCAAATTATTGCGTTTAATTCTGATATTTATTGAATATTATGTCGCGATGTGTGTATTTAAAAAAAAATGTATTTTGTATGTATTGTGACACTCTACTGGCCCGGAAAGGGGGTGTGGACCTGGTTTATATGTCAAGAATCTCTTTTATTTGAATTAAAGACCTGATGAAACAACAATTATCGTAAACTCAGTTTCCCTCCTTGGTGACCAAATTGTCTATATTATATTTTCACTGCATTGCAACAAAATCTTTGAGTCAGGAATTGGACCTTACATTAAAAAATGCCTTAGTGAGTTTTTTGGAAAAAAAATTATTTTGAAATGCATATACCCTTAACAGTATGAAAATTTTATGCGGAAAAAAAATACACACCACTTTTATTAGAATGAAGTAAACGTTACGACAAAAAAAATTGTTTAATAACCTTGTAATTCTTGTCCTGCCGACGGTGCAGCATTTATTAAATATAAGTAACACATACAAAACGGGACAATTGGGGATCTGATGAAAGATGGTTGGCATCTTAGTTCTTGCAATTCTTGTAAACAAAAATACCCCCCCCCCCAAAAAAAAAAAAAGTCAGAAAGTCAAACAAGATTGCCATGAAAGAGAGAGAGAGATAGAGGAAGAGAGAGAGAGAAATCGGAAGAGAGAGGAAGAGAGAGAGAGAGAGAGAGAGAGGAGTCACAAGCAGTAGAAAGTAGAACATGGAGAAAGGGATAAAAGGGAATTGCATGGTAGATTCGTCAGAGAAGAAAGCAGTTTGAAAAGTTGAGGATTAGAAAAAAACAGTAGGCATAGACATAGATAGCACGATAGTACAATAACAATCAGCTTCCTAGAGGGCTGGTCAAATTTGTCCCATAACGTTAACGATAACGAGATTTTTCATTCAAGGTACACCCTAGAGCTAACTGACACGAACATACTCACCCGTACTCACCATATAATAGGGAGTACCTTTAAATGAAATTCCCGTTATCGTTATCATTTTCGGACAAATAGACCAGCCCTTAAAATATCAGATAAAATCATGGTTGCATATTGTGCCAATTTTTCTATTTGTACCTATGTAGAAAGAGGGATGATTTTCATGCATGTTGTAATCTTTGTTTTCAGATCGAAGAGTCTGCATAGCAACATGCTATATGCTTTTTCTGGTAAAATTCATAAAAACGGTAGCCAAATTGATGCACAGTCGCTCGATTTAATTTGAATTTAAATTCTCATCAAGATCAACATTCAAATGCCTAAAATGAGCATTCAAATTCACGGGAGCTACGGATCGCAAACATTTGGGAATTTGGATTCATCAATAGACAAGTATGTTCGCAATTTTAAGCAACGGATTAAAGAATACACTCCTTGCCTTCGACTTTTAAGATTGCTTTTTCAAGTTAAGATTTAGATTTAGAATGAATTATACTGATAAAAATGATACTGTATATGCTCTACAAAAATGTAAAATCATGGAACATAACAAAGTTGATAAACGTAAGCGCCGCGGAACGATTTCTGACGATGAACGGGGGGGGGGGGGGGGGGGTGGTGGATGTTCGAGCCCGTTTAGCACCCTTCCTATTTCAGAGAGTCGTGTGCTTATCAAAAACAGAAATAAGAAATAACATAGCGAATGGTCAAATTTAAAAAAATAAGATTAGACAAATTAAAAAAGACAGACAGCATGATGTGAAAGGCTATCTTTGAATATGATGTACACATTTGTAACGATACATTGTATTACGAAAATTAAGGGTAGTCCAATTATTCATTTTCACACCATATCATTAGAAGACTTCATTTATTTTACAAGTAAGATTCATTAAAAAAGGCAAAGCTCGGCTATTATTTATACTTCTTGAATTAACATACTTATATTGCCCTTTCTCTTAAGGTCGCCCTCCTCCTACGCTATACAGTAAAAGAAATATTGTAAACAACTGTTTCAAATCTTTAAGCAACGCTGTTTAAGCCGGTCACTCTAACAGCTACTATTTAAAATGTTAAAAAAACAAGGTTGTTTAAAATTTAAACAGCCTCTTGTTTAATTTAATTTAAACATGAAATATGACTATAATTTTGATTATAAGTTATAATGCTGTAAATTGTGAAAAGGCACCAGGTACAGGTATATTTACTTTCCAAAACAACATTTAATATAGAGTCATTCAGTCATTTGTATCAAATAATAGTAGGGTGTCTGGAAAAAAAAAATCATCTCATTTATTTCAGAATAACATTATTTTTTTTTCTCGAAAGTAATAACCCTCTAAGTAACAGAATATGATATTTCATGACAAACACCAATTAATTACAGCAAACGAGATTAAGGAATCATACATTTTCAGCTTTTTTTGCCATAGGCTATGTAGCTAAGGATTGACACACGTAGCAGTGTGAAGTTGGGGCTTTCGAGATCTGATATGACTCAACACTTCATGTAAAACAACCTCTTGTCGTTTCTCCATAGATATCCTTAGAGTTGTTCATGCAAAGCACAAGCTATTGGTCTCAGTGAAAAAGTATTATTTTAACATGAATAAAAGGATAATCTTTCATTTCTAAGCTGTTTTTCCACATCAAGACTGTATATTTATTTGACCACTTAAGCTTTAAAGCTACATGAAGACTTTGTTAAAGTAGAACTTTAATGATTTTAAATATTGGCTTAATACTTATTATTGCATAGATGGCATAAATTAAACAAGGTTATCCAAATTCAACGCTTGGAAACATTTGAAGTAATGATTATTATCAATTATAAAACGGTAAAAATACAGCCCCGATATAGCAGCTGAAGAGCTCCTCGAACGCTGCTGAGATATGTGACGACACACCATGGACCAGTCCTGTCTAAGCAGACGATGTCCCATAACATCTTACACATTTTTCAGAGCCTATTTTGTCATCTCCTCTTCACTTATTTCTCTTCCTTCACTAGCGTCAGTCTTAATGTTAGTCTGTTGCCTCACTCTTAACTTCGTGTATGGTATTATTTTGATGAAAAATGCAGCGTTAAAAAAATAAAGGAATCAGTCACTTGTAAACAAAATAAGACGCCATTGTATTTTCAGCTGCTTGCACCGGGGCATGTTCGGCGTTTCAAGAGGGAACGAATACCATCCTGCTATTATTCGGAGGGCTTTTCAATAAGCCACTTCGGAGATGCAATCTGAGCATGAGCAGATAAAGGTCATCTGTACCAAATTCTAAAACCCACTGACACTAATATTCGATATGTGCTCATGAATGTCATGTAATCATTATTCAATTATGCACTAATGGTGCATTCCATGATATCCAGGTGGAAGTATTCTTTTTAAAGGGGTAAACAAAAGCTATTCATGAGGCACCTCTGTCACTCCCAAAGTTATTTTTCTGAAGTGCACATAAAGGGACCCTCCATGTCTAAAATATCTGTGGATATTTGGGGTCATTTGTACCATGCGCTAACCCCGAAATGGCTTATTTGAAAGTGGGGTTTATTTCATTGATCATTGACCCTTCTCCTGTGTATTTACAATCAAACGGTTTTAGCGTTCAGAATCAGTTTCACTTTCCGTTTATAATGGTGTGAAATAAGGTCATGTTTAAATACACCAAACTCTTTATAATTTGATAAATAATTGCATTGCAATTACGTTCATTCATTATATTTATTTTATTTATTTATTTGATTCCTGCATGTTTCACAATAATCAGTTTCATACATACAAACTTTGAAAATAGAAACACACAGAGGTCTGGCAATATAAGCTGCACGCTTGAAGTTTTGCCATACCTAACATCTTACATATTTCATACATTCTTAAAAGTAAACATAGATTAATAGATTAAATACAACAACAAAAAAAGTGCAAATATAATACACTATAAACAGATACAAATACAGATAAAGAATAAGATTGAAATCTCTACAGTACGTTCTAGAGCAAGAAAAATGTAGTAGACATGATAAAGGTGCAGTCCATCCATACTGAAGGAGAAACAGAGAGAAAAGAGAGAGAGAAGAAAACGTAAGACAAGCAAGAGAGAGGGGGAGGGAGAGAGAGAGAGAGGGGGGGGGGTGGTGGGAAGATGCCCTAATTAACAATACCACTGCGCATAATTACATATCATGGCAAATTATACATGTATACATATATAGAATATATACAATCATAATATAATTAAGTACACGCTGTGTTATGGGGAATTAACAATCAACTAATAGAACAAATATCTTAAATAAAAATGTTTGCAATGAGCATGCGCTTGACTGCATTTTTAAAAGAGTAAATTGTAGGCAAATTACGTGTTTCAATTAGCAAAGAATTCCAAACGTCTGGACCAGTATGTCTCACTGATTTATGTGCCAATACTGTACGTGGATTAAACAAGTGCAAGTTTGCTGCTTGTCTCGTCGAATAAGAGTGAATAGCATTGTTTTCCATGAACATGGAAGAAAACGAGGCAGGTAAAACATTAGTACTATAACGATACATAAATAAAGAGGTTTGAAGAAAATTAATTTCACCGACTTTAAGGCATTTAAACCTAGCAAACAGGGGATCTGTGTGTTCACGATAACCAACCCCAGCACAAATTCTTAAAGCTTTCTTTTGTAACAGATGAATGTCACTTGTTACACTCTTTGACACTGCCCATAGAATATTACAATAAGAAATATATGGCAAAAACAAGGTATTATATATCATCAATAATATTCTGTCAGACACAAGATATCTTACTCTATATAAAATCCCAATACTCCGAGAAATTGGAGACATTATACTGTTCCGGTGGTCATCCCAGTCTAGCTTCTCATTAATATGAACACCCAGGAACTTAGTACAAACCTTCCTCTCCAATTCCACATCATCCAGTCTAACTACTAATTGTTGCTCATTGCAAATCTTCCTTCCCTTAAAATGAATATAGTTTGTTTTTGATACATTTAAAGCTAACAAGTTACTTCGAAACCATTGTGTTAACTTAGGAAGCTCAATATTAATTCTAGTCTTGACTGTGTGTATATCACGGTGAGAGAGGAAAACGCTTGTATCATCTGCGAATAATATATATTGCAAGGCAGTAGATGCATTACATATATCATTAACATATATAAGAAACAATAGAGGCCCTAGAATAGAACCTTGAGGGACACCACTTTTTAAAACAAGAATATCAGAGTTTACAGAATTATGACATGTATATTGTCTTCTGTTAGATAAATAACTAGAAAACCATCGCAGAGCGATACCCCGTACACCATAATGTTCCAGTTTACACAACAAAATTGAGTGGTCGAGAGTGTCGAAAGCCTTACTCAAATCCATAAATACTCCAACCACATGCTGACGATCAGCAAGGGCCTGAGACACACGGTCATAAAATTTCAACAATGCAAGGTCAGTTGAATGTGATTTACGAAACCCATACTGGTCTGGATTGAGCAACTCATGCTTCTCTAAGAATGCGTAGAGCCTATTATAGACAACCCTCTCTAATAATTTTGAAAAGGTTGGCAAAATTGAAATTGGTCTATAATTGCAGATATTCATAACATTATCTTTTTTATGAACAGGAACAACTTTAGCAAGCTTTAAAGAAGAAGGAAATACTCCAGTTATCAGAGAGAGATTACAAATGTGTGCCAGGGGAACCAAAATCAGACCAATGACCTGTTTTACGAAGGAAGTACTTATCTCATCATGCCCACAGGAGTTACTATTTTTCAGTGATAATACAATATCGAGTATTTCCGAAGAATCCACAGGCTTTAAAAAGAGAGATGCCTGGGAGGGATTAACAAGGTATTCCTTGTAACTTGTTCCAGATGTATCTATTTTCTTTGCTTGATTAAGCCCAATATTAGCAAAATACTCATTAAACATATTGGCAATATCTCTCGGGTCAACAATTTCTTTATCATCTTTTACAATTTTATGAGGAGCTTCCATTTGGTTGCGTTTACACAGAATATCTTTCACAACTCTCCAGGTGGAGGACATATTGCCACTCGCATTTTCGAATTTCTTTGAGTAAAATAATTTCCGTGATGACCTAATGATTGATGTCAACTTATTACGATATTTCTTATACTTTTCAATATTCACGGGTGAGGGTTTCTTTACACTTCTTTTATATAAAACATTTCTCCTTTTAATAGACTGAAGAATTCCTTTCGTAATCCAAGGTTTCCTCCCCTTCTTCCTTCTTATGCGTTCCAATGGTATATGCTTATCAAAATAAAAAGAAAACTTCCTCACAAATAATTCAAAGGCCTTCTCCGTGTTATCACAGGCTAACACATCAACCCATTTTTCTAAGGATAAATCATTATTCAAACTGAGTATGTTAATGTTGTCAAAATTTCGTCTGCTATCATTACATTTCTTCCGTGGCCCCTTTATAACATGGTCATAGAGTATACAGAACACTGGTAAATGGTCAGATATTTCACAATAGAATAAACCTGACTGACTATGACCTTTTTCCGTCTTTACGAAAATATTATCCAACAGTGTTGATGACTGATCATTAATTCTTGTTGGTTTATCAATCAATATTCCAAAGGCATTCGATTCCAAAATAGTTCGGAGACGAAGGGTATTCGGGTTATTACATAATAGATCAATATTATAATCACCCATAATACAGACAGATTTATTCAATTCATTAATATCAATCAATAATGATTCAAGATCGTCCAAAAATAGATTCACATCTGTATTTGGTGGGCGATATACGACACAAACAATCATATTTTTCTCATTGGGAAGGTCTGCCTCCACACACAAACATTCGGCACTGTTATTTTTAAAACCCAAGTCATGTCTCACTTTAAATGCCAATATGTTTGAAATATACAAGAGAACACCACCACCACGCCCATTCGCTCTGTCATTACGTACCTGTTTATATCCCTCTAACGTAAACAGAGGAGGAGACTTGGCAGTCAACCATGTTTCAGTTATTCCAATTATTGAAAATCTAAATTTCAACGAGGATAACAAAATATTTAAATTATCAACATTCTTAGGGAGACTTCTTGCATTACAATGTAAAAAACTCAACAATTGCGTTTCATGGGAATATTGAGACATGTCCACACAGAACTCATGTGGCACATAATATTGACAATCGTTATTTTGTTGTAATTCATATTCTTCAATATTCATTTAAATTCAAATAAACAAACACACATATATCAACGGGATCGACCCATTCGATATACACAAGTTGGCATGCAAGGTAGGGGAATGAAGGGCAGGAAGGAGAGAGAGAGATAGATTGGGGAAGAGATGGGGAGGGCGGAAAAGAGTAAGAATGCATATATACAGTGTACAATAGAGAATAAACAATATAAATATGGAAACAAAAACAACAAACAAACAAAACAAAACAACACATATGGCAAAAGAGTGTTAACAAACCTCTCCATTAAACTATTTAGACAAAAGAAGTGGGTTGATAGAGCAGAGGTAATTTTTTGTGAAAGAAAAAAAAAAAGAAAAAGACCAAACAAACTGAATAGCATAAAAACAGAAAATGAGATTATGCCTACACCTATTCTAATATGTCATTAGAATAGGCATAGGTAGCGTACTTCTGTACTAAAATATTCTACATGATCACCCCTGAGGAGCAAATAACCATGGAAATGTTTTGCAACTAAACTGGGAAGACAGAGAAGTGAGTGTATGCTGTCACCAGAAAGAAACAAAACATCTGGTACAAGTCTTGGATGTAGGAATGGTTAGACCACTTCTCAGACCCTGCATGCATATGTTTGGTATGCACTATGAACAGTGATACAATACATAAAAATCATTATCAACCATATAAACCAATGTACAATAATGTGGGATGATCACATCAATAAGTATTGGGGTCTGCCAGTGAGACTAGTTCATAAAACAAGCTGTATAAACAAGTGTGGCTGGGCTCCTCAGTAGCTGCAAGCTAAACCACAGAGGCTTATCTGAGGATATGGCCTCGTTCTCTGCATTAGGCAATAAATTTGGGTTAAAGCTGCACTACTCAGTAAAATATGGTGCTCCTCCATCCCCTCTCCATTGACCAGCATAAAACCTCAACTTGGTGCCTTTCTCATAGAGATCCCGCACTTCCTTGGTATGTTTCTTCTTGGTCTCCAAGTCTCTTCGCGTCAAATCATCAATGAAATAATATCTCTGGTCACGTAGAGCTTGCCTCGCTTCTTTCATGATGGCTGCCTTTTCCTGATATGACACAGTCTTCACCAGGATGTGGCGTGGACGATCACCTCTCCTCCCCTCCCGATGGGCATGCTCTACCTTGACGTTCATCTTGAATTTGGATCGCAGGATGTCATTCACGACCTCGTCACAATTCTCCTTTCCATCAGTCGCTTCAGAGATTCCCACAACACGGAAGTTGCTCCTCCGGGATATTCTTTCATTTTTGTTGACGTCATTGTCATGGAGCTGCACTCGGTGCTCCATCTTCCCAAACGCTGCCTCCATTTTCGACAGTCTCATCTCCAGCTCTTTATTTTTCTTCTCTAGGTCATTAATACGTTGCCCCTCAAACTCTAGAGCCCTTTCAACTTTTTGGATGCTCTCCATCATTGATCCCACCGCCTCTTTCATTATACGTTCAAACTTCAGCGATGCAGCTTTAAGATATTCCGCTGCACTGGATCCTCCCAGAGCAGCATTCTCGCCTGCTGGCACTGCACATTCAGAGTCGGCTGGGCCTGTAGTGGTGGCTGTATCAGCGGATGGGACAGCCTCTTCCGCAGCCTGCTCAAGCTCCACATTTGCATCAGCTTTTTCAGCCTTTTTTGCAACTTTCTTAGCACCCCTTTTTTGATTGCGATCAGCCATTGCAAGATTAATCTATGAATACTGAAGATGAAGAAAGTAAGGGGAATGATTATCGACGAAACAAAGAATATCTAGTATATCTCGTGGAGTAGTTTCAAACACGTGTTGATCAGCCTGTTGCCATACTTTATTATAGGACGTCGTCTGCTTAAGCAGGATCGATCCCGAGTGTGACGACATCAAAGCATCGCTATATTTCTGGCGAATCCTCGGATATTCCAGATGCTGAGAAGAGCTTTTATTTGTGTTGTTTTTATAATCATCAGATACGCAGTTGACATAAAACTTATACGATTGCCATCTGTAAGCTTCCCAGTTTCTAGTGATACATTAATTGCCATATTTGTGATTTTCTTTGAATAGCTACTTTAATGGAACTGCATATTGAGATCAATTGGCTTAAGGTAATTCTGAATTGCTTATTGTGCCAGAAAACCTGCTGGAAAACTCATTTACCAAAACCATCATTATTATTGCTTGACAAAAAGTTGGGGCTACTAGCTAGATTTTCTTGTCTTCTAGGCCCGTTACTCAACTATTTACATTTTCTACCAAATTCATAATTATGTGGAACATTCAGCATAAGTTTGCTTCGTTCTTTTCTGTCACTGTCAGATTACAAATTACCTTTCTCAAGGCTCTCTATACTAAGAAGTCCATTCAGAATAACTTTGAGACAGTTTCTTTCTCAATAAAATTGAAAAGATGTGGTACTACATAATTGAAGAATAGCGTTGAACAGAGGCATACTGAAGCTTTTCGTCTTGCACTCATGAGAGTAAACCGCAAGAATTGTCAGAAAGCCGAAATTAAAAAACAAAACAAACAAGAACTCAAACTCAAAGAACAAAAGGTGCAAAATATAACGAGCTCTGATTGGCCGTCTAAAGATAACGATTCTTGCGGTTTACTCTGATGAGTGCAAGACGAAAAGCTTTAGTATGCCTCTGTTCAACGCTATTCCTCAATGACTAGAAAATAAAGTAAATTATTTTTAAGACACCAAACTTTTGAATTTCTATGAAATGGGTGCTTTATAAAAAAAAAAGATAATTGAGATTGAATAATGAGAACAACAGCTGAGATTTTCATAGAATTGACCTCTGTCATCTTTAAGCTTTCATCAATTTCCCACAAATTTGATAAATTCAGCTTCCTAGAAGGATGCATATTTGAAGTCCATACCCCGCCAACTTATAACCCTCGCGAAGTTGCTCAAGCTAGAGGGAAAGACAAAGATTGGTGGAGTTCATCCTCTGAGATCTCCTTGAGGATCTGCGATTGGGTGGAAAACTGGACCAAAGAATTGGACAGATCAGTCCTGGAATCGCTGAACCATATCAACCAATCACATCAGTACGTCCTACGGCTTACTCTGCTTTGAAACACGGGGATTTCAACGATAGACTTGTAGAGAATGGCTTCCTAGATCTAGCACGTGAGATCATGAACATAGAGCAACAAATCTAATAATTTCTCTTTACAATATTACTTTCACAATCGAAAGGGGCTTTATTTGGATACATTATATGAGAAATATCAGATATATCAGAACAAATATTTGTAACCATCAGGTTATAGTTCATTAAGGGGGCTCGTGTCTTTAAACAAACGCTAAAAATCTTGAACGCGTTGAACGGATAAAAAGCATAAATGAAATACTGCTCTATAGGACATCACTAGCGATACAGGCTGCCTAAATTTTAAATATAGTGGGAAAAAACCAAACACGCACGCACACGCACATCCGCGCTCACACATGCGCACACAAGAGTTTCCCCTCTTGGGTGCGCATGTGTGAGCGCGGAAGATTTGGTTTTTTTGGATTGCACACTTGTTATTGGGTATGTTTGTGTTTGGATGGAGGATTTATTTTTTATGTGTGTGCGTGCGCGCGTGTGTGATGTTGGGGTGTGGGTTGTACGACACATGTTTCGGTGACTATTACTCAGTGTTAATTACGAACACTTAATCAATTATAACCTAAACCTTTGACCAAACATTATACCTTACCTTCAAATTCAAATTCAAATTCGTATTTATTTCATTTCCAACAGAATGCAAAGACAATGGCATTACAGATATTATTACAAACAAATATAATTATAAATTCATTGTTTTCTTGATAAGTGTACAAGTACACTGTACACATAAATAAATTATTATGATGAATCATTAAAAGAAATTCTTAATTTCTGAGGAAATGTGGCGGCTCCACCTTAACCCTGAGCTTAAACCCAATTCTCGCTACCTCAAATATGCAATTTTCGACGTAGAGGGCAATATTATGCATGGAAATGGTCCGCATCTTCGTCAACTTCACTTCCGGTCCGTAATGAAATACTACGGCTTATAAATAAAATGAGTGCTAAAATGCTTAATTTTGGGATCGCATGACATAAACCACTCAAATTTTGAAAATGCAACCAATTGTCTCAATAAATCATAGTATCTTTTCAAACATGTCGGTTAATTTATACTCAAACTCGAGGATTTTTTAAATACTTGTGTACATTTTCAATGCCAAAAGACAAACACTGTCGACCCAATCGGGATATTGTCAGCACTGCGCATGCGTGGTTTGCATGACAAACGCCATCTGTTGGCGAAATTGCGTATTTGGGGTAGCGAGAATTGCAGCCCTAACCTTAACATTATATCTTTGAAGAAATAAACCCCGGATAAATTGTCGCCGCAGCATATGTCATGTATGTCAGAGCATCGTGATGTGTGTGTAGGAGGGGATATTTGTTGGTGTGGGCACTGGGGGTGTGCTCGGGTGGGGACTAGTGTGGGGTGTGTGTGCGTGCATGTGTGTAGGTGGTGATATATGTGGGTATGGGATGGGTTTGGATGGGATGTGTGTGTGTGTGTGTGTTTGTGTGTGTGAGTGCAATGGGTTGTGTGGGTGCGTATATAGGAGAGAACGGGATCGTATTAAGTCTGCGAAATTGTCACTTTTGAAATATTTTATAAGTTATATGATACGACACAACCACAGGCGTAGCCAGGTTTTTTTCAAGGGGGGGGGGGGGAGGGGGTTGTGAGCACGCGAAGAGGGTGCAGGGAGGGGAAGTTTTCTCCTTCCCGCGCAAAGCGCGATCGCTCTGACGTTTTAGCACTATTTTTATGCAGAATGTTAGTTCGACGCCCTCGCTGCTTTTCAGTTATTTTTGACGCAATACTGCACTGTATGTAACAGGGGTGGATGCATGGAGGGGAGTTTCCCCCTTTCCGCGCGAAGCGCGAAAACTTTGACGTTTTAGCAAATTTTGAAAGAAAGAAAACGGCTTATAGCGCCTTTTTGGGCCCTTTTCTCTCACTTCTGGCTCGTAGGAAAAAGAATTTTGAGGCGAAAAGTTATAGTTTGACGCCCGGACTGCTTTTCAATTATTTGGACGCGACATTTCACTGTATGTAACAGTGGGGGCAGGGAGAGGAGAGTTATTTCCCTCTTTCTGCGTGAAGTGCGAAAACTTTGACGTTTTAGCAAATTTTGAGAGAAAGAAAACGGCTTTAATATATCGCCTTTTTGGGCCTTTTTCTCTCACTTCTCCGCCTTTTCGCTCTCGACTTTTTAAAATTTTTTTTTAAAGTGGTTCAACAGGGGGTGGGGGGGGGGGGGGAAATGGCCCCCCCTGTGGCCCCTGTCTACGCCAGTGGACACACCATTATACCTGACATATCTCAATTACGGTTGAAACTGATCAATGCATTACACGTCAGTTAGATTGCTTGGCAATGCTTCTGTTAATACATGCAGTACGCGCTCCCCGCTCATTTTTTTTAATTTTAGGTTGGGCTGCAGCCCCCAAGCCCGCAACCAGTACACCAGTGTTCATTAGTGCAATCAAGAAAAGTTTAGAGTACATTTCATTTGTTAACTTGTAGATAGTTCACACAATTAGAAGCAAATCTCAATTCAAATGATTGAGCAAAAATTATTTTTTATAATTTGAACTTTGAGATAGCTAATGTCATGGGGTTATCGCTTAGAAGTTGTTTGAGGGTAAAAACAAACAACATTATCTGAATATTTAACAACCGATAAACGCAGGAGCTCTCTGCATAAAGGTAAGCGCAAGATTTACCATGGGGTAAAGCTGGCGTCTTTGCCCCAATACATTTTCCTGCATCTAGATTTTGCAAAGAAGCGAATAGATGGAGCAAAAATGTCGAATTAATATGTCAGTGACATCCATTGGTGTTTCATCATTGATCAATGTGTAGCAATTTTAATGTAGTCTTGATTATAAAAGACAAAATATTGGTACCGGTACTTTCGAAATTTTGGGGTTGGGGCTGCAATCTCCTAGCGCCCCCACCGAACCGTGCACGTATGGATCTCCATTGCAAGCAAGTTACTCCGTTAAAGCAACGATCATCTTGCTTTGAGGAAATTTCAATCTCAGGCGCAAAGTAATCTGGATGATGGAGTAAATATTGTTACCATGATATTATGCACTTAACATGCTTGATGATGTTCCAGCTTTGCCAGGCGATTGTTTAAAAAGTTTGTCTATTTCCCTATGGAAGTATTAGTGAGTAAATAACAAACTAATGTAATTAGTTCTGTATTAACAGAAGTAATTCATCTTGTGGGCATGCTTTAATTGACCTACACGATCACATTCTAAATAAATTGAATAATAAATTGCATACATTGGATTTGCTTCTTGATCTATCCAAAGCCTTTGATGTTATTAATCACGATATTCTCCTTACTAAATTAAATAATTGTGGTATACGTGGTATTGCGTGGGATTGGTTTAGGAATTACTTAAATGATCGTCATCAATTTACGTCATACAATAACTTTGTTTCTCACAGAGAGAGGATCCATTGTGGAGTCCCACAGGGCTCCATACTGGGTCCTCTCCTATTTCTGATTTACATCAATGATCTTTGTTCTGTTTCCTCATTTTTCCATTTTGTTTTCTTTGCAGACGACACTAATATTATTGCATCTCATAATGATTTTGGTAAATTAATGACAGAAGTAAATAAAGAATTAGAAAAAGTTGCTGATTGGTTTAATGCTAATGAATTGATTATAAATTATGACAAAACAAGTGTACTTTATTTTCATAATAAATCCAATCCTTATAATGTTAATGATATAAAAATAACTATAAATGATGTAAATCTGAATGTTTGTTCTACAGTTAAATTTCTTGGTATCCTCTTAGATGACACTCTATCCTTTCAGGGTCATCGATTATATATCACAAACAAAATAGCTAAAAATATTGGTGTTCTTTGTAAATTACGTGTAACACTACCTGAAAAAGTATTGTTTATGTTATATAATTGTTTAATTTTACCATATTTATATTATTGTAATATCACCTGGGCCGGTGTGGGAACAACAATATTAGAACCTCTATATAAACTTCAAAAGAAAGCATTACGAATTTGTACTAATTCCCATTACCAAGCTCATTCACGTCCCTTGTTCTTTCGCTTAAACACCCTCAATATTTATGATATACACAATATCCAAAGTGCTATCATGATGTACAATGTTTCTAATAATAATTCACCTAAAAGAGTTTCCCAAATGTTTATTCTTAATAAATCTGTTCACTCATATAATACTCGCTCATGTTTCAATTATCATTATCAAAAGGTTTCTACCCAATCTATGCTCAACTCTGTTCGACATAATGGTCCCCGTATTTGGAATGAATTAACTGATGAACTAAGATTATGCACTACTTTGTCTTCATTTAAGGCTCATTTGAAGAGACAATTGATCTCTTCGTATTATACTTAACTCTTTCAAATCTACTCACTGTTATATATATTTTCCCCATGCTACATGTATGTACATTGTGTGTGTGTGTGCGCGTGTGTGTGTGTGTGTGTGTGTTGATCGTTGTGTATTTCTAATGTGTTAATATCATATAGATTTTTTTTTCTTCTGAGTAACGTGTAAACCATGTAATTTTGTTATTCATTAAGTACATCAGGGGACTATTGATTACAAGTTTTCGACACTTCCTTATAGTCTCCCATTTCATCATGATTTCCAAATGTATAATTATGATTGACTCATGTTACTTTTGTATTATACTTTTATATTTTTATGATTGAAATAAATAAACTGAACTGAACTGAACTGAACTGAACTGAAACATAAAGACACACATCTGTCTCTAAGGAAAAACAAGGCATAGTTAATAGAAAATTACTTTTAAAATAAAAGATGAGGAATCAGTAATATAATAGACACGCCCATGCACGCACACACTATCCACAGTATAGCAGCAGCCACTGAACTAATATTTGGGATCATGTTTAATTTATAGTTGTTTTTAATCATTACATAGTCCATCGTTTAAGGGGGTAATATTTGTTGAACGATAAGGGTCACATGACCCAGGTGAGTCATGTCCAAATCGTTCGTTAAAATTGCATCAGTGATTAAACTTAAAACACTCCCACTGAACACAACACGAAATGTGCTCGCTCGACGGCCACATATAGGACAAACATGGCCTCAGTAAAAGTCCGTTTAGCCCTTGGGCTGCTCATGATAGCAGTATCCACTACTGGTAAGTTTGAAAGAGGATGTTAATTTCAGAATTGTATTATTGGCTTATTTGGCTCACTGCCAAGGAATCGCCTGATTTTATTCAAACAACAGAATACAAGAATACAATTTCACAAGCAGTGGCGTCACATTGGCAATCATTAAAACGGGCTGAAGGAACGCATTCATCTTTATATGTATATTCTTATTCAATTCAATTCAATTTTATTTTACCAAAGCAATAAAAACATTATAAATACATACACACATGGAATATACACATTGGTACAGTAAAATATATATTTAAAAAAGTTGCTTGGTAGGTAGCAGCCAGAAAGGCAGCACCCCTTATGTGTGGCCGACCTTAGAAAGATTTAATTAAAAGTTAAATGTACGTACCAGACATTACAAAATACAATATTACATTCACACACCAAAAAATACACAACACCGTGCCAGAGGTATAATTAAACAAAACAAATAAAAGGTTCAAGAATAAATTCTTGCAAAAAAATAAATGTAAGTGATAATACTAAATCAGATTTCCAGTGTATTTATCATGTACTCCTTTCCTCGCGTTACATGTCTCCTCTTTTTGTGGCTCTTTTTCACTTGCTCCATTTCTTTCTCTTTGTCTCTTTTGTTCCCATTCGACGGTGATTAGATTTAACACGTGCCCTATTAGAGAGAGAGAGTGAGAGGGACGAGGTTATTAAACAAATGAATGGGATTTTATTGCAAACATTAAGTGATTTCATAATTTTACTAGAATGCAGTCATACAAAGTACAACATAAAATGTCTTACACCATATTTTCTTCTCCAGTCTATGGAATATCACAGGACGTTCCCGACGATGTAGTTTACACAGATGTGACCAAAACACTTATTAGGAACACTACAGGCATTTTGACCTGTCGCTTCAAGGGAACTCCTCTAGCGGTCTACTGGAAAAAGGGATCGGACCCCGCGACAGCACCACTTATCATGAGGTGGCATTACGGTGAGAAGAGCGGTCCGAAATATGACGATGGCAGCTGTGACATAGATGAGAACTACTCTCTGGTCATCAAAAAAGGGAAGAATGAAGACGCCGGACGCTATATTTGTAGGGTCTCAAGCTACAAGGGGATTTTGATACACAACTTCACTGATGTCACAATAACTGGTGAGATTTTGCGGTCTGTTTTGAAATTAGAGGCGGAAGTTATATGGAAACGTTGCCACCAACACACAAACTCATGCACGGAAAATGCGATTGTAGTCGTGACAAGCATTTGTAGAACTAATTCCTAGTTTACATTTGGCCTCGCGCGGAGGCCTCCGTTGATCGTGCAGCAAACGCACGATATATCGGTGCAGTACCGTGATATTATGCTGCTTTAGATTCACGACGCTAATGCTATGACGCGCCAATTCCCTAGTTGCGTTGAGCGTTCTCCTCTTTCACCGCGTTGTGTTGCAAAGTGGCTTTAGATTTTTGGAACACGCGCAACCTTAATCCATAGTGTCAATCAGACAAAACAGGGGGGTGGAGGCTCAACTCCGCTTCTGCGTCCGACTTTCTCTGGGGAAATTTCTGGCGGGTCAAAGGTGCACACTGCTCCAAATCTTCATGTACTAGCCTTTTTTAAGCCGATTTTTTTTCAGAGGACCAACTAAATGATATTTTGTCCTACGAATAATGATACTAGAGGGGTTTTTTTAATGATAGTAAAAGACACTAGACTATGTCGCCATCACGGTGGGAGAGGAAGGACCAGCCCCCCCCCCCCCCAAAAAAAAAAAAAAAAAAAAAAATTATGAAGGGGGGGGGGGGGGGGGTACGACGCTTATTGGCAGTGTTTCCACGACCAAGGGCAGAACGTTGATCTCCTTTAGGCAAACTATATTTTCTTCATCAAGCCGTCCCATATTTCATTTTTTCTTTCCCTAAATTTGATGATTTATAATTCGATTGAATTTATCACGCCTTTTTCATTTTGCCCCTTTGTTGTTTTTGTTGAAAACTTTTAATTGCCACCTCCTACATCAATTGGCACCACCTATTCTTTTATTTCGTCAATTTGTTCTTTCATTCCCCCCCCCCCCCCTCTTATTACGACACTGATTTGTTTTGTCCCCTTCCTTTTAACAATTACGTCATCAATCGTGCAAATTTGATCCATTCATCGCGCAAGTTTGGATCCATACGAAATTGTCCATTGCACTCGCGACAACCAACACGTCTACATAGGCAAAAACGACTTGCCTTTGTAGCGCGCATGCGACTATCATGTACATTGACGGACCGCCGCGGCCGCGCGCTCAGCAACATAATGTAAGTCCCTTCACTCTTGTTTCTTAATTCATGAAATGTCAAATGAGAAGGATCTCATAAACATTCATTATTTGTATAATATTGAATCCCTCTTCTATTCAGAATTATTCACGTCTGCTGAGAGGTATAGGCTGTGACGTAACTCTTATACTAGTACCATTTCTTCTGGCTCTCAACAGATCTTTGTGGCATTTGCCTGATCGCTTAGCCAAAGGAAAAGGAAAAGGATAAGAAAAATATAAATAAATGAACTTATAATACATGTAAGTAGATAGAATAGACAATAAATATAGAAAAAATAAAGACATTGCGGCACACGCAGTGGCCGATACAAGGTGTCTCATACCACACCCCCCCCCTCTCCCCGGCCCTCAACAGCTAAACTACATCTGTACATATGAAGTACAAAATGAAAATATGCTCCCCGGCCATCTGTACCCTGTAGGTTATCCTAAGTTTAATCTTTAGCTTAGCCTTAGGGTTAGCGGTAGACTAGATTTATGCCTAATGCCACGGTGCTTAGGCTAAGCACCATTAGGCATAAATCTAGTCTACCGCATAGGGCCCTGGCCCCTGGACCTGTATAGTCTCGGACTTCTTGGAGGATAGATCACATTTCACTTTGATTGATCTTGACTTCAGTAAAAGTGTCAGTATAAAATATTTGCTGAGGGAAACGTGAGAGGATCAATTGGTGGAAGCTGGGGCTTTTAGCCTTATCAAGATACATGTATTGCACAGAAATAGGACAGACTGAAATAAAATCACACTATGATTTAGACAGACAGTTATGGGGAATTGTTCATTAAAACTGACATTTGTCAACCCAATCAACTTATTACCACTCGTCCACTCGTCTACACGAATGGATCGACAGCCGCAACAGACTGGAACCAACCCGGAGCATGTGCCCTCATCAGGGCAGGCACCTGCGGATGCCGTGCGGGCTGGTATTTCCCTGCTGCAGCTCAAAGTAGAGGGCCTAACCAAGGCCAAAATCACTGTCATTGAACAATTGTTGCAGACCAACAAAGTCAGCGTTGTCCTGTTGCAAGAGACCCACATGGGCGACAGCTCTCGTCTTAAGATCCCTGGATATACCTTGCCACTTTTGTGCCGAACTCGGCTAAGTGGAAAGCAGTAGCAGCCTCTGCCTCCGATTCTGGAATGGACAGCAACTCAGGTGGAGGGTGTGACTGTAATTAACGTCTACAAGCCACCCCCAAGCAGACTACGAGAAGACTCCATCCTATCATTTGATCAACCCTGCACGTACGCTGGAGATTTCAACTGCCAGAGCACGACATGGGGTTACCGCACGACTACCCAAGATGGTTCTGCTCTCGAAGACTGGGCATCAGCCTCTGGTGTCTACCTTCTGTATGACTCAAAAGAGCCCGACAGCTTCCACTCTGGCCGATGGAACACAACATCCAACCCTGACCTGGCCTTTGTCAACCTGACTGGTCCGTCCCCACACCGTTCGGTTTTGGACCCTTTCCCCAAGTCACAGCATAGACCATCATTGATCACCCCGGCTAACCCTGTTGAACCAATCTCTTCAAGACCTGTAAAAACTCCAGAAAGGCCAACTAGAATCAGTTTAGAGAACTGGCTGAGTCGGGGACAGACTCCCTCCCTCTCCCTACTCCGGGAATTTGGACAAAGCCTACTCGGTCTTCTGCAAACTCCTGATCGACTCTGCCAAGAGTGCTGTCCCTTGTGGACTTCGTCGCTGCTACATACCGGCCTGGGATGAAGAGTTAAATGAGTTAAATGTTACGATGCATTTATACACTCTGACAGTAATGAAGAGAGGGTCACCTTTTCCACAGAGCTGACAACCTGCCTAGATCATAAGCGAAGGGAAATGCTGGGAAGAAACGGCCCAATGTATTGATTTCACCCATTCTAGCAGGTTGGCTTGGATGACCCTTAACCGTCTCATTGGCCGCAGCTCCCGCCCGAAGCACTGCCCTGTCACAGCAAAACTCCATCGCACATCAGCTGCTTGCCAATGGCAACTTCGAGAATGCAGACAAAGACCATGCCCGGTTTGTCAAAAAGGAAACTTCCAGACTCTTGAAGGCTTCAGGTGTGGATGGTTTCCTCTCCAAACCTTTCACATCTGCTGAGATCACACTGGTTATCTCCCAACTGAAATGTGGAAAAGCTCAGGGCCCGGACAAAAATCTTTCCAGAATTTGTAAAGCACTGTGGTCCCAGAAGCCTGGACTGGCTCCGTGAATTTTACTCGACCTGCCTCACTGGACTGCACATCCCGAAGATCTGGAGGAAATCTACTGTTGTTGCCCTTCTGAAACCAAACAAGTCTGCAGATGATCCCAAGAGCTACAGACCAATCTCACTCTTGTGCGTGCCATTCAAGCTTCTCGAAAGACTCCTCCTGGCCCGACTCAACCCAGTGGTTGATCCCCAACTTCCGGATGAGCAAGCAGGCTTCCGTCATGGTCGGTGTACTGCCCATCAGATTGTCAAGCTTACCAATGATATCGAAGAGAGCTTTGAAAATGGCAACAAGGCAGGCGCTGTTCTAGTGGATCTCACTGCAGCTTACGACACAGTATGGCATCATGGCTTAAAACTAAAGCTCCTCCGAACCATCCCAGACTAGTGATGGACAAACTAGCCGACCACGTCGCCTACGGAACGGGGTGCCTCAGGGTTCCGTTCTGTCTCCCATGCTCTTCAATATCTACATCAGTGACCTACCTTGCACAGCTTCACGACAGTATGGCTATGCCGATGATCTGGCATTGCTGTATTCAGATAGGAACTGGAGCAAAGTAGAGAATGTGCTTACGGCTGACATGGAGCTCCTTGCAGTCTACCTTGAAACGTGGAGACTCAAGCTGAGCGTTGCCAAGACTACTGCAACTGCCTTTCATCTTAACACCAAAGAAGCCAACCGACAGCTGACTGTTCTTCATAATGGGACACCCCTACCAAACAACCCCCACCCAACATACCTTGGAGTGAAACTGGACAGACAGCTGACCTACAGACAGCACCTCGAAGCCCTGCGAGCAAAAGTTTCAGCAAGGAACAACTTGTTGCGTCGCCTGGCTGGTACATCATGGGGCGCATCAACATCCACCCTTCGCACAGGAGCTCTAGCCCTGGTTTACAGCTCTGCTGAATATGCGGCACAAGCGTGGTGCAGGAGCACCCACACCAGAAAGCTGGACTGTGTACTTAATGACACCATGCGGCTTATCACTGGATGTCTCCGCCCTACACCCACAGATCTCCTCCCAGTCCTCGCTGGAATTGCGCCACCAAGGCTACGCCGCGAGAACCTGACAGCCAAGTTGACAACCAAATCCTTGGCTGATGATGATCACCCCCTACACAAAATAACAGAACCCCAGGACCTTGGTCGCCAACGCCTCCGATCGCGTCGACCTTTCTCCTGACATGCAGCCGCCCTCAGTAGATCAGACTTCAGCCTAATTCAAGAGTGGGAAAAGAGCTGGGAAGGGACAGTTTGCCCAAGGCATTTTTTTTCATTTAGATTTATTTCATTTCCAACAAAATACAAATCAAGTAAGTACAGTCAAATAATACAAATCAAGTAAGTACAGTCATGTAATTCAAATCAATACGATAAATAACAAAGTGCCGTCATAACAGTTGAGATAAGTTGCTAACAGAAATATAAACATACAATCAATAACAAAACGACTGTGGCATTAATAAATAGAACCTTGTGATCTATATTTTGTGAAAATGGAGAGGCCCACTAAAAAGCGAAGCTTGTATATTGTGGGCTACTCAAAATGCAAATGCAGTAAATTAATTTTATGTGAGCGAAAAATAAAAAAATAAATAAAAAACGATAAAGGTCAACAGAGACCGTGAGCAGGAACGAAAAGTATGAACTAAACTGATGAAAACAAACAAAATGAATGGAGTGAAATGAGGTAAATAAAGGGCAAGGAAGAGAGAGGTGAGAGAAAGAGAGTGGGAGGGTGATGGAGATAAAGAGAGATAAAGATGAGTCTGAATGAAAGTGGAAGCTGCATGTGGATTAAAGGGGGAAAAATGAGTAGTGGGCGCACAAAACCTTAAAAAAACAATTTTGGAGGAAAAACAAACCAGTAACAAGAAATGCTATAATGTTTAGTTTTTTTAGTTTTTAGTTTTTTAGATTTTTTTAGTTTTGTTTTTTAGATATGATTGTAAAATTTGAGTAAAAAAACATTTTAATTTACTCTTAAAGCTGTTTAGTGAGGGGGAATTTTTCAAGACACAATCAAGGGAATTCCAGAATTTAGGGCCTTGAAAAATGAACGTATTTTGTGCTTTAAATGTCCTCAAAAGAGGTAAATGAAATCTAACTGCCGAGTTGGGTATTTGTGAACGCTCTGATTTTTTACAAACATGTCTTGAAAAACACTGGGTAAACTACCATTATTATAACGATACATAAATTGACCTAACCGAAATGAGTATCAATCCTTTATTCTGAGGATGTTATTTTTCGAAAAATAAAGAGTCAGTATGAGAGCGCATGGGGGCATTGCATATAATGCGAATAACCCTCTTTTGTAATAACAAAACTTTTTCTATTAGTGCTTGATGGGTATTACCCCAGACCAAGAGACCGTAATTTAAGTATGGTAAAAATCAGTGTTGAATAAAGCATAAGTCAATGAGGATTGAGGTAACAAAAATTTTAGTTTGTTAATAATACCAATATTTCGCGATATAACTTTGCAAATATTATCGATATGTAATTTCCATGTAAGTTGGTTGTCGACTATTACCCCCAGGAATTTTGTGTGAGACACCTGTTTCAATGGATCGTTATCGAGGACTATGTCGGAAGGTAATGATACTAAGGAGTTGCTAAATATCATGTAATTTGTCTTCTGAAGATTAAGCGAGAGCTTATTAGCCCTTATCCACTGCGATATATTTAATAATTCAGTATTGATTGTATTTACTAAAACATTAGGATCTTTGTGGGAATAGAAAAGATTGGTATCATCAGCAAATAAAATAAACGATAAGGAGTTCGATGATCTACAGAAATCGTTTATGTAAAGGACAAAAAGGAGCGGACCCAATAAACTACCCTGCGGTACACCGCAACAAATATTACGTAATTCAGATTCGCACTCATTTAAAAATACATATTGTTTTCTATTAAGAAGATAGCTCCGGAACCACTCCAAGGCCTTCCCGCGTACACCATAATGAGACAGTTTGTAAAGTAAAATTTCATGATTGATGGTGTCAAAGGCCTTGGAGAAGTCCAGGAATATTCCTATAGTATGAGACGATACATCAATTGAGTGTGTGACTTTTTCAACAAAAGACATTAACGCATGGACCGTACTGTGCTTTTTTCCAATACTTTAGAGAATGAAGATAATAAAGAGATTGGTCTATAATTACCAACATCAAGTTGATCACCTTTTTTAAATAGTGGGATAATTTTGGCAAGTTTCATTGCATTCGGAAACTGACCACATGACAGTGATATATTAAAGATATGAACCAATGGGTCAACAATAAAAGGTATTATAGATTTCAATATAACGTTATTAATTTCATCATATCCTGAACTTTTCTTGTTCTTCAAATCAGAAATAATTTTAAGTATTTCTTGCTTATTTGTTGGTATAAAGAAAATAGAATTTGGATTATAAGGACCTAGAAAGTCTGTAAATTTTTTATTAGCCGGTGGAATGTTTTAGCAAGATTGTTACCAATTAGAGAAAAATAAGTATTGAATATATTGACAATAGCTTTTGGGTCCTCAACTAATTTGTTGTCAAGTGTGATTCTTTTCACATCCGATCTGTTATTTGTCATGTTCATTGGCTGTTTGATTATTTTCAAGTGTTTTGCATATCATTTTAAAGTTTTTCAAACGAGTGATAAAATAATTTTTCTTTTAAAATCGAATAATTCTAGTCAATGTGTTTTTATAGTGTGTATATTTTCGCTTTGACTGTTCAGTACCTTTTGTTTTAAATTTGTAGTAGAGATTATTGTTCCGATTTATTGAATTTAGTAAAGACTTCGAAATCCAGGGGAGTTAAGGCGTTTTCTTATAATTTGACTTTTGTTTTTGCTTTGGTAAGTTTATATCTAATTGGGTAGTGAGTATACTATAAAACATGTCAAAAGAACCATCCACTTCATTATTTGAATAGACGCTGGACCAGTCAGTATTCTCGAGATTGACTCCGAGGCGAGCCAAATTCTCCGCAGTAACTTTACGTTTATTGCAACAAGGGCCATTGTTGTTTAACGATTAGATAATTGGGTAGTGTGCCAAGATGGGGTAATGGTAGGATAAATCCGAGAGAACAATGTAGGAATCAGAGTGTGGGATGACATTAGAAAACATGTTATCTATTAGGATGGCAGAAGTGTTTGCAATACGTGTTGGCTTAGAAATAAGTGGCAAGAATGAGACAGACAACATTAATTCGAGAAATTCCTGAGAAGTAGTGATCTGATCATGTTTCATCAAATCTATATTGAAATCCCCCATTAAAAAGAAATCTTTGTTGCTAATATTAATGTTATGTAGTAGATCAGCTAAATAAGACAGAAATTCATGTACATTCGAATTGGGGCATCTGTAAATGACGCCGACAATTATATTTTTGTTCTCAGGAATAGTGATTTCAACAAAAAGAGATTAAATTAATCTATTACATACCGATATTTCGTCTAAAACAGTGTAATTCAGGGTTCTTAGTAAATAAAGAGCAACGCCGCCACCCGCTCTATCTTGCCTGTTTTTATTAATGAAATCGTAATTATCAATGAGAAATGGGTGGCAGGAGTCACGGTTAAGTCATGTTTCTGATAAGCCAATAATCGACAGTGGATTTTGCGACTGTATGTCTATAAGCAAAAGACGATCGTCAAAATGTCTATTCAAACTTCTAATGTTTGCATGAAAAAGAGAAAAGGTATTTTAAAATTCTTTTTTAAAGTCAGAAAACTTATCGATAGTCATATATTTAGTACTGGTAAGTTGAGCAGGATCGTCAAAATCAAAATCAAACTCAAGCTCTTCAAATGAGGAGTTGACATTATCCATGACAAGATCGCCATATAAATTAATTGGAAAATTATTCCTATTTTCGGTATGAATGTGTCTATGTAAATCAAGAAACGCATCATCACTTAAATTATGGAAGG
The DNA here is from genome assembly GCA_025617745.1 of Heliocidaris erythrogramma. NCBI lineage: Eukaryota > Metazoa > Echinodermata > Echinoidea > Camarodonta > Echinometridae > Heliocidaris > Heliocidaris erythrogramma. The sequence continues at coordinate 13,204,503 of CM046854.1, read as the reverse complement.
GTAGCTGCTGCATATTAGTTGAGCTAGACATCATGTATTGATAAACAGTGCCTGAATAAGATGAATTGGCAGTAAGATAAGATGAAATGTCAAATTGATTTTTGCGCTATCAAAAAGGTAGAAGAATAAAGGAGAAGTAAGGCATCCACATACAGCTAAGGAGATGAAATCCGGTACAAGACTCCTTTAAAAAATTGGTATGAAAAAAACAGAAGGATGAAAAACACACAAAGGGCATAATTATGAGAGGATGCAAACATAAAATGAAGTCCTGTTGGCATTGTAAATATGAAAGAGCAATCAGTAGATTGGGGTACCATGAGAAAGTTAGCTATCGATCGGCTTGTAAAAAAATCGTTTGTGGTTGAGGGAATCTCGATTAAGTTAGAAAAAAAGAAAGTAATTTACAAAGTGCAAGATCATTGAAGTCACAGAGTAGATCCAATGATATGTTTGAATAATTAACGGGAAATAATATATCTAGGAATTAAAGGAGCAAGAAAGAATGTTAAAATCCTATACAAATACATGGAATAAAAAAAAAATCAGAATCCACTTGTATTATTGAAAAAACACCAAAGAATAGCACTCGATTCAGCTACTGTGAGAGTATAGTTAATGGTGAATTAATATAACTGGAATTCAGCAAGCAATGAGTCTGGATCATCCTGTAATGTAAATGGGCCCGTCTAGCAAACTAAGTGCAAATAATTGGATGAAGAATTTTACTTGGTGTGTGCTAAATTGTCTATCAAATAAAACTGGACTATCAGCTGGTTACGTTCAAGTATCCATGATATCATTAAAATTATAAGCAGAAATACATGAAACCAAAATTCAGCCCTTAATGATGGACTCACTTGTACTCACTACTGAGAACAAGTAAATAATAGTAGGGCAGATATGTAACAAAAAATGGTCGAGTTGCTCGGATCCGGCAGAAAGTATAAAATTTGGTATACTGGGGTATTTTGGGGCGCTGATTTCAAAAATTGCCGGCCCCCAGCGATCAGACCACCGGATCGGCCGCCATCTTGAATTTCAAAATGGCCGCCATGAAAAATCATAAAAAATCGTTTTCTCGAGTTTTACATGACCTGTGGCACAGAAATTTGGCATATAGGGGTTTCTTTGGGTGCTGATTTCAAAACTGCCGGCCCCCAGCGATCTCACCCCCGGATCGGCCGCCATTTTGAATTTCAAAATGGCCGCCATGAAAAATCATAAAAAATCGTTTTCTTGAGTTTTACATGACCTGTGGCACAGAAATTTGGCATATAGGGGTTTCTTTGGGTGCTGATTTCAAAACTGCCGACCCCCAGCGATCTGACCCCGGGTCGGCCGCCATCTTGAATTTCAAAATGGCCGCCATGAAAAATCATGAAAAATTGTTTTCGCGAGTTTTACATGACCTGTGGCACAGGAATTTTGCATTTAGGGGTATTTTGGGGTGCTGATTTAAAAAATTGCCGGCCCCCAGCGATCTGACCACCGGGTTGGCCGCCACCTTGATTTTCAAAATGGCCGCCATGAAAAATCATGAAAAATCTTTTTCTCGAGTTCTACATGACCTGTAGCACTGGAATTTTGTCTATGGGGGTATTTTGAGGCACTGATTTCAAAAATTGCCGGTCCCAAGCGATTTGACGACTGGTTCGGCCGCCATCTTGAATTTCAAAATGGCCGCCATGCTAATTCATGAAAAATCATTGTCTTGAGTTTTACATAACCTATGGCACTGGAATTTGGCACACAAGAGTATTTTTGGGCGCGATTTCAAAAATTGCCAGCCCCAGTGATCTGAACACTGGGTCGGCCGCCATAAAAATCATTAAAAATTGTTTTCTCGACTTTTACATGACCTGTGGCACTAGCTGTAACTAGGTAGAAATGGGTATTTTCACATTCTAAATTCAAATATGGACTGATAGAAAATATCTAAAAATCATCATAGCCGCCATTCGATTGAACATACGGAAAATCATACCCATCACTTTAAATTATAATATGACTGCCACGGAAATTCGATCTGTTTTAAATGACAAGTGGTTATGAAAATTTGGTACCAAAAGGTATTTTCATGGTAAATGTGTAAGTGTGTACATGTCAAACATTTGACGAACAATATCAACACAATTTTTAATTAAAATATGGCCGACACGAGTAATATCAAGGAAACCCCTATTTATATGGAATATGAAATTTTGATATGGCTGCTAAACTGGAATGTTGAATAGCCCAAGGCTGAGCGTAACCCTTGAATTTTCATTTAAAACTTAAAGACAATGGGCAGTATTCCACTAATTTAAGCTGGGACTAAGTCCAGACTAAGCTGGAATTTTAGTTCATGCTTCTATGGAATGCCATGTTACAACTTCTACATCAATATTTATGACAGAATTATGTTACCAAAGGACCTCCTGAAAATTAAGTTCATACTTGTGCATGGTAACACGTTAACGTCACTGCAACATTAACTTGGTTTGGGCATTTCGTCGCTGAATTAATATGATTTATACGCAATTTGGATGGGGCAACAAATGGCACTCCATAAAAGTGTGGACTAAGTTAAGCCAGGCTTAACTTAGTCTGCGCTATCGGAATACCACCCAATGATATTGTTGAACTGATTGAAATGTAAGATGAACCATAAGAAGACAGCCATTTTGAATTCAAGTTTGGCCACCATTACCATTTGGCCACCAACATTTTTTAGCACTGAACAATATTATAAACCCATTTTCTTGACTCTAAATGACAAAAGCCTCTAGCATCTTAAAAAGCACAAAAATATTATAGTTCAAGTGTTCACAGGCTTAAACCTGGAAAAGAATATCTGAAAAAAGTCCCTTACTAGTTTTACCGTCATTCAGATTTAGCGATAAAAATGGTCCCAAAGTTCTCATCCAATGTACCTCTCCTACTCCTCATCTCGGAAGCATTGCCCAAAGCAGAAACATAGTCCTGTGCATGGCAGATTAGCTGCAAAACATTTGCAATTTCCAGTGCACCGCTTTTTACACTTGCACTTGATCAGTTCTCGGCACCCTTTTGACGCCTCTGGCAGTAGTGTCCAAAATGGATGCCATCCATCATCACCATCCTTCGTCCATCCCCAATCTTCAGGCGAAGGCAGCTCTGGGTTTGCACTTTGTGATTGTCCCCAGATGTGACCTGCTTGAAAGATTGCCCTCTTCACATGTTGACGTAGTGCTTCCTTTGTTGGTGGAATGTTCTCCAATTGCCGATTCCCTTGAGCAAAAAGCTGCTTACGTGCTTCGTTCACTTTCTTCAGAGAGGAAGTTCTACTGTACAGGACAACGAAAAACCTTTCAATGATGTCCATGTCATCATTTGTTACTTCAACTGGTGCATTCGAGAGACGATTGAAGACCTCTCCCAAGTTTGGCATGGAAATCCATATGTCCCATACAGTCTTCTTGCCTATCCCTGCTAAGGCAGAAACGGTATCACACCCAGAAACAGCATGCAGGAACAGAAGTCCCCATGAGCGTTCGGGGCCTAGTTTTGTTGAAATGGTGTGAGCACCGATGTACCTAAGATTCTTTCCATGCCCAAAGGCCGACCACATCGCGATGCCATCCATTTTACTTGCCACTGCGATTGCCAGCACAACCACATCCGTGTCCGTTGCATGGATTATGATACTTTGGTACCCTTGCTGATATGCCTGCCAAGCATGAAGCACCATACGTGTATCTGCTTCTTCATGTGTACATGGTTGAATGTTCTGCCACACATCTGAATGAGGGTTTGATTTTACCTCTTCTCCCTGGGTTGTAAGAAGTGTTTTCCCATCTGGAACATTCATCGTCTGAAGAGAAGCTGCAAGGAAACTGAACAATGTCTTCTTATTAGAATTTACACGAAGAAAACTGCTCCAGTTATGTGGTACCGACGTCTGTTCAGTTACATGGAGTGGTATGCCACTTCCACGACCAAGCCTGGTGCCTCCTTTTAGACTGTCCGATCTGTAGGTATCCCACACAACGTCAACACGTACTACTGTCTCCTCATTCAACTTTCGTGCAATGTATGGAAGAAACTGTTTCTGTGCATAATCACCAAATGTCCTGATCACACTACTGCATTTCTTAGGATCCAGCTGATGCTCTAAGGCAGCCCCATCAAAAATGCAGACTTCTGCAACGGGTGTTTCATCAGGACGTTCAGGATATGGGACAAGGGCTTCCAAACAGGGCACAAGATCGGCTTTGCTGGTTGGTGGGCGCATTGTATTAATATCTTCAGCCAATGCCGGAGGCCAACCGTGACATTCGTGTTCGAAGAATGCATCAAGATCACCATCTCTTGCCTGACAAGAAATGTACATTCGAGAGAACAGTTCAACATTGCTTTTCATATTAGTCATCTTCATCAGAGACTTTGCAGGTGTTTTCTTGGGCTTGGATTTGAACAGTCCCAGATTGTTCTTGGAAATGTTGTCATAGAAACTGACAGAAGAATCATTCAGTCTCTTCTCTACAAATGCATTGAATTGTTTGTTGCCAGTTTCCTCCACAGATCGTAGTTGAGCTATCACTTCATTAGGCATGATGACCTTGGTGTCAAGCACATACAGATCTTTAGTGTCTTCGGCAAATGGGTTCCCCAGTTTCTCGAACGAACTGATTGAATTGTTGAGATCTGATGCAAAGGATTTCTGCACACTAGGTAACTGATCATGGTGACGGACATCAGGTTCCTTCTGGCTCTGGAACTGGTCTTCAAACTCACTCACGATTCTTGCTATTTCAGGACCAGCCACCATCCATCGGCGAAGAGCTGCTTCATTCTCAGTAATTCCTATGACTCCACCATCACCTTTAACTACGGCATTCTGCTGCTCATGTACCTGGTCATTTGCTATTGCAGAGAACCTGTGTGATGACTTCTGAGTGACAAATTTCCCATCGACAAATGCACGATGAGTATTCATGGAATTGTTTGGAAGCCCCTGGAGATCTGTGAGATGCACTGTCAACCATCTAGCATAATGGTAATGATCCATGGCAAACATCCATGGAATGATTGCCCTAAGGGTCTCCACGTACAGCATGTAGTTGGCTTCCCTCTGTGATCTTATGAATGCAAGGAGAAGGCATTCCAACTGCAGAACTTTATTCCAGTAACAAAACTGCGGGTAATCTGTGGCCATCTTGAGCTTCCAAGCATCGAATGATTTGATATCTTCACTTGCACAGGTTTTGAGGTAGTCTTCGTATGCTCTTTGCTGTAGAGAATAAAGTGCCGCAGCAGTGACCTGGTGTGCCCATTGGGCCCTGGAAGTTTGCGATCCTTTCTGAAGACTTTCTGCTCTCGCTTCTGTTGTTACACCTGCATTAGTCATCACACTCGTCCAACCACTCCCTTCTAAGAAGTCACCAATTACTTTCAACAATGCCATCTCTATGTGAAGTCCTCCCATCATCACCACAAACTTGTCTTCGCCATATACACTTGGCCATGTCCACTGGATCTTCTTTGCTATAGCATAGAGAGGTTGATCAACTGTGAGAACAGGAACCTGTCCCGGATTCACTAGATCTGTTGCCTGCTTGATTAAGTTCATCCCATGTTTCACCATTGCCAATGTATGAGCACTCTCTCGGAACATAGGTAACAGTCCTGTAATAGCAGGTGGTCGAGGAACTCCAACCTGTAGATTCGCCATGTAGGCTGCCCAGGATATGTTCTCTTCACTCTCTAGACTTCCGTTCTCGTGCAGTCTGTGTACAAAAGAAAGCCATTGACTTTCCTTGTCCTCTATTCTGGTCGACACATTTGGAGTTGACTGACCTTTAGATTTTCTTGGAATGGGCTGATTAGATGGAAATGCTGCAGGAGGGACATCACTGTAAGATGTAGGTAGGGCAGTTATGACTTTCCTACGCTTACTCTTCTCATTCGCAGTGAAGTTCTCATGATTTCTAATCGTACCACTATTATCCTGTGAAACATGTTGTGTAAGTGAAATTGCTGTACCGTGAAATGAACTTCGAGAGGATACGGAGGATGGGTTGTGATCTATGTTATCCAGGTTCCCTGTTGTGAATAACCCACTTCGCAGTTTGGTTGGACACACAACACGGTCTTTTTCGTAGACTTCAATAACCCTGTTCGCCTCATCTGTGGATACTTGCAGGACACGATCATAGGAAACAGACACACCATATTGAAAAAGAACATCAACAAGATCCCGTTTCCTTGTTTTGCTATGAATGAGCAGACCCAGGTAAAGCGGTAGAGATGTTTCACGCTCCACATTGTGACGTACTGCTGCAGTTTCCAACCTGCCTCGTTTGATGGTGTTGAATGTGACAAGTTGGCTTAAGGATTGTACATGGACACTTACACCTTTCTTGATCGCAGTCTGTTTTTTAATGTTTGTACCAGCAAGGATCATTTGCATCAACGCTGTCAATGACGGTGCTGTGTTGTTAGATGATTCATCAAGAAGGGATCCATTAAATTGATACTGCCTCTGGAAAATATCTTTGCGCACAATCTGGGCAGCTCTCATAAGAATGACAGCATCATCATCGGAGCTTTGTCCACAGGCATGCAGTAAAGCTTCGCCAGTGTCCTCTTTGAATGACAAAAGAACTTCATGATTGGTTGTATGTGCCTCAAGACTTGGAAGCTGTCTCAGAAGCTTGTCTTTAATGTGAGTCGAATTAATCCTCTTTGACGCATCGCCTCCCAGTTGCACCAAACGCTCTGTATAAAGCTTTACGAGATCTGCTAACTTGAACACAGTATAGCTACCATCTGTGCACTTCATTTCTTCCAAATAGGACACCAGTTCCGCCAATGCTACTGATTCTAGTTGCATAGTTTCATTTGAACTGGCTTGTACTTCATTCTTCCTTACAAATGATCTGTATCGGGTGTGAAGGGCAGTCAGACACTTCTTGTGATATACAGCACCTGATGCTGTCATATCACCTACTGATAATTTAGCTAGAAGTTCTGTTTCTCTCAGTTCTGTCGCCATCATTCGAACTTTTGAATCTAAATTTAGTGTTGCTGCCCTGTGAACTATTTGATCATTATTAATAACTGTATCGCAAAAGAAACATGTGCTAGCATCACTTTGTGTTACAGATGATGATGCAAAACTTGTTCTTAGTCTTTTCTTAACAGGCGAGAAAACTTCCTCATCAAGTTTATTTTCTGCAGCCCGTTTCCTTGCCCTTGATTCAGCTCGACCCACATTATAACTGCAACACTGCCTGTAACATCTCTTGTGCCATTTGGCAGCATGAGTACCTAGTGTTTCTGCAATACCGCAACCTTCATCCAGTCGGGAAATGTTTATCCCACAAGGCAAAGCACCTACATCATTCAGTGTTCTGAGGTTCTGGGCAAGAGTCTCGTAGACATCTCGACTTGACTGATTGCTGGCTCTACTGGCATCTCTGAGTAGTTCATTTTCTGAGTATTCCTGGCAAAGAGCGCATAGGCTCCAGTCTGTTGGCCTTGCCATTGTTGACGGTGCTTTCTCTGATGTTGACATTTGATCTGAAAGAGAAAGATAATGCAATAAATTATAATTGTTTCGATAATTGTTATTCATTATTATTGTTATCATTATTTTCTTTTATTATCATTATTATTGTTATGGACTTTAATAATATCATCACAGATAGTTATTATTCTAACAGTCCAAACAGCAGCAGTGGATCCAGGCTTGACCAGTAAGGGGAGGGGGCGGCATGAGGGGGCTCACTTTTTCTTCACACCCTCCCCCCCCCCCTTGACGTCAGGGAGGGTCCCCCCCCCAAAAAAAAAAAGAAGAAAAAAAAATTGTACACACTTTTCTATTGTCTTTTTAAAAAATGTCACATTATTTCCTGGGGGGGGGGGGGTCCGGGCCCCTGGATCTGCCACTACCAAACAGGGCCCCTCCCGCCACCCCGCAAAAGTAAATTTAAAAAAAAAGGAAAATGTCAACTGTTTTTGGAGCTGGTAACCTTATTTTTCTTGCTTGCTTGTCAAATTTTGAGGAGGTAAAAGTTGACCCTTTCTAATTCCATCATGGCCATGGTCGACTGTTTTTGTTGACAAAAAAAAACTTTTTCACTTTTTGACCCCTCTCTCTCTCCAAAAAAAATGTACCGGCTTGCCAAAATAAATTATGGTCTTCAGGCTAGGAATTATAGTTCATACTTACATGCACTATGATTTCCAGGACAAAAGATATTGTTCTTCAAGATCTCCAAAACTTGTCTCTCTGACTGTATATGCCCATGCTCTCACTAGAAAAGCTTGACGTGTATCCAGTGACAAAATGGCTCACTTCTCAAGGCTCTACATTGTAGACAAGTGCAAACAGAACAAATTTGATTGTTTACAGAAAAAAAATGAACTTAAATTAGTTCAAACTTTTCATAAAGTTGCTAATAATATTGGAGTTATTGAAACACTTTTCTATTGTCTTTTAAAAAATGTCACATTATTTCCTGTGGGGGGGGGGGGGGGTCCGGGCCCCTGGATCTGCCACTACCAAACAGGGCCCCTCCCGCCACCCCGCAAAAGTAAATTAAAAAAAAAGGAAAATGTCAACTGTTTTTGGAGCTGGTAACCTTATTTTTCTTGCTTGCTTGTCAAATTTTGAGGAGGTAAAAGTCGACCCTTTCTAATTCCATCATGGCCATGGTCGACCGTTTTTGTTGACAAAAACCAACTTTTTCACTTTTTGACCCCTCTCTCTCTCTCCAAAAAAAAAATGTACCGGCTTGCCAAAATAAATTATGGTCTTCAGGCTAGGAATTATTAACAATTCAACATGTGTTGATGATAGTTCATACTTACATGCACTACGATTTCCAGGACAAAAGATATTGTTCTTCAAAATCTCCAAAACTTGTCTCTCTGACTGTATATGCCCATGCTCTCACTAGAAAAGCTTGATGTGTATCCAGTGACAAAATGGCTCACTTCTCAAGGCTCTACATTGTAGACAAGTGCAAACAGAACAAATTTGATTGTTTACAGAAAAAAATGAACTTAAATTAGTTCAAACTTTTCATAAAGTTGCTAATAATATTGGAGTTATTGAAACACAGTGAAACACAGTTTTCCTTTTTATCATTTTTTTTCCACAAAGTGCTAATTACATTGGAGTCATTGAAGCAATTTTTAAAAATCATTATATACCATGCTCAATTTATAAAATATCAAATAAACTGAATCAACTGCATTTTTGTTGCCTTGTCCAGCATATTGAAATTCAAAAGGGCAAGCATTATGTTTGTGAAGATATTTCAAATTTATCCATTAGTGAATTTAATATGTTGAAATACCTCATTGCAACAAATTCAAGCACAAAGCAGCATTTTGAACTCAAGAGATGGAATTAAAAAATTTCTCTGGGTGGCCATACTGAAATTACCAATTCTGTTCCAAATATTCATGACGTTACAATAAATGGTATATTCTTCAATTAAATCATCAACAAGAGAATCAATAAACAATTATGTTCAATGCCTGTGTAAATTAAGAATTCATCGATGTATAAACATAGGTAGAAAGTATGGAACATTTGAATATTATATTCATTCCATATTTCATTTTAATTTCCACTCACCTGCAATAATGAAGCTTCATTTTGTTTCACTGGAGACCAGCATGCAAAGCCCTTAATTGTCTTCTCCATGGGCTACACCAAATCTAAAAAAGATAAAACAATAAGACAAATCAAAGGGATGCATAGACTGCTACTTGGACAGTGAACATATATGAAATATTTTGTTCTTGTTTTTTTGTTTTTTGTTTTGTTTTTTTACTTGTGATTACTCATTCTGGTAAAACTTGGATATGATATGTGTACCCCGCAAAATAATCTATTGGCCTAATACAAAAATACAAAACTTGCCTGGGGCCATTCTAAAAAAAATGGACTTTCAATAAAAGCAAGGCAAGGAGAAGAAGAAGAGGAAGAAGAATAAGCAGAAGAAGAAGAATAAGCAGAAGAAGAAGTAGAAGAAGAAGAAGGAGAAGAAGAAAAAAGAAGAAAATAAAGGATAAGAATAACAGAAGATGTAAGTTCACTTTTTTGAATGATATCAACGTATGACCCAAATTCTAAAACTGGGTGTATCAGAAAAAAAATAATTTAATGTCTTTTCCGGATAAAAACATAAAATCAGTGACAAGAAAAATCAGATCTCTTGAAATACATCCTGCTTATATTCATATGGAACTTTGATGGTCTTTCTAGGACCACACATCACTGAACACCATTGTTTTTAGAACATACACAGCTGACACAATCGTGACAAAGAACAATAAAAAATCAACAAAATAAGAAAATTAAAAACCTCACCACTTCTTCACGTCATACAATCTGTGTTTTTCTTTACATTTAAGAACATTCAATTCAGACACATAATTTTTTTTTAAAAGTAATGTTGACAAAGCAAATGCACAATTCCATTGTTCTAGGGTACACACTCAAAATTTGCCTATCGATGTGCAGTGGAAATGAACCTTCTGCTACTTTGCACTACTTTTTTTTGGAATAGTATTCAGTAATGCTTGGTCATAATAACCTAATTAAGGTATTTTCGGAATGCTAATAGGTCATATTTTCAAGAATTAATAGTTTCATAATTATTTATTTGATAATTTTCTTACTAACAATCATGAAAGTTTGGTTTCCTTTTTGAGACACATCGTAAAATCATACTCATAGCTTCAGATGTTTAAAAAAGGAAAACACATGAGTGCTTTTGCACACTTACAAATCAGATTTCGATTTTAAAAAAATAATAAAAAAAAAACCATGATAATCTTAGTGATCACAACACAAGTGTATTCTTAAGATTTTTTTTCCAATTTGGATCGGCCATTTCAAAAGTAAGATTAAAAATATTTGTGCTTTCATAAAGAAAATTTTAAGGATTCCTGCCTTTTTCCCCCACAGATGTGCTTTTTTACCACCTTGTTATAAGTGTCCCTTCATTCACTTGGTCTGGTACCGTAGACTAATTATCTAAACTGTACAAAGCATGTAAAATTGTGATAACTGTTTTGATATTATTCTGAATACTTCACCCATGCATTATTTTCATCAAGTAATTAGATAAATGGAACAATTTATAATGGAATTATAAAAGAACAATGTTTTTGATTAGGAAAAAATAATGATAGACCTCCCCTCCCTTACAGTTACATATTATAACACCAAACTCAACATGTGGGACTAAATAGAAAATTCTATCAAAATAATTTCACAAAAATCATTTTATTTCATTGTTCTCTCAGCCAAACATCTTTGTTCACAGAGTCAATGTAATAAATTAAATAATTTTCTAAGTATATGAAATATAAAGGTAACTTACCATCATAAAATGGTGGACTTGAAGAACTTTATTGTCATACTCTGCAGGGTGAGTTGCTTAGAAATATGAAGGCTCCTTAACTTTTAGCCAATCACGCGCGAGTATTCAGAGGGGAATCCCCATTTATACTCTTTGCTAGTCTTTGTATTCAGACAGCTTATATTGGATTTTTTATTGGATTTTGCCCCCAAAGGATCTTTATATTCACAAAGCTTCTCATTTAGATTTGCTGTCCTAGCTCATCCACATTTCTTCGATTAACAATCAAAATGGCAGTACAAAGGTTTTGCCACCTCTTGTGGTACCTATATCTGACTAAGGCCAAGGACTAGACCTTGGCCTATAATGATGTTTAATTATTCATCATGGCGGCCGTATTGGAATTCAAGATTGCGGCCAACACAGTGGTCAAACCTATTGGAACTGGCATTTTTTAAATTCGTGATATCAAAATACCAGTGTGTACCGAATTTCAGTGCCACAGGTCATTTAGAACTGAAGATAGGGATTATTAATGAATTGGCATGGCGGCCATTTTGCAATTCAAGATGGCGGCCGACCCGGTGGTCAGCTCGCTGGGGGCCGGCAATTTTTTCGAAATCATCACCCCCAAATACCCTTATTTGCCACATTTCCGTGCCACAGGTCTTGTAGAACTCGAGAAAATGATTTTTCATGATTTTTCAATGGCGGCCATTTTGAAATTCAAGATGGTGGCCGACCCGGTGGTCAGCTCGCTGGGGGCCGGCAATTTTCGAAATCAGCACCCCAAAATACCTCTATATGCCAAATTTCTGTGCCACAGGTCTTGTAAAACTCGAGAAAACGGTTTTTAAAGATTTTCAATGGCGGCCATTTTGAAATTCAAGATGGCGGCCGACCGGGTGGTCAGATCGCTGGGGGCCGGCAATTTTTGAAATCAGCGCCCCAAAATACCCCTGTATGCCAAATTTCATGCTTTCTGCCGGATTTGAGCATAAATTTCACATATCTTACACACTATAACTAATTGTATGCTGGCACCTGCATGCATATTCAATATGTTGTTTTGTTTTTATTGGTGAAAATAAAGTCACATAAGGATCAAGAAAGACCCCCCAAAAAAGCAACGAATGTGCAGTTTTAAAGTTATATATAAAAAAAAATTCACTGAGACTATCCCAAGAAAGGGTTTATATTTTATTTTTTATTTTTTACTTAATTGTTAATATCTCGATGTTTCCTATTTATCTTTAAAGGTAAAAGAAATTAATCAGAAAACACCCATGGAACATGGTAGAGTTGAAAATTTGACAACAATGTGGTCTTACCATGAAAGCAATATACTCTAACTTATGATGTCGAGTTCATAATACAATGTAGTAATATTTGTTTTTGGATTGAAATGAGAATACGTATGGCTTTATTTACACTTTGCATTGTGTAAACCAAAAAACAAACAAACAAAGAAAAGGAACGTAACATTAATTCATATTTCTTGAAGGTTGAATTTGCCTTCTGTTATTAGGCGTAGGCCTAATATTAGGCAATTTGGAACAATGTTAGATGCAAAATAGGTTAATTCATGTAAATTGTGCAGGCTTACTTTCATGAAGCTGTTGAATTATCACATTCCAGTGTAGGGTTGGTGATTGAAGCTTTCCCATAATCCGGTTAAAGGGCAACACAGTAACGAAGAAGAACAAAACGGTAATTGATACGAGCTAATGTGAACGAATTGCTAGACGGTGTTATCAACCCAGTTGACCCAGCTCGACTGAGGCGATCCGTTTCGTGCTGGTTGACGAGTTTGTAACATTACTCTCGTTCCATTCACTCGGATTCTGGTGGAAAGCTTTTTCTCGTTGCGAATTTTATAAGCAACAGATGCCAGTCGACCTCGTTCGCGTTTCATTACAGGTGGTAAATCAGTGCGTATGGTAGCGCGATCAAAGCAGACATCGGCTGTTGCTTGTCGTTCCGAAGATTATCCTGTTCAAATGCATTTAGTAGTCGATTGCGGTCCACCATGTTGACAAATCTGACAATCAAGGGTCGAGGGGCCGCCGTCGCTTGTTCGGGGGCCGGCAGTCGATGGGCGTTTACTAGCAGTGCTGCGTTTTGGTAGCTGTTGAGACGTTCAGAAAATGCGCGATGACGCCATATACTGTTGAAAAGACATTTTCATTTTTGTCTTCCGGTATACCATAGACCAACAAATTCTGCTTTCTTTGGTGTAGCTCTAAAAGAATAAGTTTTTCATCTAATTCATCATTCTTGCGATCAATTTCCTCTCTAATCTTAGGAATGGTATCCTTTTCAAACAACTTGATTTTATCAGTATTGAAACTAACTGCAGTTTCCAAGTCCTGAATAGTCCTCCTCGTTTGCGTCAACTCCACCTTCATCATATGGATATCTGAACCCATAGCATCAAATCTTGTGTTCATCTCTTGAGAAAGTTGAGCAAACATTAGTTTCATTTCAGCTAACACATTGGATCCACCTGCCGTAGCATTAGATTCGGCGCCTTGGGTGTTGGCGGGTTGGGAGGTCACGTGATCGGTTCTGGCGTCCCCGCTTGTTCTGCTACCTACATGGCGTTGGGATGGGTCAGTTCTAGTCCGTGTGAGAGTGGGCTGAGCATTTACAGGCGAAGAATTGTAGGATTGTGAGGTCATTTCACTCACCCTTTTCGTCTTTTTTGTAGAAAACTTTGTAGTAGTATTGGTTCGTAAGTTGTAGGATCGCTCCTTACTCATGTCTCGGGTTCGAAAATTCGAGATTTAACCTCTCTCATACTTTGAAATTAAGAGCCGTTGAAGACACGTCCGCACTCTACGATTGCATTGAGATTAATTGAGTTGCAATTAATTGAGTTGCATTGAGTTGCAATTATGCACAGAGGGTCGGCGGTGGAGCCCCGGTTTTTTCCCCCTGGCATCAAAGCTCCTGCTGGGTAACACTCAACCGGCTGCGCACTGGGGCTGGAAGGTTCAACGCTAACATGTACCAGTGGAAACGTAGGGAATCACCGGCATGTACCTGTGGTGCAGATGAGCAGACGGCAGACCATATTATCTACAACTGCCCCGACCTCCAACCCCCTGACGGGATGACTGACTTATCAAGCCCAAAAGGACGCACAAATCAACTGGCTTACCAAGCTTCAACAAATAGCCTGATGTATAACACTACTACCTCATACGAAAGAAGAAGTGGAACAACCGACGATACAGAGTCAGAGAGACTGAGTCTGAAAACAGATTTTGGTCTAAGTTAACTACGAATTAGCAGTGTATGAAGTATAGACCAAAAGCTTCAGTCTCTCCGTAACGTCGGTTGTTCCACCTAGGCTACATCTGGCTCCACTGCACTGACCTCGGTGGAAGCTTGACAAATGTCCATTTTAATATAATAACTGATTCTCCACAACAGACGGCTATTTCTGTCTAGATATCAAGTACAACATGAAAATCAATAGGCACCCCGCGGCAACCACACAGCCCCCGCACCATGGCCGTGCAGCTGCATTGGGACCTGCCAAACATTTTTTCAGCTGGGCTCCGTACGATTTCCGTGCCTATGCTGCGGAAAATGCACGGCAACTGCACTGAAATTCAACGATGTCAGTAAATCTCAGAGCAACATCTGTATGGATGTGCCCCAGCCTGCCCCGGGGCCAATACAAGAAATGGCACGATACTCGTAGATTCACAAACACCGTAGCCCGTAGCCACCTACGATGCCCCCAAAATCGTACACCAATTTATTATACGGAGCCTGGGCCCTATTCTTTGCGAGTGTGTACGTGTGGGTTGTCGAGTTCAATCACAAGTTATTTTTCGTTTACTGAGTGTGTGTTTAAACTTGCGATATCTCTATATAGAAGCGACAGTTTAAAGCCCTCCTGTTGAATATAGTCTATACTCTATAGCACATTGGAACCTGTAACATACAGATACATAAAATATTTTTCTTGGTGATTGGTACCCTTTAAGAAAGAACAAGGCCGTACGCAGAATTTTTTTCCTGGGGGGAGGGGGGGGGGGCAAGATGATCGCTTTCAAAGGAACCCATAACTTGAAGTCTAAAACCCAATTTAAAAAAAGTATGATTTTGAAATTTCTGGGGGGGGGGGGCAACTGCCCCCCTCCCCCCCCCCCCCCCCCCAAAAAAAAAAAAAAAAAAAATCTTATTCAGTTGCGCTTAGGGATTAAAATCCTCCGAATCGATGAATTCATCAAATACTACACGGAATGTAATTGGTGCTTTGTTTCCTTTCTCAATAGACGTTGCGGTGAAAACAAAATTGGTTGTTGCACTTCAAAAGGGACAAACTGGTGTTCTCCCATGCGAGCCAAGCATTCGTCCAAAGAAGCTCTCTTGGATGAGAAGTCCAAACGAAACGCTCGTCAACATGGACTTGTCTCACCATTTCACAGAGATAACTGGACGTGGATACGAAGCAGGGTTGTTTAACATTACCGAAGAGCACTCTCTGGTTATCAAGGATGTGAAGATCCAGCACGAAGATAAATATTACTGCCAAGTGACCGACTTTGACACAGAAAATTTATTTTGGAATGTTACCGTTGTCAGTGTATTCGGTAGGTACTGCAGAAGAGAGAGAGAGAGAGAGAGAGAGATAATACAGTGTAAGTACGTTGAAATAGCCAATGCGTTTCCAACACACACCTCTTTGTCTCTTTAACGGAATGGTGGTGGAAACTGGATAAAACAAAGTAAAACTTTATGATACCTTTAGTTATGTCACCCGGCCATATCCTATTTATTGTCAATTAGTTGTATTTTAGTACTATAAGGAAAATCCATCCTTAGGGCAAGTTCCCTTAAAGAAAGCTGAAAAATCAGAGAAGTAGATAGGTGAAAGTTTGCACAAAATCGGACAAGCAATATGAAAGTTATTATTTTTTCTTTAAACTGTAATCACACTGTACATGGGAATTTCAAATCGGTCGAATCGGTAATGTCACTGTGCTATAGCGGCGGACAACAGAGGGAAAGGCGCTTTATAGAGAAAGCAGCAAATAAATGACATTTTAGTGTACGACAAACAGGAGAGTTGATCGTGAATACGTTACAATCACTGATCTCTACGGAAATAGAGATCATTGGTGCAATCGACTCTCTAAACTTCCAGGCCCGAATTCACAAAGGAGGTTTAAACCTCCGTAAGCGTACTGAAATTGGCGTAAATAAACGCACATTGCCCATGCGCGCACTCAAAGAAAATATATGATTGGATCGGATTCCGTGCGCATGTACACTTAAAAAACTCAGGAGGGGGTTTAAGCCGTCGTTTAATACCTCGTTTGTGAATTCGGGCCCCAATGTTTTAATTCGCATTGATATAGTGATCTCATTTTAAAAATCCATGATAATAAATAATAACTAACATCGTAAAGTGCATTAAGGTATTGAAATAAAGCGCTATACAAAATGTAACATGTTATTATCATTATTATTATCATTATTGTTATTGTGATTATTATTATTACTATCATTATTATAATTTTTCTATTATTATTATTATTATTATCATTGTTATAACTTGCTGATTCATTTGTCAGATTTCTTTTAAACTTTCACCACCCTGTTTATATTTTGTTTCTTTTGTCACACAAATCAACATTATTACAAATTTTGTAATAATGCTTTGTCTTAAAAAGCAATCTAACTTCTAAGGTTGGGTTGCCCTTTAAGAAAAAGTATTATATGATGAATGGATGTAAATTTTGTGTTTGTTTTCCGTACGCCAATACTTTTAATTACATGCTCTGTAGCGTTTCCTCTGGAGCCATTTCCATCAATCGAAGAGTGTCCTAGAGAAGAACATACCTTATCATCTTGCTCTCTTCGCAGCCAATCGCGTACAACGTTAACATGCCAAGTAGAAGAATACTACCCAGTTATCGACCTGTCCTTCTGGCATGGATCAGGTAGACTTGAACCTTTGGAGACAGCGATATGGAACAACAGTGACGGTACTATCAACAAGCGTATTACGATTGAAACTGACGGAGACAGCGATACTTCGTTTGAATGTGTTGCTACAGGGTTAATGTTGCAAGTCGGTAGAAGGTCGATGACAATCCACTTGGTTCTAGATAGAAACACCCGGGCATTACATGTTATTCTGGCAATTGTTATCCGTAAGTAAAGAGTGGAAGAGGGAAGGGGAACAAAATGATTGATTGGGATTTGGAAGTATAGAAGGATCGAGAGAACAGCGGGGAATCTGGAAATTGGAAGAGTTATTTATTTATTTATTTATATATGTCTCATCTTTATTCAGGGTAGCCTGTTCAGTACATAATAAAAACTAGTTTGCCCTGATAACATAAAAATAAAACTGTACATGAGAAATACACAATTATGATTAAAACTGATCAAATGATCACATTAGAATATTTATAAAAATATTGAAAGGATTATGGATGGTGTAAATTTAATAATACAAATTAACTAGCAGTACAGATTAAAGTTGGTGAGAGATTTCAAAAAATGTACCTTGTTCGTCGTATCTGTACAATCACACTCCGATCCTCTGTTTTGCCTGTATACAGTATTCGACAAAAGTGAGTACACCATTAAAGACCTTTTACAAATTGATATTTAGAATACAAGCCTGAAATCAATACAAATTAGACAAATCAAAAGGTACATAATACGCAGACAGTGTAGTGAACTAACGATACTAGTGAAAAAAGAGTGGCAACAAAAGTGAGTTCACCCCAGGCCTGTACTTTAACGCATTGAAATGTGGCTGCCCTGATGGGTAAAGCCACCATTCTTTAATCCGAACGCTATCAATTGTAATCAGCATAAAGTTGGTCAATATTACCTATGTCTTTGATTACATCCTGTTGCGCTCCTCCGCAAACACTTCTAGCAGGGGCCAAAAGGTGGACTTTTTCGTTCTTCCAGCTTGTATCTTGTAGAAAGCTCCACAGGAGCTTCAGTGGGTTTAGATAATTTGACATGCTATGTAGCACAATGTTATCAATCTCCAGCTTCTTAATAAAATCAATTTCTGCTGAGAACAAATCTAGGGCTACTGTCATTTTCCTTCAGGATGACACATTGCACTGTATAGTCTGTAGACAGTCTGCAAACAAACCTAGATGCACTGACATTTGTTGTGACCTATTTAAGCAATACCCTTGTTATGCTTCGCTGTTGTTTTGAAATAAATGCTTAATAATAATAATCCTTACTATAATCCTTACTATAATTTGGCTAATGTCTGTCTGTCTGTCCATCCGTTTGTTTGAAATCACCCTTTTCCGTGATTTTCCACTCAATCGAGCTGTTTTTTTAAAAACGTGGTTAAATTGTTCCCAGATTGTCCTGGGGGGGGGGGGGGGTATTTTGGTCGTATTATTTAAAGTTTTTTTACAATTCATAACTTCCTTTGGCAGGCCCCGGGTAAAGCTTCGAAGTTCCCAGTCCTTTGGACCTTTTTTCGGATCAGCGAAATTACATAGGCATAGATAGCTTCACGTTACGGTGCGCTTGCACCGGGCACCGTCTATAATACACGTAAGGCTATATGCTGAGGAATGAACCGTCGCACTGCACTGCGTGTATACAGCGCTTGCACCGGGCACCGTCTATAATACACGTAAGGCTATATGCTGAGGAATGAACCGTCGCACATACAGTGGATCTACACACTAGGCCTTCACTCAGTGTGTTTCCCAACGTCCAGTGAATACATCTGCATGGCATGGTTGTACATGTAACAATTCAATTCAAGACTTTATTTCAGACTCATCTGCACACGACAGAGGTCCATAGACAAGTTTGACAAGAATATGGTGAGGAATGTAACGTTAGATCTAATCTGAAAATTGTTCAACATTCAGAAATTGCCGGTTCTAATGAATATCCGCCTGAATCTACAACTAAAGTACAACTAGCACCCGAATTTCAGTCACATCGGACATCGGGGACGGCTCTATTTCGGCTTCGATATCGAGTGGGGGAGGGGGGGGGGGGGGTATATGGGGGCCCAGTTTTCCGCATTGCTTGTATATACAGTAGATATACACACTAGGCCTTCAGTCAGTGTGTTTCCCATCCACGTCCAGTGAATACATCTACATGGCATGGTTGTACATGTAACGTTAGATCTAATCTGAAAATGGTTCAACAATCAGAAATTGCCGGTTCTAATGAACATCCGTCCTGAATCTAGAACTAAAGTACAACTAGCACCTGAATGTCACATCGAACATCGGGAACGGCTGTATTTGGGCTTCGATATCGAATGGGTGGGCGGGGGGGGGGGTTATATGGGGGTCCAGTTTTCCTCCATAATTCTCTGACAAGCAAAAAAAAAGAAAAAAGAAAAAAAAAAAGGTTTTCGTTCTAAAAGGGGAGGGGGCACAATGCAGACTTTTATTCCAAAGTGTAGAGGTGGGGGGCATGGGCCGGATGTGCCCCCTAAATCCGCCACTGATCTAACATCTGTCAATATTGTTATTTATTTGAATGGAAACTGAATAAGTGAAGATGCCATAGTGCCATAGACCTCCATACATTTTTCAGTGTATGTTCTAAGATTTTTATCAAGTCGTTCAATGCATAACTACTTAACCTACCTGGGTGGTGTTTCATAAAGCTGTTCGTAAAGTTACGAATGACTTTACGAACGACTGGAACATGTTCTTGGGTGCTATACTAATCAGATTCTCAATCATTTAGCACAAGAACTGATGACCAGTCGTGCGTAAAGTCATTCGTAACTTACGAACAGCTTTATGAAACACCCCCCCCCCCCCCCGGGGAAAAAAATATCAGAAACCTAAACGTGCCAGTGGAAGCCCTCCAGATCTATCACTTCTCATCACAGCAGCAGCTGCTAACCCCCACCCCCTCTCTCTCTCTCTTTCTCCTGTATTCTTTATAATTTCTATCCCCCTGCATGCCTTTTTTTTCTCTCTCTCTCTCTCTCTCAATTTCCCACTGGCCGTTTCTCACCCTCTCATATTTCCACTGTTTCTCTCTCTCTCACTCATTTTCCCCACCACTGTTTCCCACTGCATCACACACACTCTCTCTCTTTCTCTCTCGCTTCCTTAAACATTGCACTATACTTCTCGCTTCTTTCAACATTCCCCTATTATGATTGAGCAACCTTTAATTGTGAGAACTACAAACAAATGCAATCTGTTGTACATTGTAGGGTACATATACTTACACATTTATTTTCGACTTAATACATGTAATATATTACAATAATTGCCTCTTGACTGCTTACTGAATACACCGTGTTACAATACATTTTTTCCATTCTATAGTTAGATTTTGATTTCACTCCGCAATGATATTCAAGTTCTTTCACCCGTTTAACCCCTAATGCTAATTAAATTAAACCTCCTATCTATATTTAAAGACAAGTCTGATATGAATCAATTATTCATATATGTTTCATCTAACTAATTGCCTTTCAGTGTGAATGGTACTTGGGCTGTACATAGGAGAAGACCCCCCCCCCCCCATGGTGCCACGGGTAATTTCTGCTGGTAATAATAATATGTCCACTTATATAGCGCACCTACTACACAGAAGATATACTCTACTGCGCTTAATACAAAGTATCACATTATTACCCCGGCTTTAGCCGAGCTGCCATGATAGGCGCTAAGGCATTCAAGGAATTACTTTCTACCGGGTACCCATTTACTTCACCTGGGTGGAGAGTGGCAAATGTAGATGAATGTCTTGCCAAAGGACAATAGCAATAAAGATATCACAGAATGTCTACTGTATCATTACTGTAACGATTGTGGTTTTGATAGAAGTTTACATTGGAATGTTAAACTTTTGTATTGGGTGTACTCACGTTTGTTGTATACTGTATGTCAAGAATTATGCGAGGGATATGAGATGCAGGAAGGGAATAATGTTAAAAATATTATGTTTTTATACAGCTGTCATATTAGTTGCTACCATCTTGGTTGTTGCAGTTATTGCTTTCAAACGGATGAAGAAACGCTCTACGGGTAAGGACAGACGTAAGGCATGTGGCATATCATTTTGTATGCGATATGCGACATTCTCATTAAGAGGCTGCCATGTAGGCATCGGTATATACGAAACCGTAGGTTATGAGAGAAAGTTGCTTTTTATCAAGGTGGAAAATAATGTAAGAGATTTAGCTCCCATTATCCCATTCCTATGCTGAATAATTTCTTACAAGGAATGTCGCAGGAAAAGGATTCTTTGGCATGTAAATGAAAACTCATGACATAATTTGATGCCACATGTGTATGCAGTCCCATATACTAATATCTGAGTACTGTGTTTATTACTGTTAAGGATTGTCAGCAAAATTCAGTCAATTTGTTTACATTTTCATAATACTTAAAACCTCACAATCAGCAATTAACACGATCAAAATACTTTCGAAAAATAAACTCAAGGGCAATTTCAAAGGCCTATTGTACTGCCCATAGAAATCAGGTTCGGATTACGTAGTAGGCGATTGTAATGTTCGCACATTTCTAAATGTGATAGACAGGGCTATTGAAATTGCCTTCAATTGAGTTTTCGAAGGTAGTTTTTATCGTGTTTATTATTCTTATGCACTGAATTACCAAACTTTACTCGTAACATCATCACTTCAACGTGACATTTGTTTTGATGCTTAAGCTTTGGCTTGATCATTGAACAAGGTGGATCAAAGCAAGTTAAAAATAATTCAAAATAAGATTGTAAGATTTATCAATCACTTACTACCAAGAACACACATTGGAAGAGTGAACTTGAAACAGCTGGTCTTCTTCATGTAAACCTTAGATCACAACAACTTTTAATTCACCATGTACATAAGATTTTTTACTCTAATGCAGATCACTATATTTCTAATAATTTTACTCGCTCTTCAAGTGTTCATGGGCATGACACTAGAAATAGTCAATTTAATTTCGTAGTGCCTAAGCGGAAAGGTAAAATTGGAAATTCCTTTTATTTTAACGGTATTCTTTTCTGGAATTCCCTCCCAAATCATGTTAAGTCAGTTAAGAATTTTTTACATTTTAAAAGGGTATTGAAGCATCATCTGAAAAATGTGTCTACTCCATAACTATATTTTCTCCTCTCCTTTGTGTAGCTCAGATGGGTTTTTTCCTATATTATATGACTTATGTAACCAACGTTTATTATCGATAGTTTCATTATGATTTTCTGTATATAGTTTTTTTCCGTTGAGTAAGTCTTGTTTTCACATTTATGTAATCTTCGCCTACTTTATAAAAATGTTATGTTTTATGTTGCTACTTTAATACATTCTTATTACTTGTCGTACGTGTACGATAGTCTTGTAGCCGTACTAACGTGTTTTCTTAGTGTATTTTTAATCAGTTATTTAGGTAAGGACCCCATTGGAAATAAGCCATTTCGGCTTTCATGGGCTATCCTGTCATGGTACCTGGTTATGTTTGTATTGCAATATACCTGACGAATAAAATAAAATCAAATCAAATCAAATCAAATCAAACAAACTTTATTATAATAATGGCGAGAAAATAAATCGAATCCATGTTTTCATAGAAAATCATAACATTGTAATTTTTTATTATTAAGCCCCATAATTATGGGGAAAAAATTACTGAACATATCTGATTAACGTGTGACCCAGCATGCCACGTGACATATTTACTTCCATATAGATTTCTATTCTTTTTTTCGTTTAATTTGGTTTGATTGCCATCAAAGTTATGCACTTGTACGTTCCCTTTTTACAGAAAAGTATAGCGCTATTCCGATGACACCCTTGTTCACCAAAGGTGAGTCTTTTCATATTAACATGTGTGGCATCAGTGCCAGCTTGGATAGAATAGGATAAAGGGCCAGTCCACCCTCATTCTATAACGTATGCGCAAGGAACAACAACGTTCTGCTCCTTCGCGATGCGACCTCGGATAACGGTGTCGTTAACCAATGGTTATGAAGTCAAATGGCATAATCAATATAAGGCTAAACTGGTTCACGTATAGTAAAAGCCCAATAGAGCAATATTGGACATCACTCACATATGAAATTGAAATCAATATGAAATATCCTATTCCGAATAACATACAAATCAAAAGATAATGGTCACATTATTAATAATGTATCTGTCGAAAAAATGCTATTGAAACGGAAATATGGTCCGATTTTTTTGCTCGCTCGCATCGTAGTTCGTACACTCACAAATAACTAAAAATTAATTGACTACCACTGCTATATTGAGGAAATGATTTATGTGAATAAAAATGATAGCATTTACTAATGAGGAAGAGATGGAGAAGAGGAACATCCGTCGCCCTACACCCCTCGCGTCCACCCGTATTAGAGCCCAGAATAGTGATTAAATTGCTGAAATGCATGGATCATATTTAATTATGGTGTTTACTGCCCCCTCTTTGAAGCCAAGGTCTACATACGCCACTGTGAAAAGTAGTACAACATCGTAACATCGTGTCCAAATTGCTAAAATTTGAGTTTATTAATAATGACCTCAATATGAGACGGTTACCAATTTACATTTTTTTCTTTGATTTTGTGTTATTCCACTCATGTTAACAATGTGTGAACTATTAATGACACCTTCTCGATAATGCATAAAAGAAATCTTGGTGGTTTGGAGAAAAGTGATTCTCCCTAATTAGATACGTGGTCGATGGGTGCATTTTCTCCCTATCCTGACAAAGAAAGTAAAAAAAACCAACAAACAACAACAAATAGATATTTATAATATACGCATCATCATGTTGGGGAAAAAGGTATTAGCTTGCATCTAACGATGTACGTCCACCAAAAGGAAAGTTACACAGATGCCCCCTTGTCGCTATAATAAATAAAGATCAATGTAAACGGTAAAGGAGATCATTCATGAATATTTTATATCATAATCATTTTCTGTTTTTTATCAAAGGCTGTATCTCCTGTTTTGAGTTGTGGACATTTGTAAAGATTGTCGAGAAAACCGTCGGAAATAATGCAAAGACAACACTTGACAAGATTATCCATATCTTGAACAAGAATGACGCGGATTGCGACAATTCATCAGCGTATGACGAGCTTTGCAAATGGAAAATTAAATGCGCTGCTCAAATGGACCAGAGAAAGGAGCTGTACGACGCTTGTAGTCAAGCCGGGTGGTCTCGTCTTATGAAGAAATTGAAAGGTATTGTGCATTATGAGTAATACTGTGATGAATTAAATTATTATATTATTACGTAGACATCAACAACATGTCCAACTGCTTTGAGACAATTAGTTTCTTTCACATGTATATCGTAAGACAAGAACTCAACTTTATCTTTAAGCGTTCTCCTCTTTCCGACCAAATGGTCCGACGCCCATTCCGTTTTGAGTAATTTGCTCATGACATTGAAAACCTCCTCTTCTTACACCGTTCCGTTTTCTATCAAGTCAAAATGCTCTTTTTAATGCTTAGCTATTTACTGCTGAATTGGGATATTTAATATAATAAGTTAATCGAGTCCTCCAAATTTGTAGTCTCGGCCGAGCTTCTTTATATGTAAATCACTAATGATTCTTTCACTTCCACATGAGTCTCCGATAGATATAGTTTCAATGGAGAGATGGCTGATCCTTTCCCAAAACTGTACCTTGTTGGATTTAGAAACAATAACAAATAGTAAAATTCGATCAATATGTATTTCATTATCGTTTAAACAAAGTTTCATAAAGAATTAAATGATATCCAAACAATATTGTCTTGTGTACTTCCCTTAGCTTTTTTTTGTCCTCTTTTACATTGAATAAAATTATAGTGCTCATGTTAGTGGTGTATTACGCGGGTCCACAAGTTTAGTGAGTAGCAGTATTGGCGGGAAGGGCCACCAGTCATACTCGGTGATGAAATAAAAATTAACAAGGTTTGATCAAGGGGAGGCTGTGGAGAGGGTTATGGCATCTTATGTTTTCCCGTTTTCACGTTAACTTCTTGATGGAATTAAAAGAAAAAGAGAGCTGACAACACGTATTAAAATATCTAAGACTAAACTTAGCCTGCTTTTCAACAGTTTAAGGGTCCAATCATGCTGTGCTTTTTGTCGAATTAAGAAATTGCTCATGAGGAGTTTTTAAATGTATTTATAATATGAATCGAAAAAGTTTTAAACTTGGACCAAATTCAACTGTCACATGTTTGTGACGTCCTGTGTGGCCATATCTATATCCAATACTTTTAAATATTGTTGTATTTTATCAAGAATTATTCAATTTATTAAATTAATGAATAACAAGACAGTCAGAATAGGTTCTAGACAGCTTCTTTCCGTGTTAATAATCAGTGGCGTAGCTGAAGTAGCATAGGAGTTAGGCCCTCCGCATATCCCAAATTAAATGTCCAAGAGAGAGAGAGAGAAATAAACGGGGGGGGGGGGGGGGGGTTGAAGAAGGACGGGAAAGAAGATGAAAGGATCTCTTCAGCAACATACACTTCATTAATGTCTTGATTTGTATTTCAAACTCCGAGTAAGACCATTGGGGCCACTATCGTGTCAATGCCCCCCGCCCCATGGTTCGACTCAGGCTACGCCAATGTTATAAAGTCATAAAGACCGCTATTAATAATGGAGAAAAGGCTCATTGTTCATAAGGGTCATTATTCATATGGACCGCTATTCAAGATACACAACGAGGGTCGCTATTCGTAATACCAAATGAGGGTCGCTATTCATAATACGGTATAAGGGTAGGTATTCATGATAAGGAGGGTCGCTATGCAATTGCGACCCTCTTTCTGTATTATAAATAGCGACCCTCATTTAGTATTATGAATAGCGACCCTCATTTCGTATTATGAATAGTGACCCTCATTCCGTATTCTGAATAGTGGTCCTTACGAGTAGTGACCCCCTAATATAAGTTATGAATAGCAGCTCTTCTTCAAGTTTATGAAAAAGGAGCCCAATTTTGTATCATGAATACTTGTGAGTTATATGACGCCCAATGTGTATTAGGAATAGTGACCCTCATCACACATTATGAATAGCGGTCCTGATGAATAATGATTATGACTTTATGAATGGTGACCAACTCTCCGTTTTATGAATAGCGGGCCTATACGTATAGGAACTTACACGTTATGAATAGCGGTCCTTTGGAATAGCGGTCATTATGACCAGTGGTCTTTATGACTAGCGAGGTTGCCCCTCCTCTCCCCGTTAATAATGCTTCTCTGATATGCAGGTTTACATTGTTTAGCTACGTGTAGAATTTTATTTTTGATCAGGTTAAAATTTGAGTTTGCTGACATTATTTCATATTAACTAATACACATTTTTCCGACTCAAAATATTTAGTGCAATCTTCTGCAAGTGAAGTACCAGCGTCTGACATGGAACATATTTTGTGGCAAATAAGAGAGCCAGAGAAGATCGAAGCATTTCTAAAAGCCTTGAAAATAGAAGACACATCCAGCCTCAATAATGCCGACAATGGCAACGGATTTCGTCATGTTATTAGAAATGCAAAGGACCTGCTGCTGCAGTGGATAGATGAACGATATGATGACAATCCCTTCATCATCCTGAGTTTAACATTAGAGAGCCTGAGTCTCCCCAACGATTTCTTCCAACGTAAGTTCACTGTCAGGAAAAAAAAAAATCTTGATGATACACAATATTCTAAAATGAAGTAACCTATGCACGTTTATTATCACAGTTTTATTTGTAGTAGCAATGGAAGGTGAATGTTTGTCCGAATCAAGCTATAATGACCAGTGGCGTATCTAAGGATTATTGCGCCCGTGGTAAATATTGAAACTGAGCCCCCCCCCCCAACCCCTACCCGCACAAAGTGACCAGCTCAAAAATACAATCCAAAATAATTCCCACTTTCAACCCAGACATTATGGCACTGTGTGAAAATGTATTTTGACGCACTTAACCTGGGGTTAGCAGCCAAGGTTTGACTCAATTTTTTTCAATTGAGGAAGTAAAGCGACCAGGCGATATATTTCCTTTCAAATATTGCATACTAGAAAACACTATGTTTTTTTTTTCTTCTTTTTTTTTGTTATTTTTTTTTTAATTGTGTATTTATTGAGAGTTCACAAACATAAAAAAACTTTCAAGCAGATACAAACATGTTTATATATAAAATTAATGACAAATCAAGATATTCACAAATAATTAAGATGATAAAAAAAAAGACGCCAAAAAACAGAAAAAATAAAATATAATAAAAATAAAAATAGCAGAGTACATGTATAGAAATATTAAAAGTTATAAGACTTTCATATATGTACATGAGCCAGAACCCCAAGATCGGATTGCATCAAAATCTGACAATTACGTTGGACCCAACGTAAAACTAAATACATGTATTGCCGTCCACAATACAAATGGAAGCTCAGGCCACCAAAAAGATTGGAAGGAGCAGAAACGAGAAATGAGACGATCTGCCATACTCCCCCAACACACACACACACACACACACACACACACACACGTTTACATGGCTTTACTTCCGAGGACAACTATTGTTCCTCTATTGTTACTCGTCCTCGGACAGTCGACGGAATAAGGCATAAATTCATTGTTCGACGTTCGAGGACTATTGTCCGGCTTCCGAGGACCATTGTTGTCATGATTTTTTTTTGTTCTCTGTCCGAAAATGTCCTCGGACATAATGCTAAACAAACGCACACCCCCACCCCACAATTCCATACCCTCACCCTAACACTCAATCACACAACCACCCCTCCCCACCTCCCTTCGCAAACTACACAATCAATCTCCACAACACGTGACATACAGATCGCCCAACAGCATCCCGATCCCGCCCATTCCAGCCATCAGGCAGTCAAAACAAAAACTGCTGAGCGTGAGAAAATCAAATGGACAACACATTCCTGAAAGTAACGTAGGAAAACATGCATAAACCAATGACCCAATTCCAGTTCGAGGTTATCGCTCATGTTGTACAGTGGCAGTGTGACTTATGAACAAACGTTACACATGCAGACATGTAATACAAAAAATTCACTATAGAATTCCCAGCATTATGTAATGGGGAAAATTATCTCTGTATAGCGGGACAGGAATATTAGTAGAGAAGTTGACATGACAGTACATATTACATCTAATACTTAGTATTACATACATGTATCAGATCATAATAAAGTGAGGAAAGGAAGGAGTTATAAGTAGACATAGAATGGCAAAACTAGATTTCAAAACGCCATTTTTTAAAATGTATAGATAGTTTGTTTCTCTTTTTGGCTATCAAATACTCTAAATCTTTTTGTTTCTTAACAAAAGATTTAAATATGACAAAATTGGGAAGCAAATTGTTAAACTTGCAGTAATAAATATGATATTTCAACAGCAAAAACAAATATGAAACAAATTTATCACTGCATATACCAAAAAGCTTTTCAAAATTAGTTACAGTAATGTGTGAGTTCATTTTCTGTGAGATTACAATCAAAAAATCATGCCAAACTGGTGTAACTTTTTCACACTCACAGAATAAATGAACTAGGGTTTCCTCTTTCTTTCCACATAAAGAGCAATTAGGCGATTCTTTCCTTTTGATCTTAAAAAGGAAATCATTCAATGCTATAGCTTTATGAAATAATTTAAAATAAAAAGATCTTAGTTTAGTATCAAGAGTACAAAAGAAATTAGTCAAATGAACTTTTTCCCAGTTAATATTAGCAGGTAGCAATAAAATGTCGTTCCAAAAGGTGTATCTCTTGGTTGGAGTATAAGCGCCAAGTAGTACATTATATACATTCTTGGGAATTTTCTTATAATTAAATAGATTTAAAACTATAGTGTCATGAACACCAATAATATCAACATCAAAATTCACCATCCACTCTTCTGGGATATTTTTCAATAAAAAATTAAATTTTCTTCTATCTGAGGAGGGAATGCCAATATCTAGTATCAGTTCTTCGAAAAGCTTATGGCCCGGGAGGGGTGGATTAAACAAATCGTAGATGGTAAAAATATTCTTTTCAAACCATGAGTCGTAATAGAAAAAAAGGTTTGGATTTAGAACGAATTAAAGGGAAATTAACCTCAGCGTATGAATTAGCTTATTTTGAATGGTGTAGTATATGCCTCTTATTTGATACATGCAATTTCATGTAAAAACACAGGATATAGATATAAATCACTATTTTCCAGCCAAGTTATTGTCTGCTAGCAATAATAAGGGGGCTGCCATTACTTTATGTGTACACGAAAATATTTTTCATCCCAAGTAATATTTCCTTCATCGTTAACTTGTAATTGATTTTTAGAGGACAAATATATATTAGATATAGTCACATATTCTGAAATGTAAGTTTAGTTTTATATATTTTTTAAAAGGTCTTAATTTGTTCATAAAAATATACTTTCTGTACGTGGAGACGGAGAATTGACGTCAAGGACGGAGACAATCGTAACAATACCAAAACAAAGCGAGGAATCTGCATTACAGGATGGCTATTAGAACTCATGGGTCGTCAATTATCTAGGCCCATGGCCAATAACAATCGTAATAAAATCAGAACAAAGCGACGTATCTGTTGTAAAGGTAGGCTATTATCAATGCATATGGTACCTAATGATCCGTGTCATGCACAAAATGGCAGCCTCCATGGAAAGACGTAGCAGACAATACCGCATCTAGAATATCATGTGGGGTTAATTGTCCTTTAACTTATTATACCACAATGATTGACATGCACTTAATTCTGAGAATTTGAAGCCATAAAATTCCTTAGTGGCTTCTTCCCTGTATAAATACCACGAACGCAAAGAGTCGGCTAACTGCGTATTACCCAAGGCGTTCAAGGCACATTCCGGGGCATTAGACTTCCATAAAAGGGAAACATCACGATTAAATTCTTCCAAAAAAAAATAGTTCAACACATTTCCAAGAAGCATGAAAATTATCGTCCAGAAGATATCTAACCCATGTCATCTTCTGGGCAGTGGCAAACTTTAAGGGGTCAATCATTTTAAGACCAGCATTTTTATAATCATTACACATAGCTATTCTTTGGACTCTATCTCTGCCCCCATTCCAAATAAACTTGTAAAAGATACTATTCAACTCAGTGAAAAAGGAGCGAGGTATTTTAATACAGAGGACTGAGAATAGGTAAATCAGCTGTGGCAGAACAAGTGCTTTAATTACACAAATCCTTCCTATTAGAGAAAGATTTCTCATTCGCCAGCAATTTATTGTATTTTCCATTTTTTTCAATCTCTCCTTATAGTTTAAGCAATAAAGTAGGCTTAAATATAAAGAAAAATTTACTCCAAGACTTTTAAATTGAGATGATTTCCATGTTACTCCCTGGGTGATATAAGGAAAATCTTGGCTTCCTTTTTGTGAACCAATCCAGATTGCTTCAGTTTTATTAACATTGATTTTACAACCAGAGTATTTCCCAAAAGTAGCTAAGGTAGCAAAAAGTTGAGAAAATGAATTATTGGACCCATCTAAAAAACACACCGAATCATCTGCAAATAAAGAAATCTTAGCTTCAGTATTATTTTGTAATGGAATACCTTTGATTTGATCATTTTGACGTATGGAAAGAGCCATTATTTCAATAACAAATAAGAATAAGTATGGAGAAATAGGACAACCTTGAAAAATACCTCTCTTCATTGAAATGCATTCTGTTAAAAATCCATTATTCAACACATAACTGACACGAGAAGAATATAAGGTCTTCACAGTATTGATAAAATTTTGACCAAAATTGAACTTCTTCAAAGTTTGAAATAAAAAATTGTGAGAAACACTATCAAATGCCTTTTCAATATCGAGTAACAAAATTGCACCTGGAATGTTTTTAAAATCAGTATATTCAATGATATCCAAAATAAAACGAATATTGGGCCCAATATTTCTACCTTTCATGAAACCAGATTGGTCAGGATGAATAAGGGTGTGCAAACATCGTTTCAATCGATTAGCTAGACATTTTGCTAAAATTTTGTAGTCTGTGGTCAAAAGAGTTATAGGCCGATAATTTTTAATTAACAGGGGATCTCTGTCTTTTTTAGGAAGGAGAGTGATAATACCATTCTTTGTGATGAAGACATGGAGCTATTCTGCAAGGAAAAATTAAAGGAGTTTATCAACATATCACAAATGTCATTCCAAAATACTAAGTAAAATTCAGCAGGAAGCCCATCTAAACCTGGAGCTTTATTCATTTTCATTGATTTAATTGCTTCGTATATTTCATTTCTGGAGAAAGGGGTCTCCAAAATTTTTTTGTCATCTTCAGATAATTGAGGAATGGATATGTTACCAAAAATTGCATTGTTGAGGACATCCTCATCTATAGAATTTGAATTATCATCTGGTATTGAATATAACTTGGCGTAAAAATCATGTATATTCTTCAAAATCTTACTGGAGTTTGTTAATAAAGTACCTTGGTTATCCTTAAGTCTATTAATATTCTTCCTTTGCCAACCTCTGTTTTCCAAATTGCAAAAGTACTTACTGCTCCTCTCACCTTCCTCTAACCACCTAGTTCTGGATCGAGTTATCAGACCCTTAGTTTCAAATTCATAAATTTTATCGAGTTTAATTTCAAGCTCCTCCAACTGTAAAAGTAGGGGGTCATCAGATGCACGAGTATTGCTCAAAGATAACTGTAATTTAATTGTATCAATATCAGCTAATAATTTACTTTTTTCTAAATTTCTTTGTTTTTTCTTCCGAGCAGAATATTCTATACAGACTCCTGTAATGAAGCATTTAAAAGAGTCCCAAAGTATGTTGTCATTGCACTGGGATTCCTGATGAATAAGTTTAAAATCCTTGATTTTATCCTTTATCAAATTAACAAAATCATTGTCATGATATAAATAATGTGTGTTGAGTTTCCAATAGCCCTTACCCTTCAAAGGTTGATTATCATTGAATTCAACTGAAACAACAGGATGGTCTGACTGGATTCCAGGCAAAATTTGGGATTTCTTACAATTATCCAGAAAATTATTTGACAATAAAATAAAATCCAACCTAGATAGTGCCCGAGGGGATCTTTGGTGTCTAGTATACTTTTTCAAACCTGGATGGAAAGATCTCCACACATCACAAAGTCCATATTCCTCCATTAGTACATTTAGCATTTCACTAGCTTTTACATTAGAGTGGTGTTCTCTCGAACCCTGGTAATCAATCTCACCAATAACTGCATTAAAATCACCTCCTACTATAATAAATTCATTGTTAAACTTGTCAATCTCAGCAAACACTTTTAGTAAAAAATCAGGGTCATCATTATTTGGTCCATAAACATTTACTAGAGTAACCGGGAGTTCATTTAATGTTGCACTTATTATCAAAAATCTTCCATTAGGGTCCTTATTAATAGCTTTTACTTTGGTATTTATGGAATTTCTGATAAGAATTGCCACACCTCTACTATTTGAAGCAAAACTAGCAAAAAAGGCAGTTTCACCCCACTGAGCTTTCCACAATTTTTCATCATTTAAATCTGAATGAGTTTCTTGAAGAAATAATATATCAGTTTTAAGGGATCTCATATAATGAAAAATCTTTTTCCTCTTGAAATAATCTTGCAACCCTCTACAATTAAAAGAATGGAGCTTTATATACATTGTTGTTGAGAAATACACCTGTTCCCCAAAACCAGAATGAAAAAAGAGAACCAACACCACCACCATACATGTACAATGCTCAACTTAAAACAGAGAAGATATGGTTCTTCAAAATACTGTAGTGTATATACATGCAATCTGCCATTCATAGAAACAAAAGAATAAAAAAAATGAATAAAGAAAAACAAGCAAAATTGAAGTAACCATAACACAAGGGAATCCATGCGCAAGATGGAAATGCAGGGCCTCAAATCAAAATCCGGTCCTGCACAAGACACGCAAGGGAATACCAGAACAACAGTAGCAGCAGTACACAGCCAAATCCAACATTTTCATTTGTCTAGCAAGTGTCACAAACTGGCTACAGAAATACAATTACAAATGATATTTTGATTTTCAAAGATACCACTGAATATTAAGTGATAAAAAGAAAGTTTCTATTTTTTCTTTGTTACAAGTAATTGAGTAACTAGAGAATTGGAGAATATAACTATACAATTTTTTAAATTTTGGCCAGCTCGGCCAGCATGACCCACCAAATCATAAATACTTAAAGAAACAACTCAGTAGGGCAGCTAGGGCCTGGCCTATAAAACTCATACAGAGTATATGCAAATTAAAATGTACCACTAGTTTCACCAGGTGTAAGCACAGACATAGCATCTCTACAACAGAATTTGTAAGTGCCCTCAGGGCACTACCCTGAGTCATTTTAAATTAAATATTAGCACAAAAAATAAATATTCTTGATGTGTATAAAATTGACACCTCCAGAATGTAGTAAGTATGTAAGAATAATAATAAAAAAAACCTTGAAGGAGGCAGATGTAATCTGAAGAAGAAGAAGAAAAACTTGAAATTGAAAAATAGCAAAATGCTCAGTGTTCAAACTCAAGACATAACCCAAACGGATGCATGAACATTAATTTTTCCTTTAAATCCAGTGATTAACAAGTACAGTACTTTTAAAGAGAAAAAAAAAGAAAGATTGAAACCAAGTGGTCTATACACACTTCAAAAGGTCAGAAAGATTGATTGTTAATTTGTTTTTTTTTAATTGTTGAAACAGATCTATCCAAATGGATATAAATATAGATGGAACAAATGAATGAGCAAGGTCAATAGACTAAATCAAATGTTTTACAACGATAAGATGTCTCCCACTGTTCTCTTCGGACTTATACAAAATGGACTTTTCCTGAACTCATGTCCTTATAGGCAAGTTTGGCGGGATAGATGAAAAAAGGTCTCTTTCCCTCTGAACGCAGGTGCTTGAATTGCTCCATTCTGTTCTTTCGTAATTGCCGGACCCTTTTGCTGAAGTCCTCTGCTACATAGAGCTTGTTGCCAAGATATTCTTCTGCTTTGAACTTTTTCAAGCACTCAGCCCTCACCTTCTCCTTCTGTGGAAATGACGAAAAACAAATGTGAATCATGCGAGGTTTTGCCGGTGTAGCGGCAGATACGGGGATCGGCAGATACCGTTCTAAAAACGGCCAAGAACACTATCTGCCGGCGGATCATGTTCCAACCCGGCGAACTTTTTTTTTCCCACGAACTTTTTGTCACTATCGTCCTTGACGCATGCGCAACTTTGAAATAGCCCTACAATGTTTGGAGTTGGATGGGGTTTCAAAGTTTCATCCTAATTTTAGTAAAAATAAAAATACAAGACGTTATTTTTGTAATGTCCAAACTGAGAGTCGAACCCACATACCTCAGGTTAAATGTCCGAGGGATAACGCATCTCGCCACAGCAAGACGCTGGGAGCAACCGTCATTATATCGCTTACGGAATAAACCCTATGATTGCGAAATTGATTTAGATCGGAAAGGATCAGGTGCGCATGCGCCAGGGAGGACAGGGACAAAAAGTTCGTGGGAAAAAAAATTTAGCACCCCGGCAGATACCGTACCTAGACACATAGGCGGCGGAAGCGGGGGGACGGGGGGGGGGGGGGGGACGTGTCCCCCCTAAATTTTCTTTGGGGGGGGGGGGACAGTCCCCTCCTAAATTTTGGGTTGGTGGGGACGTCCCCCCTTTCCCATATATATATATATATTTTTTTTTTATACCATGATGTTTGCGAGGTTAAGAAAATGCGCGCCCTCATTTGACCTCCCCAAGTGAGCGCGGTTGACTGTTATGATGTGCGCCTATGACTGTGTAAATGCTTCTTTGAAATTATGTATGAGAATATGCCGCATGCGCGCCCTCATCGAGTCTTCCTCATCAGGTGAGCGCAAAGGACGGTGGATGATTGAGGCCTGCAAGGGGTCTAGATTTAGCCTTAGTGCCTGGATATGGGCCCGATCAGAGGTGCGCCATGAAGTAGGCCTACCCTTGTAAACTGGAACGTTTTATTATTAAACTGTAACTTAACTCAGTCTTATTCTTAAGCAGGTGACGGCAAGAGTAACAGGTCTAGGAGTACTAGGACTAAGATTAAGAATAACATAATTGTTATATTGCCTCTACAATGTCAATGATACATAGTCATAGTGTATCTCGACACACACTGCAAAGCGTAGTATTACACATCGACGCGCCGCCAATGGCTAAGGATAGATTATGAGTCACAGGCCCGTAACTGGGGGGGGGGGGGGGGGGTTCAGGGGGTCCCCCCCCTCCTCCGTTGGCGAGCAGAGGTCCGCTTAAAAAAAAAAGAAGCGAGGGGAGAGATAATGGAAATGGAAAATAACGTGATAAAATATCGGTCTTTCCGTCTATTTTAATACATTTTATTTGGATTTTGTCCCGTAACTTCCTAATCTGGCAAATCTATAATTAATCAATGTCATCTTTCACCATTCATTTTCGAATTTGTACATTATGCCATGTTGGAATCGATTTTTTTCAAAGCGTCACTCAAAGAATTATTCAAATTCGTTTGTAGTATCGTCCCCAAGCTGGCGAGCAGAAATCATAAGGCGACAAAATTATCCAAAGTGACATGAGAATAGTGAATTTTAGGTTAATTTTTTTTTTAATTTTCATACCAACTGGCTTAATAGGGGAGGAGCGCACAAGGGGTCACGTGAAAGGGGGGGGGGGGGAGAGAGGAAGGAAAGTGGTAATTAATTAAGTGGAGATAATACCGGTTTTCCAATCAATTTGAACACTTTTTTATTTGCTTTAATTTGTCCTGCAACTTAATAAAGGCCAAGTCAACATACGTCTTTGGCCATTCATTTTTGGAATTTATTATTGATTTTGCTATCGATTTTGTCAAAGACTGAAAGAGTTCAAAGAGTTATTCAAAATCGTCACCCGCTCGTTGTAAGGTCTTTTCTATGTGACGAATTTGAATGACAATTTCTTGAAATCCACTTGCCATGCAAAGATGGATTTGATGATAAATTTTGCAGTGGATTGCCAGGTCGGATGAATTCGAATGAAATCTGACGAAAATGGAATGGAGATATGTTGAAGTTGATTGACTATTGAAACTGTTGAATGACATTTTTAATTATTAAACTTTCTTAGACATCTGACATTTGGATGATTATTGATTCCTATCAGACTATAGGACGAAAATGAAGGGTAATGCAGTGGCGTATCCAGGATTTCCCAATAGGGGGGGGGGGGGGGCGCCAGGAATTATTGATCGCCGTCATGGGGGAGGGGTCTTTGGAAAATTTTTGCTTCTGAAGAAGGGCTGAGATGCAAAATAGTGCTATATGTGACCAATTTTGAAGCCTATTTAATAAAGAATATTTTCAATTGGTATGAGGATTTTTTTTTTTTTTTGCTATTTTTTTTTTTTTGACGACGGCCAATAGGGGGGGGGGTGCGCGCCTGTTGCGCCCCCCTGGATACGCCCCTTGGTAATGTGATCTTTGAGAAGTGTTAGATTGGACAGGAAATCCTGACAATACAAGGAGATAGATTGCTTAAAACACCATACAAAGATAACGTGGGAAGATAATTAAGCAGTGACAATTATGAGAAGACTCAAATGAAATCTGTGGTAATGGAATATAAAAGTGAAATATAGAAACCATACTCAGGCCCGTAACTAGGATTTGTGCGGGGGCGGGGGGTTCAACATTGGAAAAAGTGGACGTTTCTGAGGGAGCGAAGCGACCGAGTATGGGTGTCGGGTCAGGGGGTGTACCACTCCAAGAGTATGGGCATGACAGGGGTGGGTGAAATGTGAAGCCCGAACATATACTACCACTGTATAGGATTCAAAATATTACTGGAAAAGAGAGAGGGGTATTTAATGTGTCTGTTCACTTTTAAATGGACAATTTTCCCGCTCTCAAGGAAACTATAATTGGAAACTATAATCAGAAATAACAAGATGCCCCAATATAACACTTGGGGTGTTTTGGAAACATTTGGGATATGGTAAAGTGCGTTTTCCGTCGCTCGCTTCGCTCATTCACAAAATTCTGAAACGAGTTTCAGGCAGCGAGAATATTTCCATAGTATGTTATTGTAATAAAAAAATGTCTATGAATATTCAATGTTATGACAATTTCGGGCACGTCTGCCTTATCGCCATGGCGCCCAGAAATTATGGTTACCTTACTTTCTATATTGAAATGTTATGAGCAACAACATATTAAAGTGCATTTTCTTCGCTCGCTTCGCTCGCTCGCAAATCTTAGAAATGAGATAGTTTCAGGCAACGAGGTCCATGAATATTTATATAGGATGTTATTCCAATATTCAGGCACGTCGCTGCCCTATCGCCATGGAACCCGAATACTTGTTTGGTCCACTTTTTATATTGAAATATGCAATAGCAAAGTAAATTGCATTTCTCCTCGCTCGCTTCGCTCGCTCGCAAACCTTGTAAACGACGTTTCATGCAGCAAGGTCCATAATGAAATATTCAATGTTATGACAATTTCGGCACGTCACTGCCCTATCGCCATAGCGCCCAGATATTAGGGTTACCTTTCCATAAACGAACAACAGCAAAGTGCCCCCCCCCCCCCCCGTTCGCTTCACTTCCTAAAAACTTTAATATGAATGATGCCTGCATATGGCAGCTAGATGACCGGAGATATAGCTTTACATTTCACCTATTGGTGACTAATGCAATAAAAGTTTGCCATTTAAAAGTATATTTTTATTTTTCTCTCGCTCGCTTTGCTCGCTCGCAGTATTGGGAATCCTACACATGTGGTATTATATGTTCGAGCTTCACATTTGACCCACCCCTGTCAAATAATTCTGACTATACGCTCATGCCCACACCCTTGTAGGGGCACACCCCCTGACCCGACACCCCTACTCGGTCGATTCGCTCCCTCAGAAAGGTCCACTTTTTCCAATGTTGAACCCCCCCCCCCCCCCCCCCCGCAAAAATCCTAGTTACGGGCCTGAGTCAGAGTTTTGATCATTTTTGAAGTCTCGTGGTATAGGTTAATCGTGTAAGCCAAATTAGACAAGTGACCTAGAAAATCAAACCAGGACATGTGTAGTGTTAGATCAGCTGATTACTATAGACTAGTCTAGTCTAAATATTTTCCTGGTCTCGGGGGGCGGGACATCCACAGTCAGGTATATATGTCTATACAACATGCGACACGTGCGTCCGATACATTTTCAATAGGTTTCGTAATGCGGATGCGGGGTACATTTCTGAGGGGGGAGGGGTGCGCCCAGAATGACTTTCTTTCAAATCACAATCATGCACCCCTAGATTGCAGGAGAATTTCTCTTTTTGTTCAAATCGTCATAGAAGTAACAACTTTACGTATTCTTCGAATATTACACGGAACTCGCAAAGTTCTAACAATTTGAAAATATTGTTTTATCCAATTTTCTCGTTTGAAAAACAAAAACCAACAAACATGTAGAAAAAACAGGAAAATTTACTGATTGTTATTTTGGTCTGGGTCATACTGGGTGTAATGATTCGCGAGGGGATAATTTCGCGATTTTGATAATGTTGATATTACTATAAAACAGAAGTGGAAGTTTTAATTCGCTTGGGTTTGACTCGCGAAATTCGCGAAAATAAAACCATCGCAAAAATTTCAGCTCTTTAAGCAAACCCAAATATCACTGATAAATAATATCACAGAGTGGAGGCGGGAAGACCGCGGGAACATTGCAAGTTCGGAAAGTGTATATAGGCGGGGTGCACTTTTTCACCGCGTTTGATTCTCTTCATGAGCAGAATCAATATTTCATACAGCGCAAGTCCAACGAAAAATATATAGTGGGAGAATTAGGCCTTCTATACCTGACGACTTCCCCCACTCCCCCCCCCCCCAAAAAAAAAAACAATACAAAACAAAAACGGGTCCTTTTGCAGGGTGGCGCCTCGTCCGAAATTCGGGGGCTAATATTTTAAATTGTCAATTTGGGGGCCTTATCCGTCATAATGGGGAACAAAGAGATGCACATTTGGCCTTGCGTGCATTGGCCTGCAAAGCTAATAATGAAAAATACACCTATATTCGCATTTTTCAGACGCAGATGTGGTATACACCGTACGCGTGATGGTTACTGGTTAGTCCCCCCCCCCCCCCCCCCCCCCCCCCGATGGCATAGTGCAATGTGACTGTGTGATACATGTAAACCCAGTCCATTTTATTAAGCTCACCGTCTAACTTCTGATTTATTTCTCGGATTTATATCACAGTAAACTTAACATTATGATATACCGTGATTCCGTGAATGATGTAACTCTAGACTATTTTATTATTGAAGGAGGGGAAAAAATAATACATTAAAGAGCGCTTTGGGAACCTGATGATTATTAGACGCTAAATAAATCGAAACAATAATAATTCTGATTATTATAATAATAATAATAATTATTATTATTATCATTATTATCATTATCATTATTATCATTTTCATTATTATTGTCATTATTACTATCATTAATTATTATTATTATTATTATTATTATTGCTCCAATTATTTTACTGAATTATCCGCAATTTCAATTAAGTATTTTAAGTGTTAAAATATGGTCTGGCGTCCCCCCCCTAAATTTTGGTGCTTCCGCCGCCAATGCCTAGACATAGCAACAAATAATGTATGCAAACTGGATTCCAAGTATTGTAGTTCATTCATTAATAACAGGTTAATGGAATACCTCGTTACTAGCAGGGGCGTATCCAGGATTTCCCAATAGGGGGGGGGGGGGGGGCGCCAGGCATTATTGATCGCCGTCCTGGGGGAGGGGTCTAAGGGGAGGGGCCTCCCCTTTGGAAATTTTTGCTTCTGAAGAAGGGCTGAGATGCAAAATAATCCTATATGTGACCAAGTTTGAAGCCTATTTAATGAACAACTTTTTTTTTTGCTATTTTTTTTTTTTTTTTTTTTTTGCTAATTTGAATCACTTAGTAAAACAGGTTTATTAGGCACGAGAGTGTCTCGAACAAATCTGCCAATATATACAATACACCTTATCTGCAGCGTCGTGGAACCAAATCCGCCGGGGAACCAAATCTGCAAACGTCAAACCCGGCAGATATGGTTCCGAGGTAGAACGATATCTGCCGGCGGATACGGTATCTGCCGGAGAACCGTATGTGCCGCTACACCGGCCTTGATCCACTCTGTTGGTCTTGTTGAGATCTTTGTTGCATTGATGTAGGAGTGCGATGCACCCTCTCAATGGAGTAATCTGCTTGAGCTAGGCCAACAAACTGTTGTAGGACAGTGTCGATGGTCTTCTTACAGTCCTCAGCGACCCCCACTTCAGGTATCCCGTGGAACACAAGATTACACCTTCGGGAGCGATTTTCTAGATCATCCACGAGGATTTTTAAAGAGGTATTTTCCTCTTTCAAGCTAGCTACAGCCTTCTTCATCCCATCAACCTCCATCTCTAGACCAATCACTTTCTCCTCCTGATCATTCAGCTTTGTTGTTAAATCACTCAGCCTCTTGCTCAGCACTGTATCAATGATGTACTCTATGCGGTTTTCAAACCCTTTGAAAAAGGAAATGAACCAACCTGGGGCTTGATCTGGCATGTTCTGAAGCGGAGCATCCCCCTCTAGCTCGAGCGAACGCCTAACACTATTCTCGGCGGCTCCCGCCCCGGTAGTAACACCGCTCATACTGGACATGTCGGTATCGTCCACGTTGCCCCGCTTAGGCTTCTTTTTTAACGGCTTTTTTGGGGTCTCTCCTCCAGATTCTTCTCCTTTAGCTTGCCTCTTCTGATCCATTATATTCCAAACTTAAAAACCTTTCCTGACACAATACTTGAATCTTCCTCCAAATGTTGGATTTTCGGGCAAAATCCGAGATCAATCCGACTGCATACTGTCACCACGGAGTTCTTCCGGTAATCCCAGAAATCACTATGTTATTTATTTTAATCTATATTTATTAAATTATCAAAACACTTAGCGCTGCAGTCGAATAATATGTATCTTTTGAATTTTGACAATGTCGTTTGAAGCACTTTAGCTTATGTTTTGGCGCAAAACTGGTCATGGGGATGTTTCTTAAAGCTGTTCGTAAAGTTACGCACGAGTTTACGAATGACTTATATATGACAAGCCAAATGGGATGCTCAATCGTTTTTAACTTCATCAACCAAAGTTGAACTGTGCAGAAGTAGATTAATATTCTTATTATAACAAACATTTTTAATGCAAAGAATATTTTTGTTGACATTTTTAGTTGAGGTTATTGGAAATACAGTCACACTTTGTAAAACCATCAGGAAAAACCTTGGGCATCCTATCTGGAACTTCACCTTAAAGTCCTTCGTAAAGTCATGCGTCACTTTACGAATAGCTTTATGAAACACCCCTTGGTGGAACTTGCTAGAGGGCAAAGGAAAGTGTTTTATTCGTCGAATTTTTAAACCTTTATGATTACTATTGTTTATGCACCATGTCCTATATTGGAGCGAGAAATTACGAGATGATGTATAAGCATACGAGATGATGGAAGCGATCGAGCTTTACAAAATTGTTCGTATCAATTCCTTAAAAATATAATCCTATTTGTTGCTCAGTTTACCCTGGACTGGGGGCGCATAATTATAGTAAATGAATAAATAAATATGAATATATACGTTCCTTCTTTTTCCCCCTTTTCTATTTCTCTCTTGTGTATTTTGTGTTCCCCTTTCAAGATCCGCCCGGGGCATGTGGCCCCTCTGCACCCCCTCAGATACCCCACTGTATATGACCGCTAACAAATGGACAAATCTTACCTTTGAAACTTTTGCTAGACCTATGCATGTTATCCTATTTCAGTTTCAAAGGATACACATTTTTGTAATACTTTGATAGTTTGTTATGACCTTTTCATGAAACGAAAAACTAAAACCAAATCGATGTCGGCGAACTTGTAGTTATGACCGTTTGATGAAACGCTACCCTGGTTCCCACATAAACGCTCCCATTGGCTAAATACGCTGTGCGTCATGGAAAGCCTATGGTGTCCTCGAAATGCGGGCGGGCGAGCGGTGCTTTGGAACGAAAATTTGGGAACATACACACTGCACACTATATACTGAGTGCCCCCCCCCCCCGGAACCAAAGCCAACTGAAACGGAGATGGCGGCACGCATGATTTTCTTTTCGGTGGGGGGGGGGGGGGGGGTGGTGGGTAGGGAGATATTTTTACCCCGAGGGATATATGTGTGCCCGTAAGCCGAAGGCCCCCATTTTTTTTTTCCACAATCGGTTTACATATGTACATGAGAAATATAAACATAAGCATATGGCATAATACAAAGGATAAAACATATATCATGACAACTCAGTATAATAAATATCTTTTGTCGCGTCCAGGGGCAAAAAACCCCCTCCTCTGAAGCTCTTGCGTCGTAGCCATTTTGAGCTTGAAAAAAAAAACAACCCAAAACCATTTCTCTTTATTACCGATTAGCGGGTCATGGGCACAAAATTTACGATCAAAATATATTTTTTTTAACCGACTTTTCTGTATTTGTGGAATTCTATCCAATATATTTTTTTCAATTGGAAAGATATGCATTTATGGAAAGGATAACAGGTATTTGACAATAAGGTCTTATGGGGCGGGGGTTCGAAACCATGGCACCATTGTCCTTTGATAACACATAAACTCTACATATGCCATACTCCACCAAACTAAATACGTGTATTCATAACGGGACCTTGTATTATTTATTGACTTTGAACAGTTAACGACGATGAGAAACAATGCATTACTGAGCAGGAGATTTCCAGCTTCATCGGTAGCCTATACCAAAGGCACATACATCAATTTACTGTGGACCAGTCGCTTGGACTAAGAGGTGTTGACCCAGTAACCATAGCGGATGAAAACAGGGATTCACTCTTTGATGCTCAGAAAATGGTGTTTGAAATACTGCAAAATAGGAATGACAGTAATCATGAGAAAAGAAGATTGCTAAACACTGTAGCAGCGAAGGCCAACGGCGAAAACAACATAGGTATGTTTCACAAAGATATTTGATGCGATTTATTCTTTCAGTCTAAGGTTGAATTTTGACAGCAAGTACAGACATTTCTATTTATATAAAATGGCATCATTACATACATACAGTATTCTCGTCATAATTATATAATATTTACTGGCCTTGAGGGGGATACACCATACATGTACCCAGTGGTGCAAATTCATATTGAAATGCGGGAGGGGGGGGGGGGGGGATCACCAAATAACTTAACTTTTGTACCTGTACGAAATGTCTGAACATTTTCAAACAACCAACAAAAAAAAAAGAAGAAAGAACAGGTTATCACATGTTGGAGGTATAGTTTTCCTCCCAAATTCTCTGATAAGCAAAAAAAAAGAAGAATAAAATGAAATTCCTATTCCTGAATTTGTGTTTGTGTGTGTGTGTGTGGGGGGGGGGGGGCATTGGCCTATCTTAAAAATCAACAGTGGGGGAACGGGGGGGGGGGATGTCCCCCTTAACCCCTGGATTTGCGCCCTGGTATATTCCTGAACTCGATTCATATTGCCCGAGTCGAAGATAACGGCAATATGGATATATTGAGTGCAATATACACTAAAGGAAAAAAGAAACTTATAAAAGTTCAAGAGATCACCAAATTAAATTCTCTGCATGGAAATGTACCAAATTTGGATATAATGTTGATTCAATGCATGGCTTTAAATGACAGTCAATAACAAAAAGTTTTCTTCAATGCCACAAAAGAAATGTGCACTGAAACAAAGGACTCTCTAATCCCAAAGTCACAAAGATAAACTGCAGCCTTGTACACCATATGCATGTCAATGAATGAAACAAAAGAATTTCAAAAGGGATTTGCAAGTTCATATCCAAACAGATTAATAGCCAGTATGTCCACCTCTAGCTTGCTGGCAAGCTGTACACCGTCTTCGCATGCTTCCGATCAGATTCGCGATGGTAGCCTGGGGAACATTGTTCCATTCCTCTTGCAGTGCTGCAATGAGCGTCTCCCTATTGATGGGTTGATTGTCACGCCTTGACACACGTCGACCAAGCTCTTCCCAGAGATGTTCAATTGGGGAAAGGTCTGGTGAACGGGCGAACCATGGCAGAACATCAATATCCTCTTGCTCGAGGGGTGCAAATCCCTTTTGAAATTCTTTTGTTTCATTCATTGACATGCATATGGTGTACAAGACTGCAGTTTATCTTTGTGACTTTGGGATTAGAGAGTCCTTTGTTTCAGTGCACATTTCTTT
Organism: Heliocidaris erythrogramma; assembly: GCA_025617745.1. Lineage (NCBI taxonomy): Eukaryota > Metazoa > Echinodermata > Echinoidea > Camarodonta > Echinometridae > Heliocidaris > Heliocidaris erythrogramma. The sequence continues at coordinate 13,159,879 of CM046854.1, read as the reverse complement.
TGTGGCATTGAAGAAAACTTTTTGTTATTGACTGTCATTTAAAGCCATGCACTGAATCAACATTATATCCAAATTTGGTACATTTCCATGCTGAGAATTTAATTTGGTGATCTCTTGAACTTTTATAAGTTTCTTTTTTCCTTTAGTGTATATGCCGTATCTCCCGAAAGTAGGAGCCAGTCAATATTGTTATTATCCACATCGTACATTTAGAGCAAGCAAAACCTAACAACATGATAAAATGGATTCCGAATTCCTTAAAATCCCAGCTCTTCGTGGTAATTCGCAAAATGTAATTTTCCAATTATTTAGCCACTAAGTGCAATTGTTTTATGTCATGTAAATTCCGTAGGCTTTCGGAAAAGAGGGGAATATTATAAATATTACCCTCTTTGCCCGGTTCGCACCAAAGACAAGAGGAATACAATATTGTAAAACCACAGTTCCGATGTCTGATACGGATAATAATAACTTTCAATACTTTGAGTGCATTATAAACTATATGGAAAGATTTATGTCATCTCCACGTACAACATAGCCCAGATTAAATCAAGTTAGGCCGATTTCCCTGTGTACATTCCAGAAGTAAACAAATCTTTACCCTCGTATGGATTTTCTGAAATATTTCCTGTGTACACGGTCCAAATTTCAAGATATACGTGCGGTTGTGTGATTTATGATTAAATAACTGAATGCTATGTGACAGGCTTCGATCATTGTGCAAAGAGAATAATACCACAGGAAACCTGGATCAGCACTCTCGTAACCGAAAATGTTATTTTCTTTTCATTTGATGCATGTAGCAGGAGGGGGCTGAAGTATATAAATATCTTATATCTTGTTGCTTTTCTTTTCTCAAGCACCAAACTCAAAGTGGCCAAGTGATTATGAGATCAAAGAAATTGCCTCTTTTATCAAACCATCAATGATGCAAACAATGTGTCTTCAGTTAAAGATCGACTTTGCCGAGCAGGATGCTGAGAATGAAGAAAAGCGCGTCAAGGCCCTGTCGCAATGGAGAAACAACGCAGCTGGGAAGTCCTTGCATGAAAAGCACGAAACGTTATCATCTGCCTTGAAGGGTTGTATAGCAGCAGGTAAATGATTACAATAACAATTCTGTCCATGTACCTTCTATAAAATATAATTTTGTTTATTTGACTACTAAACTAAAGGAAATCAAGGTTCCGACACCTTGAACATGGACAGGCTTATCAAAGCGTCACCTTTGAAGCAAATACATCGCCTTGTTCAAACTTTATTCTGATCCAAGCGCATCTAAAGATTTGTCAAGCCATGGTTCACGCTGTTTCAGAAGGACGGGGCTAGCAATTCAGGCGTCTCATTATATGACTAGCGTCCACAGAATATATAAGCATAACATCAGTGTTTAACTAAAGTTATAGGAGAATGGTCTGTAACATCTACAGAAAGTCCACGAACGTTAGAAAAAGCCCATCTTTGCTTATAATAGATAGGTTGCAATGCGAATACCGGCATACGATCGTTATGCCCTAGCCTGCTAATTCTTTTTGCCATAATTGTTAGCACTTTGAAGAGAAACACCGGCAATGACTCACCATTATTCCCTCAGAACACTAACAAGACCTACACCAGACTGGCAATTTACACAAAAACACACAAAAACAACAACAGTGACTGGATTCACTTTCTCAGCTCGCATTATACATACCATTTGTGTTGAATGGCGTTGATTTGACCAGTGAAATAATGATAATAATAATAATAATAACTCTAACTGCGACTTAGGTTGAAATCTTTTGTCTCGTTCTTTTGTTCCGTTTCGCCATAACTTACACTCGTTTCGCCCTAACGTTGAGTTTCTATTGTGACGAAATAAACCGATTGTTAGGATTCGCCTTAAGTCGCAGTTAGGTAAATAAAAATACTAATAACAATAACAATAATGATAATACTAATACTAATACTTATGTTCTATTATTACCCCGAATGCCCTACATTTTGTTGGTTATGGTTCAGTTTGGAATCGGCCTGGTGGTATGACTGAGGAATTGTACAAGAAGATCAAATGTTAATGGATTATCATGATACAAATGATAATAATATAGAGTATATATAATGCGCCAAATCCACATGCCCTTTGTGCTGAAGGCGCAACAGAGAAGAAAAGCTACATGGAAATACGCGAAAATGAAACAAGGACAATATATCTACTGGAAAGCAATTTTGAGAAAATTTTTAAGGCAAACTACTGAAATACGAATATCTTATTGCGATACAAAAGCGTGTACAAAAGACCGATCCTCCCATGATTTCTTAGGTTTCGGAACAAGCATTTTAGAATCGGATGATACTAATTAAGCGTTTTGGAGGATTGAATATGAGGGCAACTGTTTTTTTTTTCTGTGGCCGAGCGGTATAAATATCTGCGGATGATGCCCAAATTACATAATTGATACCTAACACATTTACAAACAGCTGGGATCTTAATGGACATTGTAGAATGAAATAAAATACTAAGATTTCTACACGATTAAGACGGAGGAATAATACTATCTTGAAAACTGGTGGGTATCATTTGTAACCTTTGTTTTTGTTAATCCTTTTAAACTTCTCTGTGACTTTATCATTTATCTTACCTTGTTTTCATTCATTTAAGTTTGAATTATCCCTAACCCTGAATTTATTTATTTTCCGATTTAGGTCTGCTTCCTCGTGTAAGAAACGAATTCGTCCAAGTTACAGAATTCGTTGATATTGCATTTTATCTTGTCATGCAAGATACCATTCCTTTTGCTGACGTTTTTGGAGTTAACCCAACAGCACTGGCTTTCAACAGAGTTCCGTTTCGTCCCGAACACTTTGATAAAGGTTTCACCGGTCTTCTGAAAAGGTTTTTCCAGGCTTATGGAAAAACACCACTTTTTGGATTTAAAAGGTCAAGACGTGAACTTTTCGAGATTTTGGAGAACAAAGGATTCCAAAACGTATACCATCGAGGAATTTTGGGTAAGCTAGTTCGTGCTCAGAATAGTGTAAGAAGATAAAATGGAAACTATTGCAGTACTGCTTTAATTTAACCACGTTAAAAACCCTTAAAGGTTGACTAAATTAGAGAGAAAATGGGTGCTCTTTCCATGTAGTTTTGCCTTCTAATCACGAATCTGCCAATTGATTGTCCAAATTATGTCTTGTTTTTGCGAAAAAGGGGGAAAAGTAGAGGTTTTGGGACCGTTCCTTAAAACTCGTGAGCTGATTGGCTAACCCCCAAGTGACGTATGAAAAGTAAGAGGCACAAAATCTGCAGGCTGCAGTATATAATATTGTACACAGAATGCGGTATTTGACCCCTCTGTTCAACGGACAATTTATGAAAAAAGGAAATTAATCAATATAATCTTAGGAGTGAATAATCATTAGCAATATATTTTCTACAAGATCAGAAAACGCTTTTGCCCAAATATACAGCTCTTGTTTTGTTTTTAGCTTTTCTTTTGAACAATGTTCTCATCCATCTGAGCTTGCCGAACGAAAGTTTTGCATTGGTCATAAACGCGTGCACAGCCGTTTTATGGTCTGTATGTACAATGTCCTACACATCTTTAGTACGGCAGTGACTATGTTCCCCTCGTACATAGCGACTGGTGAACGCTTTTGTTTTGTTTATTTCACTTACGGTTTTTTTTTACTTCGCTTTATATAGTACGTTAGTACTGACTTAGATTTTGGCTGAATTCGAGTAACTTATATAGAGAGAGGAAAAGTGCCCGCGATTCCGAGTTGGAGGACTTTTCTGAGCCATGCAGATACGAACTCTGATTTATCAGATGATTTATCAGACCCCGAAGGCAAAGAAGCTCGAGTGGCAAGGGGAAATTCGGCCATATTATATGTTTGAACCCCTCGCAGAATACGGTGAAGGGCCGTGGCCGGGTGAAGTAACTCCAGGGAGCTCCAACGCGTTGCAGCTCCCTGGAGTTACGGGTGAAGTAGACCGAAAATTCTGTCTCTCGTTCGTTAGGTCGTCTTAGCTAACGAGCGAGAGACAGAATTTTCGGTCTACGGGTGAAGCTGCTGCAGCTGCTGTCGTTGAAAAACAGATTGCAGGACTTGACTCCAAGTCTGATCGTTGGAATAGCTGAATCTTTTATAGCTAGCTTATCCTTCTCTTCATGCCAAATTCGGAATACAGGCCAGGATCCTCAAAATCATCTTCGGCAAAGTGATCGCTGCAGATTGTACTCCACTCACTTGGCCGGCCCTTGCCACTCTGCCCGCGTGAGCTTTACTATTGCGACCCACAATTTCCGTAGATTTTCATCTTTAGGAAAATGATGTAGGCTTACACCTTCTTTAGGGGTCTTGCTACAGCCCGCAACTATACACCGATTAGGCATTATTGATGAAACTGTGTCCCAAAATCAAAGTTATTGTGAGGAATTAAACACACGAAAATACGCAATGCAAATGGTCGATGCGGTGAATATCATGCTCGGCACCGGGCTGGGCCTGCGGGGGCCTCCGGGCGCGCACGGTATAGGTTAGTGGAATATTTCCCCTTACTTTTCATGCGTCACAGATCACGTGATCTCGATGTCGCTTCGATGGGTTTTTTTAGGGGCGGGGCTTATTTATGACTGTGTAAATCAGCAAAAATGTACTTTTCAAATGATTATAAAATATGACTGAATGCATTAAAAATTGTGTGATGGATATTTTTTGGCTCCTGATGACACCTTCCTACGAAAAATGGGCAATTATTTTTTTATTTTAGTGACCCTTTAAAGATCACATTGCAAGAAAATTCCATCAAAATAAATATTGGCTTAATACTTATTATTGCATAGCTGGCATAAATTATACAAGGTTATCCAAATGTAACGCTTGGAAACATTTGAATTAATGATTATTATCAATTATAAAACGGTAAAATACAGCCCCCGATATAGCAGCTGAAGAGCTCCTTGAACGCTGCTGAGATGTGTGACGACACACGAAGGACCAGTCCTGTCTAAGCAGACGATGTCCCATAACATCTTACACATTTTTCAGTGCCTGTTTTGTCATCTCCTCTTCACTTATTTCTCTTACTTGACTAGCGTCAGTCTTAATGTTAGTCTGTTGCCTCACTCTTAACTTCGTGTATGGTATTATTTTGATGAAAAATGCAGCGTTAAAAAAATAAAGGAATCAGTCACTTGTAAACAAAATAAGACGCCATTGTATTTTCAGCTGCTTGCACCGGGGCATGTTCGGCGTTTCAAGAGGGATCGAATACAATCTGTGATATTATTCGGAGGGCTTTTCAATTTGAAAATGGGGTTTATTTCATTGATCATTGACCCTTCTCCTGTGTATTTACAATCAAACGGTTTTAGTTATCAGAATCAGTTTCACTTTCCCTTTTAGAATGGTGTGAAATAAGGTCATGTTAAATATACCAAACTCTTTATAATTTGATAAATAATTGCATTGCAATTACGTTCATTCATTATAGGACGTCGTCTGCTTAAGCAGGATCGATCCCTAGTGTGACGACATCAAAACATCGCTATATTTCTGGCGAATCCTCGGATATTCCAGATGCTTAGAAGAGCTTTTATTTATGTTGTTTTTATAATCATCAGATACGCAGTTGACATAAAACTTATACGATTGCCATCTGTAAGCTTCCCAGTTTCTAGTGATACATTAATTGCCACATTTGTGATTTTCTTGCAATGTGATCTTTAAAGATCATTTTTAGAAATTAAATTTCAGTGGATTCTCAATTAACACTGATAGCTTGCACACGGTGAGAAATCTTCGGTCAAAAAGGAAACCATAAATTCTTTACAGATGAGTAACTTTCTTTGATCAAGCAAAAACAGGCGAAGAAAAAACAACTCATACTTTCGTTAAAATCTACATTCTGACATTTCTTTAATTAAGAAAACAACAATATCTTTAAAAATAATAAATTCATATTCTAGAAAAAGCAAAGATTTTGATTTTGGAAGAATAAATTTGTAACACAGGCAAAAAAAAAAAACGTCTTGTAACACAAAAAATCTACCTAGAAAAAAAAAAACATTTGAGATATAGTATGTTGATACCAAAAATGATGTTTGCGTTGTCAAAGGTGGATTACCGCCTTTCCAAAATAACTCTTTATACATTTCTCACTTCCATCTTTACGATAATACCCCAAGATTATTGTCATTGCAAAATTAATTGGCTGAAGAAAAATACGAAGGTAAATATAGCTCCATTCCATTTTTAGTCGTTATTAGGGTTTGTTTTATGCTGTTCATGCCGTTAAATAAGACAATAATATTTCTCTCAACCAAATAAATACAGCTTATGACATGAGCTATGGGGAATTATGTTCCATCTCAAAAGCGATGACTGATGACGAGGAAAGGAAGGAGGACATGAAAGAGAAAGCAATAGTCGAGGCTGGCAACCACAACACAAGAAATCTTGAAATGCAGCCTGACGAACACCGTGAAACCGACGATAAACTGGTGACATGGAAACGGGTCCTTGCGGTAACAGATGAAGACATAGTCGCAAGCCAAGTTTCTACTGAACGTCTTGAAGAAATTGAGCTGTTTAGAATATGGAAGAATAAGCCACGCCTCGAGCCGTTCAACTATCGGGTAGCCCTGGTAAAAGGCCTTCGGGAAGTACAAAGATATCCGCTGTGTGATGATGTGATTAAAGGTTTGTTTCGCTAAATACCTTCTTGACCAAGGCATACCAAATGTGACCCGCCGCCTCAAAACCTACAATAAGTCGCACGGACCACAACGTAGCAAACAGCCCAAAATAGTAAATTTGCTTGCATCAGTCGATTTTCTGTTTTTGATATAAATGGGTAGTTTCATTATCATTCTATCATGTCTCAAGTTTGTGAGTCGTAATTCGACTTAGAAATATGTTTTGGGGGCATTTTAAAATGACTCCTTTTTTCACCTGTCGAGCTAAAAAATCGAAATCGCCGAAATTTGTAATACTTTCATTCATTGCCAAATTACTACTTTACCTCTAAAGGTATTAAATTGATTTTTGGAGTGAGTAATGAATAGGTCCTCCTGGAGCAGCGTGCCAAAATTCAGCCTAATCTGATAATCCCTTCACACCGGTTGCTATGGCCATTTGAATACCCAGTTTTACTTGGGCGCACACAGAGAGCGAAGGTTTAGCACTCCTTTGTTCCGAACTTAAATGGCCATTTTCTATGAATAGGAGTTATTGATTGCTGGTTACATACTGATCCTAAAAGTGATATTTAAAGGTGTTATCATTGAGTAAACTAGGCAAGTGATATACCATTGGAAAGCTGAGAATCTCTACTTTCAGAAAATGTATAAAAGGAAAAAAATAATTTTGGCGACTTATTGTAGGTTTTGAGGCGTCGGGTCACATATAACAGTGGATGATATTAGGTAATTTTGGTGCATGATGCTGATATCGATATCACAAAACCCATTTTCTACTCTCATTCAAAGAAGTTGCTAAATATGTTTAAAAAGGAACAAGCTTATAAATTATCACAAGATTCATTCTGACGTCTGATCGCAGGTTTTTAAATTAAAACTTGGCTGTACCCTTAACTTTTTTTGCATTGATCCCTACAGGAAAATACTGTGCTTCTGGAGAAACAAGCATGTCATTCATCAATTACATGGTCGTTGGAATGGATAACGAAAAACAAGAAGCACTTGGGAAGCTGCTGATGCTTAAAAAGGACTGGAAAAACTCCACTGAAGTCGCCTGCCAGAAGATATGCGACTGGGTGCAGAAATGGACTACGTCCTCAATTGCCATGATTGCTAATGATGACTCTAATCAGAAGAAAATAAAAGAACACGCTGATTTCAACAATGAACTTGTCAAAGCAGGCTTTCTTGATCTTGCTCGTGAAATCATGACTATTGAACACAACTTATACCCCAGTTACACCAGCAAGACACAGACCAAACCGACACCAGACCAAACAAAAGATTACGTTACCCGAAATGTCAAAGAAGCTGTCGGGTCGAAAACGGTTTTGAGTCGGCTTGGCGGTATGCCTGAAATGACTGGGGTAATGGGCACTGAAATGTTTTCTAACCCCTTACCATTTTCTTAAAATAGCAATATATAAGACGATTATGAATAATTAACGGAACTCTTTATAGGCAAACTTAGTACATAATTTGCGACGGAGAGGAGCGTTGCAGTACACTGAAGAAACGGGATGTTTCCAAAATACTTCTTTTGATAAAGCTTGATTGTAGGTACATGTCAAGATGCATATACATTTGAGAATAATTATTTTGTTACAAGTCATCTGAAAATTTCTTTTGCTAAACTTTATTTTTTTAAATGAAATTTAAATTGTATTTCCCATTTAATTACAAGACAGGTGAAAATAATTGTAAATTTGGCGGTGTTGTAAGATATTGAAATGTGTATTTAGTATAAGATAAAAGTAATTATTTGTGTAGGTATTTTTTTTTTGTCTCTCTTGTTTTTTCTATATTTATTAGTATTTTAAATATATACATTTAATGATATGTAGTAAAAATCTTTACGCTACTTAATCATTGAAATGACACTTTCACTATAGCTTCTAGTTGCTATTTTATACCCAGATAACGTCAGTATATTATCTAAATACATGTATCTAGAAAAGAGAACTATTACTGCACAATCGATTAACCTTGCTCGTTTATAATTTTTCTTCCATTTTTGTGTTATTGGGTAACTTTGAACTGTCTTTCCATCTTCCCCTTTTTTTCTGGTAAATATTCATAAAAACTTTTACAAGCACACTTTTCCACAGCTTTTGCTATTGAGCATCTAATACTATCAAAAGAAAACACACAAACAATATAACAACAACAACAACAACAACTAAGCAAACCCCAAAACAACAACAAAACAACTCAAGGTTTCTTTTATTCTGTGATACGTTCCACACAACCTTGTTCGTAGCTAGGTGAAAGCTATAATTTTGATCATATTATGGTTTTAACAGTTATTTATGTTTTATTTTTCTTTGGAATAGATTGGAATATTTTCTATACTGAGACATGTATATCGCCAAATTAAAAAAATAAAAAATAAAACTCGAATAAAGTTGCATCATATCAAAGTAGAATGCATATTATGCTGTAAATTCCTTGGCGTTGGGAATGATGGTGCATTTTCCTATTGAGAAAGAGGAAAAAACCTTGCATCTGATGCTGGAGTATTTTTCTATTCTCTTCCACTCTGCAATACACCTAGCCATATAACTTTGAAATTATATATGAAGAGTGTCATTCTAAAAGGAACTAAATCCACAGTTAACATTTTTGAGTAAATGAAGATTTTTTGATTTACCACTTTCCCTTGCCCACTCTTACTTTGTAATCATATGATTGATAGAGCTATTGTCTTAGATTATTTCAATCATGTTTTTTAAATATCTAGCAATTAATTTAACCTCTAAAGAAACTTTTATAATTTTAATTTGCATGGATTTAGCTCCTTTTGGAAAGAAACCTTAGTCAAATATCCTTTTCTGCACATTCAAAGACGTTTAGCAATTAGAATTCAACAGGAAACACGTTAATATTGATAGCAGAGTATATTTTACATCTTTTCTGATGTTTATTTTTTGAGAGTTAAATGAAAAAAGAAAGAATTTCTAATCTTTTCTAAGGACTGGGATGTTTCGATGTTTCGTTCAAAAAGGAACTAAATCCAAAAATATTTAAAAAAGAAAACAAAAAAAAAACTCGGTCAATTATGTCAAAATTTTGCACTTATGATGTAGACTAGTAGTCGCAACATGTGCTTAAATATCTTATTACACAGCTTTTAATAGGGAATATGGTTAAATGGTCACATCCTATAGCTGTGGATTTAGCTGCTTTGGGAATGAAACCATTTTGGATTTAGCTCCTTTTGGAATGAAACCTAAATTTGTAACAACATTTCTTCAACTTTCAATTTTTCTTTTTTAGATGCGCTATGGTGCATTTGATTCCCATGTCTGAGATGCACATATTTATCGTTAAATATCAATTTTGGTCAAAATTGAATTTAGCTCCTTTTGGAATTAAGCTCCACATAATATGCTTAAACGGAAATGTAGAAATTGTTGTCGAAAGTTATTCATAAGTATAATGCACCAAAAATCCAGATGTTATACTTCTATTAATTGTTAATGAATTAAGAAAAAGTCAGATTTTTATCACTTTGTTCATGTTACTGTAACATAACCATCAAGTATTGATGAATGTATCAGCAATTTGTTAAAGTTAATTGTTACATAAATGTTAACCAACTTATTGTGTTTAATTCTGATTTTTATTGAATATTTTATTGAAGATTTGTACAAAGCAAGCATGTTTAAGTTTCTGATATTTTTCTTTTTTCCTGGTAGGTTATGTAGTTATGCATTGAAGGAATTGATAAAAATCTTAGAACATGCATTGAAAATGTATATCTTATGGACCTCGTGCATCTTTTAAACATTATATGGGCATCTTCACTTATTAAAATACAATATTCAGTTTCATTCAAATAAATAACAATATTGACAGGTGTATGCTAGATTATGTCTTTTTTAATAGAAATGTAAAGCACATTGTCCAAATCCGAGTACGGAAAGCGTGACGTTAAACCAGGATAGTGATTGAATGTAGAAAATACAAACACGTTAACTAAAGGCATGCTACAGTATACAGATGAAAAGATCATGATTTTGAGATGGCCTCTGTACGTCAGTTATAGAGACACTGTATTGGTTGTGTGGATGTGGCAGAGGAACTATAAACCCTCAAAAATTAAAAGACACAAGTCTCGACTGGAGTTGTCTGTTTTCATTTATGTTGCCATATTCGTATCCTTGAACTCCGTGAAAACTGTATGACAAAGACAAATGGTAAGAATAAGAAGTACATATGCAAATGAATATGAACTCAAACTGCAATGCTTCAATACAGTTGCCCAAGATAGAAAATAATTATGAATCGATTATAGATCTAATCGATCACAGCATGATGTATGCAAATAATCTTGGAAAATAAAACCTGACATATACAAGGCCGTACGCAGCGGGGGGGGGGGGGGCAGTTGCCCCCCCCCCCCCCCAGAAATTTCAAAATCACACTCTTTTATTTATCGGGTTTTAGATTTTTAAATGATCCAATATTGAAAGCGATCATCTTGCCCCCCCCCCCCCCCCCCCCCCAGGAAAAATTTTCTGCGTACGGCCTTGGACATATACACGCTCGGTTATTATTAGACTTATACTGTCACACAGGTCATAGGGTTCATAACAGTTAGTTTCTTACGAATAATAAAAAAAAATAACATAGAGGTATAATTTCATATCGAATCGTTTTAAATAAACACAAGCCCAGTTCCAAATTCTTTTAGATTTGTGCTGAAGAAAATTCACTGAATGCCATAATGTGTAGCCATACAAAAAAAAATCTAACTTCTTTATACAAATGAAGCAATTAGTTTTGTTTTCAGATTTAAGTGACGATTTGAAATGGCAAGATTGACCAACTGTTATCATGCATAAGCCTAAGCCAAATGAATATTTCTGATTTGTGGACACTATACCTCTTTTAAAATCAAACTTTAAATACTCAACAATGCATTGATGTATTAATGATCCCATCAATTTGATATTAATTTCAAAACATCTTTCATGATAACAAGAATCCAGCTGTTAAATATCCTTTATATCCTCTTTCAGTGCAACCTTCAGACTTTTTGTCAAGCCTAAGCTCACTAACTTTAAATTGTTAAATTGTACACGAATTTCAGGAATTTCATATGAGACAAATAATAAACAATATCATGTACATAATTTACAATTCAGTCTTAGTCTTTCCTGCAGACCCCTTTTAAACTTAGCCTTGAATGTCAGACACAAGTTTGCACAAAAAAATTCAGACTTTAAATTCAGACTCAAATAAGATGAAAACTAGTCTTTAAATCCAGACCCAATTTAGACGAAAGCTACTAGTCTTTCAATTCAAACCCAAATTCCAGGTAATAAGTTTTTGAGTTAAAAATCCAAAGGTAAACTGAGTCTCTAGTCTCTAAGTTCAGACCTCATTTTTGTTCAGTTCTAATAACAAATTCAGGAGTTAATGGATTGTATAGTCTTTGAAGTTAGGTATCTGTCGATTGTTTTAACAGCTCAAAAACGGCTCCTTGACGGGGAATTAGCCGTGATCTTCTTGAGGCAGTATCAAAACCAGTTTGTGAATGGGACGATCAAGAAGACGCAACGGAGAAAGTCGTTTACTGTCATTACAGAGCTTTGATTGTCCAATCACGAGATTTACTTTGCGAACATGATGATCACCAGATGAATACACTTCAACAATTTTGCCCAGTGACCATACCTTCCGAGGCAAATCATCATCCTTGACGATCCAACTTTCATATCGCGTTCTGGACGGGTCCACTTCTGACGCGATTGAAGATTGTTCAGAAATTCTCTTTGCCAACGACGCCAGAACTGATTCGCGAGGTGTTGCACTCTTCTCCAGTATTTACGCAAATAAATCTTGTCGCAGAAAGTTGCCTGGTGGAAGGAGTATTACCTTCGATTTCTGCGTGAGAAGGTGATTCGTAGTGAGCGGCTCTGGTGAAAATACATCGTTGATGAAGTCTAAAGTAACGGCTGTTAACTATGGCCATCGCTTCATACATCAGGGTGCGTAAGACTTCATCATCTAAATGTCTACCATGCTATTGAAGCAACGCTTCCAACACTCAACGGATTGAGCGAATCTGACGCTCCCAAATTCCCCCCATGTGACTTGCAGCTGGAGGGTTGAAGTTGAACTTGATATAGTCACATCCTTCATTCAAGATATAACTCTTCACAAGATCATGGTTCATTTCATTCTGGGCTGATTCCTATCCAGTAAATTAATTACTGATTCCCCTCAAATGTGGTATCAAATAAAACTGAAAGAGTTATTCTATCTTACTGTGGTGCCAAAAATACGATATTTCTATCATATCTCTTATAAGCATTTCAATCAGTGTAACATGACTCGCACTGTAGTAGTAGCCACTTAACTCATATATGGGATCATTTCATTTAGTTGTTATTAATCATTACGTAGTCCATCGTTAGAGGGTAGTGTTTTTGGATGAGTCAAGTCCAAAGGGTCTGTTGAAATTGCAGTAATTTTTAACTTTAAAATACGTATACTAGTACATTTCTATTATCGACAACACGAAATATGCTCACCCAGCGGGCACATATAAGGCAAACATGGCCTCAGTAAAACTACGTTTCGCCCTTAGAGTGCTAATGATAGCATTATCCACTGTAAGTTTGAAAGAGGATGGTAATTTCAGAATTGTATTATAGGCCTATTTGGTACTCTGCCGACGAATCGCCTGATTTTATTAAAACACAATTCTGCTATGAATTAAGTTTAACTAGTAATAACGTTACATTGGTGGATTTATTAATAGGGGCTGAAGGAAGTAATTCATCGTAAGCATTTTCTTAGTATTATGATTATAAATCAGATGTCCCATGTATTTATGATGTACTCTTCTCCTCCTGTTACGTGTCTCCCCTATTGATACTTTTTTTTAATTCGATGGTGGTTGGATTCGACACATGCCCTTCATAGAGAGAGAGAGAAGAAGAGAGAAGGGGTTAAGTGGATAAATGAATGGGATTTCATTGCAAACATTAAGTGATTTCAGAACTTTAAAGGAGAATTAACCTAAAACAATAAAGACGATGGTGTTCAAAGGTGTTATTTATTCCTACTTGTTAGACTATATGGCTTCGCGTCAAAATATACGAGATCGATACGAATCAAGATTTTCTGAGCAAAATTTATCATCTGCAAGCAATATGTATCGTCTGCTAGCAATACATGGGGCTGCCATTTTTTATGTGTACAAGAAGATTTTCTTAATCCAAATGCCTAATTGCCTTTTTCAAAATTAAAAACCCATTTGAGATTAAAAATATAGAATAGATATGTCAATTTATTTTTAAACTGAAGATTTCCTTATATATTTCTGTTGAAAATCGATATTCGCTTAATAGAAATCTATTTTCTCGATACTGGACGTATGGGACGGAGCAAATTAATTCAAATTTTATGGATGCTTCTTCCCTGAGCATCTATAGCGGCAAACTATGCATTCACCTGCTTTCGGATAATGGGACTTGAAAAGTTAGAATGCATGCTGCATATAATATTATGTTCAGCTCTGTTTGGCAAACCCAAGAAAATAGATTTTTGTAAAGCAAAACCAGACAATTTAAAAGTATCATTATAAAGATTTAATTTGTATAATACATGTAAACACCCACTTTATATTTTTCGTCACAGATGGGATTTTAGGTAATGAAGAAAATCAATTTAGGTCTTGGATTCAAAATATCTTCCTGACTGGAACATTTTTCAATGGTTCATGTACACTCAAAAAACTCAAATGTTAAATCTACATTTAAAAGGTTGGAGGAGTGACAACATTAATTTTTCAAAATGGTAAATGAACACTTTTAACATGCTGCATCCAACCTTTAAACTATTAGATCCAGCATGTTAAAAGTGTTAATTTACCATTTTAAAAATGTTGTCACTCCTCCAACCTTTTAAATGTAGATTTATCATTTGACTTTTTAGAGTGTACAACTCCAAATCAGCAAGAAAATGGCAGCCCCCATGTAAAAGAGTAGGAGACGATACCGGGTGTTGGAATATCTTTATTTATACCCTTTTCTGATATGTTATTAGAAAATGATTTAGGCCAATAAGTAGGAATATGTTACACCTTCCAATATAAGTAAATTTGTAATCAAGGTTTAATTCTCCTTTAATAGATTGCAGTCAGACAAAGTACAACACAAAATTCTCACACCATATTTTTTTTCTCCAGTCTTTGGAATATCGCAGGACGTTTCCGATGATGTTGTTTACACAGATGTGACCAAAACACTTATTACGTACAATACAGGTATTTTGATCTGTCGCTTCAAGGAAAATCCACTAGCTGTGTACTGGAAAAAGGGATCAGACCCCACGACAGCACCACTTATCATGAGGTGGCATTATGGTGAGAAGAGTGGTCTGAAATATGAAGATGGCAGCTTTGACATCAATGACAACTACTCTCTTGTCATAAGAAAAGTGACGAATGAAGACACAGGGCGCTATATTTGTAGAGTCTCGAGCTACAAGGGGGTTTTGATACACAACTTCACTGATGTCACAATTTCTGGTAAATATACTGAACACAAAGTTCTAAAGGAACAAAACCCATATTCTCCTTGTTGAAACTCATTCTGAAGCCTCCTTTTCATTGCTTCTGGATAGTTTTTAGGCATTTGCAAGTTAACATACAATCTACCTGAATTTTCTTAAAGATAATTCTTGTGAGCAAACAATACCAATTGTAAAGTTTTAGGATCAAGAGCCATTTCGCAGAACTGAACTTCTAAGAGCATTGCATCATAATTCGCTGACTCCGGATCAGGTTGACTTACCAATTAATGTGAGTCAAGTCTCCAAGCAGGCGTAATCAGCGAAACCAGGAAGATGGGTCGTCTGACCCACCGAAAAATTACTCGAGTTTGTCGAGGTTGAGACAAATTTATGATAATGATGTTAAAATTTCCTTCCGGGGCGGGAGATGGAGGGCGCAATACTTTATATTAGAACTGTCTATCTCAAAAGTGAAGTCCACGCTCGAAGACGGACAATGCCCGTTATCAAGGTGTAAGCACTTGAATGACGTCAGATCCCCCATAAGGACCCAAGACTCTCTGACTTTAAGGTCTATCCCCTTCACCCTTACCCCGAATAAGCAATGGCCGATGATCCACTGTCTCACCAAAATAGCCATTCTATTTCACAAGATTCTATTTCAAGGGCACCGCCGACAGCGGACGTCAAATTTGACATTTCCTCAATATTACTTGCTTAAATCTTGGCTAGACTGGAATGAACGCTAACCTATTATTCAAAACATTCACACACATTTTAATATTCATGAGACACCTTGAATTAATTTGTGCATTGCATATACATGATGGATCATTAATATTTGCCCTTTCTTTTGCCTTCAATAGCTAATGTACTACAAACGATTCCTGACGTCTTTCTTAAAAAAGGATCAAAAGGCATTCTACCATGTATAGTTTTGAACTTTCTTGGAAGAAAGGGACGGCATATTCTACTGCCAGGACTCTGATCAATATTTACTTGTCCAATGATGTCAGAACGAAGACCAGGGGGCACTTGAGCAGAGGGCGGCATTTGAGGGGGCGCAAAAGAAAAACGCAAAAGAGAGAAAAAGTAAGGTGATAAAAGAAAGACAAATTATGGTCCTTTATACTTTGCGCCCCAAATCCAGTATAAATTGCAAAAGACACATATTTCTAAAGCTCAGTTGTTTTGTTCCCTCGTACATGTTTCTTCAGAATCTCTTAATTTCGTGCCCCAATATAGAATTTATTTCATTTATTTTATGCGGTTTTTTAAGGGTTCAAATTTCGAAATTTTCTTACCTCCTTATTCTTTACTCTAGAGCATATAACTTTCGTCAGGGTCTTCTTAAATTCATTATAGAATAAAGTGTGTAAGCTAACATTTCTCAAAGTTCGGGGGAACAAATCCCAACTTTCGTTTACCTCCTTAAATTTCCGGAATGTGTTTCGTATTTTGGGGGTAAGTCCGCTCCCTGAGGAGGAATTTAAAAGGTAGCTACCATCCATTCTCATTTTTCAGTCAATAAAGAGAGAAATTCCTGTTATACATACAGAGCAATCAAAAACTTAGAAGCGAGTTGTCAGGAATTTGCTTTATGCCATACAACGAGACATCGACAGTTTACTGCATATTTCAATTAACCTTCATGATTGTGAAAGAAAATGATCTTCCTAAAATATGTTTGATATTCACATTTTTGAGATTAAAGCCTCACAAAATAGGACGGCCCTTTATGAATGAATTGCAGGTCTGATGATGTTATTCACTATTTGGTCTATTTTACCTCATACTGATTTTTTTTTAAAAACCAAATTTGTTTCATTTATTTTTCTCTGGAGCTTGTCAATTCTACATCGCTCAGATAATCACCAAGCATTTTTTGTTCTCTATATGACATTTTATTGAGCGAATTTTTCACTGGTTGATATACTTTTGAAAGATCGGGTGATAGAGTTTTCCCTAGAAGCACCTTTACATAATGATTCCTTTCATGCCGCAGTCTTTGAAGCTCCTTTACTAGTGAAAGAGGAAATTCAACTGCTAATTATCATAAAATAGGTGATCAAATTGTGTTCTAACAACAATCAGAGAAGTCAGCAAGTCAGCAAAGAAGAAGGAAAAGGGAAAAGGGAAAGGGAAGAGAAAAGAGAAAAGGAAAAGGAGAAAAGAGAAAAGGAAAAGGAGAAAAGAGAAAAAAAAAAGAAAAGAAAATAAGGGAAAGGAATAACAAAAACAGAAAAGGAAAGAATAAGAGAAGAAAAGTAAAGATGAAAAACAGGCCAATTTTCTGCGATATTCTTTTATTATTATTGGGGGGGGGGGGGTGGGATTAGGGTGCAGCATTTTGGTGTGCAAATTTGGGTTTTACCCTCACCCCCTGTCTGTATTTCATTTCTTTCAAAGGCCAGGCCTGTACGTTTTCCTGCCTCGTATCTGTAAGGCACCGTAGGTGTTTTTCATATTATTAATAATAATAAGTGTATTATTGTAATTACTGTAAATACATTTCTTTTCGTTTCACTCCCTTGTATAACTCTTTTTTAAAGATCAATAAATAACCTTCTACATTTGCATGAACTGATGTATCTCCTACATTTTGTTCAAGTGGTGTGTATTATCAAATAGCTTATCAAAATGATAGTTATCTATATGCATATATTCAATGTCTAAAGCTTAAGAACAAACTATAAATTTTGTGCTCTCTATAGTATATATGTATATGCATAGACATTATGTATTATGTTCATCGACTGATTTTGTAAAATGTTTTAACTATTGATTACAGGAGTTGTGGTCTATTGGAAAAAAAAGTCACCGGACTTTGGCCACAAAGTACAGGTTTCGAATCCCAGCCCGGCACTAACGTGTTTTGGCAAAACATTAATCTACATGCAGGTACCTTGAAGATTCAGCGCCTTCATTAGGGCAGCTAAGCTGACCCGGGGTAATAATACAAACTATTTGAAAGCGCAAAGAGCTATATATATATATATATATATATAAATGTGAAAGAAATTGCGAGAATAACGTTGCGAAGCTCAATGAAAGTTCCCCAGAGCTGTCCTCCCTTTTTGAAATTTTTGCAAAGGCTGAAAAAATGTCTCCACCGGGAATCGAACCCGGGTCGTTGGCTTAGAACGCCAATGCCTTAACCACTAGACCACGGAGACGGGTTAGTGGTTTCGGCGACACCAGATTCAATTGACCGACAGATTGACAAATCCTCAACCTTATTAATTAATAAGGACAGCTCTGGGGAACTTTCATTGAGCTACGCAACGTTATTCTCGCAATTTCTTTCACATTTGTATTTATTTCCACGAGATTTGCCAAAGCTGTTGTATATGTTATTTCCTTACACTTATATATATATATATATATATATATATATATATATATATATATATATATATGTGTGTGTGTGTGTGTGTGTGCATATTGGGCCATGGTTATATTCATACTACTTTGGAAGCTCCTACACACAGAGAAATTTTTACAAAAATTATGTAAAAAGTTATGTTAAATAGGAACTCCATAACTTTTTTGTAAAATTTACTTAACAAAATGTTTTACCAAAATTATGTAAATTGTTTTGTTAAATAGGAACTTGTGTAAATTTTAGCTAACAAAATATTCGACGATAATTATGTAAAATGTCATGTTAAATATAGATACTTAAAATTCATGTGTAAATTTTACCTAACAAACAATTCCACACATGTATTAATTATGTGGTTGGGCAAATTCAGTTGCCCAATTGTTTCCTTTTTCCTCCAACCTAGGTTAAAAAAAATTAAACCTGCTTGTTATGTCTTTTTGGGTCTTAACTTATCATTCCTAACATATCCTAATTTAAGCTATCCTATCCTATATCTTAACCTATCCTATATCTTAACCTATCATATCCTAGTCCTATCCTATCTAGTTGGTACATGTGTGTGTGTGTGTGTGTGTGTAATTGGGTTTTTACAGACGTGTAGGTATGTTTGATATGGGCGAGTGAAGACGTGTTTTGTGGAGCCTCTCCCAATTGGCATATAGAAGCATGGCAAGTAGTTCACGTAGCGGGAAGGGGAATGCGAAGAGGCCACGAGCTGAAGCCGGTTTCCCGACAAGCCCTGATGTCAGTCTGCTTCCCACCATTCGAATGCTGCTTGAGCAGCAAATGGAAAGGTTTGAGGAAAGGTTTTCATCTTTCGAAGGCAGTTTAAAAGAACATGTGAAACAGATTGATACACAATTCAGAGAAGTGAAAGAAGCCGTTACATTTCAAAGTAAAGAGTTAGAGGAAACGAAGGAAAAACTGAAGATGATGGAAGCGAAAGTGGTGGAAAAGGAATCGGCTCTACAAGTGGAAATCGATAAGTTGTCTGCATATGTGGCAAGAGAGAATCTGATTTTCATGGGACTGCCAGAAAAGGAAGGTGAAGACATAAAGAAAGTTATGAAAGATTTCTACAAAAACGCATTGAAATTGTCTGAAGAGGATGCAAATAAAGTAGAATATCAACAGGTACATAGAATTACTACGAAGTCGACGCCACGCCCTATCAAGGCACGATTCGTGCGATACGTTGACAGGGAAAACATCATGCGGAATGCAACAAATTTGAAAGGATCAAAATTGTCCACCAGGGAAGATATTCCTATCTTCTTTAAGATGCACTTAATTTGATATTATGAGAGGGAGAGCAAGACGAAGATCTACATAACCATGATAACCCACGGATGTGTGTGCATTTCGCTAATCAATATTCTGGCTACGTGGTCTAATATATTCATTACATGGTGTATGCGATAAAATTTACTACAGAAAAATCACTTCTAGCACATTATCAGCCTAAAGGAATTTCACTGGTGCTACGATTTGATTCTTTTTTAAGTATGTCACTACGCCGCAAAGTAACCCGATCGAGGGATATCTGTAATGTGAGTCCAGGTGTATGTGAAGAGAAAGTGGAAAAGTAATTCTTCATTTGTTTTTCAAATCCACTTTTTGAAAGAAGGCTTATAATGAAATAATCCTTTCCTGAGTGTGCACGGTTATACGTCATGTACTGTAAGATAAAGATGTTTTATGGAGAACAGAGATTCAGTTTAAAAAAAAAAGGAAAAAAAAATAGAATTGAAGTTATCAGTGGTCACGAGATTCAACATGACGGGATGTTATGTTATAGCGGAAAATTCTGATTCCTGCACGGCCAATTAAGATTTTGTTATTCATGCAGAATAGTGGATAAAGAAAGTGAAAATGTTACTTATATATATATATTTTAAGAGCAAGAGTAGAGAGACCGGAAGAGGAAAGGAAAGGGGTCGATAACACTGAAGTTATATAAAGAGATCTTGAATCAGTTTCTTATGAAAAATGGAAAGGAGGAAGGGTTTCTAGGGGGTACTTTCTTCTTGTTCTCTCTCTCTCTCATACAGGTAAAATGTAAAGAAATAGTAGCAGTAAAGCAATGAAATAAGCATTACATATGAAAGGAGGATGTGGTCAGGTTTTGATTTAAATGTATATTTGTGGAACTTGCATGTTGCATCATTTCAAATGTCTTTTACATGATATTACAAGCAAGAAGTTGGTGAACCATTGTTGCTAGCATACACATGAAGTGCGAGGTTGATTTACAGTGGAACTTTATTTATATGTACTGCTTTCCTGTACTATGTGAAAATAGAAGCTGTGGGGTGATAACGAGATGGAAAATTGATGGTATATTTTGCTGAAACTGGACTGGCAGAGCGGAATAATTGATGCTCTGTCACCACCTTATCTGCATATAGGGTAGATGAATCATGCACTGATTTTTCTGGGCAAGATATTTGTTAGTATTTAACTAAATGTTCGGTCGAAATGTAATTAAAAAAAGAAGAAGAGTTAATTGAGTTTCATGGTTTAGTATGACAATTGTATGACGTGCACACGAGGGTATGTTTTGTTAAAACTTTTTTTTCACCAGCTTATTTGCAAAGGGCAGATCAATCATGCACTGATTTTACTGGGCAAGTTATTTATTAGTATTTAACTAAAAATATGATTACTAGGCATGCAAACAGTAGTTCGGTTGAGACATCATGGGGGAATGTAAAAAAACAAAAGTTAATGGTATTTTTCATATTCATGGTTTAACAGTATGAGAATTGTATTAGTGCACACGAGAGTACTTTTTTTTTTTGCTAAAACTAATTTCGCGAAGTTAAATATTTACTATTTTTGTCACCAGCTTATTTGCATAGGGCAGATGAATCATGCACTTTTACTGGGCAAGTTATTTGTTGGTATTTAACTAAAAATATAATGATTACCAGGTACACAGACAGTAGTTCGATTGGAACATCATGGGAAGGAAGAGTTAATTGCATTTTTCACATGAATGATTTAATAGCATGAGAATTTGCATTGAGTCAAAATGAGGGTATGTTTTGCTGAAACGGGATGGCAGAGCTGAGTTCATATACTGTCCTGTCATAAGCTAATTTACATGCATAGGGTAGATGTATAATGCATTGTTTTTACTGGGCAAATATTTTGTTAGTATTTAACTAAAATACGATGATTACTAGGTACACAGACCATAGTTTGGTTGGAACGTAATGGGAAGAGTTAATTGCATTTTTTTTCTTCACATGAATGGTTTAATAGCATGAGAATTTGCATTAGTCCACACGGGTATGTTTTGCTGAAATGGGATTGGCAGAGCCGAGTTTACTGTCCTGTCACCAGCTTATTTGCATATATATTGTATGAATAATGCATTGAATTTACTGGGCAAACAATTTGTTAGTATTTAACTAAAATACGATGATTACTAGGCACATAGACTGTATTTTGGTTTTGAACGTCATGAAAAAAAAAGAGTTGATTGCATTTTTCACATTCATCGTGTTATAGGAGAATTGTATTGAGTGCACAAGTATCAGCACAGACAGTAGCTCGGGAAGGAAGAGTTAATTGCATTTTTCACATGAATGGTTTAATAGCATGAGAATCTGCATTTGAGTGCATATGAGGGTATGTTTTGCTGAAACTGGATTGGCAGAGCAGAGTTTACTGTTCTGTCACCAGCTAATTTGCATATGGTAGATGAATAATGCATTGAATTTATTGGGCAACTATTTTATATTATTTTACTAAAATACGATGATTACTTGGCACATAGATCTTAGTTTGGTTGGAATGTCATCAAAAAGAAGAGAGTTAATTGCATTTTTTAGATTCACCGTTTTTTGGAGAATTGTATTGAGTGTACAAGTTTCGGCATATCGCTTGAATAGATCTCGTTTTGATTTAAGCAATGATACATGGCTTACAGCTGTTGTAACACTAATTGATGAAAATAATGGCATGTGTCTTAGGAACTGTATGCATTCTAATAAGAGTCATTTTTAAGCTCCTCCCCTCAGTAACCTCATGTTTCAGATTGCATGCATATTTTTGTTTCTTTTTATGTGGGATTAAGCATAGATCTTAAATATTCATCATGCCCGGGTATGGAGTACATGTATGAAGAAGAGGGGGAATGTCAGGTTGGCATTCTCTACAGCACAAAGTTTTAATTAATTGGGAATGCTAATGTATTTTAGATTTTTCCATATATGCATAACAACCCAACCAGTACAATGTACTAGTATTGGTATGCGTCTGTGTTGTAGGATAACAGTTTTGGGAATTAGCTTTAGTTATGAATGGGCTCAGGTATGAAGTAAATGTTTGAACAAGAAGGGGATGACGTCACTGTAATACATTGCAAAAAGATTGGCATCCTCCACAGTATAAAGGTTTAATTAATTTGGGAATGCAAATGCCTTTTACGGAATGCACATCAATGTACTGTAGATTTATTTATATATGCATAACAACACAACCAGTACAATGTACTAGTATTGGTATGCAGCTGGGTCTTAGGATAAAGGTTTGGAATTATACTTGGAATTTAGTTTAAGTTATGACGGGGAAGGGAGGGGCTCAGGCTCTCGCACTACAATGTGTGTGTGTGTGCGGTAGAGCATGTTAAGCAGGGTTTGGATGTTTGTTGGGGTGATGTTGGGTGTGTCGTGCTGTGTGTTGTGTGCGTGGCTGCCTTCATTCTTGTAATGAAAATACAAACTTATATAATATTCCACTCTCGAGAGTTAGTTTTTAGATGCTTAGATTTTTTCACTGACATTGGTGCAACAGTATTCGATTTGCTAGATTGTGTATTTGATAAAATGTTGTCCTGCTCGGGTTGTTTGTTTAAAATAGTTCATATGTTATGGAGGGTTTAAATTTCATTTCAGTTAATGTCAGGGGTATAAGGGACAGACACAAGAGGAAAACGATTTTTGATTGGATTAGAGAGAAAAGAGGTGATATAATTTTATTACAAGAGACTTATAGTTCACAGGATATTGAGGGAGATTGGGAAAAGGATTGGGAAGGGCAATTAATTTTCAGTCACGGGACAAATCAAGCAAAGGTGTACTTGTTTTACTAGCCCCAGGATTAAATTTCAAAATGGAAAGGGTGGTGAAAGATAATGACGGACGCTTTGTATTCCTCAAAAGAGACTTAATGGGGAAAATGTATTGCTAGGAAATGTTTATTTCCCGACAAGAGAAAAGGTACAACAACAAGTAGATTTTTTACAACAGTTAGATAGCTGTATTTCTGAGCTGTTGTCTTGTAACTATTTGATTATTTTGGGGGGAGATTTTAATGTAATAATAGATAAAGACTTAGATTATTTTGGAAGAAATGTTAACGTGAGAACTACCTTTGTAGACCATTTGGAGATATTTTTAAAGAAAGAAGGCTTAATTGATATATGGAGGAAACAGAACCCACGAATTAAGAAATTTACTTTTCGACAAAATAATCCATTGGTCCAAAGTCGTTTAGACTATTACTTCATCTCAAAATGTTTAGAAACTAGAGTAAGTAATTGTGATATAATAACGTCAATAACTCCTGACCATTCGAGCATCTTTTTTGAATTGAAACCTACTAGGAGCTATGAAAGAAACGGAAAGTCGTATTGGAAATTCAATAACAGTTTATGCTTAGATACAGATTTTGTTCAGGGAATGTTAGAGGAAATACGAACGATAGAGACAACGTGGTTAAAGGAATTCGAATCTAAATCGTCTTTTTGGGATTTTCTTAAAATGAAAATGAGAAGTTTTGCAATGAAGTTTTCAAGAAAAAAATCAAAAGAGAAAAGGACTTGCATAGAACAACTTGAAAATGAAATAAAAATGCTTGAGAAAGATTTGGCGACTTCTGCTGAAAGTTTTACAATTATTAAAGACATTGAAAATAAAAAGATTAGTTTAAAGAAATTATATAATAACCGTGTAGAGGGACTAAAAGTTAGGTCAAGAGCAGCTTGGTACGAAGAAGGTGAACAGAATAAAGAATATTTCGAACAGTTACTTCAGTGGAACAAAAAGAAAACAATTATACGGGAACTGTGCAATGAGAAAGGGGAAATAGTAAAAGAAAAATGTTATAATGCAAATAATTCGATCATTTTATGACAAGTTGTATTCTGAAAAAACCTCGATAGGAGATGTATTCATTGATAACATGTGTAAGAATATCCCCAAATTGGATGATGGAAGCAGAATTTCTTGTGAAGGGAAAGTTACCATAGATGAGTGTCATAAAGCGTTAAAGAGTATGAAAATTAATAAATCTCCTGGAAATGATGGATTTACAATAGAATTTTATCTTACTTTTTGGCCACAGTTAGGGAAGCTTTTGGTTGAAGTTTTTAATGAAACTGCTGATATGGGAAGATTATCGACATCCCAGAAACAAGGTGTAATCACGTTGATTGAAAAAGAAGATAAAAATCCATTATATATTAAAAATTATAGACCAATCACATTATTAAATGCAGACTACAAGATACTTGCAAAGGTTATGGCAACCCGAATTAAAGATGTTTTAAATGAAATCATTCATTTAGATCAAGTGGGTTATATGAAAAACAGATATATTGGAGAAGCAATACGTTTGATAGACGATATGATTTTTCATAGTATTAATTGTGAGCAAGATATTTTTTTAATTGCAGTTGATTTTGAAAAGGCTTTTGACTCTGTTTCCCACAATTTCCTTTTCAAAGTTCTAGAATTATTTGGTTTTGGTCCGTCTTTTTGTTCATGGGTTAAAACAATGTACAATGGAATCAGTAGTTGTGTTATGAATGGAGGTTTCTCGACCGGATATTTTGATATTAAGCGAGGGGTGAGGCAAGGTGACCCACTTTCTCCATATCTGTTCCTCTTAGTAATTGAGATATTGGCACATACATTAACAAATGATAATATAATCAAAGGTGTAGAGTTTGGTGATTTTGAAATTCGACAAGTCTTGTACGCTGATGACATGACTTTATTTGTTAAAAATGAAAGTTCCGTTTTGAGAATAAAAAATATTTTCCAGGCTTTTTCTGAATTAAGTGGTCTAAAAGTTAATATTGAAAAAACAAACATGAGGTTAGGAAAAAGCATAGGGGGTTCACAAACATTTCCTATGGGAAATAGAGTAACAGAAATGAAAATTTTAGGAGTGTATTTTTCATTAGATATAAAAATTAGGGAGGAACTTAACTATAAAGAGATACTTAGTAAAATAAAAAGACTTTTGGGATGGTGGAAGCAAAGGAATTTGACCGTGATGGGGAAAATTCATCTACTTAAAACGTTTGCTCTGTCAAAACTGAATTATGTTTCTTCAGCTTTAGTTGTTCCGAAATGGGTGGTAGCTGAAGTTAAGAAATTATGTTTTGAATTCATATGGAATGGGAAAGATCGTATAAAAAGAGCATTCTGCTACCAAGACTATGATGATGGAGGTTTAAGAATGATCGATTTTGAATTATTTGTGAAAACCCAAAGGCTTATGTGGTTAAAGAGACTTCTATATGGAGAAAGGAACATGGGATGGAAACTGTATTTTGACCATAGCTTTAAGATATAGGGGGAAGATTTATTTCCCTTTGCAACTATGATATGAAACTATTTACAATTAAAGCACCAATATTTTATTTAGAAATGTTAAAACCATGGCAAGATATGGAGAGCTGTAGGAATATTCAAGACGGGAAAAATAATCCAATAATTTTTAATAACAAAAATTATTCGTAAAAGTAAAATGATTTTTCATGAAGAATTGTATAAGAAAGATATCTATTTAGTTAATCACATTTTCGATAAGAATCAAATCAGACCACTGGCATACTTTCAGAATTTAGGTCTGTGTAGTGAAAATATAGCTAATATTTGGGAAATATGTAATATAATTTTAGAGAGCGGAAAATATGATGGGGGGGGGGGGGGGTCAGACAACTACTACTCAGTAGATGTTCGAGACTACAACATTACCTTAAAGATATTTGGAAATATGATCCTACTGAGAGATTTATCATCTAGAAAGGTGTACGATCATTTTATTACAGTTTTGCAACATTCATACACTTTACGAATTCGGGATGGTCAAAATAATTTTGAGTTTTCAAAAAAGGAAATAAAAGATATTTTTGTAAGACCCAGAATCACAACACTTTTGTTAAAAGTTAAGGAATTCCAGTACAAATTACTCCATGGAACAATTTATACAAAAGAACATCTGTTAAGATTTGGCTTTGTTGAAAATGACCAGTGCTCTTTTTGTAAACAAATGAATGAGTCATACTCACATTTATTTTGGGATTGTGTATATGTTAAGCCTTTGTGGCAGGGAGTGATAGAAAGATTAGGATTAGTAGAACTACAAAACGTACAGTGGAAAACTATTCATGTTGGTATAATGGGAAATTCATTTAGGATTAAGTGCTGCAATACTCTAATTTTTATAATTAAATATATCATATTTCGGTCACGTTCAGAGGGCACAATTCCCAAACTAGATAACTTGTTTAAAA
This sequence comes from Heliocidaris erythrogramma, assembly GCA_025617745.1. Taxonomy (NCBI): domain Eukaryota; kingdom Metazoa; phylum Echinodermata; class Echinoidea; order Camarodonta; family Echinometridae; genus Heliocidaris; species Heliocidaris erythrogramma. The sequence goes on along the minus strand of CM046854.1, from coordinate 13,132,743 downwards.
TAATATTGGAATATAGGGATGAGGAAAAGGAGTTAGCTATAAAAATGAACAAGTTAGGTAAACATCTACAAAAATGGGAAAGCATTGAACTACATGTACAACCAGTGTCAAGTCATTTATATTTTAATTCATCAAGACTGATGGCAGTCAGTGTGTAAGTGCGTGTATGTATGCAGGTGTATATGGTGTGTGTAGGTGTGTGTGTGGGGGGGGGGGGGGTAGATATTTTAACGTCTGTTATATATGTGTCTTAATTTAATTTTGTTTGTTCTTCAGTTAATGTATGAATTGTTCATGAATTAAGTTTACTGGAAAAGAATTGTATTTTGTTATCAGTTAAGTGGAAAAAGAATCGCATTTTGAAGAATAAGTTAAATTTTTGTGATGAGATCAGAATAACAAATTATAGAAATATTCATGGGGTAGGGGTGTGCTTTGGTTTTGGTTTATGTATGTACTTTTGTTGCTTGTTTATATTGATTTATGTGTATTGATGTATTTTCAATGAAATCTCTAATAAAAACATTATGGAAAAAAAAGTATCAATCAGATATGATTATTTACGCCTGGGACCGACCTTTAACGTCATCATCCGAAAGACGAAAGATGGTACAGTCTAGTGCAAGCTTTTATATACCCCTTATAATTTTTTTATGCATTTGGTGACAGTTAGTGAAATCGGGCCACCCCAAACCATACGCTACTAAAAATTCATGAATATTCATGAAGTGTTTTCCCCAATATTGGGGGAAAAGTACGAAAATGCATATTTTACAAAACCGTTTGCAAAACATTTTACTTAATGACGACAAATTACATTGTGCATGTTAAATAAACTTAACGAAATGGGCAATATTGCAAAATCTTTATGAAGAAATATCTTACAGCGTTATTTTGCAAGATTTGTTCAGTCAGTTTTACATAACTGTGTATCAAAATCATGTTAATGTCAACTGACATTCGTAAAATGTATTTTATACACAATAGTTTACAAAACATTTCACTTAATGATGACTTATAACATCTGTATGATAATATTCCCTTTAAAAATACTTGTACTTAACACATTTTACATAATAGGAATTTCTTTTGCAAAATGAATTTTACTTAAATAGTGCTAAGTAAATGTTACATAAAATTTCACATTTTGCATGACACATAATATGTGAAATGTAATTCATTACAAATATTTAGTAAAATACTACATAAAAACATTCATTTCAGACAATTTTACATATATTAAGTAAAAATTTTACAAAAGGAAGTTTACATAATGAAATATTAAGTAAATATTTCTCTGTGTGTAGTGACGATACACGTCATATGCGCTTATTACTTTATATACATATAAATTGTACTATTTGAACAGAGGTTGAATGTTATCAAATTCAATGGAAGAAAATAAATGTTAATTTGAATTGAATTGGATTGAAATGAATGATGATTGATTGGTGAATTTGATAATGAACTCATATCGATTGACTGATTGCATAGAAATTATTAATTATTTATGATTGATTGACTGGTTGATTCAATATATGCAGTGTGGTTAGATGAGAGAAAGATTGGTTCTTCGAATAAAAATAATGGACTGACTTTTGGATTGGTTGAATTAATGATTGATCCCAATCTTTAAGGATAAAGTTCTATTCGATTACATTGTTAAAGAACCTGTCTCGAAATACTGGGAAGAGTTTATGATAAGAATTGGTATGTAATGTGAGATTTTGAAATAATACAAATATTAAGAAAATTGACTAATTCTTGCTGAAAGTCACATGAAGTGGACATGGATATGTGCATATGGGACTACCGTGAGGCATGAAGTTTGGTCAAAACTTTAAAGCTATTTCTTGTCATATCTTGAATATGATTGCATTTGAACAGCATTCTATGCAGACGACATTTTCTTGTCTGATATTCTTCCAAAGAGACATTAACCCTTTCGAGGCAGGAATTATTTAAGGACTAAATTGATCACATTTCGTTCTTCAAATTGGCAACACTAATATTTTTTTCTTTTAGTGCTACATGGTTCTAACAAGGTGTAATGTCTTTATACAGGGCTACAAAGTTTGTCGACAAGTTGGAAAAATTGCTAATTTTGATAAAAAAACAATGATTTTGAACCTCTGTATGTGTTGCCAATTTAAGAATTTTAAAGCTTATTTTCATTTTTAAAATTCCTGACATCAAACGCAATAATGGTCTTGCAAGAAGAATGGACATAGTATATTCAGAATTTTTTGCTCTTTCCACTCATGCATCTGGTAAATTTTTTAGAGCTCTGAATCAAAAGTTATTGAGCCAAACCACAAAATGTGGTCATTGTCTTGAAAGGGTTAAAGGAATGAGAAAGCTCATCAAATGATTGCTCACCTTTACCAGAACTCAACAGCTATATCACTCCTACCCCACACGTTTTCCTCATGAATGTTTATCTGCTCTAATGATGTTTGATGAGTGTGTGTGCATGGTGTAAGGTACATTTTTTATATATCTTTATACAGTCAATATTTCACGTATCCCTAAATTCATGTTGTATTTCATTTTATATTATGACAGACTAACCAAGGCAGACAGAGAATTTGTCGTTATCAAAGTCCAAGTGCTCTTTTCCTCAAACAAGTGTACACAATCCTTCTCTGAGGAGGGGGGGGGGGGGGGAGGGGGGGGGGGGGGGGGGGCGGTTCGGCTTTCTCACTTTACCAAAAAAAAGGAACTGTTGCTAGTGTGCAAGTTGTAATCTATACATTTATTTCGTATAAATTTTCGAATCTCAATCCACAAAAATAAATAATATCTGTCAAAATAAATGTTCAATTGTTTTACTTCACCCTCATTCAGTCCTGCGATACCTAAGGTCTCTAGGATCTAAAACTTCATTATTGACGAAACATAAAACCAGTGAATATGAAATACAATTTATTTATTTGCCTTCTTTCGTATACCCTGTTAGAAACAATTTAATTCCCTCTGACTTGCAATTCTCATGGATTTCATCTTGAGTTACTTCATGCTAATGTAAAGAAATGTACTACAGAATGAAGAATCTCATTAATGCGAACACGACAAGTGAAAATTATCTTTAATACCCTGGCATGGGAGACCGCGTAATCCCCTGCCCCCATTATTTTGCTCAGATCAGTCGCAATTCTTCCTGGCTTGCACGTCGCCTCTCTCCTTTGGCAACAAATCCCTGCCGCTTGTCGGGAACTAAGATTACCATAAATCAATATGCTTATGGTCGACACGTCATAATTGTTTTAGTTTGCAAACAATTCACAAGTTTGTCGACTAGACACAGTGATTTTTATTATCCGGTTAACATACTTAGGAAGGTATAGTTGACGAATGCATAGTTGGAGTTATATTCACTTCAAGGAACTTTGATAATAGCAGTCATGGATGTCAAAATAGCATTAGCAGCGGGGTTGCTCATCCTCGCATTTTTCCAGTTAGGTGAGTGCACTTTTTATCGTGCACTGAGTGCACTGTTTATCGTCTTATTCCAGGCTTCTTGTCTGCATATTTAAATAATGCTGTATTTCTGGTTTGGGCAACCACCTTGCACTTATTTACACACCCACACACCTTTAAATATATATAAAGAAGAAATAAGTCAGTAATATCTTCCACACCATGACATATCTAGGCATAGTCCTGTGTTGGTACAATACTTACCAAGCAGAAATTAAAAAATGAAAGGAACATTCTATTGTATGATGTTATGATCTAAGTCACCCAAACTGACAGCTGAGTTTAGGATTGTTTTTCTGTTTGGTCTTTGGGCAAATTAATCCCTTACTTTGTGTACAGTGCTTTAGATTTCTATGTGATGTACAACTTTAACAGGATCGTCTCAAGATGTTGTGTATACTGATGTCCAGAAAACACTAGTCGTTGGAATCACAGGCATTTTGAGATGCAGATTTAAAGGAGCTCCAAACGCGGTTTACTGGAAAAAGGGATCTGATCCAGACTATGCCCCATCTATAATGACCTGGAGTTACGGCAAAAAGTTCGGGCCAAGATATGAAGATGGTAGCTGTGACATAGATGAAAACTATTCTCTGATAATCAAAAACGTCACGAATACGGATACGGGACGCTACATCTGTTTGGTCTCGAACTACAATGGAATTCTGATAAACAACTACACCGACGTGATAATAACAGGTACTCTAGATGTATATAAAAATGGTGTAAAGAATTTGGAACAAAACATATCTAACTGTTTTGAACAATTATAAAAAATGAGCTCTTGTAACTTGAAATAAGTTTCATTGATGACTGAAAGGGAAATGACACGTGTGACAAGTCCACCTGATTTAAAACACAATTTTCATTATTTTTCTGTAACAAATAGCATCACCATAGAGTGTGGAACATACGGTGTATTTTCCCCCAAATAACCCTGCTGGCTGAAATGTTACAAATTTAGAAAAAATATAAATTGTAAGTTGAACAGAATAAAAGTGTCAAAACATTCTTCCATGTACCAAAAATATGAAGTACCTGTTGATGAATAACATATATAAGCATGATAAATGGTTGATATTTGAAGTATTCCTCGTACTTTTTACAACAAAGCACTAAAAGACATTTACTTTTAAAAAGAAATCCTAAGGTAGAACTATTGGCAAAAACCTTCATCTCTTATTTCCTTATCATTTCTCTTTGCTGGATGGAAAAAAAAACCCAAAACAAAATCAAACAAAAACAAAAACGACAATATTAATAATCGCTACACTGCAAAAACCAGGGTGTTAATTTAACACCATCTCGGTATCAGTATTGGCTACACCAGATAAGTGTTAAAACAACATCAGTTTGATATTGGTCTACACCAGATAAGTGCTAAAACAATTCCAGTTAGTGTTAAAACAACACCAGTTTGATTCGAAACTGGTGTTGTTTTAACACTTATCTGGTGTAGCCCAATATAGATACCGAGATGGTGTTAAATTAACACCCTGGTTTTTGCAGTGTACGCTGATATAGGAACACATATTTTTTAAATATGAAATGACGGCCCAAGTGACCGTTATACAATCAACCATTAAAAACTATTTAGGCCTCTTCTTCATCGTTGAATGATTTATCATTCATTAGGTTGTCTACTATTACATCTCTTTTGTAACCAATAGATAAAGTGCTAGAAACAAGGTCAGTTGTTTCCCTGAAGAAGGGATCCAATGGCATTCTGCCATGTGAGGTTTTAATCCCACCTAAAGAAGTTTCTTGGAAGAAAGGAATATCGCATTCAGCAGCCAATACCATTATTACCATCGACATGTACACTGACATCGGAAAGAAGACTGGGCCCGGCTTCGAGAATACGTCAAATGATATTTCCGAAGACTTTTCATTAATTATCAAGGACGCAAGAATTCGTGATGAAGGTTCCTACTTCTGCGAGGTGATTGATCTTGACAATGGCATCCCTTTCTGGGATAGTACAGTTGCCAATGTACTGGGTAAGTGGCTGATGGATATTTTTTTATGATTTCTTTTATTCACGTATCCTAGAAAAGTAATGCATCAGAGTATGTAATTAATGCTTTAGCGATCTTCTTTTCTTAGATCAATGGGATATTTTATTTCAAAAACATGTTGCAGGAATTATGTCACTTCCATTGGCAGCGGAACCGGGGAGGAGGGGGTTGCAGCCCCTACTTTTTTTAGTAGACCGTTTCATAAAATTCCAGAAAAAGGTTAGAAAAAGTCGTTACTCAAGTAAAATCAATTCAGCCCCACTTCCAACCCCACTTCCAGCCCCACTTCAGGGGCCATGGAATGGCCCCTGACTTATTTATTTGGAAGCCCATATTTTCGTGAGCATATACCGTAATCAAATGCTTAGATTCTGTCTAAGAATTGTATCACACACAAATATCTAATGCATGGTAAACTAGAAAGGCCGTCAAAGGCGGCAGACCCACGCCTTAGCGGAGCTATTATTCTTGAAACTGCAGATATATTTTTACTGGTTGGTTCCCCGGTCGTGTATAAAAAAAAGTAAACCCAATATATTATAGGTTTTGTTTTGTTGCGATTATTTTTGTAAGCAGTAGCCAATCAAAGGGGATAACAAGAGGCACATCTACCCCCCCCCCCCCAATAAATTTTGCTATATCCAGGTCATAGCTTTGTGTGTCCCCACCCTTGAAAAAATTCTTCTGAAAAAGATATTTTATTATTGAAACATCTCTCCCCTAAAAGTAATTGATTAGACATGTCAGAGAGCGTGGCGTGGTGAGGAAAATGTTAGCAATTTGTATTCAGTGTTCAGTCATGTAATTGTAAGTGTTAGTAAATGTATTCATGTTCTTTCTTTAAATTACATTGCAATTGGGGTTGTTTTTTTTTTTTCATCGGGCTTGGATAAAATAAATATGACGACAAAATAAGTTGGATCTCGACTTCAAAATGACATGCATGCGAGGCACACAGCTTACTCACTCAGCTCAGTCACCACCCATCAACAAAGTCAAAGTGGATACTGGCGTGCATGTATTCGGCGAACCTCGATCAGCCACCAAATTTTGCAAATCCACACAAATTAAAAAAAAATACAGTTTTTGTATATATTTTACAACTACGAAATCCACTCAAACAGACATAAATGAGTTATAAACTAACTCAAATCTCAAATAACAGGACCGTTATAACCCAAAGAAAAAAGTTCAATCCTACTACAGTCAGCCAGGCACAGGCACTGTACTCCCTGGGGTTATGTACTCCCTAGCCCGACCAGATCGCCGTCACTTCGCGACAGCGCTGTGTATAGTTATGTACGTACAGCTAGCTACACAGCCCACTCACTCAGATCAACACACGCGAACGCTCGCGAGTGCGATAGACTCACTCACGTCGAACAAACTCACCAGATTTTCACCGAAAACAATTAAAATCACGTACTACACGTCCACCAGGATAAAATAAATCACAAAAACTTCCACAACAAAGTGGAAAGAACCGGGGAAAATAAACAGAAATGCACAGAAGATAAGAAATAGGAGAAATTAGACGTGCTAGGCTATACGTATACCGTATACCTAGCCGCTTTCGATTTCGCAACGAGAGTACAGTTCAAGCGCGAAAAATCCCTTGTTGCTGGGATACGTTGGCTTTGAATATTCATTGCAGGCTCGTGCGGATTTGAAGTGAAATAGCAAATAATGGGTCTAAAAGTCTTCTAAAATTCATAAACCTGAAATAGATTTTTGGTGAGACGAAGTAATGAGTGTTTTGATTGACAAAAATATTTCTGCATCGGCAGGCGAAGTTTGGGGTCATCAAACTTTCTAGTTTCTATCCTGTCACTCTCTGAACTGAAGTTCCTATACTTTACTACAGGGTCAAAAGTTCAAGGTCACACAGAATTTGCAGGGGTCAACCAATCATCACCAAAATCTAATCGTTTCTTTCCTGTCACTTTCTGAACATTCCCTGAAAATTTGGTGCAAATCCGTTCACCCGTTCTCTTGTTATCTTGTACACAAACAAACAAACAAACAAACAAACAAACAAAAACCCTGCCGATTTCATCGGCGTGGGTAATAACCCTGCCGATTTCATCGGCGTGGGTAATAACAAACATACGGAACCCTTTACATAACCCTGCCGATTTCATCGGCATGGTAAATAAATTGTGATCGTCAGGTGAGGCACAGTTGGCTAATCAGATGATTAGATTCTTTCTATGAGTTATGTATGAAGGTATTTTATCACATTATTTATGTTTCTTGTAGCTGAACCCCGTAACCCATATCCGTGTATAGAACAATGTCCCCGAGACCAACAATGCCCATCTTTCTGCTCTCTTCGTACGAGTTCACCGGTTACCCTAACATGCAGTGTCTTCGAATACTATCCCGACATCATCTTGAGCTTCTTGCATGAAACAGAGAAAATAAATTCCTCAACAACAATTGAATGGACCAACGAAGATGGAACAAAGAGTAAGAACATTAGCATCGATGCTACAGTTGGCAATTGGTATTACGAATGTGTTGCATCGAATGTGCCCGGTACAACGGGTAGCACATCTGCTCTAATCCATGTGGTGGTTGAAGAAAGCACTGGACATTCCACCAACATTTTAGCAATCGCTGTCCGTAAGTACCTCACTGTATTGTCGATTTGGAGTTTTTAATGTGAATAAGAAGGACCAAATGTTAAGACAATGGTGTCGGAACAAACTATTTATGCATTATGACAACGGTATATACTGTATATATATTGTAATACATTTTATGTAAGAAGATTATCTCGAATAGATAAAATAATATAGATTAGGATTAAGCATGGTACGCTGCAGATGATGAAAGAGATAGATAGAGAGAAGGGGTGGGAGAAGGGGGTGCAGAGAAGAGATGAGAAGAAGAAGTATAAGAAGAAGAAGAAGAAGATGAAAGAGAGAGTGAGAGAGAGGTGGAGAAGTACGATTGTCGAAAATTGATGGTGTTCTATAATATGTCTTTTCATGATTATCGGGTTGTCTGGCTTTCAAAAAAACTATTTTAAAGTATCTTAAAGTTAACATTTCATCTATCCCATTTACAAGCCCTCTAAACTGTTTAACACACTTCCTCTCCTCCTGACAGCTGTGATAATCCTTGTTTTAATATGCTGTATAGCACTCTTCATCTTCTTCTGGAAAGGCGGATTTCCAAAATGTACGTAGACAATTCCTTTTATTTTTATTTCAATGACAGACATTTATTATTTTTCCTTTGAAAGGAATTTATTAGTTATAATTAGTTTATTATTATAATGTACACTAAACCTTATCGTTTAGAAAATCCGTGAGTTAACTGAATACTAAACTAAACAAGATGGTGAAGTTAACGTGAAACCCTTTTTATATTTTTATATTTATATTCTTATCATGTCAATCTATTGTAAATATTGTGATTCTTGATGATTTATAATAAAATCATAAATAAAAAAAAAAAGTTAACGTGAAACCCAAATACCATTGGAAACGTTTAAATGTGTTATTTCTAAATCTTTCAATTTTTGTACATCATGTAAGTTTTTGACCTAGACTATATCTTGTGATACCGTATTTTTTCAAATATTGTATTTTCTTTTAGAGTTACGTATATTACTTTATTTGAATTTAACGCTATAATATTTTGTTAAAACAGGTAAATACGATAGAGTTTCGAAGTCTGAGGAGGATGGGCAAGGTAAGGTTAGAAATATCATTTCGTTTAAATGAAACATGGGGAAGCGTTTGAGAGTTTGAAATAAAGAAAATGATGTGATCATTTCGTCGCTATTTCACATTCTTTGTAGTGAACATTATTTTAGTTGGATTAAAAGACACTGAGGTAATATAAATACTGTCTCAAAGCTAAACCCAAGAAGTCTTTAAATTAGATTTTGCGTGTCCCACCGTTTGGAAACAAATATTTCAAGTGCATCTGTATATGCACGTACAGTATTTCAAAACAGGATATTAATACTACTTTATGCATCGAAATCGAAACCGAAAGTCCTAATGATTTGATTTATAGTTCAAAGTTTCATAACTGCGATATAGACCGATAGCCCCAATTTAATTATCTTAACATTTCCCCAATACTAGTAAGATTGTCGAAATAGTGGAATATATATGGGGTACAAGCAAGGCGGGGTTGCAATATGGCTTTCCATTGAGAAGCATGTGAGGAGGGGAGGGGGGGGGGGGGGTTGTATATTGTATTTATTCATGGTTTTTACTACATATGATATTCCAAATCTATTTTGGTGGAAACCCATTTGATTTTCATTATAGACTTACTAATTATTCAACGTAGAGGGTTAATGTGTCATAGAGGGCGTCCCAGAAAAAGAAACACGAAACCCCGGAACAAAGGCTTATTGCGAACAAACTGTGAGGTCTATTGGTATAATGCATTGTTTTCCGTAAAGTAGAAGTATTGTGCTTTGAAATGATACACCAATGACATTGATCCATACATGCTTCACAGAGCAACATATTTTGCATGAAACTGGCATACAAAAATCAACGTATGCCAGATTTGGGTAAAACCATAAAAACGATAATATCACTTGTTAACGTATATCATAAGGAAAATGTTGGCTTTAAAAATATCATACGCAAGACTCCCATCTGTGATGAAATTAATTGAATCGAAATTGACATAAACCAACGGCCAATGCCAACTGCCGAAGCTGGTAGGGGCGTAAAGCACCAGATTATCCCAAATCAACAGAAAAGTGTCCCTCTTGCGATTGCAGAAAAGTCGAGGAAGGGTAACCTGCCAGTGTCATCAATTATAATGTAGAGGGCACATAAGGCTGAAAACAATATCAGAGGTGGAAAATTTCCATTATATGACATTTTTTTCTGACTTATGTGCCCTCTATATGTTATGACATTTGTAGGTGGCCCTTCCTTGACTCTTTAAAACAAAAGTATCACTTTCCTGTCCGCTTTGTTTTTTTTTAACGAAATCGTAGTAATGAAAAAAAAAACATTGATGTTCATAACGCTGCTGGTACAAAATATATTCTTCGTTTACCCTCATCACTGACAAAAAGGTCTTCCATTCTTTATTTTATGATAACCGAATTATCCTTGCCCTCTTTATCAAAAGAAGCACATTAAAACAATCTTAAGTTAAAGTTAAGGTTAAAGTTTACCATATAGGGTCATGTTTGCATGGGATCCAGGGTGGTTTTCACAGGTTTACTCATATCTTGAACAACGGGGTTCTTACATGTCATTTTTAAAAATGATGCAGCTCGCGAAGCATGTAATAATTGATGACATCAATCGTTTTCTTTATAGGCAGATTAAGCAGGCAGTATTAAACCCGATATGTGGTTCAAATTGGCTTCCACAGCAAAGAAAGGGTAAATGGCTGGGGTGGGGGGAATTTACTTATTTTTTAAACTTAAGTTTGTTTTGAATGGCAAATCTAATGATAAATATGTTAAGATGTCGATTGCCGAAACTAGAAAGGTCATGCCGATCATATGCCCATCTAGAATTTTGTAAATCCTTTCTAAGAACTGTATCCCCACAGGGTGCAATTGTTATACATGTTTACCTCGAAAGAACGATATCTATTTTGTAAACAGAAATGGATTCATCATCCTTTCCTGAAGGGCGTATTTCATATGCCGAGCTCTGGGAAATTGTGATCTGCGCTAGAAAACACAGTCTTCATGAAAAACTAGCTATCGCTTTGAACATTCTCAATCCTTACGAGGTCATTAACGACCCCCATATGTCAGATGAAGACTTCTACGGAGAACTGCATAAATATAAATTTAGCAAAGAATCAGACCAACATGAACACAGACAGAATATATTTAGTGCTTGTAGAGAGGCTGCCTTGAAGGAGGTCACACAACATTTGGAAGGTAGCATTTTCTCTTTAAGAATTTTAACTCTAGGATTCTCCCCTTGCCCCGTATTAACCATTTTAAAATTTATTTGGGACAACTTCATGAAATTAAAATCACCTCTTTAATGACATAATCACATATTTCATTGCAAAAGAGATAGTGAAATGCTCACCATTCAAGAATCCATGATCAGAGTATCTAACGATTCATGAATTATCAGGAGCATGCCTCGATTTTGGGGAACAACCTGCCTGAATGTGTGACAGCACGCAAACTCTTCAAAATATTTATTCATCCAATAACAATTTTGGCACCCCCAAAATAAGATGTCTTAATACTGAAAGGTTCTAAGGGTTTTGTTTGGGGAGAAAATGATGATAATTAGTGCATTTTACTAGACCAATGATAACAACCGCTGGATAGGCCTAATAATTCTTTTTAAACATGATGTCAATAGGAGTACGTTATCATGATAATACGACAATGAATTTATCATAACTTAATTATGTAACCTTTACCTCTGCATTTTAAACCAAACTTATAAAATATAAATAAAATGTTTGTTATCAAGGCACATACTAGTGGCAAAGGTATTATTTGGACATCTTTCTGTTTCCTACAGCATACTCTACGACTCAACTTAAAGTGACAGATGACGACTTGGAGCATGTTCTGCGGCACACTAATACTGAAGGAAAAATTCAAGAGCTTCTAGAACGACTGGATGTACCAAACGGAAAAGTTGGAAAAGTAAAGGACGCGGAAAAGAAGCCTGTTCTCGAAGAAACCCTGTCCATCTTGAAAGGATGGAGAAACAGAAACAATGAAGGAAATCAAATCGTCGTTTTGAGTTTAGCATTAGAGGAGATCAAGATCAGCCCTAGCGACCAAGACTTCTTTTTAGGTGAGCTTCCATTTTGTAGACAAAAGATAATTATGATAATATTAGTGGAAATAATAACATATCCCCATATAAGGAAGATCAGACCAAACCAGATATTTTCCAAACTAGGCCTCTATTTATATTATCAAATACTAACGTATACCCTTTTCCCATCCACATCTGGGATCACATATTGACGGGTTTCCCTTCCTATTCTTGTCAAAGATCTTTCTTTTTTTATTTAATACTAATCAAGTCTTAACCCTGCAGCTTTTTTGTATAGCTGCATGTTGCACAACGCTTTACAGGAAAACGCTGGCTATGATTTCGATACGTGCCAATGTAACTGCTGTATTGATGTTTTTTATATTTGTTACAGAAATTCTCGCTACCCCAAAAACGCAATTTCGCGAAACAGATGGCGTTTTTCATGCAAACCACGCATGCGCAGTGCTGACAATATCCCGACTGGGTCGACAAGTGTTTGTCTTTTTTATTTGAAAATGTACACGGTTATTACAAAAATCCTCGAGTCTGAGTATAAATTAACCGACATGTTTGAAAAGATACCATGATTTATTGAGACAATTGTTTGCTTTTTCAAAATTTGAGTGGTTTATGTCATGCGATCCAAAAATTAAGCATTTTAGCACCCATTTCATTCATAAGCCGTAGTATTTCAATACGGACCGGAAGTGAAGTTGCGAGGATGCGGACCATTTCCATGCATAATATTGCCCTCTACGTCGAAAATTGCATATTTGAGGTAGCGAGAATTGACAATCACTTAAAGGTCCACTGCAACCCAAATACAAGTTTTTTCCTGTCGATGTGCAGGGATTCATACAACTTATGTTTTTTCAAATGTTTTTCAAATATGTTTAAAAATCATTTTCTCAAACATGCTAAGCTGCACCCTAAAAAAATGCTCCAGATCTCATTCCTGCAGTGACATCATCTGTCAATCATAAGTGAGGTAAGGAGAGACAGTGGTATGTAGAGTTTTTTGCCAGAGATGACCTCCTGTTCTACCATACAATGCCTACATAGGAGTTGCAGTATGTCAGATATGCTGTAGCATCACAAAGGAAAAGAATGGTATTGAGGAGGTATTGTTTCAAAGCATGCAATTCTCTTGTGAGCATGTGCTGAGCTGGGGGAAGTTGCATTCCACTCTCTATTATAGGATGTTAGTGTTGCTGACTGATGATTGACAGATGATGTCATTGCAGGAATGTGATCTGGAACTTTTTTGAGGGTGGAGCTTAGGAGGTTGGAAAAATAAAAAACAATTAAAAATCGATGAAACACATATAGATGTTTGAATAACAGAATATTAGTTGTATGCATCCTTGCACATAAACAGCAATAAACTTGCATTGGCCTTTGGGTTGCAGGGGCCCTTTAACGAGTAAATTCTTCTTCATGTTCTTGTTCAAATTCAGTGCCCGATGAAAAGAAGAAGAATACTTTGAGTGAGAATGAAATGAAGATATATGTTCGAGGGGCATCAGGCAGACATTGCCAAGAACTAGTCCATTCTCTGCAATCTGACAAGATTCCCAATCTTGAAAGCATCACTGAAGCGAACAGGGTGGCTTTATTTGATACACAGCGTATGATCGAGGATTGGTGGTGTAGGCAAGACTGCACTCATTTTGAAAAGAGACGTAGGCTTCTGCAGGCTACTAACGTAACCAGAAAGAGAGGTACCATTGACTGTCAATATATTCCTGGCAGAAAATATGCTTGAAGTGTAGGTTATTAAGAGTATAAGTTGATCTGTTGTCACACGAAGGAGCAAACGAGGGTTGCGACGTTTCGACCGCTAACTGCTAGTCTTCGTCAGGCAATGTGGACATTTTTTTTTTTTAATTGTGGTTTTAAGGCATTTAGTGAGAAAATGACTATTCCTGCCTCTCGCGCTGTATTTGGGTTTGGATTTATTCATTTTGGACCTATATATAAAATAATAATTGATTATTAAATAACAGGATAGGACTTATTATAAATAATTTTCTACATACTTGTGTTGTGATCCGATGAGTGCTAAATGCTGGATTGTATTTCTCTTCTGTATCATTTTCTAATATATAAAGAAATTTAACTACATATATTTATTTCTTTAAACATATATAACAATGATTCCCCCCCCCCCTTTTTATTAACATAATTTATAGCTAAGTACTCTTATTATTCTAAGTTGATGTATATATATATATTTAAACATGTGACCCGACGCCTCGAAAAACACAATATGTCGCCAGAATTATTACATATATATGTATATATATATTTTTTTTTCTTTTTTGTTTTATACATTTTCTGATAGTAGAGATTCTCAACTTTCCTATTGTATATCTCTTGCCTAGTTTACTCGATGATACCATCTTTAAATATCATATTTAGAATCAGTATGTAAACGGCAATCAAATAGCTCCTATTCAGAGAAAATGGTTATTTAGAGGCGACTTAACCCCTAATTACAAATTTACTTATCTTGGAAGGTGTAATATAAATATCATAATTGATAGGATTGAAGTAAATTGAATATATAATAATGAAAATGTGAGAAAATTACAATGCCCCGACCGGGATACAAACCCGGGACCCTGGATTACATGACCAGTGCTCTACCAACTGAGCTCTCCGGGCTCCCGTCGAAGCAAAGTAACAATCTCACATATAGCCCCTCTCTTGCCATCGAGCGTAGGGGGTACATCCATACCAATTCCATGCGTACACTATATAATTGCCTACCAAAGACACAGGTCTCCCTCTAAAGTCGGGCAGATCCATGGCAACGAATTTCTATAGAGGACAATTTGAATTGTAATATGTTCCTACTTATTGGCCTAAATCATTTTCTAATAAGATATCAGAAAAGGGTATAAATAAAGATATTCCAACACCCGGTATTGTCTACCGCTCATTTACATTTACATTTATATGGGGGTCTCCTCTTCTTGCTGTTTTGGAGCTGTACATGAACCATTAAGAAATGTTTCAGTCAAGAGGATATTTTGAATCCAAGACCCAAATCGCCCTTCTCCATTACCCACAATCCCATATGTGACGAAAAGTAAAGTAAAGTAAATGTAAAGTGGGTGTTTACATGTATTGTAAAGATTTAAATTTTTATGGTATTTTTAACCCTTACCGTGCCACCCGTTCTGTACATTCCCCCTTGTCTGGCCACCCAAAAAGGCAAAGTCAGACTTTAACCTTCATGTAAGTTTATCATCATTTTATCATACCTTCTCTTCATCCTACACAATTAATTTCTTCACAAAATATATTCTCTAATGTATCCTTTCCATGAAAACATTAACTGTAATTCATTTTTCCACCCCTAATTTCGCCAACTAACTGATATAAAAATCTTACTTTTTGAGGTCAAAATCTCTCATTTTCTTCTATTCTTGTACCTGTGACCCCTTTTGACCCAGTTCAGAGCGCGAAAAATAGGGATGGTCCATTCAGGAAAATTAGGGGTGTTGCATTGGCAAGTTCCTTGGACCAATCCAAATGAAAGCCTCACAATTTGGTCTTCTATCTTGGTGATGTAGATGAAATGTGTCGTCTATTGTTCCCCTGCCGTGCCCGGCATTTTTTCGTCCTCTCTAACCGTTCCATGCCGTTATAGAACGTAATGTGCCGTATCGCGCAGGGCCTGTAAGCCGTCAGGCGCCGTCAGGCGTCGTGGTTGAACGCAACGAAACGGTACCATACAACCCGGATTATACCTTGACAAAACGCAGCAGAACGTACCAGACCTTGAAGTGACCGTCCGGTGCCGGGAATTCACATTTCCGACGTTCCATTACGGACGGCCCCCAAGTTTTCTTACGGCCTGTTACGGGCTGAAACGTTGAGTTGCGTTTATCCCGCTTTTCTGCGGCTCACTAAGTTTCCCATTTGCGCCGTGATTGCCGTGGCAAATTTTTTGACAGTTATAAAATCTGGCCCGGCATCCACGGCAATCACGGCGTGTCAAGTTTGTCCATCCCGTTGATCCGCGTTGTCTTACGTCCACCCCGTTTTGTCCGTGGCAGTCTGAAACGGGGCTGCCGGGGCTGCCGGGAACATGATGTAAACGCAGCATAAGGGATAAGAAAATGTCATCCCGGGTATGACTCGTAATTTCGTAATAGAAATAAAAAGAGGGGGAAAAGGTGGTATTTGAACTTTTTCTACAAATAGTAGACATTTCATTTATCGTATGTGCCATCCATGTTCTTTCGTTTCTCACTAACGTTAAGTGATTTTTCTTTGCCACAGGTAAAAACGGTGAAAATATCAGTGCCTGGCCAACCAACAAGGAAGTCAAACAGATTGCAGCCCTTGTCGATGGAGCTTTTTGTCAAAGGCTTGACAGCACCTGTAAGCCAGAAGATGTATCCAGCGAAGAGAAAGGGTTTGAAGCAATGTGTAAATGGAGAGATGGGAAATCTAGGCAGAGACTTACGGAGATTCACAGAGAGCTGTTTTCTGCCTTAGAAGATGTGAAATTAGGAGGTGAATAATATGCTATCAACAAAAAAAGTGTCGTGTATTGGCCAATTCCTTCGTAAGACTATTGTGTTGAATACTAAAGTATAGTCTACATGAAGGAGAATAGCCGAGAAAGTGTAGATTCGTAGTGGAGTGGCGAATCTACACTTCCAAGGCTATTCTCTGATTTAAACCATTGCGTACATTCGTAAAAATAATCTACACTTTATTGAATAGATTGACGTCATAGCAATGGTTTAAAGTAGTGTGAGATGTATTTAGACATGTTAGGATTAGATAATAACAATAATGATAATACATAACATTAATTTGTTAGGGGCTTGATACTGTTGTTTCTAAGCGCATCATATTCTCTCTAAGAGTTAATTACCAGAACATTATAATAAAATCAATTAAATTAATGGAACTAAGCACTAACCATACATGAATAATAAAAAATGTCAAACAGTCATATTATAGAACATAATGGTGTACAACTCTTTTGACCGACTCACAGCTGAGTCCTCATTAGATGCATGAAATCATTTCAAAAAGTGCATCATTTATGTTCTTTTCGTAACTCACAAATATCCTTTCATTATCCAATATTTAAGAAAAATAAATTAATTAAACCCCAGGAATTTCATGAATAATGGGTTTTCACTTACCTCCTCTACGTTAAAGGTTTGTTGCCTCCTCTCAAGACAATCTACGTGTACAAAGCCGAAATCGTCGATATGGCCTATCGTTTGATTAAAGAGGACCTTATTCCATTCGCCCGTAATCTTGGTATAGAGGAAGCAGATCTCCTTACCTACCAGCAACCATTTCATCCAACCAATCTAAAATCTGGTACCCTTGGCGTCTTGTGTACCTTACTCGGTCAATGGACAAAAAACGAGAGGAGAAACAAACTTTGCAGAGTACTGGAGGAAGCTGGGTATTTTAGCGTTGCTCTCTGTGCTACTTTTGGTAAAAGTTCCTTTTCTACACGATAATGGCTTACTAAAACAATTTTGCAGATCGGACGTCCAAACTATTTTCATGAAACAATCAAGTGGGGTAGAATTTTTTTTTAGCGGTCCGGTCTCTTAGTTTGAAATCACCCGTGACTCTAAATGTCAATGTCAATGATTATCATGTGTGGAGGTGCTTGAAAAGAACGTTTATCACGATGAGTGACTCCTTATATAAAAATAACGAATGGTCATTGTGACTACTTAAAAACCCCCCATTTAATCATGCCTAACACATTTTGTGAGGGATACCGGCGGCGTTGCCAAGCTCGAGTGTCAAAAATAACAAAAGCCACACTTAATCATTTGTAGAGAGTTTCGAGTTGAAGCTTTGATTGAAATTCGTTCTGTTGAGAGTGAAAAGTATCACTTATTATCATCGATGCATGTAGCTCGTTACGGGCACTCAATTTACTTAAATTTTTTATTTTATTTTGTTCTACGATTACAAAGCGTGTGAGCCAAGTTATGGGGAGTTGTTTTCCATTGAAGCGGCACTCCATGCTGAGATAAAGGAAACGTACCAGACCAGCAAACAGACAACACCTGGAGAAGATAGTGATGCACTTGCCAAAGGTTCAACTTCAACAGGTAGTGGCAGCGTAACAAAGGAAGTGAGCGATCCTGCCCCTTCTGAAGATTACCCGCGGGACAAAATTCAAGAGACGGTTGTTCGTGATCTAAAGACAATGATTCAAATTTCCAATCAGGAAATGAATGATAACAATGTGTTATCCGATTCTATGGTTACACTGAAGATGTTCAAGGTTTGGAAAGAGGAACTCCGCATGCAAGTCGTAAATCATCGTTCATCTCTACTTGCTGGATTGCAGAGGATCAACAAACCCAAGATTGCATCAGCATTTATTGCTGGTATGTCGATGTAATGGACCATACCCAAATTTGGGACAAAAATAAACTCTTCTTATTTCATAAGATGTATCCCTAGGAGGTGTTGCTGAGACGGATGTATAATGAAGATAAATTCTCGCCTGCCCCCCTTTTCTATTTCACGATAACTCTGTTCAATGTCTTTTAATTTTCAAGTTTCTTTTGATTGTTGATCATATTTAAACAAAATAGATTTAATTCAACTTAATACCTGTTTAGAAATATTTGGGTTGAATGACAAGCCGGCTGTTTTACAAGAATGTTATTATACTATTAATACATGGTTGGGAGTGCGTTGGTGCGATCTGGCAACACAAAGGTTTTTATCGTGGTGTACTATACGCACGAGGCGCAAGCCGAGTGTGTTTGACACCACGATAAAAACCTGCGTGTTGCCAGATCGTATTATAAAACGGGTTCAAGAATGTAGCCATCCTGACTAGTGAAATAACACCACGTGACCATGCAAAAAAAGTGATAACGCACGGCAAAAAGGCTTCAAAGCACGGCCGAGCTGCGCTACGCGTACCTCTGGTGCGTGCAAACTTAAAACGCAGTTTAAGTGCCATTTTAGCGCAGGGATTACATGCGCGCACTGAAACGCGCATGACTTTTGTTGGCTGCGCTTATGTGATGTCATCCAGGAAAGCAAATGACAGCCTCCATGATTGTGCGACTCTTGGCGTTTCTATGGGTTTCGTAACCATTTTTATAGACTTCATAATCGTATTGCCGACCTGTTTTATAAAACTATTAATACATGGTTGTGAACCCGTTTTATAATAATGTCTATCATCACACATTGACTAATAACCTTTATCCTGAATCTTGTCCAGGCACATTCCGGAGCTCCAGGCGAGCACATTTCACATTCATCCAAGATATGGTTCAGCATAAGGATCCCAGCCAACTCAAAATCCTCGCAAAGTTGCTCAAGCTGAAAGGGAAAGACGAAGATTGGCGCAGTTCATCCACTCAGATCTCCATCATTGATTGGGTGGCAAGCTGGACCAAAGAAATGGACAGTTCAGTACTGGAGTCGTTGAAACCGTATCAACCAATCACATCAGTAAGCCCTCTGGCTGACTTTGCTTTGAAACACAGGGATTTCAATGATAAACTTGTAGAAAATGGCTTCCTAGATCTAGCACGAGAGATCATGAATATAGAGCAAGAACTGTAATCAGGCGGGAGGTTATTGAGGATCATTTCTTCCATATAAAACCCCTTCTCCTAACAATCACCCTTTAACAATTTTATTACGACATTCGGCATGGCAAAAATTTATTCAAAATAAAAAAATAGATCTGCAGATTCAATTGCTCGGAAGGAAACATAGCATGAATTTAACAAGCAATGTAGCACACGTCATAGTCACTTCTTTCAAAAATTAATCCTGTTGTCTGTAACTTTATTCATATGTCGTACGGACTTTTTATAAGAACATTAGTCATATTTCCATTCAATTTCGTCCAAAAGGGAAAGTATATTCTGTTTTCAAACGTGCAACTTTGCGTCAGTGCTTCAAATCCCCGAGTTTTTAAACTTGGCGATTGCGGTCATTTCAAATAAGAATGTTTGCCGTTATTGTTTCGTGTTACATGGCAATCACTAAATTTGTACTATTATTACCAACAAGTGCTGTACGTGAATCTAAATTATTAATATTTTTTCTTGTCAAGATACAGTTCGTACAAATTACTTGACATACCATGGATAATTCAAAATATTTTACCCATTTGTTGTACCTGAGAAGATAACCATATAATTAGTGTTACGGTGTACATACACGTTCGGAGATACGTAGGCCCTACAAGCAAACGATTTTGTGTCCGATAAAGGCAGACTGCAATTTTGTTAAAATGTACCCACTTTATCATTTATCAAAGTGATGTAGTGATACGATCATTCAAACCAAACTAAAATGTGATTACTTTGTAAATGTATTGTTTTTCTGTTTTGTCACCCTGGTTGTGTTAGATTGATCTCATTGTACCTATACAGACATACGTTATTTGCTCTCACTGAATAGAAGCTGTTTGAATTCAATTGATATAAGAAGGTTTCAAAAACGATACCACGTTGATACACTTGATTGAAACTTTTGACCTAACAGTGGAACACATTAATGTATAGACGTTTATTTACGTTAAGATTAGATTAGATTTCAAACATATTAATTTCCTTCTCATAATCAAATAAGTACAAAATTAAAGGGTACATTGACAAAAACACGGGGGAATGAGGCGAGGGTCTCTGAAAGCACATGGTTTGTGTCGCCGTAACAATACGTATTTTATATAACATTACATAACAATTATAACACTGCATGCTGGTTAAAGAATGCACATACTTTATTGAAAGCTTGTAAACTATATCTTGATGAAAACAATGAATGTATTAATGTTGTAGACTTAACTGACATTCAACGGGTTGTCGGTAGTGAAGTAAATTCCGTTATGAAGGATATTTTTCAAAACCAATTCACCACAGATCTGCAAGTAATGTAGGGAAGGGGAACAAACTGAGAACAATAAGAAATTTAAAAAAAATAAAAAATATGCCGCTTCAGAATAAGCTGTAATAATTTATGACACAAAATAGAAACAGGAAGCTGGAAGGCCTGAGAAAACACCAATACATCTCAGAATATGTACCGACTGTGAGGAAGGAGAGATTCGTGACGAACTACACACAATGATATTTTGCCCTTAATCCAATGAAAAATAAAAAACCTCTAGATGCTTTATCGCTAAAATACCCTAATCTTGCTTTTCTTAGAGCAGAAGATAAGTTCATATTCTTAATGAAATTAGATAATGCATATGACACACTCAGTCTAGCAAATTATGTAAAGGATAGAATATCAGTAAGAGGAGAGTTCTAAACCGATCGAGTTATATCATATTATTCTGTGTACATGTATATAAGAGTCAAATATTATTAACATTCACTGATATGTTTACATATTTTGTCATTTGAAACGTATATAAATTGTTACTATGTTTTTTCTCTCGTTTTCTTGTTGAAACAAAATATTGATGTACATAATGTCAATGGTGTTTTAATAAAGTCAATTCAACATACACAAAAACTCTAAATAAAATGCATACATTATTAAAAAAATTGTGACATATCTACTCGAGGACAAAGTATCCTGATCGATAAAGAGAAAGTAGCATTATTAGAGGAAATTATTCAACATAATGCAAGGACTAACGGTTAAAGCTCAAGTACAGCATTGTCATGATGTGATCTTTGATTTCAGATCAAATTCCTTACATAGAAAGATAATAACAATCATGAACTGTGCATTTTTTGTTAGTGTTGCTTTTACATGAAAATGATCAAGAAAATGTGAAAGAACAGATTACAACTTTCATAACAGCTAGGCGCGATGATAATTGATATACCCTTTTTATTTTTTTTCATTTTTACCCCATGTAATTTCTTGGTTTGAATACATAAAGATCCAAACAAATAGGTTACTATAAAGAATTACAGAAAAGCACTTGCTGCGCTTTGCAAAATTTATGTATTAGTCGAATAAATTTCTCTGCGTGTGTTTGTAATATATATGTACTCTCCCCCTTTTCATGCCTTTTATTACCGTTCTCTTCCTCCCTCTCTCTACCCTCTGACTTTCGGCTCTTGCCTTTTATTCTCCTCATCCCGCTTTCCCTCTCATTCTTTATGTCACCCTCTTATAACCCCGTTCACTTGCTTACAGCACAGGTTACATAAACGAATACACAATATTCGTATCCAAAGGTAGCACTTATATTTGATATAAAGGCCCGGTCACACCGCCAGAACTTTGTTGGAGCGTTCCTTGAACGGTAGGGAGAGGGGGCCGAATTTCGACAACGCTCATCACCGCGCACAAAATGGGGGAAAAAAATCGAAAACACGGGCGTTGCTTTAGCGGTGCACCGCTGAAGCCGACGTTGCTTTAGCGTTGGTTTAACGGTAGCGAGCGTTGGTCCCGCTCCGACACCTCCATACCAACGCCAAACCAAAGTTCATCACCGCAATGGATCGCTGCTTCAACGCCCGACACCGTTCCATCAATCTCGTGTCCGCTCGTAAAACGCTTACAACCGCTCCACCAAAGTTTGTGCAACGTATAATCACCGCCCGGGCAAAGCTGGCGAAGCAGCGGTGGTCCAGCGTTCAAGATTTCTGCGTTGGCCTAGCGGACCCAAGCGTCCACGAACTTGCGTCTAGCGGTGCCAAACTTTGACTGGGCGTTGTTGGAGCGGTGGTGAACTTTGCCGGAGCGGAAAATTGCCTGCTCCTCACCGCTCGCAATATTTTGTGCAGCTCAAAACTTTCGGAGCGGTAGGAGGGACCATCGGTGGTGGCCGAGCGTTATACGGCGTTGCCTTAACGGGGGCCAAATTCTGTTAAACGGTGGTGAACGGTTACGAGCGGTGATGAATTTTTTCACCGCTCCAGGAACGCTCCAGCAAAGTTCTGGCGGTGTGACCGGGCCTTTAGCATTTTATATCGTCTCAACGAAATGTTTTAACAGTCGGGTAAAGCTTTATCGAAATAAGGAGTCGGGAACTTTGTGGAGGCTTGATTTTTGAATGTCTGTCTTGTATAATAATGTTCAGAAGGATAAATAAATAGCCAGGCATAGAAAGGTTTTCGAATATATAATGCTATTATTAAGATATCTGTGACTGAATACTCCCATTTACGAAAGCATATGGCAATACGCTTTAGTCTAACACTGAGTCTATAGGGGAAAATGAGTCTGGCATTTCCGGTCACTTGCATATGTTTACTTTTGTGAAGGATATGGTGATTTTGAAGTGCTTTTTCCCCTGGATTCATTTTTACACCATATTACATACACTGATAGCATGTAAGGTCAGGCAGCTCAGATTTTATCAAGCCTCTACAAAGTTACTTTAAAACGAGTTGTGTATTTTCTTTTAAGCAGCCTAAAATACGCCATTTTTATGACATAAGTTTCATACTGAAGAGTGGAGGCATAGTATGAATGAATTTGATATGGAATTTATTGTTTACAATAATCATAGTGGTATTTTCATGTTTCGAGATTGTAATGTAATGTGTCGATCCTTGGGACGTTGTTGTATCATCACTTGTCACGTTGCTGTGCCATTAATTTAAAATACGGTATTTTAATCAAAAAATCGATTCACTGTGTTTAACAATAATATCACAATAAAATACATTAGCTTTGAGTAATTACATACACTGTAAAAACTCAAATGCTACTTTTAGGGGCATGTATAGTGACTGCACCTGAAATGCTGTTTATAGCACTTGTCATGCTTGTAGTGTGCTAATTTACCAGCAAAAAAAAATGTGACCGTGGCGAGCCTCGAACCAGGTTCCGCTGATTGAGAGGCGCTGACGTTACCGATGGACTAACGAATGCTTCTTGCAATCCAGTTTAGTCATGGGAGTCAAGCAGATAACATGAACTATGTGGTGTCGTAAATTCACTATGTAACAATATGATCTACTCTAAATCGTACGATGTGAGTTAGTCTAGCGGTAATTCCAGCAATTCTCGATCAGCGGACCCTGGTTCGAGGCTCGCCAAAATCATTTTTTTAATGAATGTTTAGCAGTTTATTAAAGCAGCCGGTCCAGCTCCCGGAAAGTGCTGAAATAGCACGCTGCGTGCATTCAATAGCACTCTGAGTGCAGTCCCTATGCATGCCCTCAAAAAGTGCTATATACAGCACTTCAGTTTTTACAGTGTATTTTATTTATTGGATTGGATGAGAACTCAAATATTCATGAGGGGAAAAAATGCAAGAAAGCCATGCACGTTTTCCCCCGAGTATAAACCTCATAAGCTACGATATGCACAACCTTACATATAAACAGATACATAATCCATTCAAACTACAAGTATCCGCCCGATTCACAGCTGTGAACAACTGTGAAAATCATTTACAAAACCCAGTTTATACTCTACAGATTATGTAATCCCTAATAGATAGATAGATAGATAGATAAATTTTATTTTCACACGGTAAAAAACCCAAACAGATACAAAGTCTGATTTACATTGGGGCCGTGCCATAAACTAATATACAAACTAAAGGCACCCAAAATTAAAATACATAAATCACATCGGAAACATATTATACGAGTCAAGATAACAAATAAAACTGGGTCAAATATATACAAAATAATTAAAATTAATACAAACATACGCATAGTTAAAGAAATTCTTTATTTCTTATACATTCTTATAATTCTTATAATCTGGGTTATATATGGAACACGTTAATTAACTGGTACTGTACCCGTCATAATATTATATACAGTTATATTCACCTGATTCATGATGTTTAAATATTGTGGTCAAGTAGGTTCAGCCCGGGCTTCCGTTTCGGCCTCTTTGCCCTACCTCTGCTCTCGCGGCCTCTGCGAACCAGCTGTATCCATATGTAGTATTTTTTTGGTCAGAAGTAGACTATGACATTTTCAGTAGTATACTCTGTTTGATTTCTGAGCCAGATTAGGGATTACATAATCTGTACAGTATTAACATTTTTTTTCTTCATATTTTTTAATTACAGTTGTCTACTGTGCTCCGTATGTGAATCAGGAGCATCATAAAAGGGCTTGTACATTTCTAATGATTTTGCTGCATCCATAGACACTCGTTTGATTTGTCATTTCCCGTTAGCAGTATTAGATATTCCTCAGTACTTGTTGGTTCCAAATTTTTGAATTGCAGAGACAACTTTTTCCTTTAACCGAAACATAGGCTGTTTTCTTTTTCTTGCCCTTCAATTTACGTAAGTGTGTTTTTTTTGTTAAAAAAATGAGCATTTTGATATGGTACTGATTCTTTTAAATAGTTACTTGAAGTTAGTTATTCCTTGAAATGCTTTGAGCGCCTTATAGGGCAGCTCGGCTAAAGCCAGGGTAATATTGGAGCGCTTTGAGCACCATTGGTGGATACGAGCGAATATTATTATTATTACTTTCGACAATATCAATTCATACATTTCGAATGCAATGTATTTACAAACGTCGTATGTAAAGAGGGCTAAAATTGTAAGCAATTGCTTAGTAAATACGCAACGCCGAATATACAAAATGAGAATAGTACACAGGGACAGAAAGCCGATAGAGAGAGACGGAGAGAGAGAGAGAGACAGATGCAGAGAGAGATATAGTCAGGGAAAGAGAGAGAGATATGCTCTGAAGGAACCTGTTTATTATACTTAAGTAAAGATATATATCACATCCAAGTACATGTATTTGAAAAGTTACCATCCTCAAATTTTGTTTACATACCTAGATATGCGAAACCGCATACTGGTATGGTATATACATGTATTCCAAAAGAATAATTTAAGGAAAATAACATTAAAAATACAGTAGCTTTCATCGATGTTCGAAGTCCTTTTGTCATTAATCAAAAACGCATGTTTTCATACTAAGAAGCAAAACCAAACAACACATAAGCACGAATAATATTTAATAATTATCAATTATCAACCAAATACCATCATGTCGAGCTGGTCCCAGCTGTACCTCATCACGCAGGAAGTACCTCTGCATAAAAATAAAAGAGAAAAATACAGGACAGTAGAGGTTAGCAACATATGATTGCCATGTTTTAGAGAGAATTTCAAATTGATAAATTGAGACTTATTTTCAATTAATCACAAGAGCCAGAAAATCCAGCGCCAGGGAAGCAGCCCCCTCAAAGACGTCTCGAGAAGATGACCGAGGTTATAAACCATATATTGTCAAGTCATTTAAAGTAGCTATTCAAAGAAAATCACAAATATGGCAATTAATGTATCACTAGAAACTGGGAAGCTTACAGATGGCAATCGTATAAGTTTTATGTCAACTGCGTATCTGATGATTATAAAAACAACACAAATAAAAGCTCTTCTCAGCATCTGGAATATCCGAGGATTCGCCAGAAATATAGCGATGTTTTGATGTCGTCACACTCGGGATCGATCCTGCTTAAGCAGACGACGTCCTATAATGAATGAACGTAATTGCAATGCAATTATTTATCAAATTATAAAGAGTTTGGTGTATTTAAACATGACCTTATTTCACACCATTATAAAGGGAAAGTGAAACTGATTCTAATAGCTAAAACCGTTTGATTGTAAATACACAGGAGAAGGGTCAATGATCAATGAAATAAACCAAATTCAAATTGAAAAGCCCTCCGAATAATAGCAGGATGGTATTCGTTCCCTCTTGAAACGCCGAACATTCCCCGGTGCAAGCAGCTGAAAATACAATGGCGTCTTATTTTGTTTACAAGTGACTGATTCCTTTATTTTTTTAACGCTGCATTTTTCATCCAAAAATAATACCATACACGAAGTTAAGAGTGAGGCAACAGACTAACATTAAGACTGACGCTAGTGAAGGAAGAGAAATAAGTGAAGAGGAGATGACAAAATAGGCTCTGAAAAATGTGTAAGATGTTATGGGACATCTTCTGCTTAGACAGGACTGGTCCATGGTGTGTCGTCACATATCTCAGCAGCGTTCGAGGAGCTCTTCAGCTGCTATATCGGGGGCTGTATTTTACCGTTTTATAATTGATAATAATCATTACTTCAAATGTTTCCAAGCGTTGAATATGGATAACCTTGTTTAATTTATGCCATCTATGCAATAATAAGTATTAAGCCAATATTTAAAGTCATTAAAGTTCTACTTTAACATGTTTAATGCTTTCATCAAAGTAAAACTTTATTTATATTTACATCGTTTTGTTTAATTCATACAAGACATATTATATTTAATGTATTGACTGAAATACAACTTTATTCGATCTATGTTCAACTGTATATACTGGTGCAAGCGTTTAAAATCACTCTGGCAATAAAGTGCAACAATAGGACGATATCTCTGCAGTCGGTTCGAGATAACTTACTGCACTATATCCTCTAGGGCTATTCAATGGCAATATCTACACAATATTTTACCGGTCTATGAAGAAAACGGTTGACATTTTTAATCTTTAATATCGGTGCTGTTTATGTGGGAGCACTGTTTTATGCATTTCATGTATATTTTATCTATTTATTGATCTATTTATTCGGCAAAGACCAAGAAAAAGGTGAATACAAAACAGCAGTAGAGTTAGAAGAGAGTCCCATGGATGTCGGGAAAAGAAAAATAAAATAACTATAACCCGAAGGTCTTCTTTTCCCATCCATGTTACTATACATAGATGAAATAGGTTAAAATAGTGAGATACAACAAAATAATGAATTACATAATATTGGTGAAGGCTCTTGACTCTCATCCGACAGGTCCTGGCCTCGATCCTTAAATCCTGGAACGGAATGTCTTTACCCACAATTTCCCCTCGTGAACCAGATAGCGTATAAAACAGGTCACTGTTAATGTTGGTGTACGGGTATCAATAATAATAAGTGTCCCCAGGAAGAACAGTATTTGTACTCATGAGGCTACCCATATCATTACTGTTATTAATTTCATTATATTGTTGCTATTTTATAACTTTAAAAAATTATTCTTCTTCTTATTATTTTTGAAATCATTGTTGTTGCTGTTGTTGATGATCATTTTGTCCCAGCTAGTACGCAGTGGGTGAGCCGTGAAATCACATCAACTAGACGTAGTCAAGACTCTATATTGAAGAGAAGTTTGTGTTCTGGTAAATGGGAAAATAATTTGGGATCTTTCCCATTCTTTTAATGGTAGTTAGGAAGACTATCACAGAAGAGATGTCCCCTGAAATGGACTGCTCTTCAAATGACCTCATAATTATTGAAATACCTACTTCTAATTTGAGACCCCCCACGTCCAAAACAAAATCATCATATAACCACAGATTAACACTGGGCTTTATCGCGAAATGAACTGTAACAGTCTCTGAGTAGTGGTTAAAGATAAGTGTCACTTTTCCGAAACCTATTACAGTAATCTGATCTCCTACAACGTTATATCCCATCACGGACTCTACTCTCTTCATCTCAATCCCTCCAACTTCCACGCCGCATTTCATCTACATCCTATGGACGAAGATCACTTTTACATGCCGCCCCTGCATTATGGAACGACTTACCACTTTATATTCGTACAGCAAACAATGTGAACACTTTCAAATCCTTGTTCAAAACCTACTTGTTTATTGTTGCCCACGCTTGAATGCACTGTTTTATAAATGTATCACTAAAATGTTTATGCTGTGTATTAATTATTCAATATAATACATGTATTTTCTCTTCACTTCTAAAAAGCGCTTAGAGGCTTTAGCATTTAGCGCTATATAAGTATCTATTATTATTATTATTATTATTATTATTATTATTATCATTATTAATCCTCGATTGTATATAGGTTTACTGAAACAACTTACGTATTTGGAAATTTGCTCTAATGACTTGCTCCCCATCTTCATCACTGACCCTGGCCTCGCAGGAGTATGCTCCAGAGAAACGCTCCTCTATGGCGTCGAACTGAAAGACTAGACCACTAGGTAGGATGCGCACACCATCCTCCAAAGGGGTCACTAATATTTAAAAAGTAGATAGTAAGAGTTCATTATTCATGGTTCATGGTTCATAAGTCAGAATGAAATATATAAATATATAATGAAATAATATATTTTCTTGATCATTATAAATATCAGTGGACAATTTACAAAAACTGGATGAATTTCCGAATATGATTTTCTCAAAGAATATTAATTTAAAGAAAAGATTTCAAAAGGTGTTGTTTTTTCTCTCTCTCTAACCCAGTAAGTACTGTCTTGAATACGTACACTGACATAGTGTATGCAAAGAGTAAAATGTTACCTGGGTTGTTTCCAATGAACCACTCTACAGATGCGTCGTCTCTGTTAGGTACACACTCCAGATCGACCCCGTTACCTGCTGCAACAGTCAAATTACTAAGTGATCTCATCGCAAAAGCTAGCACTTCACTGCTGTGACTCTCGTTGAATCGTAGTGCTACATTCGGTGAATAAGCGAAAGTCACATCCTTAGAACGCATCCAGTGGAGAAATCGAGAGACGTGTGTGTAGAAACCATATTCTCCCTTCTCTGCACATCCGATTCCCCAGCTTACAATACCCAGTTGATACCACCGTCCATCATCATGACGAACAGCTAACGGACCTCCACTGTCACCACTACAAGCATCCTGCTGTGCAGAGTGGTATCCTGCGCAGAACATACTGTTAGTGAATTCGTAATTGTTACCGTCAACGCTTTTTTGGCAAGTCTGACGGTCAACAAAAGGTACCATGACTTCTTTGAGAAACCGACTGCGTGGTCCTTTGAACAGCTGTCGTCCCCATCCAGTTACCCGTCCAAGATTATTAGGCCTACTTCTCCTCATAAGTCGACTGGATAATGTGTAAGGAGCCAGGCAAATGGGACGAATGCTCGGAGTGAACTTCCTTAGTGGTGGCTCGATTCGGATCATGGCAATATCATTGTCGAATGTTACCTCGTTATAATCCTCATGAACAATGATCTCTGCTGGCCTTCGCTCCATCTCTGAATATTCTTGGGTTAATGTATCATATTCCCCGAGTAGTAGATTCATGTTTTCTTTTCGAATTGGGATTTGGGATTCTTCTTCGAACACACAGTGTGCAGCAGTCATAACCCACCTCTGGTTCAGGAGTGTCCCACCACAGATGGAGATCCACTCTCGATCCCTGAATTCTGAAATTCGAACCATGTAAGGCGCCGAACCATTTATCGCAGTAATTCCTCCGACTATGCGACTCGACCTTGATTCTGCCTGATTGCTATCACCATCGCCTGGTTGGCCAATACCACCATCGCTCCAGTCATGTGAACTACTCCCAGCACCGTCATCCTCAGAGGTTGTAAGTACTTCTGGTGACGGAGTAGATCCGATATTGTCCGGCCCGACTGTAATCGTACCGCAAACTGGAAAGAGTAAAGAAAATTATTCACAAGGTTTCCTTTGTAAGGCCGATTGTATATAAGCTAGCCTTTCAAGGGTTTTTGGTTAAGCATTGAATATTTCGCATGTTTCCCCAGCATTAGGTAGAATAACTATTTGTCTAATGGTTAACCCGTTGACTGCTGAATTCTCTCATTCCCATAGGCTTAATACAGGGACCATCCGGTTCCCGTAGGCAAAGGGTTAACAGCGAGAGGTCAGATACGCCATTCCGGTCTCTGACCGTATATAAATCTTCGTTGGTTTCTTAGGTTATCTTAGCATAATAGCTTACGTGTCCAGTTAGCTCATTTTAATAAAACCCGTTGCAAAAGAGGCATCATTTACAAGCTTGATTAGCACAGGTAATAACGCAATCGAAAGAAGGCCTCTTTTTTCCCCCCTGTTTTTATTGTTATTTCTTCAAAAAGTAACAGAGTAAGAACAACAGTATATAGATTTAATAGCTCCTTAAAACTACAAAACAGGCACCGCATATGCACCCATACACATACACACACCCCCCCCCCCCACACACACTCACATACTTTCCCAGGGGGGGGGGGGGGGGCAAGTTAACATTACAAGAATTCAATAAAGATGTTAAGGACAACAGACTTTGCAAGACTACTACAACATTTCAGTTAAAGTAGATATTCAAAGAAAATCACAAATATGGCAATTAATGTATCACTATAGAAACTGGGAAGCTTACAGATGGCAATCTTATAAGTTTTATGTCAACTGCGTATCTGGTGATTATAAAAACAACACAAATAAAAGCTCTTCTCAGCATCTGGAATATCCGAGGATTCGCCAGAAATATAGCGATGTTTTGATGTCGTCACACTCGGGATCGATCCTGCTTAAAGGAGAATTATCCCCACGAGACTTTTATCATTGACCTAAAACAGAATTCTAAACAGTTTCTGATAAAGTAAAAACATCGTATATTCGAGAATCGAGAGGATGGGAATTGTCGATTGAATCCTCCGATTTTTATTGTTCTCGAGAGTAAAGCAGAGTCGCCATGTTCCCGGTGCGATCGGGCTGTGTGACGTAGGGCATGGAGTTGGCCGTAGCGCATTGTAATTGGCTCGCAATAGTTCACCAACATTATTTTAAAAAGAGTTTATTATTATTAATAATAACATAAATTACGCAAGAGTTTCATAATTAAATTAAATGAATCAATTTATATTATCTACGTAACTATCACATTTGAAAAACATTTATTAGAGTAAAATAATCATCGTAAGTAAAACGTGTTCCAGGACACACTAGCTTGATTATACGATTCGCCCGGGCATAAGCTTAGCCCGCAGATCTACGTGATAATCGGCCTCCGTGAAATGATCACTGCAGATCACATTATTTTTCCGATCAAGTTTGAAGTCTTTTCCTTGGAATTTTTCCACGTTCAATATGGTCACCCAACGCTTGAACAATTGCTGACATTTCTGCGGGTCTGGGAACTGATGGAATGATTTGTTCTCGAGAGTAAAGCAGAGTCGCCATGTTCCCGGTGCGATCGGGCTGTGTGACGTAGGGCATGGAGTTGGCCGTAGCGCATTGTAATTGGCTCGCAATAGTTCACCAACATTATTTTAAAAAGAGTTTATTATTATTAATAATAACATAAATTACGCAAGAGTTTCATAATCAAATTAAATAAATCAATTTATATTATCTACGTAACTATCACATTTGAAAAACATTTATTAGAGTAAAATAATCATCGTAAGTAAAACGTGTTCCAGGACACACTAGCTTGATTATACGATTCGCCCGGGCATAAGCTTAGCCCGCAGATCTACGTGATAATCGGCCTCCGTGAAATGATCACTGCAGATCACATTATTTTTCCGATCATGTTTGAAGTCTTTTCCTTGGAATTTTTCCACGTTCAATATGGTCACCCAACGCTTGAACAATTGCTGACATTTCTGCGGGTCTGGGAACTGATGGAATGATTTCCCTATCGTTTTCTTGGAACAGTTAAAACAGCCGAACGCTTGACAATACACCATGTTTACCGTGTGTATATGCAGCGCGCGCTTCATGCAAGCTAGCTACTAGCTAGTGAGTTCTCCATCCCCTACGTCATCACGCGCAAGGTTTTATGGGAAATTTAGAGAAAATGGACGCCGCCAGTAGGAGTAGACGACGTTGTAATCATCGTAAAAAGTGGTCTCTATTTTCTGCTCTTACAACGGCATCAGTTGGTCTAAAACGGTGATTTTTATATCAAATTAAATGTTATTTTATTCACTGTGACCCTATTGACATTTAAAAGCCTAGGGATAATTCTCCTTTAAGCAGACGACGTCCTATAATGAATGAACGTAATTGCAATGCAATTATTTATCAAATTATAAAGAGTTTGGTGTATTTAAACATGACCTTATTTCACACCATTATAAAGGGAAAGTGAAACTGATTCTGATAGCTAAAACCGTTTGATTGTAAATACATAGGAGAAGGGTCAATGATCAATGAAATAAACCCCACTTTCAAATTGAAAAGCCCTCCGAATAATAGCAGGATGGTATTCGTTCCCTCTTGAAACGCCGAACATGCCCCGGTGCAAGCAGCTGAAAATACAATGGCGTCTTATTTTGTTTACAAGTGACTGATTCCTTTATTTTTTTAACGCTGCATTTTTCATCAAAATAATACCATACACGAAGTTAAGAGTGAGGCAACAGACTAACATTAAGACTGACGCTAGTGAAGGAAGAGAAATAAGTGAAGAGGAGATGACAAAATAGGCTCTGAGAAATGTGTAAGATGTTATGGGACATCGTCTGCTTAGACAGGACTGGTCCAGGGTGTGTCGTCACATATCTCAGCAGCGTTCGAGGAGCTCTTCAGCTGCTATATCGGGGGCTGTATTTTACCGTTTTATAATTGATAATAATCATTACTTCAAATGTTTCCAAGCGTTGAATTTGGATAACCTTGTTTAATTTATGCCATCTATGCAATAATAAGTATTAAGCCAATATTTAAAATCATTAACGTTCTACTTTAAGCTTGATAGACCATTTCTTAAAATGGACATGTAACTTATTTTTCTTTTGGGCAATTTTATATTCTATTTTTTGTTTAAACTTTACCATTGAAACAAAAGCTTCGAAAATAAGCTCTTTTTCCTGAAACCTACAGGAATAAATATAATATTTTAAACATAAACGGAGAAAATTAATACAAGAGGCGTGTTTGTCCCTTGACTGTATCCCAAACAAATAATGAAATTTTGACAACGTCAAATTATAACTGTCATCAGTGCTAGTGTTAATCTTATCCACCAACTTTTCCCACAATGGTACAACTTTTCTACAATCACAAAACAAGTGATCTAAAGTTTCTTGAAAATCTGAACAAAAATAAACAATTAGCAGACTCCTTTCTCCCAATCTTGAACAAAAATGCATTGAAACCAATAGCATTATGAAATACTTTGAAATAAAAACTCCTTAACTGAGTCTCAATTGTGCAACAATCAAACAATCATTGACCAATCCTTCTCTTTGGGTTGATGGCCAAAGAGTTCCTCCCATTTACTCTCCCCTTTGGGTATTAGTACAGCTGTATTTCTTTAGCAGAATATTGTATGTATACTTAGACATTTTCCTTTGACTTAGTAGATCGTTTACAATTTGATTAAATATATTCCCCTCCACATTCAGAGAATTATCAAACCAATCCAAAAATATGCCATTCATGAGGGAGTCATATTTTCTGCGGTCTTTAATAGGAATGTCAAACTCAATTACAAGGTCTTCAAATGTTTTGGGGTTACCAAAACCATTATGTAATTGAGAAATGGAATGAATACCCCTTTCATACCAAACTGGATAGAAAAAATGTGTCCTATGTTGTAATCTTACACTTCTATTCCACCAAACAAAATCTTGTAAATGAAACTGACATAAACCTAAATCTCTTTTCATCTCTTGCCTATATAAATACCATGTCTTAATAGATGCTGTTAACTGGCAATTTTTAAGTTTTGCCAAAACTGAATCTGGGGCATCTTCCTTAAAAAGGGCAAGATAATCGTCACAAAAGATTATTTATTTCTATTGTTTTCCAACAACTTTCATATTTATCATCTAGGAGTTTAGCCATCGACAGAACTTTTTGCGCTTGTGAAAAGACTAAAGGATTAATCATCCTCAGACCCCCTTCTTCATAATCATTGCATAATATATCTCTCTTAATAATAATAATAATAATACCTGGCATTTATAAAGCGCCTTTCCCAAGTACTGGCTCAAAGCGCTATAGATATATATTATTACCCCGGTCATTGGATTCTGGCACGCCCGCACACAGTGTATGCACATTCTCCACTCCCTGGGGAGCATTCCAGCCAGTCGCCTGTTAAGCGCACACATGCTAAGCAAAGGACATTACCTTTCGCCATCCTACCGGGTACCCATTTAACACCTGGGTGGAGAGTGGCAAATGTAGATTAACGTCTTGCCAGAGGACGCTAGTGCTGCGGTGGGCCTGGGATTCGAACCCCGAACCTCGTGGTTCACAGTCCGGGGACTTATCCACTGATCCACAACACCTCTGCGGTTGTGGATCTTAACTATGTCAGTGCCATTGCTCCAAATGAATTTAAAAAGCAAACCATTCAATCTTTAAAAGAAAGAGTTTGGCAAGTCAATGCATAATACTGAAAACAGAAATAACAATTGGGGGAGTAAAAGTGACTTTACAACAGCAATTTTGCCCAACAAGGATAGGCTTCTATGCCTCCAACAATTTAAAACCTGTTCTATAATGACAAGTCTGGGAACAAAATTCAGTTCATAAAACATTTTTGTGTTCAATGAAAAAACAACTCCTAAAGCCTTAAACGTTTTTAATCTCAAATTCAACCCTAATGCATCCTGTGGAATAACAGTACTGCCTTTCAAATTTCCTATATGAAAAGCATCTGACTTTAAATTAATGCGACAACCTGAAAACTTTGCAAACTGAGTCAAAGTTTCAAATAAATGTTTAAAGGAAGCTGTTTCACCATTTAAAAAACATGTAGTGTCATCAGCAAAAAGACTTATCTTCTTTTCAAAGTTGCAACTGAAATTCCCTTAATCTCTGGATTGTGTCGTACTTAAATAGCCAGAATTTCAATAGCTAATATAAATAAAAGAGGGGATATTGGGCAACCCTGGAATATTCCTCTATTAATTGCAACCGGATTGGACATAAAACCATTGTTTAACACAGAGCTAGTTCTGTCATTGTAAAAAGTCCTAATCCATCTAATAAAATTTTCTCCAAAATGAAAGTAGTCCAAAACTGAAAATAAATACTCATGTTCTATTCTATCAAACGCTTTCTCAAAATCTAATAAAACAATTGTACCTGGCTCATTCATATAGTCTGTGTATTCAATTAAATCAATTATAACCCGAATATTGGCCCCAATGTTGCGTCCCTTCATAAACCCTTGCTGATCTGTATGTATCAGAGAATTTATACAGGACTTCAAAAGGGAGCTCATAACTTTGGCTAGTAATTTATAGTCAACATTCAATAAAGAGATAGGGCGATAATTCTTCACAAACAGTGGATCTTTATCCTTTTTTGGAAGAAGAGTGATTATTCCACTTCTTTGGGATTGTGATAAAATCCCTTCTTGAAAAGAATAATTATAACAGTGGAGTAATAAATCTATGATATGATTGAAAAAGGTTAAATAAAATTCACAGGGAAGGCCATCGATTCCTGGACTTTTATTTGTGCCCATAGTCTTTAACGTGGTCCAGAGTTCATTTTTGGTTATAGGTCTGTTTAAAGCAGAAACTGACTCATCTTTTAAGGTAGGTAAATTCAAAGGGGCGATAAAATCCTTGACATAGTCCTTGTCCTCAAGAGATAATTCTGAAGAGTATAAAGCTTTATAAAAAGAATGGATTTCCTGAAGCACTCTTTTAGGATCAGTGATGATTTGCTCATTATTCGCCTTCAGTTGGCGTACAGTTTTTCTTTCATAGGACCGTTTTTTCTGAAAGAAGGCCTCTTGTTCATCCGGCATCATTCATGAAGGTTTCTATCTCTTACCTGCTGAGATGTCAATCGCAGGAGGATCAGTCAGAAAAAGCCAGGCATCTGCTCGACCTATAGATTGGCTTCGAGGGTCGCTTACAACGCATGTGTACTTTCCTTCTTCTTTCTCCCTTATACCTAAAAGAATAAGATTACCATTCCTCTGTACGAAAAAAAAATCAATAAGAAGAGTGTTGAACGTGAGAGTAGACCTTAAACAGTGTAGTAAAAGAACGCAAAACCGTTATGACGTAAACCCATAATAATTTGACGTCAAAATAGTTAATCTATTACCATGCAGGAGACCACTCTCCGAATGGAGAAAGGAGAAATGGAGAAAGGATAATGGAGAAAGCATGCACGATTCCAAGATTCGTTCTCAATCTTTAAATTCACAGGGACGGCTTCAGAAGCAAAGGACGACTGCAAAATACGATACTTTTGAAGACAAATTTATGCTTGATCAATCAATCCTCGCCGAATTTTCTTCTCTCTGTCTTCAATTCAATTCAATTCAAATTCAAAAATGGTTTATTGAAAGAAACATGTGTCGCAGCCAAAAGCTGAATAAAACATGTGTACAATATAAAATATTAATTACAAAGATTAACAAGAGCGAAAAAAATACTACCGGTAATACAAGGTATAAATACAGTAAATGAAAGTCAATCAAAGAAGTAAGCAAATTGTAAGATACATCATAGAAATACGTTAAACATTAAAGAAAATCGAAAAGTACACAAATTACAGTATATTCGTCACACATATTTTACATGTACTTACATGCATCTAATAACAGATTAACAATCATAATGTCTTCATGAAAAGAGGTATAGAGCCAGGTAATGACAATGAGACAATGAGGTAATGACATGGTGAGAGGAAAGGATAAGAAGGGAAATAGATGAGATAGGAAAGAGAGTGAGCACTGGCATTGGAAGACTAACAGAGAAAGAGAAGGGGTGAAAGGAGGGATACAAAGGAAGAAGGGTGAGGCATGGTGACAAACGAAGTAATGGTAGAGAGAGAGAGAGAGAGAAAGAGAGAGGGAAGGTGTAAGTGGAAGATAAAAATACATTGACAAATAATATTTCAAAATTATATTATATATATACATAGAAATTTCTACTTAGATATTCCATGGGTAATTTGCGAGAAATTTGAGTTTGAAAGAACATTAATGGGTAGCTCAAGATACCAACTAGTTGTGTAAACAATACACGTGAGATTAACATAAGGAAAGAATGAGTATAGAGAAAGAGAAGCAAGAGAGGAGATACGAAGATGTAATCAAAGAAGATCTAAATTCAAGAACTGTAGAAGAGCGAGAGAAAGAGAGGGGTGGAGGAAGAAAGGAGTAGTGGATATTATTGCACAGTACATAAATAGGTCATAAATAGTAATCATTCAGAAATTAATAATTGCATAGAATCAATGAAATTGCATAATAAATATAGAACAGCTAATACACCCAGTGGGAACGAGGCAATATAAAGCAATGAGCAGGTATGTCCTAAAGATTAAATAAATTGACCAATGAAACTAACAAAACTTCTTCCTTTTCCTTATGTATTTCTTTGTTTTTCTTCTCTCTGCCTTCCTTTTCGCATGCACATCCTTGTGTAAAATACGGGTGAACGACTAATAAGAGACTAGGACAATCGCTGGACCGTACGACCTTGCTCTGCGGGGCTAACCTAACAATCAAGAAATATAACGCTAAACCGTTATAACGCTTTCGCGCCATTCTACTACGCTGTTAAAGAAAAAGCAATATCAACGTTACCAAGACGATGTGATACACTGTTTTCTTTTTCATTCCAAACGACCCGCTCCTTTTCTCCCTCTCTTGATGAATATAAACCATACCATGTGCTCTACTAACACAAACATAATGCTCGTTGCACACGACACGTCATTTGCTGTCGTAGGTATGCGTCAGTGACCGGCGCAGTCTTTGACACGCCATATAAGACAATAAAACATGAATTACGAGCACTGGAACAGTGTCTTTATATAATAACAATGAAACTTCGTGCGTAGGCTTTATTACAGCACAAATCTGCCACTAACGTAAAGAATAACTCAACCAAATAACACCTCGCTTGCAAAGGGCATAATGCCTGTTATATGTAAGACTGCGTCAGCGACTGGCGCGAGATTGAGCGCGCTACGCCAGCGTGATATGAAAACGAATTGTGCAAAAAATGATTATAATTAGAGGAGTGTGTACTTCTTATAGTGCAATTGAAAAGACGCAATTTGTTTAGCGGGCATGAAAAATAAAATACATCTTTTTATTCACAGAGGTGCAGGGGAAGGCAGATACAAAGCGTTAAAACATTACATGTACAGGGGCGTATCCAGGGGGGGAGGCGCAACAGGCGCGCCCCCCCCCCCCCTATTGGCCGTCGTAAAAAAAAAAATCCTCATACCAATTGAACATATTGTTCATTAAATAGGCTTCAAAATTGGTCACATATAGCGCTATTTTGCATCTCAGCCCTTCTTCAGAAGCAAAAATTTTCCAAAGACCCCTCCCCCATGACGGCGATCAATAATTCCTGGCGCCCCCCCCTATTTGGAAATCCTGGATACGCCACTGCATGTATCCCTCATCCAGCATGTTCCTCTATCCCATTACGCTCGAAAACATCCGAGAAATAAGGACCACAAATTGTAAACTTGCAAAACAAAACAAAACAGCGCACTGTAATGATCATGATTATGTCCCCCCCCCCCCCCGGATAAATTCTAAGTAAAAAGGATTCTCACCACGAAATGATTTTCCAGCGGTTCGCCATCCTTCTCCCAGGATATTACCCACGTTTCATCTTTAGGAGTACAAATGAACGCATGGTTGTCATCAACCTCTGTGTTGATATAAACATCCTGTGGTACGTCAGTGAAGAAGCCCAGAGGGTTCAAAGCTGCCGCAATAGAAATGAAAACAAGAAAGGAAGGAGTTAACTGAAAAGAAAGTGTCATAGAACTTAAAGTGACAGTAAACTGGAGCTTCTAAATAGCACCATTTTCAGTAGGATTTGATAAGTGTCTGTGCCTCTCACTTTCCCATCATGCCCCATTCTAGTTTTCTGCACATAACTCTCCACAATGCCAAGTCAAAAATAATAGTTTGAAATATAAAATTTTCCTGTTATCCAAACATGCTCAGGGGCGGATCGGGGGGGGGGGGGGCTCCTTAATTGCGTACTTTACCGGGTCCAAGCCCCTTTTTACAAACTCCTGGATCCGCCCCTGATGCTGTATGTTAAAATTCAAAATATAACGCAATTATTTTTCAAATTATAATCTTAATTTAGCAATCACTGAAAGATAGCGCTCTTCAATTTCGGCCATTTTAATGGAACTTTGATTTACTGCGGAATGAAATTCCACTTGGTTATTTAAAATTGGTTATTTAAAATTACATGTATAATATTGCGTAGTAACTTACTTATATTTGCTTCTGCTCTTAGACATTCTGTATCTCCAACGAAAACTACGCATGTGTAGTGTCCTTCGTGTCTTGAATCGAAGCTCAGAATGAATAGTTCGCTGAACTGGTCTACGAGAATACCATTCGCACCACCTTAAGATAAATTGAGTAGAAATGGTTTAAAAAATTAGTGACCGTCATTTGAGTGGAAAGATATGTTTCACTTACTATTAATTGGGAAATGATTATAGACGCAAGATGATACGCGAAAGCAAAAAGACACTATAATAGTTGTCATAGTTCTCAGTTACCCTTATTTTGGAGAATATGCCCATATGTGCGATTCCATGAGCGATCTTGCAAATGACATCCAAAGTGATTTCTTATATGGTAAATATGTAGTAAATTATCCTCGGTTGGAAATCGGTAAGGAGGGGAATTAACACCCCCCTCTTGCCCCTTCAAATACACTTGAGTTGATGAGTCATAAAGGATCACACAAAGCCCGTAGGGGGCCTGTGTATGTTGGCCTCGATGCTACAGTGGTTTAGAGACCTGTAACCCACTCTGCAGACCAAACATTAGGGATTATGGGTAATAGGAAGATCAATGCGATTTGCATGTTTAAAAAAACACACTTATTTTGTGCCGTTTTATTTTCTATACAAAAGCAGGGTTGAAAGGGGAGACGCAAAATCAAGGTGTTCTTTCGTCTACTATAGGGTGTCAACAAAAGATGGCGGAAATTTTATGAAACAGAATACACGCGACTATTGAAATATCGACTTAGGAAATCAGCCTTATTGACATTTTTATTGTTCTGAACAATCAAACTCGAGGATCATACGAAATTATTCGTCCGTGAAAATCGTTTGTACCCCCACAACAGGGGAAAGGATGACTAAAGTCTGGATGTAACGTGCGCGTGCGTAAGAGTGTGGTATTTGAGGAGGGTGTGTGTTTGTGTGTGTGTGTGTGTGTGTGTGTGTGTGTACGTGGGGATGGATGAGACAGGGCTGATCAAACTTGGTGAGTATAGACAACGATTTACCGAGATTTTTCAATTGAAGGTACACCCTATAATTTTGTGTGTACGTGTGAGTATTCTCGTGTATATCAACAATAGGACAGGGTAGGGAAGATCTTTAATGAAAATTCTCGCTATCGTTATCGGTCAAGTCAGACCAGGGCTTACGTTGGCATGGGAAGTGCACGGGTGATTGGTTAAAGAGTTTTTGCACCTGGATCGAGTCTTTGTCCATCTTTGAACCATATTATGGTCGCGTCTTCGTCGCTGACTTGGCACCTCGGCTCGACAAAATCTCCCTCAGCATGCAGTAAATCTCGAGGCTTTTCAGTGAACTCTAAGTCGGAATTACAAGGGTTTGTGATGCCTATATTTGAGAATGAATTTTTCAGAAAAATATGAGATGGTTAACAATAAATAATCGCCTAAATGAACTGGTGATAGATATCTGGACACTGAAACTTTTCCTAAGGTTTCAAGAACAGGACATTGGAAATGTCCTGTGCATACCGAAACAAATGAACAATAGTAGCTCTCTGGTATTACAAAGCCCACCTTCCCGACATATTTTTTCTGGACTTAAATACATTCCTAGCAGTCTGTAGGGGCCACTAGAATAACTAAGTCCAGAAAAAGATATGAAGGGAGGGTGGGCTTTGGAATACCCGAGAGCTACTCTTGTTCATTTGTTTCGGTTAATGCATAGTCCTGGAAAAAAAATACTTTAAAGTGCTCTAAGATCTAACAGTTTTAAGCAAAGTGACGTCGTTTAAATAAA
Source organism: Heliocidaris erythrogramma (assembly GCA_025617745.1). Lineage (NCBI taxonomy): Eukaryota > Metazoa > Echinodermata > Echinoidea > Camarodonta > Echinometridae > Heliocidaris > Heliocidaris erythrogramma. The sequence continues at coordinate 13,090,830 of CM046854.1, read as the reverse complement.
ACCTTGTGTCATTAGCATATTGAACTAAATTTTCATCCAAAATATAACAAAAACTGAAACACATTTTTGGAATATGAGAGATTAACACCTATAGGGAGAATCACTGTATATTGAAAATCGCTGGCCCATTCTCAATTAATATATATAATCTATTCTGCCAAAGCCGCCAGAAACTTTTTTTGCAAGAAAATGATTCTGTAATGTACTCCTTTATATGGAGCGGAAAGCCAGATTAACCATCATACAATCTTGTTTTGGAAACATGTTTTGGAAACATGTTTTGGAAACATGTTTTGGAAACATGTTCAAAACGGGAAGAAACTTTTTACCATTATTTTAAAATCTTGCCTTTCTACAAAACATTATTTTCAGTTCAGAATTTTCCTTCCCATAATTTCCTGACAAGCAAAAAAACCCCCCCAAAACAAAAAAAGGTCTTCATTCTAAAGGGGGGGGGGGGGGGCACAATCGAGAAAATTGCGGGTCGTCTATGGTCAAAATGCATACTTTTCTTCCAAAAGGGGGGCGCGGGCCGGAAGTGCCCCCCTGGATCCGCCAATAGACCCAACGACGATGCAGAGCATCGTCCACAAGCGGCGAGCCGATTTTGTTCGCTATTTTGAACCCCCGTAAGTGATGTTTTCCTGGCATCTACTAACGCAATGGAGACCATAAAAAACAGTCCTGTACTATAGGAACGTACTGTGTGGGTCTGGACATATGATGGCGTTTTTCTATGCACATTAAATTTTTAAACCCTCTCCCCCCCCCCCCCCCCCCCCCCCCCCTCCCGTAGATCCCCCACTGTATCCCTATCTCAGTATGTTAAAATTCTACCTCTGGTAAAACTACTACGAAGTATGGTGTACCACAGGTTAAGTGAGAGGACCACTGCTCTTTTCTCTTTATATGCAACCAATCACCAAGATAATTCACAAACATTGTATTATTAGTTTATATTGTTACGCTGATGACATACAAATCTATCTACTGAACTACAAAAGAAACGTCGCACATGTATGTGTTTGAAACTGTTTTATTTACAATGAAACATTCTTTATTCAAGAGTGAAAACTGAGAAACTGCTTTGCTTTGTTTTGATTAACAAGTACTCCTTGAACAAGTTTGAGGTCACATGGTGCCACATGATGCAGTCATGGCCTTGACCTTCAGGGTTAAAGTCAGTAGCGTGTGTAGCCACCATGCAACGCCTGTACATGGAGTGTATCAAACAGTTGATGAAGGCCATCGGGACAGCATTCCACACTCTTTGAAAGTCTGCGGCGAGTTCTGCAACAGTTGCGGGCCTTGGTCGAATGCCATTCAGCCTTCTCTGAATTTCGTCCCAGGGGTGCTCTATCGGGTTTAGATCTGGGCATAGAGCAGGCCATGGCAGTGTGTGGATGTTTTGTTGTTTGAGGAAGTCTCTCGTTAATCTGGCAGTGTGAGCACGTGCATTGTCCGGTTGAAACACGTGGTTGGGTGACGAGCAAAATGTTGCACAACGTGGGGTCTTAACACCTGATCGATGTAGCGAACAGCAGTCACTCCGTTGCCTCGACCTGGACCAATATTCTGGAAGACCTGGGGTCCAAGTTTGTGGTTCAGTCCAATGCCACCCCAAACCATGATGCTTGGTCCTCCCCATGCGTCCCTCTCCATGTGACATGCATCAGTGTAACGTTCGCCCATTCTTCTCCAAACTCTAGCTCTGTCATCAGCCACAGATGTGCAATAACGACTCTCGTCGGAGAAGATGACAGTCCTCCACTGCTGATAGCGCCAGTTCTGACGTTGTTGGGCCCACAGGGGACGTTCCCGACGATGTCGAACGGTGATGATAGGGCCCCGAGCAGGACGCCGACAAGACAAGTTGAAGCTTCTCAGCCGATGACCAACAGTTGCTGGAGATCAATTGGTCTGCTGTGTGTGCCAATAGTCTGTCGAGCCGATTCTGTTGCTCTGCGGAAGCGATCCTGCAAGTGGTCCCGGTGAAGATGGCGATCTTGACGTGCTGTTGTCACCCTGGGACGACCACTGCGCTGACGATCGTTGGTGCTGTTGGTTGCATTGTATCGCTCCCGCAGTCTCTCTACTGTCCGAACGCTGCAGTTGAAGTCATTGGCAATGACTATAGGACGTTGACCAGCATGAAGACGTCCGATAGCTTGTTCCCTCTGATTTCGACTCAGACGTGGCATGGTGACAGCGCTCAGGAAACGAATGACAGGGTGAAGGATGCGAGTCCCTTTTAAACCCAGTGGATAGAGGATGTGCACGTGCATCATGCTTTTCAAAAAGCTGCGCTCGAGTCCACTACCATGTTAACGGAAAGGATATGAGGTTTAATCCTACACAGAAATCACATTTTGTTATGATGATGTGTTATGGACGGTCAATGCCATATCTGTGATGTTAAAAAAGCATAAAATGTGATTTTACGTATCACATTCCAATATCATGTGTAAAAGATATCAATTTGAAAAGTGCGAAGTTTCTTTTGTAGTTCAGTATCATTTAATCCTACAGTGTCTTCACTGTCATCAGCTGTTACAAAACTTGAAACATGTCTAGAGGAACTAAAATCCTGGCTAATATCTAATGGCCTTAAGCTATATGATGATAAATCTGAATTTTTATTATTAGGTTCAAAGCACATGTTACGAAAGGTCGACTATCAATCATGTCATCTCCATATTGGTAGCACTTGTATCACTCCATCAAAAACAGCTCGTAATTTGGGTGTTATATTTGATCGGGAAATGTCCTTTCGCAATCATATAACACATGTTCAGCAGAGTGTAAGGTATTGTTGAGACGGTTCTAAATTTTAAAGATTTTGGGAATGGAAATATTGTTATGTTAAAAAACAAAACAAAACAAAACAATGACAATTCAAACACACCAATCAATGAAACAAGGAAAAATAAAAACTGAACAAGCCCTGTCGGGCTTATTCAATAAATTGACAGTATATTAAATACGAATTTATATGGAATATTCGAAGTAATATCAGTTCTATGAATCAATTATATTCTGTTTTGGAAAATATAATAGAGTTATCCCTTGATTGAGGAATAAATGAAATATAAAAATAAGATATTAAATTTCAATGTCATAATGCTGCGAAGACTTGCAGATGAGCAACACGTCGAAAGGTTGACTTGGTGGTCTGTTCAAAAGTTCTACTTGGGTGACGCTAAAATGTTCGACCTGAACTTGGATGATGAAATAATGTATGTATAGCGAAGAGTGAAATTCCAATCCAGATGTATCGACGATACCAGGAAAAGAACTCGTCAATGGTGAGAGTCTCAGTGGGACCTATAATTATCAAAATAAAATACACAGTGTCCGAAATACACCTATAAAAACTATCGTCGTCGAACAAGGATAAACGACCTCCAAATCGTGTAACGACGTATAATTTTATATTCCGTAATAATGATAATAAAAATTAATATCTATTTAGCAGCATTTCTTAAACAAAAATACAAGTACATGTAGACTATATGCCTTTAAGAAATTGAATTTCACAAAGTCAAGGGCAAATGTTCACTATCAAGTATAGCTACATCGGGAAAAAGTTCATACTATCGACAACTAAATATCACTTAAATTCAAAGCTGTCTACAATGACATATAAATCATCGTCAATTATTATGGACTGTTTTCGTTTTCATATATTGACAATTACAGTAGACGATATTTTTATATAAAGACTGAAAACAAAGTCGTCTACAAACGTAATTATCATAATTGATTCAGTACAATAACTTTGTCGGGAAATCAATGAAATATATCTTTTCTCTTTCGCTAAAAGTACATACCAGATAAATATCAGGAAAAGTAGTTAACAGTCAGCTAACGAAACAACGTTACAGGAATCCATTTCTCCTCCTCTACAAATTGTCCAGACAGTATCGGTGAGGTATAAGTTATTGGGAGCTATTAAAGCCGACGATCTCGGGGAGATATTGGTTCGAATCCCCATAGAAAAGATGTAACCAAAATTACACACAAAACTACTCTGCTAATGTATCAGCAACCAGAGTTTTCTGTGCTCGTAAATTAATAAACATACATGCACATAAAGGGACCCTCCATGTCTAAAATATCTGTGGATATTTGGGGTCATTTGTACCATGCGTAACTACGAACTGGTCTATTGGTTATTTTGCGTAACCAAGAATAACATTATTTACATTTATAATAAATTATACAGTCCGCGTCTTAGGGTTTACCATGTATCGGAAATGCTTTCTTTTGAAATACCCGTATTTGGGAAATACTGTCTCTAGAAATAACAGGTAGAAATTTATTTGCATATCCAACTTAAAATAAACATTCTACATTGCTTTAGAGTCGTGTTTACACAGCATCACATAGAATTCAATACTCTCTCTAAAAAAAAAGAGTGAATTTTCACTCTATTTTCACTCCCCAGGGATTCACGTCAGTGATCACTTGTTTAGGAGTGAATATTGAGTGAATATCGAGTGCTCTCTAAAAAGAAAAGAGTGCTTTTCACTGTATTTTCAGTCCATTTTCACTCGCCCGGGGAGTCACGTCAGTGATCACTCGATTTTTTTTTTAGAGAGTAGTACTTCAGTAATCTTCTGATTTCATAAATAAACTCAGAAATTGTCACTACAGTATCAACTACGTAATCTTAGTTTCATAAGAAAGTGTTTACCCAAACCTGCGGCCGAGATCTTGATCTATGCTTTAATTTCTTCTCGTTTAGATTTAATTTGCAACTGCGTTGTTATGTAACCTTCCAAAAAAGATGTCACAAAAATTCAACACCTACAAAATTCTGCAGCCCGCCTATTAACATTCGTTAAAAATCCGATTCCATATCACCAATACTCCGTTCCCCCTTCATACCTGCGCAACTCTATTTCCAAATACAATCCCACACGAAGTCTTCGCTTTGGGGCGATCGGGCTTTCTCAGCAATGGGCCCGAAACTCTGGAGTGAACTCTCTCTACAATTCTCACAAGTGGAAGCCAATAAGATATCAATAAACATCAAATAAGATGTTTATAATGTTAATGTTACCAGTATAATCCTTTAATATATAGGACTAAAAAAAAAGAAGTATAAAATTATAACATTAAGTATATACACTGCTCAACATGCTTAAAGACCTCTCAAGCTGAAGATCTTCCTCCGAAGATACAAACGCTTCAGTTATGCCAGTAAAAAAAGGATAAGTGATTATCATAGTTCAAAGTAAAATAATCTTGAACGTGAAAAGATTGTTCTTTCAAACTTCAATTCTTTAAATTGAATGCACTTATTTGGAACATGAATGACCAACGTGATTCCGTCGCCGGCTTGAAATTAATTTGAATGCTCATTGCACAAAATGCATGCTCCTATTTTAAATTTGAATGACGCAAATGAAATTATTTATTGCTTGGATAGTGAATCTGAAGGAAAAAAAAAATAAATGGGCAGGGTGGGGGCGGCCGTTATTTCGTTTGCCCCCCCCCCCCCCCCCGGGCGCCATAATCCCTAGATACGCCTCTGTATACAGTCAACGTCAATATAAGTTGTAACGTTCACTGTGATACTTATCACACGTAGATTAAAGTTAGATCCAGATTTATGTAGTATTTGATGAGGGATATAAAAAATATTCACAGGGCCTTTATTCAGAAACCTAGTTCGATCAATGGGGTCGGTCTCAGCGGCTACAATCGTCGAGGAAAATAGACGAATGTAGTCACTTCCGCCGACCCCATAGATCGCGCGAGATTCCACTCGTATAGTGGGATGAATTCAAGCAAGAGATGACGCAGGATACTCAGAAATTTAAGCTTTCGTTTTTGACTTCATAAGAAATTTATTCTGTCGTAGACAGAACTGATATTGATATCAACGTCTTGTTGAAATCCTTGAATACTATTGATGTATATATTTATAATAAATATATACACACGCACACACCTTCACACACACCTTCACACACACATACTCTCACAGGTATACTTGTGTGTCTTTCCCTTTGTTCTCTCTATTGTTCAAATAGCCACACAAGCAGCAAAAAAAGCCACACAAGCCTGACGGAATAAAGGCATCTATTGTGTTTGACTGTCCAATTAGTCACACAAGCAAGGCCGTACGCAGCGGGGGGGGGGGGGGGGGGGGGGGGGCAGGGGTGGGGCAGTTGCCCCCCCAGAAATTTCAAAATCATACTTTTTTTTAATTGGGTTTTAGACTTCAAGTTATGGGTTCCTTTGAAAGCGATCATCTTGCCCCCCCAGGAAAAAATTTCTGCGTACGGCCTTGCACACAAGTATACCTCTGTTGGTACACCAGCACACACACGCGCTCGCACGGAAACACACACGCATACATGTATATGTGTATATATATATATATATATATATACACACACATACAAAAAATTGAAGTCACTACGTATTTTACTATAGGCAATATTTGTAAAACTAACTAGGACCCGGGTCACAGCGTATGGGTGTTCCAGTCCATTCACCCTGCCTATCACAGAATCTCATAGTGTTCCCTCCTATCCTGATGTATCCTGCTAAACAAAGGTGTGTGCACATCTTGCCGGCCTTGTAAGGGGGTGAACAAGGTCCTTGCACAGCGTGAGGTGGTGTTTGAAGGGGAGAGCACTGCCGAGCTAGAGGAAGAAATGGAACATCGTTATAAAAAGGAGGGCGGGCGGGCGGGCGGGCGGGCGGGGAATACCCCAGCTGATACAGAACTATTATTCTGAGACGACTACACCTTGAGTTAACTATTACTATAAAGGGCAAAATTAATTCTTCAACACTATTACCTGGATATGAATATTTATGGTCATATTAACAAGTTTAACATTAAGAAATATCCCACATCAGTATGGGCTCGATAATAAGCCTCCATGAAAGTAGTAAAAAGTGTTATACAATCCACTTTTCCTTATTCTCTCAATTTAGGAATATTAAAAAAAAAAACTTTTAAAAAAATAGTTTTGATTTGATTTTGATTTCATGTTTTTCCCACGATCTGTTTACATGATGTATGTACAATAAGAAAGCAAAATATAAGCATATAAATGATGGCATAACACAAAGGATAATACATTATATAATAACAGCTCAGTATAGTAAATATTTTCCAGGCGAGGTAACAAACGCATAGGCCCGTATTCTGAACTCTGCTTTAACTTAAATCATGGTCTAAATGTGTGGTTTAACTATGGGCAGCCAAATGGGGGACAAATCTGTAACAGCAGATATTCGAATTATCAGCATTTTTGCTACTAAAACTTTTTAAGACTGTCTGGGAATGATAGGTACAATAGTTTTCTTGACCATTTAAGCATGAGACCAGAATCCAATAAACACAAGGAACATACAGTGTGAAGAAAATTTTGAAATTTTTGGCTACCCATAGTTAAACCACATATTTAAACCGTGGTTTAAGTTAAACCGAAGTTCAGAATACGGGCCATAGGGTATAATGTGGGGGAACCTATTAAAGCGAGGCTTATCGCGTTAGCACAGAAAAGGAGCTGGAAAGCAGAATTGGAGAGATCAAGATGAGAAGAATTAAAGAAAGGACGGAAATCAGCACATGGAAACAAAACAGAATATAAAAAGACTAAATAATTGTGCATAGGGAAAGGAGAAAGGGAGAGAGAGAGAGAAGAGAAAAAGTTTTGGAAACACAAAGGCTTATCATGAAATTCTGAAACATTAATGACTGAAGTCGTTATGTACCAAGTAAATATCTCGGAGACAGGATTGAAAAATTAACATAGAAATTAAAATATTAAAGATTGTAATATTCATTATTATCATTATTATTACCACATGTGAATTCGCGGAGTTAACATGGGCGGTGCGGTGAAGCCATTCAAACACTGGTAAACGTGATTACTGATTAGTAAGGTTTGCTCAAGCCGATTATCATCATTATTAATATTCTGGATTAAAAACATCCGTTGGCTTATTCTCAGAAAAGAAGAATTGAGTGGTTGATTCCATTTGGAATGCTTTCATGCTATGAAAATGATGAATAAAATGTGTGAGAAAATTAATGAAACGTGTGAGAAACTAAGAAATCTGCCAAAGAAATCTGCCAAGCGGCAAACGTTGCTTAACACAATAGCCGAACATGTCCGTTCTTTCTTTTAGGTTAAAAGCTAACAAGGCTAACTTACCCATACAGATTGTGTCATTATCACGGTTCCATGTCCCAGATGCCTGGCAAATGATAGCATCAATTGAAGGTTCAAAGCCTGGATGACATTGTACATTACATATATGTTCTGGTCTAGGTTCGCAGGATTCGTCGACGAAACCGTTGGGAAATTCCCGTGGACATTCTGTTATTTGATCTATGGGAAGATAATACTAAGCTCGTAAATATAGACCTAACCCTGTCATGAGCGTTTTAAAGGCATAAGTATTGCATGCAAAATTTTACACAATTTGGCATTGGACCTATAATTCAGTAATCGACAGAGACATCGACGTCGAAAGTTGGTGGCCTGACTACAATCGGGATTTTAAAAGAATAATTGCCAAACAGGCTTTACAATAAAATATGGCATATTGCTTACTTGCAGTATAACAAATTACTGCTGCATCTTCAGAATGACGGCAGTTATGGTTCCTGAGTGGATTAGCTGGGCATTCCACAATGCTGGCCTCCGAACCGGTACACTCTACATTGTCCAACAGAATCGCCCCTTCCCCTGTGCCGAATCGGAAGGAGGATGTCATGACCTGCGTGGCATTCAAGAACCCAAGCTGTCGACATACAACGTTTCCATCAGCCAGGTCCCACAGGTCATCGCAGACCGTGCCCCATTCAGTGAAGAAAACCTCCACACGGCCCTCATGTGGCCCCGATCCATTCACAAGACGGACCAAGCCTCTCTCTATACTTCCAATGTGGTTGGCACCTGTAGTCACAAATATAGGATTTCTCGTTCAAATTCGTAAGCTCGCCACACGAATTCATTTTATGTACTTTCAAATTCACCGATTCTGTCACCGTAGGTGTGTTTTATCATTTCAATTTGTTTTTTAGCATTCGATTTCATAAAACTGTCATTCAAAAACACTTTGTCTGCATTCGAATTAAAACGTGTTTCGTCTTTGGAGAATTTTCATTCAAATTAAAGCGAGACGATTCGCGATTACGTAATAACGCCTTCCGTGAATTCAAATTCATTTCTTTGCATACAACTTCACACGTTTTGCAGACAAAATAAACACGTTAATCATGTTAATTACACCCAATTTTCATATAAATCCGTTAGCTTCGTTCCGTGCTATATTCATTTTAAATTATTATATAGTGAGCAACAAACATTTCACTTGCTCCCACTAGGGTTGTATACCCACTAAATCAACACTATTTAGCAACTGAACGATCATAATAATTTTTTTTATACCTAGTCACATCACCGACATGTAGAATTAGCAAAGTGTGTGATGTGGGACATTACATGCTGGGACATCGCTTTATTTTCATGTTTGTTTATTTGTTCATTTTTTTGGTTGTTGAAAATTTATTCGGCGGTCATGATCTCTTTTGGGCCATTTATATTTGTGTACATTATATGTAGTCTTTCTACCACAGTCATAATCACAATCACCATCCTAATCGTGGGATGGGGGACATGTCCCCCTGTCCCCCCGCCTTTTCATACCCATGACCCTTAGGTGGTATGCAAGGAGTTATTTCTTAAAAACATCACCGGATATTGATAAAGAATAAAGCTCACTTTTGTTAGATGAGAAAAATGTGCATATACCATATGTTTGTAATGATAGGCGAATTTGAATGAAAACTTTGATATGTTGAATGACCAGGTGTGAAATTGAATGATCCGGACGTCCGCTTTGCCAGCGTTGACGAATTTGAATGCAAATTGCGCATTTGTAACCGGTTGTTAAATTGATGATACAAGTGCAAATTCCATTGACCAAAGAAGTAATTCAAATGAACGAAGTGCCATTTTGAATGACATTGAAAGTACCGTTGTATCATTTTGCTTCATATTTGGGCATAGAAGGGCTATCACATAAAGATAATAATCAGGGAAGTTCTAATCTTTGATTTCATTTGTTTGTACATGAATCATTATTTTTGACTTTCCCCCGTAATCATACACAATTACGTGACAACTGCTCGCATTTCCAATATTGATGTATAATATTACCAATGCCAGTACAAACTCATAACTAGTCTTAAGTTCCGGTAATACTGAAGACAAGATTATACCTAATGACGCTCTACTAATATAGATGGCAAATTAGGCCAATATTTTAATCTCGCTATTTTTGAATACAAGAATTGCTCCATAAATGATATTTCAATGGAGATTATTACTATTTATTATTGTATTCGTCAAATCAACAAATCTAGATAAAGACTTGAGAATTGTGGGAAAATGCAGGAGGAGCAAGACTGACTTAAAGCGCCTGCAGCTCCTGACAAAGGAGGAGTGGAAGGGACTGACGAAGAGAATTGTCGAAACATGTAGTGTCAACTACGCGAAAACTGCTTTCATCATCGTCGTCATCACCATCATCAATCAACATCAAATTAGATAACATGGATAATAATTTACAGGAACTGAAAAAGTGAATCCAATCACTGATGCTCTCAGGAATTCAGCTCCATTACATGGAATAAAACATCACATGACAAACAAAATATTTACGTTACTACAAGAGATAATGCTGAAATCGCATTCTAAACCACTTCCTAGTTAAGAAAGAGAGAGAGAGAGGAAGGTGAAGGGGGATAATATCTCTGGAAGGATGGAGAACCTTGTAAAATACATTGCAAAGCCATACATCAGTAATTTAACTTGAAAACTCACCAGCCGGTTCGGTGCACCTCACACCGGCATCCTCTCTATGGTTGCAGTTTTGCTGGGACGCACGATGGCACATGCTTAGACGATCCTCGTTTCCTGTACATGCCATATTGTCGAAGTGAATGCTTCCTGATCCTGCCCCGAAGAAAGCCGATGAAAATGCGGCGATAGCTGGCTCGAAACCGAGCTGGTTGCAGACAACTCCGGCGTCGGTAATGTCCCACATGTCATCACAGACGGTACCCCACAGGCTGTTGTAAAATACTTCCACACGACCCTCGTACATGCTTTCTCCGTTTACGAGACGAAGATCGCCATCTTCTGGTAATTCTCCTACATTTAGCATTCAGGAGAGACAAAGCATTGCCTGAACTAGACAAATAACATAACAAAACCAGAAACCATATAAAAATACAGGCATCAGTCTCTTTAAAAAAAAATGAGGAAATGGGCAAAAGGGTACAAAAAACAACTATAGATCAAATTTGGTATTTCTAAAAAACTGTTTATGATCTGCTAATCTACTTCATGTTTGAAAATTAAAACAAAATCAAAGATTATATCTTGCTAATGATGTATGCCATTTGTGAACAGATGAGACAGTATCAATATGATTACAATGATCCACATTTTACTTTGTAACAGCATTTTATATCTTTAAAGATAATTTTGGCTAGAAATATACAGAATTACAATGAACCTACAATATGAAATAAACGTTGTTTTAATAAAGACACTACATGTATATGTGCATGTAAGGAATGAAATACTTTCTTAACTTCAGCAAGTCTGTAATACTTCAAGGGTGACATCGTACAGTATTACTAGAACACCTCAATTTAGTCAATAACAGTTATACTTCAGTTAAACCGCAAGACCTACACTAAACCAACCGATTCTTGGCCATTTGGGATTGATGTAATTATTTGTTACATCGAAAGCACTGTTGTATCATTTTGCTTCATAGCTGGGCATTTTTTAAGCTGCAGAAGGGCTATTGCATAAAGATAATAACCAGGGAAGTTCTAATCTTTGATTTATTTTGTTGTGCATGAATCATTACATTTGAATTTTCCATTACTCAGACACAATTATGTGTCAATTGCTCATATATATGAAATTACCAATGCTAATAAGAACTCATAACTAGTCTTAATACAAGATTATACGTAACGACTCTCTAATAATCATGATAATATAGATGGCAAATTAGGCCAAGATTTCAATCTTTCTATTTTTGAATGCCAGGATTGCTCCACAAATAACTATATTTCAATGGAAATTAGTACTATTTTTAAAATTATTGTATTCATCAAATCAATAAATCTCGATTTTTACAATAAGAAAAAAAAATGAAACAAAGTAATTATTTGCTATCCAAGTGCACACAACCAAATCCAATCATAGAGAAAACAAATAAGTCTTAAGATTTCTTTTGCGAGATTCAGCTGAAGGGCAGGATGTTGTTTAAGGGTAAACTAATCCAAATAGTAGGACCAGAAAAAAGTTATATTTTGTTGACCTTTCTTTGAATTAATGTGGGGGATTTGAAGAAGAAGAGGTTCTGACCTTGAGCGTAATGAATAACGTGATTACAGGATGAGGCAAAACAAACTCTAGATGTAGTGGGGGCTAGATTATGAATGGACTGATAAAGGAACAGTGCAACTTTATACATTATTCTCTTGCATGGGACAGGCAACCAATGAAGTTGTCGTAACCTTTACTGTAATTGGCTGTGTCAAGCACCTCTCTGACTGAGGGGAGGGGGGGGGGGGGTGGTCGGAGCCCCCCCCCCCCCCCCCCCCATCTCGGCCGCGACATGACCGATCGCCGCAAAATTTTGCACGGTCCTTGAAAATTGCGTTAAGAACACAAATCCATTGTTATTTTATGAAAATCTTTATCTTTTCATTTAAAATTTTTAATTAAAAAAATTATTTAAAAATTATTTATGCATATTTATTAATAAATATGCGTTTCTATTGATAATCAAGTAAAGAAAGGCCTTGGAGATAAAAGTTGAATGCAAGAAGTTCTTTCTAAACCTTATAAACATTATTAAATAAGAAAATTTGTTGAAACTGATTTCACTTAAGTATTTCAATGTTTTACGAATTTCTTATGTATTTCCTTGTTTTTCAACTTTAACTTTGTTATTGTTTTTAAAATCTGCTGTTTCAGAGTGTTATCTGAACCAATATTCAGTTAGAATAAACAATAATTAAAGCTTACAAAAGAAATTATAGGTGATAAAGGAGAAACATGAGGAAATGCAGTTTCCCATTCATTTTGTACACAAAACTCAGAAAATCTCCGTTTTCGAGCTGACATGAGGTCACAAAAGGTCACGTGACTCGGTAATGGTATGACCGATTTTTGCAAACTTGGTGTCAAAAGATGCGCAAGACTTGAAAGAAAAAAGTCAAAAAGTGGCGTGGCGTGAAATGCAGCGGTTCGAAATGCACGGTAAACTTTGTCGGGGGGGGGGGGCGGGGCTTCCCAGTACAGTAAGGGTTAACAAGGGAGACACATATGTGACCAGGCACCACAAAACCACAACAAAGTCGCCATATATGAATTTTTAGTTAAGGTCTGATTTTGAAAGAACACATTCTCAGCTTTAAAATGATATATAACTCATTATATATAGATTTACTGATTTTACTGAAAAAATCATAATAATTACAATTAAAAATATCTTTACGAATTAAAAAAAAAACCCAAACAGGGAAGGCCTATTAAGAGTTCATATACCAGATAAATGGTTTCTGGAAAAGTTTCCTGTAGTGTTTTAGAGCTTGTCACACCAGGAATTGAATTAGGCTATATTGATAATATGATCTATGAAATACTCTATATATAAAATTCACAAGATCATGAATTGTTATCAATATCGTTCATATTCCCCATTGCAATCGTACACTGAGTCTGCGATACTATATTACATGAAGCCATTTTTTTTTTTTTTTTTTTTTTTTTGGGGGGGGGGGGGTTCTGAGAGGTATTTCGATTTCAAGTAATAGATATGTCATGTCTAAGGTAGTCAAATGTTAATCACAAAAGCACTACTTACAAGGAATAATCTTTATGTTATGTATTCGCAGTCTGTTGCTAATTAAACCTCTTCTCTTCTACGGCGGCAAATAAAAATCAATTATCAAAAACATCAAGACTGAAGTAGAAAGAGAGAGAGAGAGAGAGAGAGAGTAAAATTATATCTCATTCATCACTATGAAAACACCCAGGAATGAGTAGAACGCCTTGCCCCCTGATTCCGTTTTTTTTTATTTCTAGGCTGAAATGCAGCTCCTTTTACAGTGACTGTTATCTAGGAAAATTTTTGGATCAAATTGAGGGCGCTCTTTACAGATATTATTTTAAAAATTATTTACTGTCCATTTAAACCCGCTCTTTATTTTCTGAAATGAAAAGTGATGTGATATGATCCCGATAATCTAATTTGACAACAAATTTATGCATCCTATGAAATGATTTCAGCCGAAATTTTTTTTTTATTTTTGCATTTTACACGAGTACCTTCAAAAAATTGCAGGGCTATATTTCAATATGGATTAGTAGGCCATAAGGAGCGTTAATGCCAAATTTGGTGCTTTTGTCCGCCCTGTCACGAAAATTTCGCTAATCCACCCCACCTAAAGGGCAAAAGCGAAATCAACAATGCAAAAACTACTTCCATAATCATCATCATCAATTCAACAGAAAATAATATAACATGGGCAATATTTGACAGGAGCTGAGAAAGTGAATGCAATCACTGTTGCCATCAGGCATTCAGCTCCATTACATGGAACAAAAACCACATGACATTGCAAACCACAAATATGTACATTATTACAAGAGATATTGCAGAATATTATTAATCACTTCTTAGCTAGAGAGAGAGAAAGCGAGAGAGAGAGAGGGATAAAATCTCTGGAAGAATAGAGACCCTTGCAAAATACATTACAAACACATAATCATTAATTCAAATTGACAACTCACCAGACGGTTCGGTGCACCTCACACCGGCATCATCTCCATGGTTGCAGTTTTGCTGGGACGCACGATCGCACATGCTTAGATGATCTTCGTTCCCTGTACAGGCCAGGTTATCGAAATGAATGCTTCCAGATCCTTCCCCGAAGAAAGCCGATGAAAATGCGGCGAGGGCTGGCCCGAAACCGAGCTGGTTGCAGACCACTTCGGCGTCGGTAATGTCCCACATGTCATCACAGACGGTACCCCACAGGCTGTTGTGAAAGACTTCCACGCGACCCTCGTACATATTCTCTCCATTCACAAGACGAAGATCGCCATCTTCTGGTATTTCTCCTACATGTAGCATGCAGGAGAGACAAAGTATTGCCTGAAATAAACATGACACACTAAAAAAAATTGTCCAAAATGAGATATAAATGACAAAACCAGAAACCATTAAGAAATATATAGGCATCAATCTTTTTTGAAAAAAATTAGGAAATGGGCAAAGGTGTTAAAGAAACAAGATCAAATTTGATAGTTCTTAACAAAATGTTTAGGGTAAACTGATCAACTTAATTTTTGCTAATTAAAAGAAATTCAAACATTTTATCTTGCTAATGACGTATGCCCTTTGTGAACAGATGAGACAGTATCAAGATGATTACAATGATCCACATGTTGTTACATGATCTACATGTAAACAACATTTAAAGGCGTTAGAAGGGGAATTAACCTTAAAAGATAAATGTGCTTTATATATTCAAAGATGTAATCTGTTCCATCTTCTTGTCCTTCGTAGTTTTGCATTAAAATATACGAGATGGTCATAAATCAAGAATTCCTCAGCAAAATGAATCGTTTGCTAGCGATATCTGGGGGCTACCATTTCCTTGATGTGTACACAATTATATATCTTTTTAATCCGAATGTCTTTATTCCTGATACAAAATCCCATTTGAATTTCGAAGTATTTAACAGATATATACATATATTCTAAAAACGAGAATGTATTTTATATTTATTTAAAAATTGGTATTTTGCTAAATGGAAAACTATTTTCTTGATCCAATGACGTACGCGACAGAGCAAATTAATTCAAATTTAACTTCCCCGAACGTTAATAGTGACAAACTATGCATTCCCCAGCTTTGAGATAATGGAAATTATTAGTCAGTAATCGCGTTGTATGAATTGTGTTCTGCTCTGCCAGGCAAGCCCAAGAAATCGATTTCTATTTAGCAAAACCAGAGAATTTAAAAGGAAATTTAGAATATATGTATACACTTGTTACATATTTTCCATCATATAATGGGGATTTTTGGTAATGAAGAGAAACAATTTAGCTCTAGGATTAAACATATCTTCCTGACCGGATGCTTCATGTATAACTCCATATCATGAAGAAAATGGCACCCCCATGTAAAGTGTTTGTAGATGATACCGTCTGCCAAAATGTCTTGATTTAAATCTTTTTCTGATATTTTATTTCTAAAGTGATACAGCTAGGCCAATGATTAAGAATATATTACACCTTTGAACATGAGTACATTTAATTCTCCTCTAAAGACAATTTTGGCTAGCATTATACAGAATGATAATATTCCTACAATATGAAATAAACACGGTTTTAATAATATAATAATAACAATAATACAATACAGTAATGCGCCAACTCCGCATGACTAATGTGCTCGAGGCGCAATGGAGAGAGAAAAAAAAGTACACGAAAATACACGAAAATGGAACAAAAACTATGTGAATGTAAATCTACTGGAAAGCAATTTTGAACAAAGGAGTTTCAGGGCATTTTTAAAGTAAACTGAACCTGAAATATAACGAATATCTTGTGGCAATTCATGCCACAGGTAACGTACAGCGTGTGCAAATGTCCGATCCCCCCATTATTTCTTAGTTTTCGGAACAACAAGCAATTTAGAATCGGATGATTCTAAATTTATGGAGTGAAAAACAATCAACAATAATTTAAATACAATGCGGGATTCGACAGGTAACCAATGAAGTGAAGACAAAACAGGAGTAATGTGAGAAGTACATCTGGTAAGGGTAACAATACGGGCTGCTGAATTTTGTAATTTTTGTCACCGGGAAAGTTGAGATTGTGGTATCTGAACAAAAGTGCATTACCAAATTACCAAGCTGGGACGATGTGAGGGCATGAACTAGTTTCATACAGACAGTACATATGTACATGTACATGTAAGGATTGAAATACTTTCTTAACTTCAAACAAGTTGTAATACTTCAATGGTGACATCCCCAGTAGTTTTCGGAAGTGTGAAAATATATTTTTTCCCTATTTTTTCCCTATTTTATTCCTATTTAAACGAAAATAGGCCTATTTTTTCCCTATTTTCTTTGGAAAATATGAAAAATTAGATCTATTTTTTGGCTATTTTTTATTTTTTCCCTATTTAATTCCTATTCTAAGGAAAATAGGCCTATTTTTATTGTATTTCCCTCGGAAATAGGAAGAAAATAGAAGTAATTTTAGGCTATTTTTTTTATTTTTCACCTATTTTCTTCCTATTCTAAGGAAAATAGGCCTATTTTTATTGTATTTCCCTCGGAAATAGGAAGAAAATGGAAGTAATTTTAGGCTATTTTTTTATTTTTCACCTATTTTATTCCTATTTCAGGAAAATAGGCCTATTTTTATCCTATTTCCCATGGAAAATATAATAGAAATAGGCCTATTTTGAGGCTATTTTCTGATTTTTTCCTATTTTTTAGACCTCATTTCTCTCCGGACTATTTTTTCCCTAGTTTTTGCACTTTTCATTTTTGTCCAAAAAATAGTTTTATCCTATTTTTCAGGCTAGCTCTAGTTTCATCCTAGTTTTCTCATTATTCTAAAACTAGTTTTGTACTATTTTCCAAACTTTTATCTTTCCCCATGATCCAGCACTAGTTTTATCCTATTTTCCAAACTTTATTTTTTCCAGCACTATAGTTTTATTCTAGTTTCCTGACTTCTGTTCTTTTGCTAACACTAGTTTTATCATATTTTCCAAACTTTATCTTTTCCAGCACTAGTTTTATACTATTTTCCAAACTTTATCTTTTCCAGCACTAGTTTTATTCTAGTTTCCCAACTATTGGTTTCTATAGGTCCTAATCAATCATGAATATTCATGTAAAACAATCTAAAATATGAAAACTAGTGGAAATAGATAAATACATTTAGATTTGGGATTAAGATTTGAACTTTGATAGAAATTTTACTTACATTAAACTATTGTAATGTTGTACACAATTTCAAAAGGTATTTTCATATTTCATTAATAAAAGTGTAAATCAATTTTAATAATAAAATTGTAATCTAGTCAGTAACCATTTTTTATAGCACTACAACTATATCCCTATATATAATGAACGTGATACAATTGCTTAGTAGCTAGGTATAGGACATAGGATGTAGGCTATAGGATTTATAGGAGTAGGAGAGGATAGGATAGGATATGATTACAAGATAGGATTAATAAAATAATAATTAATAATAATAATAATAGGTTTGATTTATATAGCGCCTTATATGGTATCATCTCAAGGCGCTTCACAAAATTCTTAAACAATTAATCAACATTGAAATAACAAAACAGAATATGTAACGTAATAGCAATATAATAGTTGTCTTAAACTACATGTTAATATTCAAAACAAATACGCAATTTTATTTTGAGTAGGGGAAATACAGACAAAATTGACAAATTAATCAGTAAATAAATGAGTCTTTAAAGCGGTTTGGAATGAGGCTAGAGACGTGATAGAACGAATGTGCAGAGGGAGGTTGTTCCAGAGTGTAGGTGCAGTCAAGGTAAATGCTCTTTTCCCGTAGAACTGGGTGTTGAATCTTGGGACCTGAAGAAGAAGCTGCGATTTTGAACGGAGTGTGCGTGCAGGCGTGTAGTTGTGGAGAAGTTCGGAGATGTAGTGGGGTGCAGAGCCGTTGAGTGCCTTGAAGGTGAGTAATAGAATTTTGAATTGGATGCGCTTGTCTATTGTGAGCCAGTGAAGTGACTTCAAGACTGGTGATATGTTTTCTCTACGTCGTGCTTTAGTGGTGATTCGTGCTGCGATGTTCTGAACTCGTTGTAGTTGTGCAATGTCCTTGTTGGCGATGTTTCCCAGTAGTCCATTATTAAAATCTAATCTGGATGTAACAAATGAATGAACAAGGATTGATGTGCTCGTTTCGTCAAGGCAGTTGCGTATCTGGCCTATTTTGTGGATGGCTGCAGTTGCCTTGCGACAGGTATTGTTCACGTGAGGTATGAGGGATGAGTGGTGGTCCATGATGGCGCCGAGATTTCTTACTTCCAGTGAGGGACTGACCTGGACATCGTCGACGGTCACGGTGATTGGTGGTGAAGGTTGTGGTGCAAATTTGGACGTGAAATGCAGGACCTCTGTCTTTGCTGGATTGACTTTCATCTTATTCCCTGCAGCCCAATTGAAGATGTCCGTGAGACAGTTGGTGATGTTGGAGAGTGCAGTGTCTCTATCAGATGGTGTGCAGGAGGTGTAGATTTGGGTGTCGTCAGCGTAAAACATTGAACATAGATTGTAGGAGGAGATGATGTCATGGATGGGTGCAGTGTATAAGGTGAAGAGTATAGGTCCGATGACGGATCCTTGAGGAACGCCGTATGGATCCAGGACAGTTTCTGACATTTGGTTACCTATCTTGATAGTGTGGTTTCGACCGGAAAGATAGGACCTTATCCAATTTAGGACGTTTCCGTCAAGGCCATATCGTTCATTTAAACGAGAAATGAGCATCTGGTTGTCAATGGTGTCAAATGCTGCGGTGAAGTCCAGCATAACAAGGATGACTTCCTTGCGATCGTCAAGGGAACGGAAAATGTCATTCTGAACCCGTATCAGGGCCGTCTCCACACTGTGGAACTTTCTATACGCAGACTGCGTAGGGGTGCACAGCTTATGAAGCTCAAGATGTTCTTGCAGTTGAGAAGTGACAACCTTTTCCATTACTTTGCTCAGTGCGGGTATGTTTGAAATAGGTCTGTAATTTTTCATCTCTTGTTTAGAAAGACTAGACTTCTTAAGTCTTGGGACGACTATGGCCTGTTTGAGTTCTAGAGGCATCTCTCCGGTCTGCAGACTAAGATTTACAATCTTTGTGATTGCTGGCAGAAGAGATGACATGCATTGCTTCATCAGTGTAGTGGGGAGGGGGTCTAGGATACATGTTGACGATGAGAGAGATTTGATAGTCGACAAGATTTGGTCCTCGGAGACTGGGCGGAACTCGCAAAATGTTTCTGGAGACTGTTTATCTGTGTCAATGAACAGGTCGTCGTACACAGACTGATCTAGCTCAGTGCGAATGCGCTCAGTTTTAAGTCGAAAGAAATCAGCAAACTGGTTCGCCAGCTCACTGGCTGAAGTGTGATCAGGGAGGGATGTGCCATCTGTAGGGGAAGTTAGCCTTTCGACCACCTGGAACAGTTGACGTTGATCAGCATTCTCGATCTTTCCTTGAAAATATCTTCTCTTTGCGGAGACGAGAAGATCATTGTACATTCGGCATTTTTCGGAGTATCTGTCCTTGTCAATCTGAAGGGCATCAGGTTTTATTGATCTCCTCTCAAGTTGTCTACGTTCACGCTTGGCAGCTCGTAGACTATTGGAGTACCAGGGAGCTTGGGGCCGGAGCACAATTTCCTTTTTAGTGACAGGAGCATGCTTGTCCATGATGGATCGCAGATTGCTGCTGTATGAATTCGTCAGATCATGGATGTTATCGGTAGGTCTTACAAGGAGCAGAGATGAGTCGATATCTGATTTGAAGGCATCCATGTCAATGTTCTTTGTTGAACGGGAGATTACAGTCCGTTTAACTGGTTTCGGACGCATGATTTTGATGTTACACGTCACACCGGCATGATCCGATGGAAGTGTTTTATTAGTTGACACGTTCGAGACGAGATGGTCATCTGATCTGGATATGATCAGGTCGAGGGTGTGATTGCTACGATGAGTTGGCAGACACACATGGTTCTCCAGTCCTGTAGCTTCAAGTAGATCCTTGAAAATCCTTGTATCCAATTCCTCAGCTTTGTCGATGTGAATGTTGAAATCTCCAGCAATCAAGAGTCTTTGGTTGCTGGATAGAAGGATTTCCAAAAGTAAGGAAAACTCTTGACAAAATGATTTCACTGTTGACCTCTTCTTGGTGCTTGAGGGTGGCCTGTAAACCACCACCAAACGGAGATGGCATGTAGTAGATGAGCACACTGACATGTCCATGTACTCGAACGATGAAAAGGACTGGTTCGCATTGACGGTGACTGAGAGGCCCTTGTGGAGAAGGATTCCAACTCCTCCTCCCTTGGTAGCTCGGGGGATGTGGAAAAAGTCATAGTGGGGAAGGGTGTGGCGAATAGTGGCTAATGTCTGATGGTCCTTCTCAGAGTTTGTGAGCCATGTCTCTGATATTGCCAATATGTCAATATGATTTTGGACTACAAAGTCGCATACAGCCACTGCTTTCCCCTTTGACTTGAGGGATCTTGAGTTCCATACAGCAAAGTGTGTGCAAATGTCATGTGATTGTTCCTGTAGACACCCACAGCATTTCTTCTTATATTAATCTTATAGTTAATTATTTTCTTATTGGTTTTCTATAGGTCCTATAGAAACCTACAGGATTTCTTATTGGACCTATTTTTTCTGTAGTTTCCCATTATTCAATTCCTATTTCCTCCTATTTTATCCTATTTCTCAATCAAATTTTATCCTGTTTTCTACCTAGTTTTCCACTATTTTATTTCTATATTTTTCCTATTTTCCATCTCCCACTATTTTCTTCAACGTGTTTTCCCCTATTTTCTACCTAGTTTTCACCTAAATTTAATCCTATTTCCATCCTATTTTTGTTTTTTTCCTATTTCCGGAATAATTTCGAAGGACTATTTTCTTTCTGGTTTTATCCTATTTTCTTGGAATAAAAATAGGGAAAAATAGGGGAAAAAATAGGAAATATGTGTTTCAATCCTATTTTTATCCTATTACAAGTAGCTATCTCTACGCTATACAAAATAGGAAAAAAATAGGAAAAAAATATTTTTGACAAATTATTTTTTTCCTTGTTTTATCCTATTTTCTTGAAATAAAAATAGGAAAAAATAGGGAAAAAATATATTTCCGTTGGTAATGTTTTTGTATTTTTTTCCTATTTTTACCCTATTTCATTTCGACTTGGGATCGTACAATTTTACTAGAACACCTCAATAGGAGTGCCAAACAGTTATACTCCACCAGACCGACCCTAAACGTACCGATTCTTGGCTATTTAGGAGTGATGTAATTGTGTTTTGGGTTGTTGTCGGTCTTGTCGGTGTTACTAGGGTATTAGTGCATGTCATATACTGTGCCAATTATCGCAAAAATAGGCACATGGCATAACTCATCAATTATTAATAAAGGTAATGTATTGGTAAGCCTTGAAATGTTAAACAAATGAGAGGCAAACGAAGAAGCTTGATGGGAGGAATTTTTAATTTGTAAATTTTTTTTTAGGAATTTTACTCCCAGTGTTAAAGATGGGAGTATTCGAACCCCGCTGGTTCCAATTTTTTCTGACTTGTGTTTTTCATTACAGATCGAGCATACGATCTTTAACACTGGGAGTAAAATGCCTAAAAATTTGTTTACAAATTAAAAATTCCTCCCATCAAGCTTCTTCGTTTACTAACCATTGTCTACGGCGGACCGTTGAATATTAAAATATTATTAAAAATTCACCGAAATCATGGATGGAATACCAAATGATCTCGTACAATCAGACTTGGCCGTGAACCAGAATAGCCTGGTGGTTACGTCATCTTTTGATATAAAGAGAACAGCATGAGACTATATTAAATGTCATTTTTTTTCATTTCCCTTTTGCTACCAAAACTTTACATGAACTTTAATGAACTGACAAGGAAAATAACTTAACACCTAAAGCCAGGTGTCCACTAGAGCGCCGACAAGATTAGGAAGGGTTGCGGAAGCAAATTATGTCATTTCGGCATTCATTCCGCGCCAGACGCGGAAAAAGTGTGTGAATCATCGTTTCTTGGGACATTACGACGAAGATCTGCGTATTGACTGCAGTCATACTGGGAGTGTCCTAGGAATCAATTGGGAAGGTCGCGAAATGCCACGGAAAATACTGATCGTAGCACGACAGCGCGGACACAGCTAGGACCACACCAGGAGTGGTAATATCTCGGACTAGGACAATAAGGATGATTTTCCGACACCATTTAGGTATATGCGGATAATATCAGGAAATAATGCAAGGTTATAAATTCGGCGCAGACTTTTTTTTGCTAGCCATCATGACAATCACACCAGCTGCAATTCATCTTGCTGTATTGTTTCAAATCCAAGCTCAGAGAGATACTCAGATAGTCTTGTTGCCTCTTCCGTGTCTTGACCAAAAATGACCGCAGCGGCTTTGCGCACTCGCTTATATAGATCCGAATCGGCTCGGCGCTTTCCTGAAACATTCTTCGTGGCTTCCGCTTGCATTCGAGAAGCTGCCCGGCACCGCGGAGTCTTTCAGGAGCTGCTTGCGGAGGAGGCAGAAGTGTTAAAGAAAGGCGAAATGTCCGCGTCCAAATTTTGGTCTCGACCAAAATTTGGACGCGGAAATTTTGCCCTTGAGCTCTCCCGAAAGTGCGGAAATGCCGGGAAGTGTTTAGGAATGATAAAGACAGTGAACAGATTCTTTCAAGAATATGCGGATAGGTTGCTGTATGAATACGGATTTGCTAAATTTGCATTCCGCGTTTTGTCCTCGCTCTAGTGGACGCCAGGTTTTTAGGGGGGGGGGGGGGTTGAACACCTAAATATACCTAAACACCCCAAAGACACTACCCATCCCCCTTGGTACGCGCATGGATATTACACGGCTTACCGGCAGCGGTAGAGTTGTAGGAGCACCTCACCCCGGCATCTTCCGAATGCCCGCAGTTGTGGATGGTTACCCCACTATGAGAGCATATAACCAGTGCCTCTTCATTGCCTTCACAGCCCACATTGTCAAGCATGATTGATCCCGTGCCTCGCCCAAACGCCGCCATAGTGGTCGCCTCAATGGCCGGTCCGAAGCCAAGCTGGCGACAAACAACCTGCAAGTTAGGATGACCAAATGTAGGTTACAATAACGTAAAGTTCAAAACACACTTTGACAAAATTGTACGAAACAAATCAATTAATGATTCCTATAAAAGGCCAGAGTACCAAATTTCACCCACAGGACATCATCAGGAAATAATCAAAATTGATTAAGTTGAGATGATCAAAATGACGTACAATATCCTTTTCTGAGCAAATATGATACTGTTCATTATGACATCAATATTTGAAAAACAAAAAAAGCTAACGATAAGAAATAAATCTAACAAAAACAAAGTCTAATCAAAATATGTAAGGGTGAACTGGGACACCACATCTAGCTAACTAGATAATTAACCCTTTAAAAAAATTCTTGTCTTACTTCGATCACCCCACTCTCCCCTATTGTTTGCTGAATTGCGTTCCGCCTATTGATGTTGACTCGTGGTGACGGTGTGGATTGTGTTCGTGTCAAGTGATGCGAACTATTTCAACAAATTCTACAATGCGCTGAACACTCATTTGTAGAACTAATCATACATTCATCTTCAACTGTTGTCTTCAGACTTGATACTGGTGAAACTGTCATTTTGTACAAAATCACAAATCTGTGAAATCAGTCTAGAGCCTATCTCAATTCAACTCATATGCTTATTTAAAGTCCAGTTTTGAACGTGTTACTAACATGACTAACGTAATAGTCAGACAATGCCTCCCAACATTGACGGCGGTACTGCAGGTTATAAGGAGCTCCTAGATAGTGAAGACATTTGTGTTAGTAGCAAATTAGATGAGATTTCAAGCAGCCTAATGGCATTTCGCAAAAGCTTTATCATCATGATGAACGCTTCACAACTATTGAAAGTAGTCTCAGAAAAACAGATATAAGATAAGAATAACTGAACTTGATGATCAATTCACATCAATTTTCAGCACCTTCAAACCACATCAGAGAAAGCAGAATCAACAATGATGGATGTCGAGTTGAAGGTGAGTGAGAGGGAGTCCACCATCAAGCATATCTAAAGTGGACTAGATACCAGCCTCAACAAAACCATAAAAACAGGAACACCAAGATATTAGCTTGGAGCAATATTCCCGACGCAGACGTATAAGAATCTTATGCCTTAAATAGAAACATGAAAAGAACACCGACACCATTGTCTATGAAGTGGCGAAGTATATTGAGGTTGATCTTCAAGCGCAAGATAAAGACCGTAGCCATCGCTATGGAGACGCTACTTTAGTAACACTAACAGGAGAGCGACCAATTTTAGTTGAACTTAAATCATATTGCAAGAGGCAAGAGTTGGTACAGAATAGATGGAAATTAAAGGATACAGGCACAATAATCCAAGAAGACGTGGCTGAAAGGAACAGGGATTTGCTTCATGAAGCATACAAACTCTTCAAACAGACCACCTTCCTTTTGAAGTAAGGTGTGATGCCGCGGTGTGTTTGAAGCTCCTTGGTTTAAGGCTCGTAATCTTCTCATGCGAGAATCTTAGTGTGAAACCAAAGAGCTTGGTGAAACCCAAATAAAATTGGAAGCCCCAAAAGGAATCTCATCATCTGCAAGGAGATTTGACAAAAATTGCATCAAAACCTTGATCAGTATGGAACAGTGTAGAATAAAATCGAAATCATTTATCTGATGGACGGTTGATGCAATGTAAGAAGTAGATCTTATACTGCACCATGTCGTCCTGACATAACTCTTCTTGGACCTCTTATCTGGATTTTTAAGGGTTAATTTGACTGATTCTGTATTTCATGTATGTCTTTGAAAGTATATTACTGCTTTGTCTTGGGGTTAATGGACGTATGATACCTGGTGAGTTTGAAAATTCAGAAGAAAGTTTACAGCATTATTTGTATACTCAATTATCCTTTACGAGCGATGACGATGTTGATGGAGTGTATGATAGTGATGCAATATATTATTTCCCTGACAGTTTCAATGATATAAGTGACATCCAAAATCCTAGAGATATTTCACTAGTTCACATGAATCGCATAAGCCTGAATAAGAATCTTGATAAGAATCTTGACCAGTTTTTAGAAGGCGATTTGGCTCAGTCCGTAAAGCGTCTGCCTGTCGAACCAAAGATCGTGGGTTCGAATCCACCCCGGCCGGATGACTGAAGCCTGCGTTGTGTGTTAACGTGCCCCCCCCTTGTTTCATAGATGCAGGCTATGTTACAGGGGAAAACACTCTGTCCCTCGGAAAGGGCGTTAACTGGAAGTCCCGTATAGAGGACAGTCACCACCTTTGCACGTTAAGAACCCACTGTACCCCGGTGTGGTGGTACACCAGCACATCCAAATCAGTTACATCGGGAGGAAAGACCTGCACGGTTACAGTGATTCAGTTCGCTTTCCCCCTCCCAGGCACAGGTGACGCCAAATACTTAATAATAATAATAATAATACTAATAATATCTCCAATTATTAAAAGGTGAATTTGGTGTCATTGCTTTGATTGATGGTTTGAATTCCATAGTAACCTTACCTAATTACACATTTTATGGAAGGAACAGAGAGAGCCGTGGTGGTTGAGTTGGTGGTTTTATTACCAATTAAGTTCATCGTAAAGGAACGTCTTTATTTAAATGTATCCAATGCCAATATAGAGTAACCAAAAAAGGGTAAAATCTTTATTATTGTTGTTGTTTATGACCACCAAAACAAAGTGTGGAATATTTTATCTCAGATTTAACATAATATGTATTATCCAAAATGTGTGATGAGAACAAACGAAACTATATCCTTAAAGATTTTAAAGGGCAAGGGAACCCTTGCAATAAGATGATTTGTATGAAACCCCAAAACATGATAGTGAAAGTTTGAATGAAATGGGACAAGGAAAAGGAAAATTACGGATGCTTGAAAACGGAGATCACTACATCTATGCGAATCTCAAATTGGCAATATGTGAGTCGTATGGGTCAACTCACCCGTGTGTCCTACACAAAAATATCATTAATTTGCGGTTTTCTCTAAGCGCACTTTCCCTCGGGGCAGTACTCAAAATGTTATAAATAGCATGCTGTTATAGGTCCTCGTAAAATAAAAAAGAACCTACTGAGTAAAACATTGTAGAAAAATGACATTTTAGTCATTTTGTGTGTTGGAGCAAAAGTGGGAGTTGTCCGCCACTACATCACAGTTACATTACCGATTCGGGCAATTTGAAATTTCCATTTTTATAGTGATTACAACTTTCCAAAATTCATAACTTTCTTATTGCTTGTCTGATTTCGTTCCAACTTTCACTAATCTGATTTTCTGAATTTTCCTCTTTCTTTCAGAACAATCTGGATTTCTCTTCAACTTGAGCATCCGAACGTAAATTTGCTCCTAGGAACTATGAATGCGCAATCCTTTTCCATATTATTATGAAACCCACAATAATAGTGCAATCCTGTGGTATTTATTTATTTATTTATATCAATTCTTTATCCAGAGTAGCCTGTTCAGTTGCAATGATTATATAAAAGTACAGAATTCGTATACAATAAAATGAAACAGAAGATACATTAAAATGATAAAAACGGCACTGGTCTTCCACAGGACTCTGCTTAATGCAAAAATAAATATGTACATACTTCATGAACACAATGACATATCGTTATCTAATAATATTACAAATTCATTCACTTTTAAGTATATTGATTGGAAAAGAGGAATTAAGAAAGCAGGTGCTGTAGGGACAGAGAAAGGAAGAAAAAGAGAGGGAGAGAAGAAATACATGGGGAGCGAGAGTATAATAAGAGGAAGGGAGTGACTGACCAGAAGGAGGAAAAAAGTGAGAAACAGGCTTAGTGACAAGGGCAGAGAACAATAAAGAGAGAGGGAGAAAAAGAAAAAAGAAAAAGACAGAGGGTGGGACAGAAAATAATTATTAAAGAAAAATTCCAGCCAGTCGCCTGTTAAGCGCACACATGCTAAGCAAAGGACATTAACTTTCGCCATCCTACCGGGTACCCATTTAACACCTGGGTGGAGAGTGGCGAATGTAGATTAACGTCTTGCCAAAGGACGCTAGTGCTGCGGTGGGATTCGAACCCCGGACCTAGTGGTTCACAGTCCGGGGACTTATGCCCTGATTCACAACACCCCTCATTAGAGCTAGGATACAAAATCATTAAAGGAGAATTAACCTCAAACAATAAAGACGATAGTGTT
This sequence comes from Heliocidaris erythrogramma, assembly GCA_025617745.1. Lineage (NCBI taxonomy): Eukaryota > Metazoa > Echinodermata > Echinoidea > Camarodonta > Echinometridae > Heliocidaris > Heliocidaris erythrogramma. The sequence goes on along the minus strand of CM046854.1, from coordinate 13,062,646 downwards.
CAAAGGTGTTATTTATTCCTACTTGTTAGACTATACGGCTTCGCGTCAAAATATACGAGATCGATACGAATCAAGATTTTCTGAGCAAAATTTATCATCTGCTAGCAATATGTATCGTCTGCTAGCAATACATGGGGGCTGCCATTTTTTGTATGTGTACAAGAAGATTTTCTTAATCCAAATGCCCAATTGCCTTTTTCAAAATTAAAAACCCATTTGAGATTAAAAATATAGAATAGATATGTCAATTTATTTTAAAGTGAAGATTTCCTTATATATTTCTGTTGAAAATCGATATTCGCTTAATATAAATCTATTTTCTAGATACTGTGACGCAATGGACGGAGCAAATTAATTCAAATTTTATGGATGCTTCTCCCCTGAGCATCTATAGCGGCAAACTATGCATTCACCTGCTTTCGGATAATGGGACTTGAAAAGTCAGAATGCATGCTGCATATATTATGTTCTGCTCTGTTTGGCAAACCCAAGAAAATAGATTTTTGTTAAGTAAAACCAGACAATTTAAAAGTATTATTATAAAGATTTAATTTTTATAAATCATGTAAACACCCAATTTATATTTTTCGTCACATATGGGATTTTAGGTAATGAAGAAAATCAATTTAGGTCTTGGATGCAAAATATCTTCCTGACCGGAACATTTCTCAATGGTTCATGTACAAATCCAAATCAGCAAGAAAATGGCAGCCCCCATGTAAATGAGTAGGAGACGATACCGGGTGTTGGAATATCTTTATTTATACCCTTTTCTGATATCTTATTAGAAAATGATTTAGGCCAATAAGTAGGAATATATTACACCTTTCAATATAAGTAAATTTGTACTCAGGGGTTAATTCTCCTTTAATTTTTACTGTTTCAGATAATGCCTTTATGTGTTGCTAGATAGAAAGGAGATTAGATCCTATTGAAGTGTAGTTTTTGCATTCTTCATGTTTAGAGTTCTCCTCTTCATGCTCGTTCCCTTGGGGCATTAAATCTTGACGACTTTCTTCATGGTAGTGGTCGCCATATTTGCCTTGTTCATGTATGGTGACGAAATGTTCACATATTCTAGGATCTAAGTGGGACAAAATATGACACATTAAATCTGTTACATAATCGATGCGGGTTTTCTCTTCTTTTTGTCCTAGATTTTCATTGATACGAATAGTGTAAATGGTACACCGCTAATCGTAACGCAGATGTAGTCATATATTTAGATAGTTTGTATCTGAAATCTCCATCTCCTGGTGTACCTATATGAGCGGCATAGTAACGGATATCAGTACAGATAATGGTAACGGAATCCAAAAGATAAATGATCACAGTTGTTCGTAGAAATGGATATATCTAAAGCATGGGCTCAAGATATCAGATGTATTATACACATATATCTCACCAGCGTATGTTTACTGTAAACTGTGACTGCAATAGGCACACGTGGGACTACATTCTCGGAATGTTCACTGAGTTCCAGTTCACTAGAATCTGATCACAACACATCCACAATGTCCACAATACCAATATATTAGTCGAGAAGCATTTGCAACCAAACAAATTACCCATAAAACGAGTGCTCCGGTGATCTAATGAGCACAGAGTCAAATGTAGTATATATCTCCTAGAATGAACTGGTAAGCATCTGTGTGGATATACCAAGGAGTGTAGATATAAGACGTATGGATACAGGACGTTTTTTCGGTACTCTTATTTATAATATTTTTTTTAACGATTGACAAGGACTGGATTGTAAAGAGTGGTATATTGATTGCTGATATATCAGATCATCTATATTTGCTATTACTAAAAACAGATACTAACCATGTAACTTATCATCTGACTTTGTATGTGTTCATGACATGTCAGAAAACAAAACACATAATTTCGAAATCACCTTATTAAAGTATCCTGGGAGAGTGTATTAGAATGTACTACAACATAAATAACATAATTATGATAGATGTGTTCATATGAAAACAAATATACTTAATATTTATTTCCCATTAGTAAAAAGAAAATAATTATTTTAGCACATAAGAAAAACCTGGATAACATCTGTTATATGTTTGAATAAAAAAGTTTTTAAAGAATCTATCTGAACTTATATATACAAATTACAAAAGATCTAGAAATATTTTCATAAGGACAATAATTCGAATTGCCAAACAAAATCATTCTACTAAGTAAATGAATGATAGTAAAAAAAAACCCAGTAAAAACTTGTAGTATACTATCAATGAAGTTTTAGGGAGAACAAAAAAAAGGAAGAAGAAGAAAAGAAGATATTTTTATAAAGTTTTGTTGTAACTGATGGTCGTGTTATTAATGATCGCAATGAAATAGCAAGTAAATTCAATCAATACTTTGTAAGTATTGGAGATAAGGCTACTGATACGTCGAATATTGATCTTTCTCAATGTTTGAATTATTTGAAAGGTCATATTTCTCAGTCTATCTATTTAAAAAGGAATAGAAGAATATGATATTATAGAAATATTTAGAATATTAAAACGGAAGAAAAGCCCACGTCATGAATGTATTAGTACCACAATCGTTTACAAAATATCGATTTATTGATATTACCTCTTAATTATATATTCAACTTGTAATTTGAATCTGGTCAAGTTCCACACAGTCTCAAACTTGTAAAGGGGGTATCACCCATATCAAAAGAGGGACGTGCTGACCAGTTTGTAAATTATTGTCCTACATCAGTATTACCAGTGTTTTCAAATTCTTGAAACGTTATGTTACATATGTTTGGTATCATTGCTTCAAGGCATTTTGTCTAGTTTCCAATATGGGTTCAGAACTGGTCATTCGACTATACTTGCAGTTACTTACTTTTTAGATCAGGCAGTAAATGCTCTTGATAATAAAAAAAACCCAGCATACTATCGGTTTATATTTGGATATTCCAAAAGCTTTTGATAGTATTAATCATCAATCACTACTTGCCAAACTTAGATTTCATAGAATTAGAGGACTGGTGTTTGAATGGATTAAACATTATTTAAAGGACAGAAGACAATTTGTAAACTATAATGGTGTCCACTGTAATGAATTGCAACTTCATGTGGAATTTCTCAGGCCTCTATTCTCGGGTCCCTTTTTTCTCATTCATATAAATGACCTTTTAATGCATTTGAAGTGCTGTCATATGTTATCTTTGCAGATGATACAAACGTTTTTTAAGTGATTCAGATTTGACGTCACCGATGTATAAAATGAATATATATAAACTAACAAGGCCTTTGATTTGTTTTAAATCAATGGTCTATGAGTTAACCTAGATAAAATAAATTACATGCATTTTACTACTCAAGATTTGACAGTAATTTATTAAATATAACAGTGGGGGACTAGCCCTATAATCAGCGAGCGATTGTCCATTGAGTTGACCCCCCTTTGACCTAGCCAGTTCTTGCATGTCCCCACGATTTACGTAAAGTTGTTTACAGATGCAACCTGAAAAAACAATGTATTAAACACCACTATTTGTAAACATAAAATTCGAAAAATGATTTCAGTATAGATGTATCTTTCACAACAATACTGCAGAATCAAGCTCGACCAACGGAAAATATAAAATTTTAGCGATATTTCTTCTGTTACAAACAGAAGATTTACCTGTTAAACTTCCCCTAAAATTCCTCATTTGCAAGAAAATCACTGTGATGAATCATTTTATCTTACATTTTTCTACAATCGTATGGTATTAACTCGAGGTGAATTTTCCGCATAGAGCTGTGTCAGAAAAAAAAAGAATCTCGGTGTCAGATCGCCGAGCCTGACTTAACAGAAAAATATTCAAACCTCGTCCCACGCGTTGAAATCTGTGACGGCTGAGCTCTGTGCGCGAGTGCTCCATGGGCCTTGCGCATGCGCAACCATGAATAAGCTGACTTCGGCTGACTCATAAATATCGTATGTGCATATCGTGAATTTGGCATCACTGCGCATAATTTGCTGTTCTAAATTGTTGCAAGTAAAGTGTCATGAATATCTATGCAGGGGTATAGACTAATGTAAGACAAAAATAGACACCAGTGTTTGGACAATTTCATTCAAACTGTTGCCATAACTCGACAAAACAGTCATCATATTTCAGGATCTTTTTAGACAATCATTTATAACTACAAATTAGTTCATGTGAGAAGTTTTAGCTTATAAATCGCCAAAATAGAGGCGCAAATTAAGGTTCCTGGTTTTGCCGTTGTGATAACCGCACTGAGCTCGACTCCGTTGGTAATTCCAAACAAAAAAGTGGTTAATGAGATGCAAATTGTACCATAACGCTAGGGTTGATAAAAGTTGCAAATGTTCTTAACAGTCTTAGATAAAACATGTATAATTTCTAGGTCTTACTATTGATTAAAACTCACATGATCAAACCATTATTGACAGTTTATGTTTAAAAATTGTTCAAGTCATTGGGGTAATAAGCAAACTTAAGTTTGTCTTACCCTCACATGCATTGTTACTTTTTTATAACTCATTTAGTTTACATTTATCATAGGGCAGCATCTTGTGGCCCAGTAGCTCAATTTATCTTGTTAACATAATCTTTTATTGCAGAAACGTGCTCTGAGAGTTACTAGCCAAGATACATTACAGGGCACATACTTTAGATATTTTTGTAAGTGTACTATTTTGACAATCCATCAACTATGTAATTTTCAACTTGGGGAATTTATTTATAAATATGTTAAAAATCCTTACCGCAGAATTTTAGTAATTGGTAGATGTTAAATGATTCTGCCCATAATTATAATACCATGAACTCACAATAAAATCATAGCATATACATGTACACTGTTGCCCATAAAGTTGGAATAATCTTGTTTTCAGACATATCTTCCTCTGTTTATTCCTATTTAAACTCATTAGTAATCACTCAAGACCAGGTGTAATGATTACATAATGAGTCCCCGTAACCGAAATGAAATTAATTCATCCATAATTATGCATTACGTAACATAACTTTTGTTTGTTTAGCGTTAGAAGAGCCTGCATTTCCTGCGATGCCTTCTTCCTGCAAAATCTGTTTGCAAAAGGCCCACGTTTTCAGAGTTGGCTGAATGATTTTCACCAAATTAAACACAGACGTTTCCCAGGATATCCCCCTTCTGACACCATTGGTAATACACCAAAAAGTGCTTGCCCTGCGACAGGACGGACACATATATGCTGATATTGCTGATTTCCTTATTCTTGGACCGTCGCAGTGGGCGGTCTGTATAATCCTACACGCCATTGAGAGGCCACAATGATCTCCAGGACTGCCATGACTGACCACCAGATGAAATTATCAGTAACTACAGAATCTATGCTGTAGAAACAAGAAAATACCAGATTTCAGCCTTCGTCGATTATGGAGAAGCCACCACTGAATCAACGTTTCCAGCCAAACTTTAAATTTGAGATTGCTGAATATATTGTTCGCGAGTAAGACGAATGACCAAGTGTCCATTGCTGACTGTTCTACTCAGCGTTACTCCACTTCACTGGGCTCGGGGGCACAGAAAATTACAGCTTGGGGTCTGGCCACATGCCATCCTTACGATGCAAGCCACTGTATCTTTGACCGTACAACTGGAAGGCACAGGGCGCGGCGATTACGAGGCGGGAACATCATCGACGTCTGCATCCATAAAACAACTCAAGGCGGTGGCGGCTTACTGATGGTATGGGCCAATGTTTACTGCGGAGGAAAAATACCAGTGGTACTGCCGGATAGAAACGTCAACGCCATCTTGTACCGGGACATCTTCTGCACACCTGGAGAGCCATAGCCTCCCACAGGCAAGAAGGGTGTGGGTTGATGCAGACGGGGTGCAGAAGATGCCAGGGCTAGTTTGCTTCCTGATATGGGCCATATCAAACTTCCCTGGGATGCCTTAGATTGAGCCATTATTGACGTCTGAACGCACTGTCCATGAAATCCCCTCGAATATGCATTTCCGGTTAAATTTGCCACGGTTGAAAAATTGAAGCGAAAATTTCGATATCGGCAACTATTATTTTTTTCAGTACCCCTAATCATATTAACTGACTTCACAATTTGTAAGGGCTGTTGAAGTGAAATTTCCATTTTGATAAGTTTGGAAGAGATTTTTCAATAAAGATGTGAGAAAAATATATACTTTATACATCAAGAATTAATCACATTGCCATAATCATTTCATAGAAAGTAGTAAAGAATATTTTATTCAAACTTTATGAACAACAGTGTATTTCAAACCAGCACTAGGCACAGGGTTTGTCCTCTGGAATGGGTTAAGCAATGATATTAAATGTTCAGCATCTCTCCAAAATTGTAAAAGGAATTTTAAAAAACCCCAAACATTTATTATTTAATATGCAGTCTCATCTTAGTACTATAACATTAATATTCTAAATGACCGCCACTCCTGATTATAAGAGCTATAACCCCGAAAAACAAATTTGCTATTGTTACCCCCCTCCACGCACTAGATTATTAATTACATTCTCTGAATTCTGAACGCATGTATGTTGTTTCTCTTCTATTTTTTCTGTTTATTTTATCAAATGTGAATTGTGATTTGTATTTTTTCTATATTTTGTATGTATTTTAATAGTAATAGTAAATAGAGCAATGAAATGAAATGAGATGAACAATAAAATGTAAATGGATCATTAAGCATTGCTCACACAGAGGCATACTTTTTTTAATATACCACAATAAACTACTACATTGAAAATTACTCATTATCGTTCCTTCTCTATGGCAGAAATTGAATCAGAACAATAATCTTGCATCTCGGGAGAATTGTTTTTATCTTTACAAATGATTCCTTTCCCGTTCTTTCTCTCTTATTTAGATAAACTTTGTTTACACATTGTGAGGAAAGTCTAGATTCGCAGAAATGCAGCAAAAAATATGAAATGTTAAAATGATTGTTATACCTCTGCGAATCTACACAAAAGCCACATAGCTTTGTTCCTGTTACAATTTCTTCCATAGACAGTTAATAGGGCTATATGATAAAGCAATGTATTATTTAAGAGATCCAACATATGCCCTGGCAACAATTTCTTGGGTTTTAGTCTGTCACATTTATTGGGGTAGGGATATATGGTTGCTAGCTAGGTTTTAGCTTAGGTTACCGGTTAGGGTTAGGTGACAGAGTTGCCAAGTTTTGAAATTAAGTAGCTTAGTGGTGCGAAAAGACACGTCAAGAATTCAACAGGCATTATCGTTGATGATATCGGTGAACTAAAAGCTGTAATTTGACATATTTAATGACAGTTTTTGTAGCATTAACCCGTTGACTACTTAACCCGGGTTGGAGTCTATGTAAAATGCATGTTATACCAAAGTAAAAACGGCCCCACGGGGTTAAGCCTTATCAGTGTAATAGAGGTATATCTACCAGCCTTCTGTGTCTTAACTATATAGTTCTACCTCTGCATAATAATATCTATGCTTTTGGCTTTCTTGCCACTTCATTTTGCTATGCTACGTACCTTACAAATTTAATAAGTGTCAAAGATTCGACCTCTGAGAAATTGTCACTGGGGCATGTGTGGGACAATCATTACATCATTGTGGTTTGCTTAAACATTGGTGGAGTGTTACCTGTGCATCCCGAATGTCCCACATGTCATCACAGACTGTCCCCCACAATCCATCATAGAATATCTCTACCCTCCCTTCCAGATTAGTTTGTCCTTGGACCAAGCGCACATCACCAAGGGTAGCATTCCGTGGTGTAGGGGTTGGCAAGGCTAAATACATACACAAACACACATTCAAAGTCTAACGGGATTTCTAGTTTTTCATTCAAAAGCAAAGCACCTTTTACTAATGGAAGCGTATAGCCCCCCCCCCCCCCCCCCGAAAAACAACAAGAAACAAAAATAACAAACTCACATTCAAGGTTACAATTTAATTAAATACAGAATAGCCTGCAACTTCTTTAGGGTAAAAGAATAAACAGTTTGTAATAGCTACCAAAATTTCCATAGTAGGCCTACCCTCAACTCTAAAGGGGGTGTCACACCGGGCCTACGTATCGACTACGCCGAGCTTACGCTGCCCTACGCTGCGACTACGCCAGCCCACGCAGCAATACGCCGAGGGACGCAAATAGGTATGCGACATGGACGCAAAAAAAAAGAAAACATGTTTGATTTTTTGCGTACTTTCGGCGTATAACACTAGGCGAAGAAAGTACGCAGTGCGTACACAAGTCTACGCAACACCAAGCTACTGTACGCCATGCCTGCGCAATAGTACGCTACCCTACACCAGTCCGAAGAACCATCCTTTGAGGCTGGCCCAGTGTTATGTATGGAAGGGCGAAGTGTTGTGTACTTTTTGCTTAGTATGGATTCAGCATAACAAACCTACGTATCCTTTACGTCTGACCATCGTATACGTACGCAACCCTACACCTGCTATACGCAATCCTACGCGTAGGTACGCCAATTGTACGCCGTAGGTACGCGGTGCCTTTGCACAGGGTACGCAATAATACGCCAGCCCATGCATATTATACATTCACGGGGACTACGTCGATATGCAGCCTAATTTCGGCGTACTCTGTACACCTACACTACGCAACTCTACGCAGGCCCGGTGTGAAAGCCCCAGCACTAAATTTACAACAACATTAATGTAATGAAGTGAACTGTCCAAAGATTCAGCACTTCTTACTTTCACTGATAAACTAGGCATAAACTATCTTTTATATCAAATCAGTAACATCTATTCAGAGAAACTACCCCTACCGCCTTGGCGAGTTGGTACAAGTCGCTTTCGCGCCTTTTCGTTTAAACAAGGCGCCTTGGCGAGTTTGTACAAGTCGCCACCGAGCCTTTTGGTATTAAACAATGCGCCTTGGGGAGTTAGCACAATAATAAATAAGGGTTAAGATAAAGAAAAGAAAAGGAGGGAGAGATTTAAATACCTGGATCTCTACACTCCAGACCAGCATCTTCTGAGTGATCGCAATTGTGCGTTCCGATACCATTGTGACTGCAGTCCAACAGGGAAGCTTCTGACCCATTACAATGCAGGTTATCCAGGTAGATAGGCCCAGACCCCGCCCCAAAGTTAGCCATTTTGGTAGCACGCATAGCTGGGCCATACCCTAACTGTCGGCAGACGACAATCCCTTCGAGGATGTCCCAGAGATCATCGCAAACCGTCCCCCATTCTCCATTGAGGAACAGCTCTACTCGACCCTCGTAAGGGAATAGTCCACCAGCCAGCCGGACCTCAGGGCCTGGGCTTGTGCTTGTAGACAGTGTTGTAGGAGGAGTGGTGGGATTTGCTGTGTATTTATAGAGATAATTTTGAAACAGAACATTCTGAATTTAAATTATATCGCTTGATAGATAGGGTGAGGAGTTGTTTTTACTATGGTGGCCCGAAGGGGACACGCAAACTAAAAGGATTGACGTAAATATATGCAACATTTTTTCGTCTTTTACGTCAGAAATGTGAAAATCAGTAAAAAATTAGGGTATACCTATGCAACAAATTTTGTTATCTTTTACGTCGAAGACGTGAATATAAAAAAAAAAATGTATTTTTTCATTTTTCTGTACTAAATGGCCCTGAAGGGACTCGCAGACGCAAACATTTAACGTATATGGTTTATTGCCACTTGGTTTGCAACCAGTTGGTTTAACATTATTCGGTCTCATATCAGTTGGTGTAATAACCAATCGTCTAATCATCATTTCGCCCAATTGCCATTCGGTCTAACTGCATTTTCGTCTAATTAACATTTGTTCGTGAACTGCAACCTTTTTAGCGGCATGAAACTTCCGACCATGAAATATGATTATTAAAAAACACCCCAATATTTTTAAATATTCTAAAACACACTCACATACACGTATTGATATGCCAAACAATATTTATTTCGTGTACGATAAAATAGCAATGGAGATGAAATGCATACCTCAAGGGCATAAGTGCCGTAGCGGGGATCGAACCCGAGATCCTCGCGTTTCCAGTGGAGTGTTTTTAACCACTCGGCTGCAACACCTCTTTATTATATTATTTCTTTTGTTTATTTATTTTTACAAGTTTTTATTATTTCCTCTCAACAAAATTACAAATGAAGTTTAACATTTTATACAAAATTACAAGTGAAATTCCATATTTCATGCTTAATTACAAATAAATCTTCACATAAACATAATTGCAACTAAATAAAGTTTCAAATTTCATCCAAAAATTGAAATAAATTACCTCATAAACAGAATTATAAATGAAGCTTCACAATTTATACCATGCCAAATGATTCACAATACTGTATTCAAACAAAATAATCTAATGTATACATCAACAAGGAAACAAAGAAAGGGGAAGAAAGAAAAAGAAAGAAAGTGGAGTGGAGGTATTGTGAAGAAACAAAAAAAAAATAATAAAACAGAACACCTACAAACACGCACCAAACACACCCCAGAAGCACACAACACGACTCGACACAATGCGCCCCCATCCACCACACACCACGCATACACCCACCTAAACACACCATCTCCAGGGACCTGGGAACTATTTTGTAACTGGGGGTGTTGTGAGCAAAAAAAAAAGAGAGAAGATCCTCAGCATTTTGGGGTCTCTTTTTAAGTCCAAAAATCTCTGACAAGCAACAACAACAACAACAAAGAAATGGTCCTCAGCATTTTGGGGTCTCTTTTTAACTCCAAAAATCTCTGACAAGCATAAAAAAATAAAAGATGAATAAATAAATAAAAGGTCCTCAGCATTTAGTGTCTTTTTAAAGTCCAATAATCTCTGACAAGCAACAACAACAGCAACAAAGAAAAGGTCCTCAGCATTTTGGGGTCTATTTTTAAATCCCAAAATCTCTGACAAGCATAAAAAAAAAGAAAAATCAATAAATCAATAAAAGGTCCTCAGCATTTAGGGTCTATTTTTAAAGTCCAAAAATCTCTGACAAGCAAAAAAGAAATAAATAAAAGGTCCTCAGCATTTAGGGTCTCTTTTTAAGTCCAAAAATCTCTGACAAGCCCCACCCCCCCAAAAAAAAAACAACAACAACAACAAACAAACAAAAAAAAACAAAGAAGGTCCTCAGCACTTTCGGGTCTCTTTTTAAGTCCAAAAATGTCTGACAAGCAAACAACAAAAACAAAAAAAACCTGTTCTTGTTCTGTTGGTAATTTATCTGATTGAGTTCACTTGATGTCAAACGTTCAGACTATATATAAACAGATCATGCTGATGATCTGAGATAAAAAGTCAAAAAATTGAAACCCATCATAACTCTGATCGGAGTATTATTTCTAGCACTATACATTCATATCTTCTGTGGTAATGGATTATTAGAAATACAATCGCTGACATCCGTCAATATTATCCCGCATTGAATTCGCCCAAGAGGCGTTTGTAACAATGTTGTATACAAATGAAACTGTTTGTTCAGTGACCCATGTGAAAAACATAAACTTAAGCCTCAACATATTTAACTAGGCATTGACTGAGTGCACCTTTCCCGCATTAAAAAGACTGATATTGATATCACCTATAGTTTTGTTCATCATTTACTAAATACACCTTGGATAGATTAAAATATATACATGTATATCAACATAAGGACGTGGTGGTCAACAACATAGACTAAGTATGTTTCATTTAAAGCTCCTATTTCACTGAAGATACTTCCCATAAAAGGTGTGATTATACCTAAATCAAAACGATTTTTAAAAAGTGATTTCATTACGTATGAAAATATCAACATCTCTAACTCGTTAACCACTTTTCCGACTGGGTTGAGCTCTATGACGTCTGGCATATTGTTGCCGTTGTGTTTATATATTTCTATTCTGGTACTCCGAAGTCTGCAAGCAATTTCTCTTGCTCTAGGTCGTTGATTTTTGATCAAAGTGGGTTAATTAGCTCTTTTTGTTCCTCAGAATTAAATTTCAGCATTGCTATTGCTCCGAAATTTCGACTTTGGTTGAAATTCCAAAATATTGCATTCCTGTTTTTTACTCTCAAATAGGTCATCAAACTTTGAATATAATGCCCGTGTCACTATGGGGCGCCAAGTGTACCCTGACTGCTTCTGTTACAAAATCAATGATTTTGTTACAAAATCACCCTGCAATTTTACTTTTGTAACAAAATCAAAAGTGGGGATGGATTTTGTAACAAAATCATTAGTGAGGGATTGATTTTGTAACAGAATCACTAGTGTGTGTTGATTTTGTAACAAAATCACCAGTGGGAATTGATTTTGTATCCGAAATAAATGAACGATACGTACTGGCGATACTTTTGACTCCAACTGCATGATATCGATATCACAGAGGAAGCAACAAAAATATTGGTTCTCATCCCAAAAAGTTTTATGTAATTAAAAACAAAACCGAGTATATTAACACATTAGAACATATTTTTGATAAAAATATGACATATCTTTGCACAAAGTATATTTTTATTTCCAATAAAATTAAATCAAAGAAGATTTTTGGGTGGAAAAAACTGTCTCAGGTTTATGCCCATTTTCCTTGCCGTGAGAATTATTTGACCGCCTTTCAAAAAAGAAACAGGACTGAAATTGAAATGTAACATTAAACTTATCATCACATTCATGACATTGTGATTGTCTGCCACGGCCACGCAAATCACGCAATACCATAAATTCAAATATAATCATTACCATAAAATTAAAACATTTATTTTATATTTAATTCATTTAAAATATAAAAAGTTGTAGTAGTGACCTACACATTCACTGCATTTATGGCATTGCTCAAAAACTGTAGAGTTCATTCACCCCATGCCTTATGCTTGTCCTCTACACAATTTTATCTGGTCAACATCGCAGTCCACGCAGCATTCACTCGCAACATGTGCACACGACGCCCACTGCGATCTCGACATCAAGTTGACTTTGTAGTTTGTTCATCTACATTATACACAGCATGCACGCATAATCATGTTGTGACAATTCATCACTTCCTATATAGTTCGGAATTACGCTTGTGAAGCCTGAAGGTCTTGACTTAATGTGGGTACATGTGGGACTTCACTATCGAGAATGACGTGTTCGCGAGAGACAAAAGATACAAAACTGTGTGTTCGTTACAAAGGCAGAAAGTGCAGTGCGTTTGATTATTTCCAGACATATATCCGGAATTCCGGATGCATGACTCAACATGAATTTTGGCAGATATTTTCAATAATATACAATAGCAATTAGGCCTAACATTTATTCGAATATCTTTCTTGTTTATGCATTATAACTTGAGTGAGTAATTTTAGCAAAGAATTCAGAGTTATTTTTCGATTTCAATGCAAAGTTTCGCATTTATTAAAAATTTCCATTATTTATATTAAATCGTCATTATTTCACAACAATAATATCAATATTAATATATTAAGACTAGTATTAAGACTTATAAGAGGGAAATCGAGATCACGACAAAACGAAAACGGGCGTCATGCAGTCCGCTGGGCCTGGCCAGCTAGCGCAGCCGCCGCACACTCAGGTCAGCTGCGTTGCAGTGCCGCTGAGTGGGGCAGGGCCGGCCGGTCAATCCTCAGTCAAGGGCAGGCGAGCAGTGCCAGGGGCAGGGGTGCAATCAATTCGTTTGAGGCTTTGAGCAATAAATCATCATTCAATTTTAATTTCTTTGGATGTTATTGGGTGACATTATTAATCATACAGACCTGATGCAAATCTGAGCTGACGAAAGATGCACGTGTACGATACCGTGCCGTATCAATTGTAGATTCGACGATCCGATCCGCCGCACGCGTTGAACTGAGGTTCAGGTTGCTTTTGTAACAAAATCAGTACTGCGGATTGATTTTGTTACAGAATCACTAGTGCGGGTTACTTTTGTAACAAAATCAGTACTGCGGATTGATTTTGTTACAGAATCACTAGTGCGGGTTGCTTTTGTAACAAAAGCAGTACTGCGGATTGATTTTGTTACAGAATCACTAGTGCAGGCTGCTTTTGTAACAAAAGCAGTACTGCGGATTGATTTTGTAACCGAATCATTAGTGCAGATTGCTTTTGTAACAAAAGCAGTACTGCGGATTGATTTTTGTAACAGAATCATTTGTGGGGGTTGATTTTGTAAAAATCACTAGTGGAGGATTGATTTTGTAACAAAATCACTAGTGCATGTTGATTTCGTAACAGAATCAATAGTGAGGTTGATTTTGTAACAAAATCACTAGAGGAGGATTGATTTTGTAACAAAATCAGTAGTGCACGTTGATTTTGTAACAGAATCACTAGTGGGGTTGATTTTGTAACAAAATCACTAGTGTGGGTTGATTTTGTAACAAAATCACCAGTGGGGATTGATTTTGTTACAAAAGTAAAATTGCAGGGTGATTTTGTAACAAAATCATTGATTTTGTAAAAGAAGCAGACAGGGTCCACTTGGCGCCCCATATGTCACATCCTGTTTGATAACTATCTTTCAAAGACTCAGTCACCAGCTTCTTGGTTGTTCCATTTGAGTGATTAGATGTAATGTTGAAGAGTCACCCACTCTAAAATGAATTGTATGTGAATGAAACTTCCAAATTCAGTCTTTATAGAAGCATGTGTGAATGACACTTCCAATCCAGGCCTCCCCAGGTTATCATAGAGAACCAATGCAATCTAGTTGACGTGAAATTATATAAATGGGGCAGATAAACCTGATGAGAAATCCAGTATATTTGAGGCAAGCAGCAGGCAGTGTATGTACAACAAATCCAAGTTAGTTACCTCAGCGTAATATCCAGGTGACTATATATAACTGAAGTTCAAAATACTATGACACCATTCTATACAATAGCAGTAAAAACAGGAAATCCTGAGACAGAAATGGGCCCAGTCCAAGCAGTCCAGGCAGTCTTTATATTCACTAAAAAGTGCCCTTGAATAGTGATAATGTAATTTACACTTGTATGTATGATTCATTTATTATGTTGTTCTTGTACTTTAGCTTAAGATAATAATTCCTTAATTTGTGTCTGTAGATTATTATTTTGATATGTATGCTATATTCTTTTCTTCAGCGTAAGATAATTTGTTTGTAGAGCGTTATGAGCGTCATACCTGACGCATACTGGCGCTATATAAATGGTGCCAGGTAAAAAGCCGGAGGTAAAAATGCCAGAGGCAAAAATGCCAAAGGTAAAAATGCCAGAGGTAAAAATGGTAGAGTTAAAAATGCCAGAGGAAAAAATTCCAGAGGTAAAAATGCCAGAGCTAAAGTTGCCAGAGTAAAACATGCCAGAGGTAAAAATGCCAGAGGAGAAAAATGCCATGGGTAAAATGGCAGCGATAACACGCGAAACATGCGATGGGTGATGTCAGGAACAAAAAGTAAAGAGGCAAAATATGCCAGCTGCATTCAGGCGCGTAGCCAGGGGGGGGGGGGGGGGGGGCGATGGGGGCGGTAGCATCACCCTAATGTGGGACAGTCCTTTTGTGGGTAAATATGAACCTTTTCGGAATTATGAACCTTTGGATAAACGAACCTTCAGAATAACGAACCTTCGGAATAATGCAACAAATGTTCGGAATTTTGAACACCAGGTGTTTCGGAAATACGAACCTTCGGAAAAACGAGATGCCACCGCATCATCATACTAACTGTATAACTTAAGGACACAATACCTGTACCTGTAGCAAAATAACTTGTACCAAATGTGACCCGCCGCCTCAAAACCTACAATAAGTCGCACGGACCACAACGTAGCAAACAGCCCAAAATAGTAAATTTGCTTGGATCAGTCGATTTTCTGTTTTTGATAGAAATGGGTAGTTTCATTATCATTCTATCATGTCTCAAGTTTGTGAGTCGTAATTCGACTTAGAAGTATGTTTTGGGGGCATTTTAAAATGACTCTTTTTTTCACCTGTCGAGCTAATGAATGTTTCGAGAGCTTTTGTAATACTTTCATTCAATGCCAAATTACTACTTTACCTCTAAAGGTATTAAATTGATTTTTTGGAGTGAGTAATGATTTGCTCCTCCCGGAGCAGCCAAAATTCAGCCTAATCTGATAATCCCTTCATACCGGTTTGCTATGGCCATTTAAATACCCAGTTTTACTTGGGCGGACACAGAGATCGAAGGTTTAGCACTCTTTTGGTCCGAACTTAAATGGCCATTTTCTCTGAATAGGAGTTATTGATTGCTGGCTACATACTGATTCTAAATGTGATATTTAAAGGTGTTATCATTGAGTAAACTAGGCAAGCGATATACCATTGGAAAGCTGAGAATCTCTACTTTCAGGAAATGTATAAAACAAAAAAAATAATTTTGGCTACTTATTGTAGGTTTTGAGGCGTCGGGTCACAAATGATCTTGACTAGTTTGCTTTTCGTTATCTGTACTTGTACGTGCACTTTTTTTTTCTTTTTCAGTTCTCCCTTCTTCAGCAAATGTACATGCCGTCACACAAACATTAAGCATTACAGCCTCGTCAACATTAATACGGGGGGGGGGGGCTCATGCACATTAAGTTACACAAAAGATGCAGATATATTCAAACTGAATTAAAAGTGAAAAAAAGAATATAATATTGAAGTGTTTAACGAAAAAGGGTCGTCAACTGAAAGCGAGTGGCAAACATTACATGCATGCTATATCGGGGGGGGGGGGGGGGGGGGGGGGGTACTAGCTTTTTTATCTCTGACATTTTTTCAATTGGAATTTTTATCTCTGGCATTTTTACCACTGGCACTTTTACCTCTGGCATTTTTCCACTGGCATTTTTACCACTGGCATTTTTACCTCTGGCATTTTTACCTCTGGCATTTTTACACCGAACCATATAAATAGTCATATTATTGTTTAGTACTGTAATATTAATTAAATATTTAGAAAAATCAACGCATCCAGCCCCTTGATCCGCTAGTGTGTTTGGTTCAAAAATACCATCTTTTTTTAGAACATGGAGGGAGAAAATGAGCCAACACCCTGGCCAAAAGTACTGCAGAATGCCTTAAAATAAACTTACTCGATTCGTAGGATATGACGAAACCTTGATTGTTTTCCGCCCCTTCCATGGACATAAAATGGATTGCCATGAACCTTCCACTGGATTCAATCGATGTGGGTGGATCAGTGTCGCAGAATTGACCCAAAAGTGTCCGGTCTTCACCATCGTAGATCAGGAGGAAATCTCCACTTAAAATGATAATAAATATGATTTAACACTTAATCAGTACAGCGCATTGCATTTACCCTTACTTGCTCTTTCGGAACACAGATAACATATCTAATTCAGTTTCACCCCATGGATCCCGTCTATTACGGTCGCATCTTTAACTGACGTGATGATTAAAAAATCAAGGAAGATATCCGAATTGGCATGTTCTATCATAAATCACTCTTAATTACAAAAATTAATTGAATATTATTTCAAGGAAATCAATCAACCCTGCAAACATTTTTTTTGGGTAATTGCAACCCCCCCCCCCCCAGTTTTACGATATTCAATCCAAGAGTAAAATGCAATAAATTGAGTGTCGACTCATTAACGTACTTTCAAATGTATTTTCTTTTTTGGTAGGTGATTGTCATGAATATTAGATTATCACGCATATCCACTGTGCTTGAACAAGCAAGGCGCTCATTGTTACTAATTAAACCTCACGTGGGTGGAGAGACTAATGCGCACGAAATGAATTGTGTAAGAACTGGCCATGGGGTGGAATTCTAGATCGGTATCGAAGGCATGTCAAAGGTTACAAAATGTATTACGTCACTCAGTGATACCTGCAGTTGCGAAACTTGAACTTGATTCTAATTCTATTCTCAGCACCAGACTGAATGCTCCATAAACAAATCGAAGGTGGATAGCTATCAGGATAGTTTGGAGACCGTATCACACCCGTTCCAGCTTCTATAGAACCCCCACATCCCAGACTGTAGACGACGGTGAAGAGCGTGCTGGAGATCATGCAAGATTTAAGAAGGTAAAAGTGTAATTGTAATGAAGTTTAGTTTGCAAAATGGAAGAATAGAAATGAAGAGAAATTAAAGGAAATAGAAATTCATATTGTTTTGTATACAAGAGACATAAAATGAGAGGCAAAATACAAATAGTAGGCACCCCATACAGCTTGAGCAAAGCTCGCTCTTCAATGACCACTCTACGGAGTGATTCTATGACGTCATAACACGACGAGCGAACTCAGAGAGGGTCGCATATAATACACAACCCTATGAACAAATCCCGACTCTCTTCAAAACATGTCTCTAGACCTTAGCATTCAACATCCGTTGGTGCAATTTGATTTTGAGTCGTGAAGTGAGTGATTGCGACTTTTATGGAGAATAGCATATACGCGATGGATTGACCGTGGCTTTTAAAAATTTACCGCGCCGTTTTGTGACAAATTGACACTATTTGATATGCTATGTTCGTTTATATGTTCTAAAAACAGTTGTTATGTGAACAACAGGCTGAGTTAGCAACAGCAAGCAGTCGATATCGCTGTGTGTGGTCGATCTAGAAAACAATATGGTGCTAAAGGGGACGATGTCTCGTCTTCATTTGTAAATTTTCATGTTTTCTTTGTTTTCCTTCTATCTACCTTTCTTTCTATACTTATGTTATTTTAAAAAAATCCTTCTTATGTTATTCTTTGTTTTTATGCTTCTCATGTTTTTCTTTGCTTTTTCCATTTATCTTTCTCTCTTTCTGTCTTTCCTTATGTTATTCTTTGTTATCCTTATCATTTCGTATTTCGATCTTTCTTATGCTATTCTTTGTTTGTCCTTCTGTCTTTCTCGCTTTCCGTATGAAAGACTCTGAAAATATGGTTATTTTGAAGGAGAGTCAAAACATATTTCAATATTGTATTTTACTCCGAAATTTTGTCAGATGGTAGATTAATATCTATACTTTTAGAAAATACCAAAAACTTAAAATATATATTTCCACTCAAAAAAACCTTTTTCACCTGTTTACTCTAGAACTCCCATTGCGACTTATTGGTCGTTTTGTGGTGGAGGGTCACAATTTCTAATAGCTGAGCTTCATTAAACGTTGCCAAGCTTTTAGTTATATTTCATGTTAACCTTGACTAGACCCACTTCAATCAGCGGTAATAAACTTTAACTAATTCTGAATTTTATTCACTTGAAGTTCACATAATACTATTCGCCCGAAATAATATGCAAGTGCGAATTTTGAAATGTTTGTTTTAAACTACTGTGTAATCAGCGGAATAATTAACGATTGTACGCTTTTCATCCAGATCACCTCAGCACTTAAGAACTTCAAAAATCAAGAGCATTCAAGATTAAAATTTCTGAAACATTAAATTCTATCTCCTCATATTTTTTTTCATGAATGTCACAAATACCTGAGCAATATGATAGCTGACCACGTGGATGAGCTCGCCAACATGGTGGGAAAAAAACTTCGTTATTTTTACAGTCGATTGTTCTGAAAAAGAAATTTAAAAAATGGTATCGATGTTCAATACAATAACGCTAAATTTTATTTGTGATGGAAATTAAAAGTGGCCAAGTTTCAGTATGATAAAAAGTTCAGATGGCTAGGAGACAGCAAACAAAAGTCATCAAATTACTGTGAATGGATCAGAAAAAGCTTGCTTTCATACGTTTCCCAAATAGATTAAGTGAACTCAAATTCCATGAAAGGAGCATGTCAATGTTCCTGTCATATTTTGGGTAGCCTTACCAGTTGTCCTTTGTTAGAGGCGTGTGTAATACATAGTGTCCTTATTAATCCAGCACAGCATAACTCTTCGAAGGCCTAATAAAAAATCAATAAATGTTACCTCCACTTTCTTTCCACGTTGCATTGTGCTTCCCAAATATGATTATCTATCCCTTCTCTGAAAGGGATTTCATCCTATCTGTTTATTTTTAGATACGTCATGGTATCATGTCCATATAAAAATTACTAGAAATCAACTTACCTTGAATTCGAGTATATAAATTCGTATACTGAAAACGTGAAGAAGTTTATCTGCAATCAGTGTTAACGCAACTCTCTACCCGCCGAACTGTGACTGTGCAAGAAATACAACGCTCCTAGTCTTTATACGCCCTTTACAGTGAGATGTGTATTAAATCAAACAAGATGCGTGTAGTATGATCTCGGTTCATAACCCAACATCCTTTGTTTTATTAACATTTGTTTTATTTCTATATTTTCCGACACCCGGCTCTCCTTTTAAACTATTTCAGCAACGTCCTCGCTATACCAAAGAGGAAATGTGATGCTATTATTCAAAGCCCCCCCCCCCCCCCACTCTGATAGAACATTCTGCATTTGAGGACGACATTCTGTCAAAGTATTATTGTTTATAATGTACTCAAAGGTTATTGCTGATCATGATGCCAAACATAATATGATATGTCGTTATCTCCCCATTAAACCCGGCACATTTCCTTCCTCTCTGTCGAGGGTATTTCTGAGGGCTCTTCCCTAATTTCATCATAATGCTGTGTGAACTTTTTATTTTCACACAAAAGAAAAAAAAGTTAATCTGTTCTCAATCGAAAGAATTATAGTTTTTTACATTCGAGAAAGAAGTTCTGCATCGCAAGGTCATGGTTGGTTATTTTCATTTACGAAGAGACTTGGGGAAAAACAAATAACAGTACTTGCACGCGGTTCCAGGTAAGCCTTACACATGATACATTGCCCTTGACTTTCTGTCATCACGAACTATCATTTTCTTTCATTACAACTTAATTTGTATATAATCCAGTCATTCATTTTCTTAAACAAAATAACAACAACAAAAACAAAACAAAAAATTGTTCTGCAATTGTTCATCCAAGAAGGTCAACGAAAATGTTAATTTCAAGAGAGACAAAAACAAAATTTTACGCTTGAGTGAGTACTGGCTACTTTTGGAAAACTCGCCAAACTTGGTTAAACTTTGCCCAAGAATGGCCGAGCCTTGAATTTGATCAAAGTGTGTATCATGCAGTAACTGCATGTTCTCTGTCAACTATCAATAATTAATTTGAACCCCAGGAGGGTCTGTGAAGCCATCGAGATTCACAAACATAACACAGTTACACAGGACAAGGGTTTACAGATCAGCGACATTTGGTTTTCACTCTTCCAATAATAACTAGTGTTATAATTTTTTCCGCAGATGTTCAACCGTAATTCCTTTCTTCAACAGAATTTTGTGTTCTTTACTCTTTCTGATTTTGTCTTCACCCCCTTTTCTCCACAGGTTATACATGTTTACCATTGTTCATCACCTCTCCCCCCACAGGTAACTCCTGATGTCATCTTTTATCAACCGTTTTTTCCACATGTATTTTAACCACAATTGCTTCCCTCAACAGGATTTCATGTTTCTCTCCTCAACTTGTTCATTACCTTTGTTTTGTTGTTTCATTCATAACATTCATTATATTCATCATTAGGATACTCATTCTGATGTCATTATTTCACCCTTTTTTCCACATGTATGTTTTAACCTTAATGTCTTTCCTCAACAGGATGACTTGTTTCTCTCCACAGATTATCTCCAACAGGATTTCATGTTTCTCTCCTCAATTTGTTCATTATCATTGTTTTTTCACCTTTCTCTCCACAGCCACACCGGTCCACTTCATTCACAACATTTATTATTAGTATACTCATTCTGGTGTCAATATTTCACCTTTTTCCATATCTATGTTTTAACCTTAATTTCTTTCCTCAACAGGATGTCATGTTTCTCTCCACAGATTACCTACGGTCCTAATCCCCCTTTTGTTTCCAGACGGTTAATTGGTTTCTTAGTCCTATTGTTCACTTGTTTTCAATGTTTCTTTTCAACACAGGATTCGTTTGATGTTACTTATCCTTTCAATGCAGGTACCTTGATGTTATTTATCCTTTCAATGTAGGTACTTTGATGTTACTATTTCTTTCTATACTAATTCCGTGATGTTATTGTTTGCCTCCATTTTAACAAGTGAATTGCTGCTTCATATATAAATTCTGCTGATTTATTCGCTCTTCTCATTCTCCTGACCTTTTTTTCTGAATAACAATCATGTAATTCTTAATCCTATACCTAGCTGCACATCCCCACCCCTCCCTTCCACACACAAACACACACACCCACACACACAGTCTTGTATTGCTTTACTTCCGAGGACAAGTATTGTTCCTCTATTGTTCCTCCGTCCTCGGACAGTCGACGGAATAAGGCACAAATTCATTGTTCGACGTTCGAGGACTATAATTGTCCGGCTTCCGAGGACCATTGTTCTCATGATTTTTTTTTTTGTTCTCTGTCCGAAAATGTCCTCAGACATACGGCTAAATACGCCCACACCCACACACACACACACACCCACACACACCCCCACACACATATATGTTTTCTATTGTTGGAATTTCAACCGATGACTCCACTATTGAATTGCGTCACAAAATTCATTGACGGAATAAACCTCACCAAGTCACGTTCACGTCATGTTCACGTCACGTTCACGTCATGTAATCACGTAACGTGCTATTTTGTAGAAAAGGGGCATCTAATCTATGAAGTGTTTGGTTACATAAACGCAACAATTCGTAGAAATACTATCTGATCAGTAAACCTCGATTAGTCACGTTTCATTAAGAAAATTGGTTAGGGTAACGATAATGATGTCATACTAGCCTAAATATCAGCCGTTGCAGGTTTCTTAAAACACTCACGTAACCTGACGTGAAAACGTGAGTATTCGTAGATTAGCCAGGGTCTAATCAACGAAACCGCAGACCTTACAATTCGTAGATCAGATCGGGTATTTCTACGAAACTGCTCAAAACGTGACGTGAACGTGACGTGTGTAAACGTAACAAGCCCCAAATGTTGACAACCGATGACGTATTGAATTAGTACCGATGACCCATTGTTCTCTTTGATCGATGTGATCCGTTTGAATGCGTAAACATGTACACAGATCCAGATCCTCCCGTTTCTCAACTCCTTTGTGGCGACCCTAATCCTTGGCCTTTATCTCGAAGTTCCAACAATCGTCCATTGGGGGAGCTGAGTGGAAAGTTGCGCGGGGGGGGGGGGGGGGGGGGGGGAGGGTGGATTGTCGTAGGAGGTAGTTGTCCTGGAGGTTAGTTGGGGGGGGGGGGGGGGTAGTTGTCCGGATACGGGCTTACAAATTGCCGCGAGAAATTTGTTTTTGTTTTTATTTTGGGGTGGAATATCAAGCCCTCGGAGCAATATTTTCATAATACGTGATTTTAGTAAGGTACAATTTATTGGCATATACCGTTCTTACAGAGTGTACCCCAATATGGCCATGGTCGTGGGAATGAAGTATGCCCTCCCACGGTTGGGACTTTCAAATTTCCCTGAGTTAAAATCACCTTTCAGAGCATTTGAGTGTGGTTTCATGGTATTTACTAACGTGCTTAATTTCATTATTTTCTTTGAAATCTTTATTTCGGTCTTCCTAATCATAACCTTAACAGAAAACATGACAAAAATTATGACCATGTTGATCGATCGTGATCCTATGAATACTAATCATCATGGTCATCCTCCTCCTCCTCCTGATCATATTATTTGATCATGCCATTTACTGAAGGTGAATTATTGCCGGGGGTGGGGGTGATGATACAGGCCAATCCTACAGGCCATCCCCCCTCCTGAACTATTTGGGGAATATATCACGCATTCTCCCCCTCCTGGGATTGATACCTATGCTTCCATAGCATTTAAAATATAAATTCTACTACTAGAACCGTCGTTTATGACCTCCCCCTTGAAAAAAATGCAGGGTATACATTATATATCGTATCCGGAAAACTACCCCCTGGACAACTAACCCCTGTACATATGCCATTGACCATTTTGCACTCAGGTCACGTGTGTGACAAAGTTAGATGGGCAATATGTTAAGAACGAGAATCTTATTTGGAATAATATTTGGTGAGATGAAGGACACATACAACTTAGCTTAGGACAAGAAACATATACATTATCCAAACAGTATTTTTCTAATAGCGTAAACTTTTCATGTTTTCGGGTGGCGTGTGTGACATTAATTACTTAATTATTCATGCTAATTATAACATAATGTTTAGACAAATTTTCTTTTTCCTTCAACTTATTTTCTTGCAAAATAACCTAGGAAGGGTATGATTTCACTACATAGTGGTAATAACTATCAAAACTCATACTGAGAGATGACTATTATATGGTGAATAAAGAACGTTTTTTAAACTTTAATTTATGTCAATTTAATTGTATGCAAATTAGCTTAATTGGGTCTTCAATGTAAACAAAAAATGTGCTTCGTGTAACTTTAGACATTACTATTCAATAATATACTATTCAAAAACAGCAAAAGAAAATTTTGTCGATACTGAATATCCAATCTGATCCTGTCGAGACTCGAACTCGGGTCACCTTAGTGTCAAGCGCATCGTTTATCTTTTTCTCAACGGGAAAAAAATGGTATACTTTGGAACGGGAATTTGAGTGTAAAAATGGGGGTCTTCTGGGCGGCACATACCCACCGCACACTAAATACTGAGTGCCCCCCCCCCCCCCCGGGCATGGAAGTCAAAATAGCAATACCAGCAGGGTTGTTCATCATCGCGTTTTTCTCGTTTGGAAAGTATCTAAATTATCGTCTTCTTCAGGGGTGTCGATACGTGTTCACGATTGGGGGATTACCGGCGAGGGAGCAAATGAAGTTACGCCCCCTCCCCTCCCTCCGAGTGGCCATACCTATGTACATTAGCAGGGAGCAAAGCGACCGAGCGGAAAACTTTTAAGTTTTTAACCCTAATAATTGACCACCGCAATTGAGCGGTATAGAGAAGGTATTGACGTAGGAGAATATGCCGGAGCCCTGTTAAATCCATTTTTTTTTTTTTTTTTTTTGAGGGGGGGGGGGGGGATGATAATACAGGCCATCCCCTAACCTCATTTTTTTTTTTTTTTTTTTTTGAATCATGAGGCAGGGGGGGGGGTATACACCCCCATCCCCCCGGGATAGACACCCATGGTTTTTTTGCCAGTCAAGCGGGCAGATAGTGGTAAAATCGTTTTGACAGTAAACTCTACATGTATATCAAATGTGACCCGGCACCACAAAACCATCAAAAAGTCGCAACCCGTGATTTTGTCATATGAAACTTACTTGATATAGCGAACAAAGAAATTACATCTAAATTTTCTTCAAATTTTGAACCCTTTAAGCCTTAGGTTCTTAATTATTTTGTCAGGCGGGCCAAAAATATTGTTGAAAATATGTCACGGGCTGAGTATTACACGTACCATATAAAGACGTATGGGGCTCACGTCTCAATTACCCGAATATATTGTGTATTAGCTTTCTAGCTTTTCGATTGAGCGAGCGAAGCTTGCGAACAAATAATTGACACTAGGGTACCTTGGGTACCATCAAAAAGTCGCAACCCGTGATTTTGTGTTAACAGCTGAAATGGAAACTTGGGTTGGAAAATTTTATTTTGAGATTTTGGGTTTTTCTGAAAGATCGTTCTTTTCTGGACCTGTGGAAGCTTAAAGCACAGTAGAAGATGAATTTTTAACAGTTTTTCTAGACCATTCTTTTCGCACAGCTTCGGTTTCTTCCTAATTCTTCGCCTTCCCGTATGATCTTTTTTTTAATCGGTACCGCTTACTCTCGTAAACTCGCTGCAATGTCATGGGCCTTAAATTACCTTTTCCCTAATAATTTTTACACTGATAGAAAGAATAAACTCTCAGCAATCTCATCATACTGATATTTCATTTCACCAATAGTCGCGAAAGCAAATTACAGAGCAGTTTTAAATTCCATTTCCATGACAAAACAGAGTCTGAAAAAGGGCGAATGATCAAGTTTATTCATGTGAGCAAGGAAATTATGTAAGTTCTTTGTATTAACAAATTGCATAGGTTAATCAATATGAACAAGAAAAAGAGCAGGTCATATTCAGGTCAATTATAGGCTAAATTACAAGTTCAATGTATGATAACAGAACGACTACACAGGTAACAAACTAGTATTATGTAACAGGGAACAAAGAAAGACACCCCAAAGGAGTGAATAGGCATTATCTAGCGCAGGTGTCAGGCCACCTAGGTGAGCTTAATCTCCCATTAGAACACTCTCATTTGCATCATAATAACTTTCGAACAACTAAAGTTCACAATTTGAAGTCTTGGTAATGGAATGAATAAACCATGTTTAACACGGCTTTTGCTAAACAGTCGGGTAACGTCGCGTCGCGTTGGTAGAAATTTTCGAACATTTTTCAGGAAGGTGTCTTCAAGGGGACAAATTGAAAAAGAGTCCATCTCAGTATGATTTTTCCCCTTTTCAGGCTAAAAACGACAAACAAGGGAATAAAGAAAACAATAGAAGGATAATGCAAAGAAAAACAAGAACTATAAAAAGAGCATAGAAGGGTAGGAAGGATGTAAGAAAATATGATGAAAGGAAACAAAGAATACAACAAAAGGAAAGTTGGAAAGTAAAAATAAGTGGATACAGCAGTTGGTTGTCTATCAGCCGATCAAACGTGTTGCTCGAAAACTTATTTCAAAAAAACAATAATTCCCAAAACGAACGCATCTACACTATATACAAATTGTTCTCATATTTTGGGTTAATGTATGCCGACATCTTTGACTCGTGTCTTGAAGATGTCGATCGATGGTAGTCAGTAGACGTAAGTAAAGGTAACAAAACTAGATTAAATTAATTGAAGCTATTAACAGACTATAATGCTTACCTGTCACCATCTTCCCCTGACCCTGAGGCTGAGCTTGAACTTGAAGCCATCGTACGATGATACACCATCCCGGTGGCCTGTACTTTCACGAATGATGTCTGATCGATGATGATGATGACGATGATTTTGACACAGTGCAAAGCACTTTATAACGCATGAAAAGATATGCAGCGTAGACCAGAGCATGACTAGCCTACACGTACCGTACGCTAAATGTTTTTTTCCCACGAACTGTTTGTCCCTGTTCTCCCTGGCGCATGCGCACCTGATCCTTTAATTTCCGATCTAAATCAATTTCGCAATCATAGGGTTTATTCCGTAAGCGATATAATGACGGTTGCTCCCAGCGTCTTGCCGTGGCGAGATGCATTAGCCCTCGGACATTTAACCTGAGGTATGTGGGTTCGACTCTCAGTTTGGACATTACAAAAATAACGTCTTGTATTTTTTTAATTTTACTAAAAGTAGAATGAAACTTTGAAACCCCATCCAACCCCAAGCAGTGTAGGGCTATTTCAAAGTTGCGCATGCGTCAAGGACGATAGTGACAAAAAGTTCGTGGGAAAAAAAAGTTCGCGTACCGTACGTGTATTAGCCTCTTGTCGAGGCCCCGGCGCTGTTGAAATCCTTGGCGATATGGAGAAAAACCAAGGCGCTTGGGCCGAGGGCCTCTTGACACCCGACCTGAATTATATATTCATGAGGCACGATTTCCTACTGAATTATGCATGAAAACGCGAATAGTTAGATAACCGCGGCGATAGCCCAGCAAATTGGCCAATGAAATCTCAAGGATTTCTTACTTCAGTTCTGGACTAGTCTATTATTATTTTTATTATTATTTTTTTTTTTTTTTTGGGGGGGGGGGGATCTCTTGCTCAAAATACATTCACAGACAAGCACATTATGAAGAATTCGGTCTCTAGCTTACAAACCATGGTAATTTGAAATAAGATAAATGAACATATTTCTCAAGAGATCATCATATATTTACAAATAATGAAGAATGGGCAATAAAAGTCACCGTTCAACAATAGATGCATCTCCATCAATTCTGATGTAACCAAGGAGTTACCAGCAACTACACTGTCTGGCAAGGCCCCGGGCGGGGGCCGGGCGGGGGGTCCGCCTGGCCCAGCTCGCGAAGCTAAGCAGCGCAGCATGCAGTCTCACTCTCGATCCCTGGCCCACGGAGGTAATCAGCACAGAGCGACAGCGCGTGAAAAATAACACTTTTTCCATAGCCAGTAGGCAGATTCACAAAAACATCTTGTCCTTTAAGTGCAGATTTGATTGCATCAACTTGCAAATCTTTGAATCTGTCAATTTTTATAACATTCTAGCGGCATATTCTAAGCTCTTACAAATATCGTCATCACTCGTCGTGGAAGAAACGTTGAACGCCAGTTAGGGCTGCGATTAATTAATATGTAAGAAATAGCGTGCAGTCGAGTCATGAATATTTAACATTACGTCATGGTAGCTCGCGCTTATTGGAAGATTTTCACCGACCAAAATTTGGTCGGAATATTCGTCAAAACAATGAAATACAAAAGAAATTCAGATTAAGTGTCAAGAGGCCCTCGGCGCAAGCGCCTCGGTGTTTCTGGCGAGCGAAGCGAGCCAGAAATTTTGCCTCCATATCGCCAAGGATTTCAACAGCGCCAGGGCCTCGACAAGAGGCTATACGTGTATAGGCAGGCTAGGCCTAGTCTGCAAGCACAGACCCTAATTTGACACTTTATCAGAAAATCATTGTGTCTTGACAGAAGCCTAATTCAGCTACCTTCTGGTCGGAAGGAGCAGCTATAGTACATGGCCTATAGTAGTCTTACAGTGCAGGCACTCTTTTACGACTGACCAGGGTTTGTACCTGCAAACTAGGCTAGGCTAGGCTAGGCCCATGATGCGCAGCTCAGGCCATTCCACGAATCCGGAAAACGTAAACACAGTTAAAATTATTAAACATCTCTGTGTTTTCAATTCAAAGTTCAATAAAACAGTGATTAATTGAATAATTAATTAATTCAACAATCGATTTATTCATGGCATAAGAAATTTTTTCCCCTCTCCTTTTCTTTTTCTTTTCTTTTTTTTTGCTGCTAAAAAAAGATACCATACATAAAATTCCTGAAAAATGTTCGAAAATTTCTACCAACGCGACGCGACGTTACTCGACTGTTTAGCAAAAGCCGTTTAACACTCCTACCAAATTCATTCATAGTGCTATGGCCTTTTGATTCACTCTCTATTGATATTTTCTCTTGTTTTTTTACTCAGCACGCTTGAATAGGCCTCAACTTTAGAGCTCATTTCCTCCCTATTTAATAACAGCAAACATCTCTTATAAGCTCCTATCATTCACTGAATTAATAGGGTTATAAAGTTTCAATTATAATGAGCCATATATCATTTTTTAAAGCTGAGACTTTGTTCTATCCAAATATGATAAAACCAGAAAAATTATTTTTGCGACTTTTTGGTGGTTTTGTGGTGCCGGGTCACAAATACTGTATTTTGATGAAGCAGATTAGTTATTAGGTCTATCATGTCAGTTTAAGAGGGTGAATTACAACGTCATCGAATACGGATAAAAAGTCGAAAAGAAAAGGACCTGTTATTGTCTAATAACATCAGACTTACAGCTGAGATAACGTTTTAAGCGGCTATTGGGCAAGATAAATGAGTTAGTATAATCCCATGTTGTCTATTAAAACCTACACTCTTAGAACTAGTGGTAAAATAACATGTGGTTAAACAGTTGTGGTAAAAATATGTGTCAAAATGTACACATATCTGTGTAGAAGCATGAAACAAGGGTCCACAGCATGCGAGTAAAACGTTTACACCTGCACCGCGGTAAAAAGAAACCCGATTCTGGTCAAACTTCGTCCACATGTCAATATGTTTGATTACCCCATTTGTGGTAATCATCAACACACTTTACTCAAAAAAGTTCATAGATTCGAAGTCACTATGAACACGAGGACAAAAGAGAGCGGATAAAATATACTGCTCCTCATTGTACCCTCCACAATTGTTCTGGTAGACAAAAGAACATCCCTTCATCCCTATATATGTAAAATAAGTAAAACAGGTGAATATGCATATGCATGTGACACATGTTCTACATATTTTTACATAATAGCAATGAAGGGATGTTCTTTTGTCAACCAGAAACAGTGTGGAAGGTACAATGAGGAGCTGTATATTTTGTCCGCTTCTTTGTTTGCCATGTTCATAGTTCGAGTGTGTGTATATAGGCGCGAAACGCGGCCGGGTACGATCACATGCAGTGCAGTGGTGAAGCTACACTACAGTTCATGGTCATCATGGAGTCGTTGCTGAGATCGTGGGGGATGCCAGCCGATGTCATCTCTTCATTTAATTGTAAAACATTCACATTTTCATTATATTAATTTTATTATTGCATCAGAAGCTATGTTATAGACCCAGAGCACATTTCAGAGTTGATTGCACATTGGAAGTTGATGTTTGATGTTGCGTTCCGCCGCGAAGGCCGGCGGAGGAGCCCCGTGCGGAACTTCCCGATTTACACGTGTGCACCAATACTTTCATAGCCAGCCAAAAATGCCCCCCCAAAATGCCCAAAAATGCACTTAGCTCAATTTTTGTCCAGATTTATTCCTAAATATCTATAGTCGGAAGCCACCATTATAATATAATTTTGTCTAAATTATATGTAAATCATTTTTTATGTGAAAATAAACCTTTCAGATTATGTTTATATAGTTGAAAGTTTTAGGAAATGCATTTGTTTGAAGTTAGTGTTTTTTCCAACAAATTCACAAAACAAGAAACATACATCCAGGTTTTCGCCCTTTTCTTTTGGAAAAATGACCAAATTGTAAAAAAAAGCTTGTATATTGTTACTTTTATTGGGATTGATCCACATTCCAGCATTTAGAGTATAATTGTATGTAAATTATATGTAAATAATTCAACTTTTCTGATCATATTTAAATACTGTAGTTTAAAATCTGTTAACTTTTTTTGGAACTTTTTCCATGCTTATTAAAATGCAAGTTTAACAAAACATAATTTTCATTGTGCATTTGTCTCAACTCTGAAGTCTCAACTCATCCTGGTGTAGACATTTAGTGTAAAAAGTGACACATTGGGGTGTGGTAAAAAGTATGGGGTAAATTCTGTACCACTTAAGGGGTAAAATAATAACACAGCTGCGGGGCGAATTGTTACACAGGCTGGTAGTGGTTAAAAGTTGCACAGCATGGGGTAAAAAAAGGAGCATGGTCGCTTTGGGGTAAGATGTTACCCCACCCTTTGGTGTTAACATTTTACACAACAGATGTGTAAAACATAACACATGTATCAAGCAAAATCTAACCACTCATGGTGTGTAATGGTTTACACCACAGACGACCATGTTCCCTTCTAACACCTTTTCGTGTTTTTTTAACACCAATGGGGTAACTTTTTTAAAGAGTGTAGTTCGTTTTTGTTGTGTTTTAGATTCGCCTTTAATTCTATGATTTTGACAGGATCGTCGCAAGATGTTCCGGACAATGTTGTGTATACTGAAGTCGAGAAGACGCTAGTGGCAGGAACCAAAGGCATTTTGCGATGCAGATTTAAGGGAGTCCCAAACGCTGTCTATACTGGAAAAAGGGATATGACCCGGAAAATGCACCGTCTTTAATCACGTGGAGCTATGGTGTGAAAGTCGGCCCAGGATATGAAGATGGCAGCTGCAACATGGATGAAAGTTTTCTCTGATCATCAAAAACACCACGAGTCTCGAACGTCAAGGGAATTCTGATACACAACTACACCGATGTGAAAATAGCAGGTAATAATTATTATTCACAATTCAGTTCAGTTCAAAGCAACATTTATTTCAAATATTAAATTGAAAGCTTGCATCATCATATATATATAATCACTTTAACAAATATAAACAAAACGTAACATTCATAAAATTCAAACATGGATAACAAAAAATAAACATATATGAAAAACAATTCAATGAATAACAAGTACGTATATAAAAGGAAGAAACAATGCATGAGGCACTTAAAGGAGAAGACAGAGAGACACATGACTGTCTGAAAGGCACACTATTAGCTGTGTTGTTAAAAATCGCAAGATATCAGCCAAAGAAAGTAAAAGCCTGAGTTAGGCCATCGATAGTATACTTTTTTCACAACACACTATACCGCTATGATGATAACTGATGGTATTAAAAATGTCATGCAATACCGTTGCAAATTTGTAGTATCAAGCTATGATCAAATTTAACAAAATATAGATTTCATTGGTTATGATGCTATTTCTAATAGTGATAGGAATTCAATATTTCAATTTTCACTTTTATTTTGATAGAGTAGATAGAGCGAAAGTCTGGATGAAGGTGGTCTGTTAAAATCCCATTTTCGAGTAAAGTGATTATAAAGTCAAAATTTACATGTATAAAGTAGAAGAAAATAGACAGAAGAAAATTATTTAAATAATTGTACATCAACAGTGATTAACAGAGTGAACATCTTGCAAATACAGAATTTTTGTACTTTTCAATAAAGGCGGGTTATGAGCCCTAAAATTAGACTTTTTACATTAACCTTATTGCTCTCTTTTGAAGTCTTCATTGACAAAAACACGGGGGGAGGAGGGGAGGGTCTCTGAAAGCACATGGTTTGTGTTGGAGTCGCCGTAACAGTACGTATCTTATATAACATTACACAACAATTATAACACTGCATGCTGGAGAAGGTACATACGTTATTGGAAGCTTCTAAACTATATCTTGATGGAAACAATGAATGCATTAATGTTGTAAACCTAACTGACATTGAACGGGTTGTCGGTAATGAAGGGTATTTTTCAAAACCTATTCACCACAGATCTGCACAGTAATGTAGGGAAGGGGAACAAACTGAGAACAATAGGAAATTTAAGAAATTTAAAAGATATGCCGCTTCAGAATGATCTGTGTAAGAACTACACACAATGATATTTTGCCCTTAATCCAATAAACAATATAAAACCTCTAGATGCTTTATCGTTAAAATACCCTAATCTTGCTTTTCTTAGAGCAGAAGATAAGTTCATATTCTTAATGAAATTAGATAATGCATATGACACACTCAGTCTAGCAAATTGTGTAAAGGACAGAATACCAGTAAGGGGAGAGTTCTAAACTGATAAATCATATTATTTTGTGTACATGTATATAAGAGTCAAATATTATTAACATTCACTGATATGTTTACATATTTTGTTATTTGAAACGTATATAAATTGTTACTATCTTTTCTCTCTCGTTTTCTTGTTGAAACAAAATATTGATGTACATAATGTCAATGGTGTTTTAATAAAGTCAATTCAACATACACAAAAACTCTAAATAAAAATACATATATTATTTAAAAAGTTGTGACATATCTACTTGAGTACAAAGTATCCTGATCGATAAAGAGAAAGTAGCATTATTAGAGGAAATTATTCAACATAATGCAAGGACTAACGGTTAAAGCTCAAGTACAGCATTGCCATGATGTGATCTTTGATCAAAGCAAATAGGTTATATAGAATTATAGAAAAAGCACTTGGTTCGCTTTGCAAAATTTATGTATTTGTCGAATAAAGTTCTCTGCGTGTTTTTGTAATAATGTACGCTCCCCCTTTTCATGCCTTCTATTACCCTTATCTTTCTCTGTCTCCCCTCTGACTTTCGGCTCTTTCCTTTTACTCTCCTCATTCCGCTTTCCCTCTCATTTTTTATGTCACCCTCTTATAACCCTTTTTTCCTTCTGCTTACAACACATTTTACATAAATGAATACACAATATTTGTATCCAAAGGTAGCATTTATATTTGATATGAGCATTTTATATCTTGTCTCAACAAAACTTTTTAACAGTCTGGTAAAGCTTTATCGAAATAAGGAGTCGGGAACTTTGTGGAGGCTTGATTTTTGAATATCTGTCTTGTATAATGATGTTCAGAAGAATAAATAAATAGCAAGGCATAGAAAGGTTTTAAAATATTATTAAGATATCTATGACTGAATACTCCCATTTACGAAAGCATATGGCAATACGCTTTAGTCTAACACTGAGTCTATAGGGGAAAATGAGTCTGGCATTTCCGGTAACTTGCATATGTTTACTTTTGTGAAGGATATGGTGATTTTGAAGTGCTTTTTTCCCCTGGATTCGTTTTTACACCATATTACATACACTGATAGCATGTAAGGCCAGGCAGCTCAGATTTTATCAAGCCTCTACAAAGTTACCAAATCACTTTAAAACGAGTTGTGTATTTATTTTAAGCATTCTAAAATACGCTATTTTTATGATATGAGTTTCATACTGAAGAGTGGAGGCATAATATGTCTGAATTTGATATGGAATTTATTGTTTACAATAATCATAGTGGTATGTTCATGTTTTTAGATTACAATGTAATGTGCTGATGCTTGTGACATTGTTGTATCATCACTTGTCACGTTGCTGTGCCATTAATTTAAAATGCGGGATTTTAATCCAAAAAAGAAATCGATTTACTGATTTAACGATAATAACACAATAAAATGTACTTTGTTACATTAGCTTTGAGTAATTACATATTTTCTTTATTGCATTGGATGTGAACTCAAACATTCATGAGGAAAAAAATGCAAGAAAGCCATGCATGTTTTCCCCGAGTATAAACCTCATAAGCTACGATATTCACAACCTTACATATAAACAGATACATAATCCATTCAACTACAAGTATCCGCCAAATTCACAGATGTGACACCATGAACAACTGTGAAAATCATTTACAAAACCCAGTTTATACTCTACAGATTATGTAATCCCTAAGCTGGGTTATACACTCAACCAAAAAATTAAGTTCCCCCTAGCATTTTTGGATATATCTCAAAGTATTTTACCGATTTTCATAATTCAAACGGGAATGGATAGGGAATTTTATTACTCATAACATGAATGGCATATCATTGCTACCAGATATAATTATTGGTGTGAAAAAATGCATTTTATGTCAAAATGCATGGGCAAAAAATTTGCACTTAAGGTTATGAAACATATTGTGTACATTTCCTGTGCAAGTTAGCAAATGACCTTTTGAAATTGTTATGTAATTCTCAGGAATTTCTTCAGGTACAATATCCTTCCCTATTAAACTGTATGCTCATGAAAAGAAAGAGATAGGGAAATATGCAATAAACCATGCTTAAAAGTTCAGAATCATGAGTGATTGTTTGATTATTTGTGTAAAAGTCACTGCAAGTCACTAAAGTGCAACTTTTTCCCATGCATTTTGACATAAAATGCATTTCTTCACAGCAATAATGATATCTGGTGGCATTTGGCAATGATATGCCATTCATGTTATGAGTAATAAAATTCCATATATTCCCGTTTGAATTGTGAAAATCGGTAAAATACTTTTTGAGATATATCCAAAAATGCTAGGGGGGAACTTACTTTTTTGGTTGAGTGTATATGGAACACGGTAATTAACTGGTACTGTACCCGTCATAATATATATACATGTATATCGTTCTTTTCACCTGATTCATGTTGTGTAATATGTGACCCGACGCCTCAAAACCTACAATAAGTCGCCAAAATTGTTTTTGTTTGTTTTATACATTTTCTGAAAGTAGAGATTCTCAGCTTTTCAATGGTATATCACTTGCTTAGTTTACTCAATGATAACAACTTTAAATATCACATTTAGAATCAGTATGTAACCAGCAATCAATAACTCCTATTCAGAGAAAATGGCCATTTAAGTTCGAAACAAAAGAGTGCTAAACCTTCGCTCTCTGTGTGCGCCCAAGTAAAACTGGGTATTCAAATGGCCATAGCAAGCGGTATGAAGGGATTATCAGATTAGGTTGAATTTTGGCAAGCTGCTCCACGAGGACCTATTCATTACTCACTCTAAAAATCAATTTAATACGTTTAGAGGTAAAGTAGAAATTTGGCATTGATGGAAAGTATTACAAAAGCTCTCCAAACATCCATTAGCTCCACAGGTGAAAAAAAGGAGTCATTTTAAAATGCCCCAAAAACATATTTCTAAGTCGAATTACGACTCACAAACTTGAGACATGATAGAATGATAACGAAACTACCCATTTCTATCAAAAAAAGACAATCGACTGATCCAAGCAAATTTACTATTTTGGGCTGTTTGCTACGTTTTGGTCCGTGCGACTTATTGTAGGTTTTGAGGCGGCGGGTCACATATTGTCCAGGGCAATAATGCACAAGTGGTCAAGTAGGGTCAGCCCAGGCTTCCGTTTCGGCCTCTTTGCCCTACCTCTGCTCTCGCGGCATCTGCGAACCAGCTGTATCCATATGTATTATTTTTTTACAGTTGTCTACTGTGCTCCGTATGTGAGTCAGGAACAGTATCATAAAAGAGCTTTACATTTCTGATGATTTTGCTGCATCCATAGACACTGTCGTTTTATTTGTCATTTCCCGTTAGCAGTATTAGATATTCCTCAGTACTTGTATGTTTCGAATTTTTGAATTGCAGAGACAACTTTTTCCTTTAACCGAAACATAGGCTGTTTTCTTTTTCTTACCCTTCAATTTACGTAAGTGTGTTTTTTTTTAGTGAAAAACAAATGAGCATTTGTATAATGGTACTCATTCTTTTAAGTAGTTACTTTCGACAATATATATCAATTCATATAGAGAGAGAGAGAGACACATGCAGAGAGAGATATAGTCAGGGAAAGAGAGAGAGAGAGAGATGCTCTGAAGGAATCTCGTTTATTATACTTAAGTAAAGATATCACATCCAAGTACATGTATTTGAAAAGTTACCATCCTCAGATTTTCTTTACATACCTAGATATGCGAAACCGCATACTGGTATGGTATATACATGCATTCCAAAAGAATAATTTAAGGAAAATAACATTAAAAATATAGTAGCTTTCATCGATGTCCGAAGTCCTTTTGTTATTAATCAAAAACGCATGTTTTCATACTAAGAAGCAAAAGCAAAAAAATATGAAGCTCGAATAATATGTAATCAAATACCATCATGTCGAGCTGGTCCGAGCTGTACCTCATCACGCAGGAAGTACCTCTGCATAAAAATAAAAGAGAAAAATACAGGACAGTAGAGGTTAGCAACATGCGATTGCCAAGTTTTTAGACAGAATTTCAAATTGATAAATTCGAGACTTATTTTCGATTAATCACAAAAAGCCAGAAAATCCAGCGCCAGGGAAGCAGCGCCTTCAAAAACGTTTCTAGAAGATGACCGAGGTTATAAACCATATATTGTCAAGTCCTGTAACATGTTTACTGCTTTCATCAAAGTAAACCTTTATTTATCTTTACATCGTTTTGTTTAATTCATACAAGACATGTGTATTCACTGAAATACAACTTAATTCGATCTTTTATTGGAGATCTATGTTCAACTGAATATACTAGTGCAAGCGTTTAAAATCACTATGGCAATAAAGGTGCAACAATATGACGATATCTCTGGAGTCGGTTCGAGATAACTTACCGCACTATATCCTCTAGTGCTATTCAATGGCAATATCTTCTATCTACACAATATTTTGGCCGTCAATAAAGAAAACGGTTCACATATTTAATCGTTAATATCAGTACTGTTTATGTGGGAGCACTGTTGTATGCATTTAATTTATTATCTATTTATTTATCTATTTATTATTTTATTGGGCAAAGACCAAGAAATCGGTGAATACAAAACAGCAGTAAAGCGTCACATGGATGTCGCGGAAAAAAAACTATAACCCGAAGGTCTTCTTTTCTCATCCATGTTATTATACATAGATGATAAAATATTGAGATACAACAAAATAATGAATTACATAATATTGGTGAAGGCTCTTGACTCTCATCCGACAGGTCCTGGCTTCGATCCTTAAATCCTGGAACGGAATGTCTTTACCCAAAATTTCCCCTCGTGAACCAAATAGCGTATAAAACGGGTCACTGTTAATGTTGGGGTACGGGTATCAATAATAATAAGTGTCCCCAGGAAGAACAGTATTTGTACTCATGAGGTTACCCATGCCATTACTGTTAATTCATTATATTGTTGCTATTTTATAACTTTTAAAAATTCTTCTTCTTATTATTATTTTTGAAATCATTGTTGTTGCTGTTGATGATCATTTTGTCCCAGCTAGTACGCAGTGGGTGAGCCGTGAAATCACATCAACTAGACGTAGTCAAGACTCTATATTGAAGAGAAGTTTGTGTTCTGGTAAATGGGAAAATAATTTGGGATCTTTCCCATTCTTTTAATGGTAGTTAGGAAGACTATCACAGAAGAGATGTCCCCTGAAAAGGACTGCTCTTCAAATGACCTCATAATTATTGAAATACCTACTTCTAATTTGAGACCCCCCCCCCCAAAAAAAAAAAGAAAAAAAAATATCGTATAACCACAGATTAACACTGGGCTTTATCGCGAAATGAACTGTAACAGTCGCTGTGTAGTGGTTAAAGATCAAGTGTCACTTTTCCGAAACCTATTACAGTAATCCTGGATTGTATATGGGTTCACTGAAACTACTTACGTATTTGGAAATTTGCTCTAATGACTTGCTCCCCATCTTCATCGTTGACCCTGGCCTCGCAGGAGTATGCTCCAGAGAAACGTTCCTCTATGGCGTCGAAGCGAAAGACTAAACCACTAGGTAGGATGCGCACACCATCCTCTAACGGGGTCACTAATATTTAAATAGTAGATAGGAAGAGTTCAGTGTTCATGGTTCATGGTTCATATGAAGTCAGAATGGAAATATAATATATTTTCTTGTGACATTGATCATTATGAAATAACACCATGTGAACGTGCAAAAAAAGTGATAACACACTGCAAAAAGGCTCTAAACCACGGCTGAGCTGCGCGTACGCGTACCTCTGGTGCGTGCAAACTTACAACGCAATGAAATCGCTTAGGTTAATTGTCATTTTCGCGCAGGGATTACATGCGCGCATTGAAACGCCCATGACTTTTGTTGGCTGCGCTTCTGTGATGTCATCCAGGAAAGCAAATGATCCTCCATGACTGTGCGACTCTTGGCGTTTCTATGGGGTTCGTAGCCATTTTTATAGACTTCATAATCATAATGCCGACCCGTTTTATAAAACTATTAATACATGGTTGTGAGTTCGTGCATCAGTGCGATCTGGCAAAACGCAGGTTTTTATCGCGGTGTCAAACACACCCGGCTTGCGCCTCGTGCGTATCGTACATCACGATAAAAACCTTTGTGTTGCCAGCTCGCACCAACGCACTCCTAGCCATGTATTAATAGTATATTATAAGTGTCAGTGGACAAATTACAAAAACTGGATGAAATTCCGAACATGATTTTCTCATCAAAGAATATTAATTTAAAGAAAAATATTTTAAAAAGTGTTGTTTTTTTCTCTCTAACCCAGTAAGTACTGTCGTGAATATGCACATTGATATAGTGCTGCACAGAGTAACATGTTACCTGGGTTGTTTCCAATGAACCACTCTACAGATGCGTCGTCTCTGTTAGGTACACACTCCAGATCGACCCCGTTACCTGCTGCAACAGTCAAATTACTAAGTGATCTCATCGTAAAAGCTAGCACTTCACTGCTGTGACTCTCGTTGAATCGTAGTGCTACATTCGGTGAATAAGCGAAAGTCACATCCTTAGAACGCATCCAGTGGAGAAATCGAGAGACGTGTGTGTAGAAACCATATTCTCCCTCCTCTGCACATCCGATTCCCCAGCTTACAATACCCAGTTGATACCACCGTCCATCATCATGACGAACAGCCAACGGACCTCCACTGTCACCACTACAAGCATCCTGCTGTGCAGAGTGGTATCCTGCGCAGAACATATTGTTGGTGAATTCTTGATTGTTATCGTCAACGCTTTCCTGGCATGTCTGACGGTCAACAAAAGGTACCATGACTTGTTTGAGAAACCGACTACGTGGTCCTCTGAACATCTGTCGTCCCCATCCAGTTACCC
Organism: Heliocidaris erythrogramma; assembly: GCA_025617745.1. NCBI lineage: Eukaryota > Metazoa > Echinodermata > Echinoidea > Camarodonta > Echinometridae > Heliocidaris > Heliocidaris erythrogramma. Next base: position 13,022,885 of record CM046854.1, on the reverse strand, counting down.
GTCCAAGATTACTTGTCCTCATAAGTCGACTGGATAATGTGTAAGGAGCCAGGCAAATGGGACGAATGCTCGGAGTGAACTTCCCTAGTGGTGGCTCGATTCGGATCATGGCAATATCATTCTCAAATGTTACCTCGTTATAATCCTCATGAACAATGATCTCTGCTGGCCTTCGTACCATCTTTGAATCTTCTTGGGTTAATGTATCATATTCCCCGAGTAGTAGATTCATGTTTTCTTTTCGAATTGGGACTTGGAATTCTTCGAACATACAGTGTGCAGCAGTCATAACCCACTTCTGGTCCAGGAGTGTCCCACCACAGATGGAGGTCCACTCTCGATTCCTGAATTCTGAAATTCGAACCATGTAAGGCGCCGAACCATTTATCGCAGTAATTCCTCCGACTATGCGACTCGACCTTGATTCTGCCTGGTTGCTATCACCACCCTCTGGTTGACCAAAACCATCGTCGTTGCTCCAATTAATTGAGCTCCTCCCAGCACCGTCGTCCTCAGTTGTTGTAAGTACCTCTGGTGAAGGAGTAGATTCGATATTTTCTGGCCAGACTGTAATCGTACCGCAAACTAGAAACAGTAAAGGAAATTATCCATAAGGTTTCCCTTGTAAACCGATTATTTATAAACTAGCCTTTGAAAGGTTATGGTCAAGCATTAAATATTTCTCATATTTTCCAAAGCATTAAGTTATAATTTGACTATAAATTAACGGCGACAGGTAAAATATGCCACTCCTGTCTCTGGCGCTCTATAAATTTGCTTTGATTATCTTAATTTATGTGTCCAGTCAACTCACTTTGATACAACCCGTTGTAAAAAGAGGCGTCATTGACTGCCTGGTGTGGTCTTTAACGAACCACGTGAGAGTGATATCGTAAAGAAGGTTGTTTGCAAAATACTGACGTACAAAACAAAGCACGAACAATAATTTTCAGAAGTGGCGTATGGACCTCTACAGGCTTGAATAGCGCAGGTAATATAACGCAAATGAAATGGTTTCTATCTCCTACCTGCTGAGATGTCAATTTCAGGAGGATCAGTCAGAAAAAGCCAGACATCTGCTCGACCTACAGATTGGCTTCGAGGGTCGCTTACAACGCATGTGTACATTCCTTCATGTTCCTCTCTTATACCAAAAAGCATAAGATTGCCATTCCTCTGTACGAAAAGAAATCAATAAGAAGAGCGACGAACATGTGATTGGACTTTAAAGAAAAATATTATCAATGTTATCAAGATGATGTGACACACTCTGCCCTTTTTGCTCTAAACGACTCACTCCTTCTCTCTATTGATGAACAATGCCATATCCTTTTTACTGAAACATACATACCGCTTTCATAGAGAACTGTTTTATAGATCTTCAAAACAAGTTAATATTGCCCGTTGCACACGACACGTCATTTGCTGTCGTAGGTATGCGTCAGTGACCGGCGCGGTGTTTTACAAGCCATGTGAGCGTAATGACGGAATAAGTTGAAACATTATGAATTACGGCCGCTGGAATAATGTCTTACTAATAACAATAAAATGTGGTGTGTATGCTTGATTACAGCATAAAACTGCCCCTAAAATAAGGAATAACGCAACCAGATAACAACCTCGCTTGCATATGGCATAATGTCCGTTACGCGTGAACTGTGCAATTAACAGATATTTTAATTACAGGAGTGCGCACTTCTTATAGTGCAATTGAAAGGACGAAATTTGTTTATCGGGCATGAGAAATGGAATGGCACCAGTCGTGGAGGGGTTTGACAGTTTTAGATTCATATTTTTCAGAAAATACCACGGTTGTTGAGGAATCACCCACCATTCGATACCGAAAATTCTTGTGAATAAAATCCACCCGAAATATTGCATCTTGCTTCTACGGCGCGAACGCTACCGTGGCGCTTCTGCAGGGCTTCTGCTGCTCCAGTGTCGCCGCACTTTGCACCAGTGGTGCCACACCCTTCGCAATATCATTTGCGAAGGAAGGATTAATCTAAGATAAATTACTCTGTTGTTAAAATATTCACTCAGTATACGGCACGCTACTTAAAATATACGCACGATGCTATCTGGCTATTGCGTTGTCTTTGGGGGATTGTGCATGCGCACTAGTATAATGCGCTTGTCGGGATGCTACGTCATGATCTGTGTGTTGTAGGAATGGCGCGTCAACACTGGAGCATAGGCATTCGTGGCAAGACAGCTACATTTGAAGAAAGATAATCTATTTCCAAAGTATTTTTCATGCAAAAAAAATTGTTGTTTCACTCAGCTAAAGAGGAAGTTCTTGTTTTACAAAACAATTAGCAGAACGTTAAAAAGCCTGTGGATAATTCTCTTTGGAAACAAACTTTTCCTACCATCATTTTTTGCGCGATCGGCAGTGAGCGAAACGCCGTATAGTTGTTCCTTATTTATATTGGTAAAATATCTGCCAGTCAATAGCATCCGTTCATTTCGCTCCGGTGAGACTAGGGCAGTTAACACAGGGCGTTGCAGCAATGAAGCTCTATTACAAGGGCGCGCCACGACTGGTGCCATTACGGTACATCTATTTATTCACAGAGGTGTAGCGAAGGCAGATAAAAATCGGGGATAACATAACATGTGTCCCGCATGCAGCATATTCCTCTATCCCATTCCGCTTAAAAACTCGATATAAATATGAACAACTGTGAACTTGCGAGTACTGATCTTCTGAGCAATAAAGGATTCTCACCATGAAATGATTTTCCAACGGTTCGCCATCCTTCTCCCAGGATACTACCCACGTTTCATCTTTAGGAGTACAAATGAACACGTGATTGTCATAAATCTCCGTGTTTATATAAGCATCCAGTGGTACGTCTGTGAAGAAGCCCAGAGGGTTCAAAGCTGTCCGAAATGGAAATTGAAATGGAAAAAAAAGGAAAGAAAGGTGTTAACCGAAATGAAAGTGTCACAAAACTTAAGTAATTGTCTACTGATTTTTCATATTCCCCATAGGTTTAATACAGGGACCACTTGGTTCAAGTAGGTAACAGGTTAACTTACTGTCGAATCAAAATAATTCACTTTGCATAACTACCAAAAATTCAATTGTTTTTTTTTAATTACTATTGCGTAGTAACTTACTTATATTTGCTTCTGCTCTTAAGCATTCTGCGTCCCCAACGAAAACTACGCATGCGTAGTGTCCTTCGTGTCTTGAATCGAAGCTAAGAATGAACAGTTCGTTAAATTGGTCTACGATAATTCCATTCGCACCACCTTAAGGGAAATTGAGGAAAAATAAACAAAACAAACAAAACATAATTTTTCAATAAGTTGAACTTCATTTGATTGAAAAGATATGTATCACTTACTATTAATTACGAATCTTACAAAATGAAAGAAAAATAGGCATTGAATCTTCCTTGAATAGAAATCAGTTAGGAGGGGGTCCCCCATCTTGCCCCTTCAATCCGGATAGCGTTGATGAGGCAGGAAGGATCACAGAAAAACGCGTAGGGGGCTGCGTATGTTGGCCTTGACGCTAGAATGGTTTAGCGACGTGTAATGCGTTATGTACACCAAAGCAATGATCAATGAGAATTGCCCTTAAATAAATCTCCTTTAGTTCTAGCCATTTTATTTTCTATACAAAATTATTCGAAATTTCATGAAAATCCCGAAAAAAGGACTAGTGTGACTGTTAGCCCTTGAAAAAATAGTTTGAACAACAGGGGAAATGATGACTAAAGTTCGGATGTAACGTAGGCCTGTGTGTGCGTAAATGTGTGTATTTGAGGAGGGTGTGTGCGTTTGTTTAGCATTATGTCCGAGGACATTTTGACAGATCATGACAACAATGGTCCTCGGAAGCCGGTAGAACGTCGAACAATGAATTTATGCCTTATTCCGTCGACTGTGAGGACGAGTAACAATAGAGGAACAATAGTTGTCCTCGAAGTAAAGCCATGTATTTGAGGAACGTGTGTGTGTCTGTGCGTGTGTGGGGATGGATAATAAATGGCTGGTCACACTTGACAGATAGATACAACGGTTAAACGAGATATTTTCAATTGAATGTACACCCTACAATATTGTCTGTACGTGTGAGAATGTTCGTGTATGTCAATTGAAGGACAGGGTAGGGTAGATCTTTAATGAAAATTCTCGTTATTGTTATCGTTATTGGTCAAGTCTGACCAGCTATTAAATCGGTATGGGAAGTACACGGGGTGATTGGTTAAGAGTTTCTTCACCTGAATCAAGTCTTTGCCCATCTTTGAACCATGTTATGGTCGCATCTTCGTCGCTGACTTGGCACCTCGGCTCGACAAAATCTCCCTCTGCATGCAGTAAATCCTGAGGCTCTTCAGTGAACTCTAAGTCAGGATTACAAGGGCTTGTGATGCCAATATCTGAAAAAGAATGATCAGAAGCTGATCATACCGAACAACAAATGTTCGCATGAATGAAATTAAAACCTATATTCGGGACAATAATATTTCTCCTACGATATCCAACGTACAATTTGCGATATTGCGCAAAAAAATATGTATCATATAATCAAAATAAGAAATAAGTACTTTCTAAAAATATTCCAAAAGCTTGGCGTCAATAAACAAGTAGCATAAACAGCTACGTCGTGATAGTCTTGACCTGTTCCATTTATTTACGTTACCTCACCAAGACGGCCCGTCATGTTGTGTTTTAGCCAAATCCTAGAAATATGATTATATATTATGGCCATTATGCATATCATCTGTAATTCCAGAGCACTTCGGATCATTTTAACCCAAATTCATGACTCATTAATGACCCTTGCAAGCAAAAGGATGGCGTAAAAGAAAGGTGCTATACAGGTATAGCCATGCACTGATTGATTACTGACGCACTGACATATTAATCTTATTGGCATCTATTAGATATTCAGAGGATTTTTTCAAAAATATTACTAAAGGAAATTTCACAAAACTTAGCCCGAATAAATTTGACATCATTCAAAGTTACACTGTGAAACCTTAAGTCGGATACACATGTGAACTTATGAGTTATTGATGATCAAACGTGTCAAATGTTTTTTTTTACACCTAGTATTTGCATGCATACATAATTATGCACACACAAATCTCAGTTTTGTGTATTTTACTACATGCAGCATTTGTAAAACCTACCGAGGCCCGGGTCACAGCGTATGGGTGTTCCAGTCCATTCACCTTGCCTGTCACAGAGTCTCATAGTGTTCCCTCCTGTCCTCGTGTATCCTGCTAGGCAAAGGTTTGTGCACATCTTGCCGGTGTTATAAGGGGGTGAACAAGGTCCTGGCACAGCGTGAGGTGGTGTTTGAAGGGGAGAGCACTGCCGAGCTAGAGGAAGAAATGGAATACCGTTATATAACTTAGCCGAGTGGCCGAGGGACTATTGTTCTGAGACAACTACGCCTTGGGTTAAGTATCACCAAAAATACCCCCCCCCCCCCCCCAAAAAAAAAAAAAAAAAAAAAATGAATAAAAAAAAGCAAATTACAGGAACTCTCTCCTCTTCAATTTCGAAAAATTCAGACGATAAACTAGGCATCAATTTTACTTGGCCCAAAAGCCTAACATGTCCGTTCTTTCTCAGGCTTAAAACTGACAAGGCTCACTTACCCGTGCAAATTGTGTTATCATCGCGGTTCCATGTCCCAGATGCCTGGCAAGCTATATCATCAATGGATCGTTCAAAGCCTGGAAGACATTCAATATGACATTTCTGTCCTGGTCTCGGTTGGCATGATTCGTCAACAAGGCCATTGGGAAATTCACGTGGACATTCTGTTACTTGATCTATGGGAAGATAATACCAATCTAGTAAATATAGCGGTAACTCTGTCATGAGCGTTTCAAAGGCACTAATTTGACACCTTTAGCATTTTTATTTATGATTCAGTAATGATGTATAATTTTGTTTATTTAGGGAGCTTCCCCTTACAAGTTTCCATTTTCTTTAATCTTATATGAATACCAACTAATTTTTATACGTTATAAATAACCATTGTCATTATTTACTATATGATTCAGAAAATGAATAAAATTGAATTGAACTGAAGAAAATAAGAATTGAATTGGAATTAACAGTGGACGCTGAAAACTAAAACAAGGACAAATTGCTATCAGATGTAGGTCTTAAACCATTCCACTTTATCTAAGTAGATTAGAGTCTGGAAATTTCGAATACAGTGAGAACACTTATATCTCAGTCACACTGCCAATTCGACCAATCATTTTCCACTCTGGCTAATGTAGCGTTTTGTTCGGTTTGGTATCGCTCTAGTATCGGTATTGTTGGTGTGACTGATGAATTACCTGGCACACACGTTGTCGTAGACCAGCCAAATATCCAAAAAGTCTCTAGAAAAAGATTGGAAGGCATTTTTGGGTAATGGTCGGCATCCATGCTTAAAGTCTTGCAAAAATACTGACGAATAACGTAAGGGCGGATGCCACGCGCATTTTTGCCTAACAATGCCATTTTTGGCTCAAAATTTGAAAGAATGTCAAAAATCACGATTTTTAATTTTTTTACCTAATATGTAATACCTGATTAAGACTTTTGAAGTGACATGAGATTTATTTTGAGTTTCAAGTTATAAACCCTATTAATATGCAATTGAAGGTTGGATATTACACACATGTGTATGGCGTAATGAAACCTAAAACTGTGATTTACTCAAAATAATAGCTTGTGAAAACTACCAATATTTCAAAGTTTTTTACCCAACGTAAATTTGTCATTTTAAACACTTTTTCTTAAATAAACATATCACGTATATTTTCATGTCACACACAGAAAAGAAATTATCCGATAAGGTGATAGATACCTCATTTTATGTTATCTCAAATGGAACGATGTATTTTTACTGGATGCGCATTTTGACTGAAAAACTCTATTTGAAGGTACATCTATATAGATTTACATGTACAAAGGTAATTATCCCATGTATTACAGTTATAGTCTATGGGCCAAAAACTGAAATGTCCCCACCTCCTTAGAAATAATCTTAAATGATTTTGTTTTCTGTTAGATGGGACCATTAACTCTCAAAATGTGCTTCTTTGCCCTAAGTTAAAAGGTGGGCGTGACCACAAGGGCTATTAACATGGCAAGGGATCAAAAACAATAGAATTTAAGAAATTGTCATGTATTCGTGAATAAGAAAGTTCAAAAACACATTGTAACATTTTGAAATAATGCATCAAAGTTTCTCACTTGATTAAAACCCAAATAAGAGTTATAAATATTTCAAAGTTTTTTATCCAACGTAAATTTGTCATTTTAAACACTTTTTCTTGAATAAACATATCACGTATATTGTCATGTCACACACAGAAAAGAAATTATCCAATAAGGTGATAGATAACTCATTTCATGTTATCTCAAATGGAACGATGTATTTTTACTGGATGCGCATTTTGACTGAAAAACTCTATTTGAAGGTACATAGATCATAGTACATTGAAGGTATATAGATCAAAAGGGATCAAAAACAACAGAATTTAAGAAATTGTCATGTATTCGTGACTAAGAAAGTTCAAAAACACATTATAACATTTTGAAATAATGCATCAAAAGTTTCTCACTTGATTAAAACCCAAATAAGAGTTATAAAAAATGTCCATCGTGTTTGAAAATGGCTGTTTCCATGGAAACAGTGAGAACAAAACTGATATTTGAGCAAAATCTGTTGATGCTACCTAAAAAAAAGGTAAGTATTGATATTGACCATTATTATTTTCTCTTTTACAGGACACGCACTTATTTTAGTAAAGGGGTGATGGATGTGACTACTACATGTGTAGGCCGTTACCATGGTAACAAATAAATTATTGTGTTGTATTTCTTACAAAATACTGTGGTTGTTTTCAACATGAAATAATGGTAAACATCTAATATCTTTTGACGTCTGTTTGATTATATTAAAAATTTTAGTTAATTGGAGTAGAACTAAATTCGATTTATAAAAATTGTTGCCATGAAAACTAAATATTAATGAAGATAAAATCTTTCAAAGAAAGAAATGTGACCTACCAGTACAAAATACATGTTAAACAAACTGAATTTGAACAATATCAAATGAATCTTATATTATTATTCACCGCAGCTATCAGAATCAGATTGTTTGTCTTAAAGGCCAAGTCCACCCAAATAATGAGTTTAGTTGAATCAGTAGAGTTAAATTAAATAAACGAAACAGTAAAAAAATATCAAAATCGGATAAAAATAAGAAATTGACGGCATTTTGAAGTTTTGCATTGTTTCGTAAAACAGTGATATGCATATGGCTGTATGCAAATAAGTGATCCGATGATGTCATTAACTCACTGTTCCTTTTGTATTTTGTTATATGAAATTTCAAATATTTCATTTTTTTCATAGATGTTTATGAAGATTCTCTTCATTGTATCACAATAAGTTATAATAATGATGATCGTACACATTCTACGAGGAGTCAAACTTTGTTTTACATTTTTGGAGAAGAAATCTGAAATATTTGAAATTCCGTATAATAAAATACAAAAGGAAAAGTGAGCTTATGGCATCATCGGCTCAATAATTTGCATACAGCCCATGTTATGCATATCATTGTTTCATGAAACAATGCAAAACATTAAAATGCCATAAATGTTTCGTTTTTTATCCGATTTTGATGAATTTTACCTTTTTTGTTGTTTAATTTATTTGTATTGATTTAACTCAATTTTGGGGGATGAACTTGGCTTTTAAAGTTGGTTGCGGATGTGTTCCTCATGGACGTTGTCATGGTTAATAATGATTTACACATCACGAAACTAATGGAATTTGAAAATTACTTGTATACATGGATATATTATAACTACCTTGAGAACAGGGGTGTCGATATGTTCAAGATTGGGGGATGACCGGCTAAAGGAAGGTGTGTGTGTGGGGGGGGGGGGGGGGTACTATCTTTTTTTTTTCAAATATCTGTCTCTAAAACTTGGGAATGTGGATACCACTTAGCTAGATCTCTTCCCTTTACATGAAAATACCCGATAATTCTTCCATGTTCTAACCAATGTTGTATATCTGACAGTCGGAGACATACAAGAGTGGTACGTTCTGGGCGTGAACAGTTTCTCATTTTAAAAATATCCCCAAAGTACCCCTTTGAGTTAGGAAAAATGAATCATTTTACTTCAGAAAAGTGTCACCTTTTCTTTCTAACCGATGCCAGTTCCACATTATTATCAAAGTCTCCCTTACCACCTATGATAAAAAGCCACCTTAAAGGGTCACTAAAATAAAAATAATAACTGCCCATTTTTCGTAGGAAAGTGTCATCAGGAGCCAAAAAATATCCATCACACATTTTTTTATGCATTCAGTCATATTTTATAATCATTTGAATAGTACATTTTTGCTGATTTACACAGTCATAAGCCCCGCCCCTAAATAGAACTCATCGAAGCGACATCGTGATCACGTGATCTGTGACGCATGAAAAGTAAGGGAAAATATTCCACTAACCTATAGGCCTACCGTGCGCGCCCGGATGCCCCCGGAAGGCCCAGCCCGGTGCCGAGCATGATATTCACCGCCTCGACCATTTGCATTGCGTATTTTCATGTGTTTAATTCCTCACAATAACTTTGATTTTGGGACACAGTTTCATCAATAATGCCTAATCGGTGTATAGTTGCGGGCTGTAGCAAGACCCCTTAAAGATGGTGAAAGCCTACATCATTTTCCTAAAGATGAAAATCTACGGAAATTGTGGGTCGCAAAGGTAAAGCTCACGCGGGCAGAGTGGCAAGGGCCGGCCAAGTGAGTGGAGTACAATCTGCAGCGATCACTTTGCTGAAGATGAATTGAGGATCCTGGCCTGTATTCAGAATTTGACATGAAGAGAACGATAAGCTAGCTAAAAGATTCAGCTATTCCAACGATCAGACTTGGAGTCTAGTCTTGAAATCTGTTTTTCATCGACAGCAGCTGCAGCAGCTTCACCCGTAGACCGAAAATTCTGTCTCTCGTTCGTTAGCTAATCGTTCGTTAGCTAAGACGACCTAACGAACGAGAGACAGAATTTTCGGTCTACTTCACCCGTAACTCCAGTTACTTCACCCACGGCCCTTCACCGTATTCTGCGAGGGGTTCAAACATATATGGTCGAATTTCCCCATGCCACTCGAGCTTCTTTGCCTTCGGTGTCTGATAAATCATTTGATAAATCAGACTTCGTATCTGCATGGCTCAGAAAAGTCCTCCAACTCGGAATCGCGGGCACTTTTCCTCTCTCTGTATAAGTTACTCGAATTCAGCCAAAATCTAAGTACTAACGTACTATGTAAAGCGAAGTAAAAAAAAAAGCCGTGTGAAATAAACAAAACAAAAGCGTTCATCAGTTGAGGGGAACATAGTCACTGCCGGACTAAAGATGTGTAGGACATTGTACATATATACAGACGCATAAAACGGCTGTGCACGCGTTTATGACCAATGCAAAACTTTCGTTCGGCAAGCTCAGATGGATGAGAACATTGTTCAAAAGAAAAGCTAAAAACAAAACTAGAGCTGTATATTTGGGCAAAAGCATTTTCTGATCTTGTAGAAAATATATTGCTAATGATTATTCACTCCTAAGATTATATTGATTAATTTCCTTTTTTCATAAATTGTCCATTGAACAGAGGGGTCAAATACCGCATTCTGTGTACAGTATTATATGCTGCAGCCTGCAGATCTTGTGCATCTTACTTTTCATACGTCACTTGGGGGTTAGCCAATCAGCTCACGAGTTTTAAGGAACGGTCCCAAAACCTCTACTTTTCCCCCTTTTTCGCCAAAACGAGACATAATTTGGACAATCGATTGGCAGATTCGTGATTAGAAGGCAAAACTACATGGAAAGAGCACCCATTTTCTCTCTAATTTAGTAAACCTTTAAATGGGATTACTACCCTATTCAAATCAAACAGGTGCTACATTTACTCTTGCAAATATCCCTCCCCCAATAGTTTCTTTATAATGTGTGTTTATTCAGTGGAATTTTTGAGAGTTCTGTTACATTACATCACAGCACAGCAGAATAACTAAGATAGTAGCTATATAAATTTATCTAATTATTAATAAATGTTCGCCTCTAAAAATGTCCTTTTGTAAATATACGTTCCTTTTTTTATAAAACCCCTATTCAAATCTCATACGTGCCCCTTTTCCTTCGATAAGTGCTTCTTTTCCTTTGCAACATTTTTTTTTTCATTCTCATAAGCTGATAAATACCCCCTTCATCTATTATTCCCCTATTAATTCTGAGAGTTACCTGAAGTACCCCTATTCCTTTTTTTCAATAAAGTGATCCTTTCCCTCTAATAGGTTCTCCTTTTCATCTCTGTTGAGTGCCATATTTATCCTCAATATTATTGCCTTTTTCATTCTGATACATGGCGTTTTCCTTTCATTAAGTGCCCTTTTGACCCCTAAAAAGAGTCATTTATTTTATAAAATATCTTATCCTTAACTGCACTAGTTATCCGGGCGTAGTTTTCCAGGGGGTAGTTGTTCTAGAATCGGTCATAAGGCATTAACATTCCCTTGTAAATAAAATCAGCTTTCCCTCACTGAATACGATTGTGCCCGCCCCGCTTCGGAGACGGAAGATCCCGTTTATGCTACCAATTACTATTTTTCCGCTCGTTCTCTACACTCGCTCGCCCAGTTAAACATAACATTCCCTTAAATATGAATTATTAAAATCGAACATTAAAAAGGGGCTCGCTCGCGAATATGAAATTAAAATTTGATGTGGAACATGTGATTGTAGGTGGTGCTTTAATTAGAAATTGGCAAGGAAAAGAGAATTATTCGAATTAGATTTATCAAATAGAGGTGTCGTGGTCTAGTGGATACGTCACCGGACTGAGGACCTCATGGTTGGCGGTTCGAGTCCCGCCACGGCACGAAAGTCCTTTGGCAAGACATTTCATCTACAGTCGCCACTCTCCACCCAGATGTAGGAAATTGGTACATGGTAGGAATTTATTCCTTGACTGTTTTCAGCGCCTTATAGGGCAGCTGGTGTAAAGCCAGGGTAATAATACCACTTCGGCGCTTAGAAACATAGGTATTCAGCGCAATATAAATGTTATGTTTTATAATTCATCATTAAATGAAAATAGACTCACGGTTTATATAGGTTGAGAACAAATTTCTATTACTTGCTTCTACACATGCCTCCCCCCTAAAAAAATGTTCATTCACAAACAAAGGTTTATCGGTTATCGGTGGCACATAGACTCTGGTTCGTATGTAAATTAGTGGTCTGGACACTCCCCCCCCCCCCCCCCCACCACCTTCAACTCGGAAAGACCTAGCGACGCCCACAGGTCAGGTCTATCCAGTCTTTCATGATGACATTGTACTTTGAACCCCACTAGCATGACTTTTTTCCGCTTCATAAAAACCTGATGTCACCGGCGGATCCAGGATTTATCGAAGTGGGGGGGGGGGGGGGGGGGAGTCTTGATGTGAAAGAGAGATACGCGAAAAAAAAAACGAAAGAAAAAAAGGAAAGGCCTCTGCCACCAAAATAGGGGGCCAAAGTCCTAGATGACAATCAGGAATAATTTTAAAAAGCTCCGCTAAATTACTTATATTTTCTTATAAAATTATTACCAATTCATGCTATACCATATTGTTTATTCCTGTTGGATCAGAACATGATGCAAAACAGTTTTATACTGATCATGTTTTTATCCTGCATGAATAAGTTAAAATAAATACATAAATACAGTGGGTAAAAAAAATACACAACTCTGATAGCTTCTAATTAAAATGTTGTAATCGATGTGACTTTGAAATTTATTTCATGGTGCAGAATAGCTTATTGTCTGTCTTGTGGTACCTCATTCATGACATTTCTGCCATGGATGACTGAGCAGCAGGGTTTTTAAAAAGAGTAAAAAAATCTCCTTTTTCCAAGTTTGGGCTGACGCTGATGCAATGAATGCGAGTCAAGCCATATGAATGTGCTACTTTAATCGAAAATAATTTTAAAAAAGTTAAATTCTCCTTTGTGCTTCAATGCTTCATTGTTTAAAGTGATCTAAGCTTCCATATGACCTTGTTTCAATCCACATGACAATATTTAATTGATTTCAATAGCCTTGTAACTTCTTGACCCGTGATAACTTAAAACTTTCTGCTCATTCGTCAAGAGCACCATTTCACCTGCATACGGTGCACACAGTGTTTTTGCGAATAACACATGGACTGAAAGGTTTACTGACCTTAAAGACTAAAAAGAAGAAAAGGAAGGATACGCATTGAGAATTAACAATGCCCATTTTTAATGACTCAGTAAAAAGGCTTTCCTTAAAAAAGGGATGCAGATGAATCCAACATTGTGTTATCAAATGGCAAAAAACACTTGACTTTAACACCTTCTCCATTCAAATGCACAAAATCAATTGAAAATAACTCAGCAAATGTTTTCCAACTGAAGTCACTAATGCATAGTTGGTTTACCCACACTCGCTACTTCAGCCCAAACTTGGTACAAGAGGAGTTTGACAATACTGTTTGAAAAGCCTGCTCTTGTTCTTTACTATGAAATAAATTTCAAGCTCATAGAGGTTATACTTTTTAATTAGAAGCTACTTAAGTTGGGTATACTTTTTTCTGATACGCACTGTATATAAATAACATTTTCAATGAATCAAGTAACAGGTCTTGTCAATGTGAAAATTTTGGTATCACCCATTTTATAGGGGACACAAATCTTTTGGATCTAGACTGGAATCAAGTAAACAGAAATTCTGGTAGAAAGACAACACCACTTTTGTATTAGCTACCAAATGTTGGTAACAGCTATTATGACAGTGATCGCATTCACATCCAACGAGCAGATTCTAATCCCTGACGGTGTTTGTTAATCTAATTGCTATATATTTTATATTAGTTAGTTACATTTCCTTCTTTAGTTTGTCATCTTCATTGTGTTTCCATGGCAACAATTTTTTTTTTTATAAATCAAATTTAGCTCTATTCCAAACTAAACTTTTGAATATAATCAAACAGGCGGTAAAAATTATTAGATGTTTACCATTATTTCATGTTGAAAACAAATATATTTCTGTATTTCATTAGAAATGCAACAAATTTATTTGTTACCATGGTTACGGCCTACACATTGTCCTGTAAAAGAGAAGATAATCATGTACAATGCAAATATATTAATGTTTACTTTTTTCGGTAGCATCGTGGGTTGGTTTTTTTCTTACTGTTTCCATAGCAACAGCCATTTCGAAACAGATGGACAGATTTTATTACTCTTATCTGAGTTTTTATAAAGTGAGACACTTTTGATACATTATTTTAAAATATTACAATGTGTTTTTTTCCTTTCTTAATCACGAATACATGACATTTTCTTAAATTCTACTGTTCATGATCCGTTGCCATGGTAATAGCCCTTGTGGCAACGCCTACCTCTTAATTTCGGGCAAAGAAGCATATTCTTATTCTGGAAAAAAAAATCATTTAAGATTATTTCTAAGGGGGTGGAGACATTTCAGTTTTTGGTCCATAGACTATACTGATAAACATGGGATAATTGCCTTATGTACATGTACACTCTAGATGTACCTTCAAATAGAGGGATAACATAAAATGAGTTATCTATCACCTTATCGGATAATTTCTTTTCTGTGTGTGACATGACAATATACGTGATATGTTTATTCAAGAAAAGGTGTTTAAAATGACAAATTTACGTCGGGTAAAAAACTTTGATATATTGGTAGTTTTCACAAGCAATTATTTTGAGTAAATCACAGTTTTAGGTTTCATTACGCCATACATATGTGTGTAATATCCAACTTTCAATTGTATATCAATAGGGTTTATAACTTAAAACTCAAAATAAATCTTATATCACTTGAAAAGTCCTAATCAGGTATTACATATTAGTTTAAAAAATTAAAAATCGTGAGTTTAAAAAATTAAAAATCGTGATTTTTGACATTCTTTCAAATTTTGAGCCAAAAATGGCATTTTTAGGCAAAAATGCGCGTGGCATCCGCCCGTTCGTTATTCGTCAGTATTTTTTCAAGAGTTTGAACGCCGAGCATTACCCCAAAATGTCGTCCAAATCTGGTCTACTATTGATCTGTCCAAATCAAACTGATATCCGTCTGCACATGCGCACGTTGTATCAAGGCCAGAAGGAAGGCATAGTCCTGTGCAACCGCCGTTATCAGTAGAACAAAGATGATCTCCTGAAACAGAAAAGAGCGTTAAATTTCTAATGTTTGGACTTTGACGAAAGTATTATAGTCAACTGTATGATTTCTTAACCCATAAACTACGGGTACCGGGTGGCTCCTGTATTAAGCCTATGAGAGTTAAAGAATTCGGTATCAATGGGTTATTTTTTTTTTGTTTTAGCTCTTTTTTCGCTATGGATCGAAACCCTTGATAACTTTGTTTGCAGTATATGATACATATACAGAGCCATTAAACCGTAATCACAGTGCAATTTTCACAAGTAACTTCTTTAAAAATGGTAAAAAGGAAATACATTAATATTAATATTTCACCAAATCAGCCAAAGATACCTGCCCGTGGTATTTATCAATTAACATTTGTTTTGATTATTTGTTCACATTTTAAACGCTTAATTCAAACTGGGTCCTCATCATTTCTTCTAAGCTGCTTCGTAATGTTCATCGCCAGTTCGAACGTGATATACAGTTGTATGAGGAATGGAAGGACATGAAATGAAAGTTAGGTCCAATGTCTACTTCCCAATATCACCAAAAATAGCAAGTGTCGCTATTGGCCCAGCCCTGCCGACATGGGGCGCACAGAATGTGTAACCTTATGTTCCTTTACTACGCCTAATTTTACTGAAAATACGATAGTTATATTTGTTTATCATATGTAATTACTATACTTAGATATTTTAGTGCTTTCCATTTATGCAAACATTTATGTAAACATTTATTTATATCCTAATTTTGTTTGATACTATTTTATATCAAATTGTACATGTTTGTTATACAAAACACTGAAAGACATGATGTTGCAATGATATTGAAACCTTGACACTTTTAAACCTTGTCTTGTGGAATGGAAAAAAAATACATGCCATCAAATTAATTTTTTTGGCAACGTTCATGTGTGATTTTTCCAATAAGCCTTATATTGCTGGTTTATTTAGTCCTCATTTGATCTTCAAAATATAAAGATATCTTAGCCTGAACAAGGGCATTCTTTATGTAATTTTTCCTATTGCTATAACTCGTATTAACATGTTGTTGTGCCCTATCTTTGGCACAACATAATGGAAAGTCGACATTGGTCCTGACTAAAAATAATACCCGGTGGTAGGGTAGCGCTGGAGACCATGTATATGCCGTTAGGCCTAGCGTAATCGTTGTGTCCTACTGTCACGTTGCCTCTTCCAGTGTTCTTGTCCACCTTAAGGACGCTTTGCAAATCCCAGTCCGTCCAATAAAGAAACTGACCAAGAACAGCCACATCGTAGGCGTGTACGTCACGACCGAAAGCATGGACTACACGGCGGCCATTTCCGTTAGAATCAGCCGTTTCCAGTCGCTCAAGACCAGCATCGCACCAGTACAGACGGTCACCTAGTAACGGAAGGCATTTAGGCCCAGAGATTTTACTTCAGGTTCATTACCTAATTATTTACGTCAGCCTGTTTTGATATCATATAAAAAGATTTTCCTCCTAACGATAATGTACTCCAATACAATCACAATGAAAAAAAAAAATCGATTCCTTCATTTCAGCTGTATGACAAAAACAGTAAGAAGGTTGAAACCGAAATTAACATCAAATTGAATAAAAATAAACAGCTAGTAAAAAAAAAAATGAGTATCATGAAATTAGTAACATTAATAATGATAATAATAATAATGATAATAATAATAGTAATACTACTACTACCCCTAATAATAATAATAATAATAATAATAGTTCAAAACATGAACATAAACATTGCAATGAATGGAAAAGACGAAAATATCAATGGAATATATTTTGGTGGGAATGTCCTTGGCGAAGGTTCTTTCTTACCATCATAATAATCGATAGTGAGTCCATTTGGCCATACTAGTGACCTAGACACAATGACTGATCGCTGGGTCCCGTCCATGTAGGCCCGTTCAATAACTGCATTGTCACCCCAGTCTGTCCAAAACATCGTCCTGGTTTATTAGACAGCAGGAAATAATGTCAAGCATTCACGGCTCCCAGAGGCGGCGGAACGTTGGGCTCGGACAATGAAAGTGGGGGTGCACCTTTTGTTTGGCGGGCAAAAGGTGCCCCTCCACATCCATTGTCCAGATGAAGTTAAGCATTCATATACTGCCTCTGACGGCCCCGTTGTTTTGCAATCAGTGGCAAAATGGCAATGTCCGATCAAGATCAAGTTAAGCATTCATATACTGTTTAACTCTTTCAGTGCCGATGTCACATATATGTGACAGATAGACATGTCATTTTCATCCACCAATTTTCCTTTCTGGGCATCCGGGATCTTTCGACGTGATTGCAGCCGCTGGGTGAAAACAATAGCTTGGCAACGCGTAGCAACACATGGACTTTGCACGCCCTTTGACTCTATGAAAATTATGTTTTTTTTCTTTTCTTCATCAAAATGCCGAAAATTTGCTGCGCAATAGGTTGTCACAACCACAATATGGTGCAGGGATATTCTCTTTCATTGCGTATTTTTCCTGATCGCGTGAAATAGCGCGAAAATGGGTAAACGCGATCGAAATCTGCAAGAAAAAGCCAGATAACAACAAACGATGGGAACCGACGTAATACGTTCGGCTCATTTCTTCGGATCATTTCATAATAGGTACATATCCTGCTGATATCTAGCTTCAGACTTATTACATATACATATATTTACCAATAGAGCAATATAGATTTCAAAGACAGAAAATGTGCTATGGGAACCAAAAAAAATAACTTGCTCATGCAGTTGTTCACTACTCCGTATCATCACGGTATGGGACTTTGTATAGTCTCGCCTACTCAGTTTTGTGAAAGCTTTTTAAAATATTTTTTTGAATTCCCAGAATACGACATCAACCACTCCGACAAGTATGAGGTTATCCTGCCAGGAGTGAATTTTCGATGATGTTTGCTGTGCGAGACTCCTTCCATGTGCATACAAATAAAATGCAATGGGTTTATTACATGCAAATCCTACGTGTGGGACCGAAGTCAACTAATTTAGACGCTTAAGCGAGCCGTGTTTTCATCCACTGAGGCGTTACTACGGTCGTAGTTAAGAAGGTGACGTCACGCCGGAAAAGTTAATAGACCGCTTCTGTAATGTATACAAATTTATGCACATATATTTGCTGAGCACCTAGTGACGAGCTATTCCATTAACCTGCTTTTTATAAATGAGCCTCAATGCTTAGAATACAGTTTGCATACATTATTTGTTGCTATGCCCGGCATGCCTCCGGCAAGCTTTCAGGTTGTCAAGAACAACCTTTGTTTGAAAGGTATGGTATAAAATCTGCATACATTACCTAAGCGGTCTATTTCTCGTCAAGAGGAAAGGTATATGGTGGTCAATGTAGATCAACATTTTGAGCATAAATTAAGCATTCTGAATATATGATTATAATGATATGCTACCATTGAAATTTTCAGAGAAACTACAAATTTAAAAAGATATTACCTCATTTCAATATTAAACCATAGTAAACAAAAACAAACCAAAATATAATGGACAAACAAAATAACTTATTTTTCAATAATTCTTATAGATAAAGTTAGGTAAAGTAATAATGCTTGGTATCATAAGAAATGGTTATAAATTTCCTACAAGTTTTGTACGCAATATTGTATGAAATAATAGATGGTGAATGAAGTGCATACAGTTATAGTTAGAACGCTGACCCCCGGGACCTATCAGAATCGTTATTTCAAATTTTCAGTTGATTGCAATCCTTTGTGTTCCACGGCCGCCTGGTGGCGTATCCCTTTAACTTGGGTCCGATCAAAGAAGTTAGACCTACTGATCCTTACCAATTTCTCTGATGGCCTCGTTCGTTCAAGGAGGTAATTATTACCATGTTTGACAAAAAAGAGTTGGTATTTATACATCACTAAATAATTAGCAATTAATTATGTAATATCATTATCCTAGTCTTTGAAATTAAGTCTAGTTTCCAGTACCCCTTCACTGGATGTAAAACAAGGGCTCTTGCCTCGAATCAATGTTTTTCGGTTTGAGCCATCAAGGTGGGATACAGAGAGGGTCTGAGTGCCGGAGTCGATCCAGTAGAGAAGCCTGGATATGGAGTCTACAGCAATGCCATCGGGGTCTGAAAGAGAAAAAAAGTAACACAGCTAGAATTCGACTTAACTTTCCTAAAATTGTTGTGAAGAATAAGGTTCATAAAAAGGCACATGGTAGTAGGGTCTACAGAGTTATGCATTCAAACTGGATTATTTCTAAGAAAAAGGCCATCGAAATGTTATGTTATTATTACTCTTAAATAAATGTAAACGCATTCACACAAAAAATTGAAACTCTGCATTGTGGAATACCTTTCGTCCGAACGTATAAATGGGTTAATTTTTTTAAAATTTACTCCAGTATTTTCAAGTTTTGTGAGAAAGATGGCAATGTAATCAATCGCTCAGTCTAATAACCTCGGTAGACGTTTGCCTATATCCCATATAAGCTAACACGTGTAATTTGTTAGCCTATCGAAATATAGTATTTAATGGCTAATGCTAAAAGGGCAGGGCACTTTGGGCACATTAACGTTCTAAGTACATATGCCCCCATCACCAGGGGCATATTTTGTCAATTGTCAAATTTTGCTTGGTGGGAAACCCATATTTTTCTTCTCACCAGCCCTCCAAAACTCGCTCAGTGGGGGTGGGGGGGGGGGGGCTTAAAGGGTTCAGTTTTCCTCAATAATTCTTTTAACACAAAATTTAAAAAATGTAAGAATAAACGTTCGAAAATGAAGCAAGCAGAGATGTTGTGGTCAAGTCACCAATCTGCGGATCACAAGGTTCGAATCCCTGCCAAATCACTAACGTCCTATGGCAAGACATTAATCTACATTGGCAACATTCGACCCATATGAAGTAAACTGGTACCGTCAGGAATTTATTCTTTGAAGCTTCAGCGCCTTCATTAGGGCATCTAGGCTTAGCCGGGGTAATAATCCAAAGCGCACAGAGTCATCGATAGATGCTATACAAGAAATGAGTATTATTATTATAGGTTTTCCCGCCCAATTTCATCAGAGTTGCATTTGAATTCATGAATAGGCGTTCAAGTTCGAACCATTTTCGTCAACTCTCTGCTCTCATGGTTCATTTTCATTCTTTGAGCATTAAATTTAGTTTTATATCATTCCTTTTAAATTTTATTTCATTCAATTTAGAGAGAAATTCATTCAATTCAACGAAGCAAAGTTGTCATTCAATTTGGCGCCAGCTGGATAGACGTTCAATTTCGTCCCAAATACCAATTTCAATTTCATTTATAGGCACACACCTTCGCACTTTGAACGTTCGAATTCAATTAACATAAACAAGTTCTGTTGTTCTATGTAATTCTTACCTCATTTTTTCACGTCATATGCACCCCTTTTCACTGTTTTTGATTATATAATTTCCTTCTCATTTTTTCAAACTTTCATTTTCAAAGTTTATTTTTATCATATTTCATGCTTATTCCTAGAGCGTCTGTGAGTTCTAGGTAGTCTTGCTTGTTGTCGAATGCTTCAGCCAACCTAATTCTGTCCGTATTCGAGATATTCATGTAATCTCCTCGAGCCGCCACCATAGTCGTGCATAAATGAATTGTATACAGGCCCCTGGGAGGCGGGAGTGAATTTTTTTGAGGGGGTGCACATCACCCCCTAGAAGGCAGAGGATGCGGGGTGCTGTAGCCAGCAAAATGCTTATGACTTTTTTTTGCTTGCTTGTCAAAGATTTTTGGACTTAAAAAGACACCCCAAAACGTTGAGGACCTTTTTTTTGCTTGTCAGAAAATTTTGTGAATATCACAAAATCCTGGATACAAAAAAAAATCTGCTCACAGCACCCCTAGTAACAAAATCGTTCCCAGGGGCCTGATTGTATGTATAATTATGAAAGTGGAGTTGTTGTTTCGATGACGGTTTGACAGAGGAATGAGAAAGATCAATATAAGGCAAATGTCACATTTCAAGGTAAATAAAGTTTGCATAATTAACAAATGCAGATTACAAAGAACATAAGCAGTAACGAAAAACACTGCCCAAATGCTGAAAATGCTTCAATCAATATAAGGCAAATGTCACATTTCAAGGTAAATAAAGTTTGCATAATTAACAAATGCAGATTACAAAGAACATAAGCAGTAACGAAAAACACTGCCCAAATGCTGAAAATGCTTGCCTATTCGTGAATTTGAATTCCCAAACGTTCATCAGGGCAGAGCAGGTGCGAATTTGAATGCATTTTACGTGCATTTTTAATTTGAACGCGCTTTTTACACGTTTATTTGAGCAAATTATGAAATCGCATGCTAATGAAATTAAATTGAATGAACTAGTTAGCTTTTTGAATGTTGATCTCGATGATCATTCAAATTCGCTCGAAATTGAATGATTGCATTGTTAATTATTATTATTATTTATATTATTATTATTATTATTTATTATTATTATTATTATTATTATTATTACTAGTTGTAGTAGTATATTGTCATTATTATTCTTATTCTTATTATATTAATCATTATAAGAAGCAAAAACAAGTAAAAATTATAAATATCTATTATAAAGTATATAATGAGACTTTTAGTTAGAAAGCATCCACCCTTGGGTGAATAAAACTATTATCTTGTTTGGATCCATGTCATACACTCTAAAAAGAACGTACCTTCAACACCGTTCCGAGCAATGACTTGGTAGTTGTTGCCATTCAAAGAGGCGCGGCTCAGCGTCTTTGACGCAACATCTGTCCAGTAGACCTTTCTGTTGACAGGGTCAAAGGTCACTCTTATCGGGTTCTGGATACCCGGAAGGTTTAGGGCTTTTGGTTCCATCGACGACTGCAGGTCGACCTGAAAAATGGCTCGTCGGTATGTGTCGGTGACTAGGAAGAAGTTATCCTGAACAAGATCTATCAAGTGTACGAAGGAGACAGTATTACAATAAAAAAAAAATGGAGGTCTCTTTTATACGAGAAAGGAAAAGCAATGTGTATGTGTGAGTGTGTGTGTGTGTGTGTGTGTGTGTAGGTGGGGGTGGGGGTATTAAGCTTGAGAAAACATCTTGGTTATATCCTGAGCGGAGTAGACTGTGCCTCGTGACTTGGCTATTTTTCTCGGCAAGTAAGCTAGTAGTGGCTGCATAACAAGACTAGCCGCCCAGCCCGGTGAATGCGCCATGGAGCAAAGTGAGTCGCGAGGGCCTTTTGGAACCTGGCCTGTATTTTGGAACCTGGCCTGTATTTCTTATGCTATCCTTTGTTCCTAGCGAGGATCTGCTACATTATAGGTAGGAGCCAATAAGCGAACGTATCTTTGCATGACGTCAGCATAAATTTGGTATGCAAATTCGCTTTCATCTGTAGAAGTATTTTGGAAAAGTGGTTCCTTCAATTGACTTTTAATCGAAAAGTTGAAGGTTCTAATCTGTGCCCGGCACCAACCTCTTTTGGCAACACTTACAAACCGACATGCAGTGGTTAATAGGTGCCTGATATGCCTTATGTCTTAGTCACACCGCCAAATCGACTCTAAACCGACTGACTCCTGGCCACACACTCCTGGTGTGACATCGGTACAATATCGCCACACATTGGGTCGCCGAGATATAATCGAGGTAATGAATAATAAATCGTTTCATTACAACTAAAAAGGCGGTATAGATACAACAGTTATTATTTATTGGTATTGTTATTACTGTTATTGATATTATAATTATTATGATTATTATCATCATTATTCTTATTGCTGCAGTTGTTGTTTTTATTGTTAAAAAGGATGCAAATATACCTGAGACACAAGATATTCCATCGGCAGCTAAGTAGAATCCCAGAGTGCAAACACAAACGAATCCTTGTACATTAGAATATGAGCTCAGACACAGCTGCTCACAGCCTCCATTTTGATTACGACATGGATCTTAAAAAAATAATAGGAGTTGATGTTTCACACAAAGTAATAATAATAAAAGTAATAATAATCATAATAGCAGTAGTAATAACAATAATAATAATGATGATAATAATAATAATAATGATGATGATGATAAAAACAATAATAATAATAATAATAATGATAATAACATTAATAATAATAATAACAATACCAATAGTAGCTTAAGAATCCTGGAATCATATTGTTATCCAGGTCTAGTGTTGACACTATACCATTATCTGAAAATAATTGTAGGACTACATTATGTAGATGTTTACATAGGCGTATACATAATATTATGCAGAAAAAAAAGATGTTCATAACCCTAATCCTAACCCTAACCGTATGGGATTTATATATTGTTTTATATCACAAAACGCTTCAGCTTCAGAAAATAATACGTGAGGGAAACGAGGAAGGAACAAGATAACCATACGTGAGTTAAATAAGCTTAGTGCATTCTACCGCTTCACAAAAAGCATTTATAAACTTAGCAAAACTTAATGAATACACGCTACTTTCTTGTATCAATTCTACCTAATGCCCCTCCAGATAATTACGCCTGCGCATGACTAGTCACACAAATGCTCTTTTATTTTATTTTATTTGTTTATTTTTACGTTTCAAAACAATCATACATTTACATGATACATATTGATCCAATGATTAGATAACTGTGTATATATCAGACTAACAATACAAAAATAAGGATATTTAGAAGAGTCCAAAAATAGTTTACACAAACTGATAATTATTGACCTAATATATACAATGAAACGGAGGGGCAGGCTAAAAAAGTAACACTTGTAAGATGCATGTCCCAAAGACTTCGTTACAGCTTTATGCACTCACTGGCTTTTGAAGATTGTTACCTCAGTTTTCTGTGGAAGTACATGTACATGTATATTTTCGAATAAATCCGAAACCTTGACCTAGGCCATCGCACCCTGCGTCAAGGGGTTGCGCCTGTGCCCAGATCATTATGGCACCTGGGACTGGCCTACGCACTTATATACCAGAATGAATGGCGTAATGGAAATAACGCATCATGTTCAACAGGCCTTAATTTCTTTGTCTTACGGTGCATGATCTTCTGACGGGTGTCTGCATAGGTTGTAATGCCGTACATGTGTTCTCCTCCAGGGCGATACGCAAATTTTACCTCTCCAGTATGGCGATTACCCGCGTAAATGCCATTGCCGTCCCCGCTCTCCGTCCACAGAATGTAATCCTGCATTTAAATAAGTAAGAAAATAACTAGGAACATCCGTATGAGGGGGGGGGGGGGGGTAGGGGACACGCATATCAGGATTTGAAGCACCCCTTATTTCTAGGCAAAGGCAAAATAATGCACGCATAAAACCTGTCTCGCACGAGACGCCATTTTGAATGCGTCAGTACCTGCGCTAATGGAGGCTGTGAAGGCAATGATTAAACCCATATACCATTTATAAGGAGTGCCTTGTTTAATTTGCAATCCCTTTTTAAACGATATCACTCTTTCATGATGCGCAGTACACCGTACCAGTAACTGATTCGCTCCTAACTCAGGAAATAAGGAGTTTGCGAATGTGTCGTCGTGAACCCCGTCCTAGATCCTCCCAGCGACAATGGACTGCTTTGTGTTAACTGCATATGAAGTAGGTGAAGCGTGAAGCTAACAATTGGTGAAGCGAGGTTCGCGTTATAGAGAAGACGGCAATTCCATGTTTGACGCGTTCTCACTCTGACACAAAGCACGGGTTGCAGCTTACACAAAGCAGTCCATTGTATCTGGGAGGATGTATGACGGCGTTCACGTAGACACGTTCGAAAACTCACTAATAGGGACTTTTAGAATTGCACGTCCACTTAGTCGACTGGTACGCAAGGACATCATTCTACGCCACTGCGCATGCGCCACTCGCCCTCTCCCTGTCCTTCTCCCTGACTTGCAAAATCGAGAACGTGTTCACTTCGTTTTTGCGGTGCTCCGAAATCTTCGACGAAGTTCACGTATATGACGTCATCAGAACAGCTCAACTATCACTATGAACATGACGAACAAAGAAGCGGACAATTTATGCAGCTCCTCATTGTACCCTTCACAATTGCACTGGTTAACAAAAGAACATCCATTCATACCTTGGAAATCATACCTGTGAAATGGGCTTAAAGTTATACAAAACTTATTTGCCCCTCTGCAACCATAAAGATGAATATGTTCTATGTAATAGGCTCTGTGCAGCTGTAGAAGAACATGGACAGTTCAAAAACTTCATTGGGGTCAAATTTTTCCTTTCCTGGATGCCCAAAATTTGTTCAAGTTTGACTTGAATATGTTCAGTGATGAGCTCCCTACTACATGAGATGGTAAATTATTCAATTCTGATATCACTCTTTGAGAAAAGGAGGATTGCCTCAACTTTGACTTTACATGTTTCTTCAATATCTTAAATTGATGTCCTTTCGTTCGGCTACCAAATGAAAAGTCAAAGAAGTCAGTGAGTTGGAGATCATCTATTCCATTTACAATTTTGTAGATTTGTATCAAATCAGTGCTATGGCGTCACATAATAGCAGTGAAGGGATGTCCTTTTGTCTACTATAGCTATTGTGGAGGGTAGAATGAGGAGCTGCATAAATTGTCCGCTCTCTTTGTCATCGTGTTCATAGTGTATTATGCTCATCCGTTGAGTGTGTACTTCCGGTTGACGTCGACGGTACGTACACGTCGAGTGAAATCTAAAATGATCAGAACTGTAGTCAACATGGGCAGTCGACGACGTTGACATGCGCAAATTAGTCGACTGGGACGAAGTACTAGTCCACTGCTTCTAAAAGTCCCTATTGACTCCTCTTGTGAGCCGCAACCGGGACAACATGGACTTTTGTCCTTTGCATTAGAATGTGCTTTCTACGCGTATTCTTATGTAATATTCTTATTTAAAACGCTAAAAATTTTGGTAAATGGCATTTCTTACCTTGAACAGTGCAATATCAAAGAAGGTGGCGTCACTTTTTCTCAGAACCTCTGTCTTATTGTTGCCGAAATAATCAACTTTATTGATGGTATGAGATATCAAATCTGCGTAGTACAACCTGAGGAAAAACGTAGGCCTAATTACAAAATGGATTGTTAGACAGCTGGGGGTTTTTCTTTTACATTTTCATTTTATGGTCGTTTTAACTGAATTGTATTACTTCTAAAATGATAACAAAGTCAGTTTCTTAATTTGTGTAAAATCTTGATGAGAGGTTGTTGACAATGATACTCGTTGTGTAAAATGTTGGTTACTTTTTCAGTTAGCAAATTTATTTGAATTCACTGACCATAGGCATGCTAGATTTGGCGGTTGTATAACGTCTGTAAACCATAAATGGACTTTTCAAAGATGATTCTTCTAAATATGACACTTTTATTTCGATGAAGAGCGTTTACCATCTGCATTTTAATTTTTCTGATCGTACCTCTCCTCTTTCGCGTCTATGGCTAACCCTAAAGGAAGGAATAACGGCAGCCCATAAGTAGTCCTCACTATGACGGCACGCCCAGTCCCATCTAGTGAGGCTCGTTCAATCTGAGGAGGTGGACCAAATTCAGACCAAAACATGAACCTGTTGCAACGACATAAACAAGATGAGTATAATGTTACCTGTGTTACATTGTATCTATTGATCAAATTCTTGGTTGTTTAAAATAGTTTTAAATGGTAATCTGTTTTAAAAAGAAATATGCCTTTTTTAATTCGAAAAAAAAATAGAAAGAGCTATTTTTCTTTCACAGCCTCGATGAAAAGCCGAATGTTTTTATTTATTTATTTATTTACTTAGTTTTATTTTGTTATATTGATGTGAGTTTTCTATACCGTGAATAAATAAATACAATACAAATACAAATACACACATATACACACACACAGCCGCACATACCCACACACCCCCACACACACAGGTTTACATGGCTTTACTTCCGAGGACAAGTATTGTTCCTCTATTGTTCGTCGTCCTCGGACAGTCGACGGAATAAAGCACCAATTCATTGTTCGACGTTCGAGGACTATTGTCCGGCTTCCGAGGACCATTGTTCTCATGATTTTTTTTTTGTTCTCTGTCCGAAAATGTCCTCGGACATACTGCTAAACAGACCCAACAGTGATTTGTGGGGAACTTTATTGTTTTCTCCTATTGTATTTTGTACCCCGCAAGCACTTCTCCTATTGTATTTTGTACCCCAGAAGCATGACGGAATAAAGGCCATCATTGTGCTCTATTGTTCTCTGTACCCCACACATGAATCTATGTAAACCCACCCTTACACACACACACACACACAACATATATATATATATATATTACATATCCTCTAACAACCCCAAACCCTTTTCTCTGAGTGTAATATATGACTAAGTATTATGAACTTTACGTTTATAAACTAATCTTTTCAGCTGTAACATAATTATTGTCATTTTCGTCTCTCATTATCGTCTCTGTTTTATTTAAAATGCATGCAATCATTTTTTTCCTTCAAGTGCAGAACACGTCGACACATCAGTGAGTAACATCTGGGGCTTTAACATAAAACACAGAGTATTGTCATTTCAACAAAACTCCAGTACTGATGAGAAAGTATTCTGTGACCATAGAACAAGAGAAGGGACCCACTTCTTTTCTGGATCGATGGCAATGCTCCTAGCCTGGATGACATTGTTATTGATAAGTGTTGTTCGGTAAGATCCGTTGTACCTGGAGACCTCTATGGTACCCCTTTCAAATTCGGTCCAATACACGTTTTTCGTCACCCAGTCTACGGCTAAACCTGCAGGAACAAGTAGAATATGACTGGCCATGATTCCTGGAGTGTCTGGACAGTATCTTCGGAGACACAAGCACAGGGACGAAAGAGCGGATGCATAATGCCCGTTGCACTCAACTCGTCACTTTGATTGACTAGCCTACGCCCATGAAGTATGTTAGCGCAATTGATGTATGTGCCAGTAATTTTGCAATGTTAAATTTGCATACACTACATTATGATGTCACTCTTACGTAGGGAATTAAAGACAGTGCGAGCCGCCGGCGCAATCCTACGCCAGCAATGGCAAATCGTATGAATTAATCCCCAAGGAAGCGATTACGAGCAATTCTTGCACTATTCCTTTGCATTTGCTTTTCATACGATATCACTTTCACATGTTGCAGCAGAGGTCGCGTGAGACACTGACACTGCCCTACGTCAGGCAAATAATACTTCTAAGATATCCCTTCGACAAAGTGTCCTTGAATGTCGCTTCCGTAGGCACTAATTGTCCTCTAAGGCTTGGTAGACACAGGTATTTACATGTCTTTATCGCAATCGGAATGTTGCGTCTTGTGCAACAGACATTAGAATCTGTCCATATCCGCTGATGCAACTCCTTGACGCATGGGTGATTTAAAGCTTGGCTTACATACCGTGCCATTTGCTACTTGTTACTTGTACAGTCTTTTGCGCGCCATGAAAGAGCAATATCGTTAACTTTAAAAAGTGATTGCAAAATGATGTGGAAACTATTAATAACTGGCGTGTGGGTTGATTGCATCCACAGGTTCGATTAGCGCAGGTACCGACGCAATCGAAACGGCGCTTCGTGTGTGCCGGGCTTTAGACTGAGCAACAATGTAGGACATCCAAAGATATAAAACTGGACCTTAATTTGTTTGTGAAAAAGTCCCATGTGGGTGGGGGGGTGTTCGCAATATTCGTAAAATAATAAAAGTAAATTTTCACCCAATGTTCCCTTCCTTGAGAGTCATCACTCGTTATGTTTGAGAGTATGCAGGTTCACGAAACGAAATTATTGACGTATGCCTTCTGACACAAAATAAACAAGGATTCTATCGGTTTGGCAAGGGTCACTTTTAATAGCATTGACACTAAAACAATGAAGATGATAATGATAATGATAATAAAGAAAATGATACCGAGAGAGATAATACTGGAAATCATCATGAACTGATTTTGATCAAGACGATGATAAAATCAGTCAGTCATACCCAACTTCGGAAAACCGAGCACGGGTATATATATAGAGCGTATGAATATAGAGCACTCATCGTTCAGTGCGAGGCAGTATGTACAAAAGGCATGGGGAAAATCTTGCTAAGTCAACCTGCCAACGATATATATATATATATATATATATTCTTAAAAATAATGCTGCCTGTCAATTACTTTCAAAATCCGTGAATGATTCGCCATATGAAATGACTTTCAAATGACAAACATTTTAAATAAATTTATCCGCATCATTATTTTTGAAAATTATATTATCAACAGCAGGTCGACATTGCAGGATTTTCACAATGCCTTTTGTACACACTGTCTCGCACTGAACGATGAGGGCTCTATATTCATCTTGCTCTATACGCCGTTTTCAGACTATAAACGTGTGCTCGGTTTTCAGAGGTTAGGTCTGACTGTCAGTCATATCAATAAATATTACTTTACATTCATACCGTGTACATCACGGATTCCACCCGTTATTATTTTCAACGGTGCGCCGTCTCTGAGGGTCACCATCCCGATACCCTTCAGCTCTATATCACTGTAGAACACCACCCCATCTTCCACATCGACTGCGATAGCCACGGCTCGCTGACCCCCATCGAAGAAGCAAGGTGGATCGAACGATGCAGCCGAAGATGAAACAAAATCGGGAAAGTTGATGGGGTATCGACAAAGCTTGGACGGCGATGCAACAAAGATCTGCGGTAGATCAATACTGCCCTCTGTAATAATGACGAAAAGAGATATGAAAATACTTCTCAAAGCAGACCACGCAACAGGTCATCCATACCTTGGTAACATCCAGATTGGATTGCTGTAACAAGCTCCTTGTTGGTGTCCCTTGTTCAACCATTTCGCAACAATGCAGTGAGTGTGCTCACTAAAACTAGAATGTACACTCGAATAAGTCCTATCCTTCGCCAATTTCATTGGCTACCAGTACAGAAGAGAATTGTGTTTAAGTTTTGTCTGACTACCTTCAAGATCGTAGATGGACAGGCCCCCGAGTACCTATCTGAGATGGTGTCAGTGACTCAGTCAAGTCACTGAGGTCTTCAGAGGCAACGAGATTCCATAGAAAAATTTAAACACACCTAAAAACGTATCTGTTTAACTAAGATTTTAGTTTAATAACCTGTATGTTATCACAATTCTGTTTAACTATTTTTATGTCACCTGCGTATTCATTGTTGTCGCGCCTTCATCGAAATACTCGGATATGTGCGTGTTGAAAATTCATATTATTATTATTATAGCGTTTGTTTCGTTTTGAAGTTATCAGCGTGACATCATGGAAAGAAGATATTTAAAGCTCACGCGAGGCGTTAGTTCACTAGCATCGATCAATCCAACAGGTGCAATTGGCCTGGCAAGGGTGCACAGCTTCATCGTTTTTTTCCACGTTCATTGGATATATAAACAAGCTGCTCTCGTTTTGCGTTCAAGGCTCTAGTTTAGGAGCAGAGCCGAAACTGAGATTCCCAGCTCAAAACGAGGTGCTTTGTATGCTTGCCAGGCCAGTCGCCCGCGTCGGATGTTCACTGCATCATGACTTCTATTAAATAGTTGGAGTGATCGACGCTAGTTAACTAACGCCTCGTGTGAGCCGTGCTTTACTGACAAGTAACTGTTAAAAGAACAGATAGTATTATACCTCTGGATAAAAAAGCTATTAAGAACAATGTAAGGAAAAGTCCCAATAAAAGGATTATAAACAAAAAAATGGACATCTATAAACTTTGAAAAGCTTTCTCTGACAAGTTTTCCTAATCTAAAGTAAGTCGGTGCAGGATTTTCTCTTTCGGAAGGGAGGCTAAAGTACGCATTTTATATAAATAATACTGATGTTTACACGTTGAAATATATTGGGTGAAATTTACCCAATATTGGTCAAAAGGGGAACATGCATCTTTGTTGGGGAAACTTCTACTCAGTGTTATGTAAATCTTTACCCAATTTAGGGTTCATCTTACACACTTTTGGGTAAAACTGACCCACAATTCGGTACAATTTTACCTAAATTTTCTGGAGTTAAAGTTAAACACCCCACCCCTTCCTAAGAAGAACCAAAGAAATGGGAAAAGTAGATAAGTAGCTTGTTTCCAGCCATAGAGGGAACACTTACACCGTCGGGCGTAGGGCACCGGTGTTACTCGTTTAATAAAACACGAATTAACAAAGAATGGGGTTGGGGGTAAGGGAGGGCGTCCTACAATCTTTTTTTCCATCCCCATCTCCCTTTGCCTTTGTCTTTTCTCTTTTGCTTTTTGATCCCGTTTCCCCTATGCCATTAGATTCGAGGAACGTAGCCCCTGCCCTCACTCCTTGTAGCTACGCCCCTCACTAACAGAAACCTTGTTCTTAACTCTTTACTGGCTTTAGTCGACTATTCGAACAAGCAGTGGACTGTTACATTCGACCTTTGCCACAAGCACTGTGTATATATGCAATATACTCCAAACAATGTGGTACTGAAGGGTTTCGATCAATGGTGTATAAAGAAAGCTAAAGCCTTACCGTCCTCGCATGTATGACCATCTGCTTTCAAGAGGAAATCATTTTCACACAAGCAGGTGTAACCGTTTGGTCCTCCCCCTACACAAAGGTAACTGCAAGGGTTGCTGCTACATGGTGCTTAACAAACAAACACACAAACAGACACAGAATAATAAATAAAACACGGCCCAAAATACATATTTGTTGAGAAGCAAATCTAATACATCATCTTTCACCATTCCTTTTTTTTCTTACAATATGCAGTTCCACATTTGGTAGGCATAATGGCAATTTCAATAAATTTATGTCTAACCTGACACAATGGTAGCCCTATCCACGGTAGACCAAAAAATGTTGTTAGTCTTCCTTGGGCCCTGAAAATAGAATCTTATAAAATACAATCTGAGTGGCATAGAGCAACAGAGTGATTACACAAGTGAATATAAGCAAATCTGATAAAACTTGTACCGGATATAAAGCACTACAATAATTAGTGTCAATAACCATGACAATGACATAATGAAGTGAGAAATGATACGCAAGGGAAATATAAAGAGATATAGATTGAGAGACAGAAAGGTAAAAAAAAAGAAGAAAGAATTGGGAACAGACACAGGGAGATAGAGAAAGCGAGAGAAAGTGATAGCGTAAGGAGGGAATTACAAAGAACAAGAGAGAAGAGAGATGTACGACTGATGTCAGCATTAAAAAAAAAAATCCTTACCAACATATAATTTGATTTTCTTGTTTCACTTTTGTTTCAGAATAAGTGAGAAAAAAAAGAAGGTTTGTTGTCACATTCATGTAACAAATTTTGTTCAACCGAATCGGTTTCAATGATACATTTTCCTTTTACGAGGCCCATATATAATTTTTTTTTTAAAGAAAGAAAAAAAAAACAAAAAACAAACAAACAAACAAGCCAACAAAAAGCTTACAATACTCCTGAGGTTGAACATCTGGAGCATAGGTCACGATGCTGTAAGGAGTAGATTCAAGGATAATGCCAAATACTTCTTCACCACTGTCTTTCTCCAGGATTTTCAGTGTTTGGATTTCTTGTGCGGTTGTGTAGATGAAATTCTATAAAAAGGACAGACAAATACCTCACTTTTGTTGAATTTCCGCATGAACCCCCCCCCCCCCCACAAAAAAAAAAACAACAAAACAACAACAACACCAAAGTAATAGATGCATTGCGAGATCGACATGTCCATTTTATTAATTATTTTAGTGACTAAAAATTACCGCAAACTTATTTATGTGCATATGAGCTTACCCCCGAAATTGTCAAGTCAAACAGGCCTAGCTTTCTTAAAGAGTGCATCAGCGTCCTGCGATGTGCTCCATCTAGATCGCTGACTTCTATTCGGTTGTAGGACGGAAAGGCATCAACCCAGTACAGACTGTTTTGATCAAAAAGTCAATTGAGAACAGGACTTTTGTTTCAGATAAAAGATGGTGAGTAAACCTAGACTACTTGTTTTGGGGGATGATAAAGATGTGACCAGTCCACTATCCTATACGTTACTATCTTCTTTCAAGATTTTCATATAATTGATGGCTGTACAAGTTTGACAGCGCTCGTCTATGAATTTCCCATTGGACGACATTTATATATATCTATATATTCACATAGGTTTAGTTAAATTTGGAGTTGAGGCATTCAAAAGTGCTCAATGCTGAAGGGCAGAGCATAATATTTGTACCTGGGTCCTGTCCGCTACCGTCAGTTTCACGCTCGACGCGATCTTCAGGCAGACTGATGACTCGACTCAGCTTGTGCATCTGCTTTCTGCAATTGGTCGGTGTCACGCTTGGGTGGCTTTCTTGGCGGCCTTTTTCGGTAGCGGACAGGACCCAGGTACAAATATATATATATTTCTCTACATTCCGCATTTGGGAGACACGGAGAAACGCGGTTTCGTGTCTCCCTAAAGCGGTGGTTTCTATTATGACGGAAAATAAACCGCATTGTCGTGTGTCTCCTAAATGCGGAATCCAGTGGAATATATATATATATATATATATATATATAACGTATATATATATATATTCAATGAAGGGTAAAATGGTGTGAACGTGTTGAGAAGTATAAAATAAATAGGTAACACGGAGAGAAAATACACAGAGCGAGCAGAAATGATTTTTCCACACTATTTAAAATAATTAATGATTCATTTTCAATATTAAAGAATGACAAGATACTAAAAGATACTTTCGTAAATGTGAAACTTTTATCAAGTAAACGGCAAAGCCCTAATTAGAAACAAATCTTAACCAAAGCATCGTTTTCTACAAAGAAAAAGCGCACTCCCTTTGATTGAATGTACTTGCGCCTTGTCCATTTTGTATAATACATGTATTCTGGTATTAGTAGGGTATCTAAGAGGGGTATCCGTGCACCCCCCACAGGACTAAACAAAACCAACATTTTTAACTTCTTCATAATATGCTTAAAAACATTCAAGATGTTAACAAGAAAAAAAAGTGGCCCCGAATAGGGAAAATCAAGGGGGCGTCAAGGTGGTCAAAAAATGCCCTTTTCAAATTTTGTTGAGAGGTCCTTTTGTACTACCGTCACATTTTGACCTGTAACTTTCTGTATGGTCATCAGATTGGTATGAAAATTGGTAGCGTTCTTGCCAGTACTGTTCTACACATTTTGATATAAAAAATATATCCATATCAAAATGTATGTTGCCATGGCAACAGTTATCATGAATGAAAATCTAACTAGAATAGAAGAATTTCATATTTTTTTCAAAGAAAATTGCTTAGACATGAAAACAATCACTTCAGTATGAGTTTGATACAATATTGTGGTGTTTAATGACATTCCCATCACTCTGAAGCATACACAACATAATAAGAGGAACTCAATTATCTGTTGCCATAGTAGCATGTTATGCGTATTACAAACCTCTTGTTTTCGCATATTTTTTTCCAGATTTCTCAGTTTTACACAGTAAGCATAATGAACTTCCTAATTTTAACCTGCAATTCTATGATAATCGACTATAAGAAAAAAAAAGATGACGATGTTTGCATCACTATGTCACACAATTTGATACATATTAGAATTTCTGTTGCCATGGCAACTGCTGGTAATACAATACAATACCAGACCATACCACACCATGCAAACATATTCGTTTTCTAACATATTTTAAGGAACCCGTGCTAAATGTTTTAGCACTAATTTTGTCTAGCTGATGTGTGATACATGGAGGTATAAGTGACAACACATCTGTTATTTTTAATTTTTTTTCTCTTTTAAAGAAACACACTCACACACGTGTTATATGCCCAAATACCACTTATCTAATGTACGATATAAAAGAGCAATTAATTATCTTTTTTTCCTTTTTCCCTCTCTCTCTCTCTCTCTTTTATAATTCTTTGCTTGTCATAAATCAGTGTCCCCTAACTTTTGAAAAGATATTTATTAACATGTACATGTACCATCACCCCATCCTGACTCCCAGTCAGGATGGGGTGATGGGATATGTTGTAGGGGAGGTGAGATACATGTAGGTTAGGACTTTGTTGGGTGGATGGGATAATTAAGGGTAAAGAGGACATTACCCCCTCCCCTCTCTCTCCCCCCCTCTCTCTCTCTCTCGCTTCATATGACAATTCATATGCATTGGTCTCTACATTGGTCTCTACCAATGTAGTAAAAAAATATACTTTTTTATTATACAGACTAATAAGAAGATTACATGAAAATGAGGAGATAGATTTGGTATCATCCTGGCTTGAAAACATATTGAATAATGCAGGATTCACTAATGTGTGGCTTTCTCAGGGCAATGGATTTAATACCGATTGGATTTTAGGTGCATTACGTTTGAGACTAGCTGATATGTTTAAACAGGAATGGCGAGCAGCAACCTGGTCGAATCGGGTGTGCCTTAATTATAGGATTTTTAAACTTGAGCTAGAGTTTGAAAAATATTTGTGTCTCTTGAATAGCGCAGATGCAACACTATTATGTAAATTTAGATGTCGAACACATAGATTACCAGTTAATAACAGTCGTTTCAACTCTGATTTGTTAAATGAAAGTCTATGCACACTCTGTACATCATTAGATATTGGTGATGAATATCACTATTTGCTTGTTTGCCCATTTTTTATTAATGAGAGAAAACTGTACTTTTAATATACATAGACCAAATACAACAGTAATGGCGGAAATTCTTCTTACAAAAAATGCTTGCCATCTTAAAAAGCTTGTTAAATTTGTTAAAATTATTATGCAGCAATTTACATGTAAATCAAAAGAGGATGGAGTTGTTGATGTTGTAAGTGACAATCAAAGTCAGGTAGTTACACGTAGTGGTAGAATAGTTAACAACCCTATACGTCTAGTACTTTAGTTGTATTTACACTGTATATATTTATATATATATATGTATATATCTATATATACATATATATATAAGCGTGAGAGATATAAATGAGACTGGACGTAGCTCTCGGTTAACCTCGATTTTAATTCCAAGCTTTCGGCCTCATTTGGCCTTCTTCAGGGTCTACCAAGACAAATCAAAATTAAATGAAAACAAAATGAATATAGCATGACAATGCGAACATAAATAATGTTCAAATATACATAAGATATATATGTACCCGCTTCACTTAACGCCATCCGGCGCAATCGAATTATAATAGACACAAGATATAAGTGACAGTATATGATGATATGGTGTGCCACAGATATTAAATGCATG
Source organism: Heliocidaris erythrogramma (assembly GCA_025617745.1). Lineage (NCBI taxonomy): Eukaryota > Metazoa > Echinodermata > Echinoidea > Camarodonta > Echinometridae > Heliocidaris > Heliocidaris erythrogramma. The sequence goes on along the minus strand of CM046854.1, from coordinate 12,986,434 downwards.
TCACATATAGAAAGTAAGTAAGATATCTATTTTATATTTTATATTTACGAAATAGGATACAAGGTAATATAGTCACATCAATGCATGTGCATAAAGTGAACATAATAAGTCAACATAATTATAGTCATTAAACAGCATAACGGTGACATAATGCGTGCATATATACACATACACACATACATACATACATATATACACATACATACATGCACATATATACATACATGAAGAGTTCTTTCGCAAAAACCAATAAAAGGCATCAGTGAAAAAATATATATATATATCATAAGGAAATGTGAGAAAATTACAATGCCCCGACCGGGATTCGAACCCGGGACCCTGGATTACATGACCAGAGCACTGGTCATGTAATCCAGGGTCCCAGGCTCGAATCCCGGTCGGGGCATTGTAATTTTCTCACATTTCCTTATGATATATTCAATTTACTTCAATCCTATCAACTATGATATTTAATTATGTATATATATATATTTTTTGTTGTTTTTGTTTTTTTAATGTTTCGTTGAGAAATGTTGTTTAATATGTAAACTATATACCCATGTACAAGTATTCAATATACCATTTATATTATTGTAAATATGTTGTGCTTTCATACCCCGAGAGGGGGTCGATAGAGTGAATAAAATCTCATCTTATCTTATCTTATCTTATCTTATCTCTCTACCACCTTCCCTTATCCCGAATTCTATCATTTCTCAAATTTGTTGCTATTACCCATTGACCTGAAGAATAAGTAGCCGACATCTATGACATTCCTTTTTTAAATTAAGTGATTGATAGCTGATGTTGATTGAGAAATGTCGATCATTTGAGAAATGATAGAATTCGGGGTAAGGGAAGGTGGTAGAGACCAATGCATATGAATTGTCAAGATATGCACCAGCACACCCAGGAAGCGAGAGAAAGAGAGGGGGGAGAGGGGAGGGGGGTAATGTCCTCTTTACCCTTAATTATCCCATACACCCAACAAAGTCCTAACCTATCTCACCTCCCCTACAACATATACCATCACCCCATCCTGACTGGGAGTCAGGATGGGATGATGGTACATGTTAATAAATCTTTTTTTCAAAAGTTAGAGGACACTGATTTATGACAAGCAAAGAATTATAAAAGAGAGAGAGAGAGGGAAAAAGAAAAAATAATAAATAATTTAAATAATTGCTCTTTTATATCGTACATTAGATAAATGGTGTGGCTTAACTATAGAATACCCTACCACATAGACTTATGTGCATAAACGACCAACACATAGGCCCGTATTCTGAACTCCGGTTTAACTTAAACCATGGTCTAAATGTGTGGTTTAACTATGGGCAGCCAAATGTGACACAAATCTCAAACAGTAGATATTCAATTTATCAGCATTTTTGGTACTCAAGCTTTTAAAAACTGTCTGGGAATGATAAGTAGAATATTTTTCTTGACCATTAAAGCACGAGACCAGTATCCAGAAAACATAAAGAAAAAAAGTGTAAACACAGTTTTGACATTTTTGGCTACCTATAGTTAAACCACAGATTTAAACCATGGTTTAAGTTAAACCGGAGTTCAGAATACGGGCCATAGGGTTTATAGGGTTAGGGTTGTGGTTAGGGTTATGTTTAAACTTAAAGTTAGGATTATGGTTAGAATTACTATTTACGGTAGCTAAAAAACTTAAGTCTTTGGATTCAGCTTCATTAGAGAAGCGTTGGTCAACTAATGGACATGTGGTCAACTTTTGTGGTGGGGTATTCAATAGTTGTTCCAATGGTGTTTGGGCATATAACACGGGTGTGAGTGTGTTTCTTTAAAAGAGAAAAAAAAAAATTAAAAATAACAGATGTGTTGTCACTTATACCTCCATGTATCACACATCAGCTAGACAAAATTAGTGCTAAAACATTTAGCACGGGTTCCTTAAAATATGTTAGAAAACGAATATGTTTGCATGGTGTGGTATGGTCTGGTATTGTATTGTATTACCAGCAGTTGCCATGGCAACAGAAATTCTAATATGTATCAAATTGTGTGACATAGTGATGCAAACATCGTCATCTTTTTTTTTTCTTATAGTCGATTATCATGGAATTGCAGGTTAAAATTAGGAAGTTCATTATGCTTACTGTGTAAAACTGAGAAATCTGGAAAAAAAAGAGGTTTCTAATGCGCATAACATGCTACTATGGCAACAGATAATTGAGTTCCTCTTAATATGTTGTGTATGCTTCAGAGTGATAGGAATGTCATTAAACACCACGAATATTGTATCAAACTCATACTGAAGTGATTGTTTTCATGTCTACGCAATTTTCTTTTTAAAAAAATATGAAATTCTTCTATTGTGGTCTAGTGGATACGTCACCGGACTGTGGATCTCATGGTTTGCGGTTCGAGTCCCGCCGCGGCACTAATGTCCTTTGGCAAGACATTAATCTACATTTGCCACTCTCTACCCAGGTGTAGTAAATGGGTACCCGGTAGGAATTTATTCCTCGAAATGCTGTGAGCACCGAATTCGGTAGCCTAGCTACAGCCGGGGTAATAATACTTCGGCGCTTAGAAACATTTGTATTAAGCGCATTATAAATGCAATGTATTATTATTATTATTCTATTCTAGTTAGATTTGCATTCATGATAACTGTTGCCATGGCAACACACATTTTGACATGGATATATTTTTTTATATCAAAATGTGTAGAACAGTACTGGCAAGAACGCTACCAATTTTCATACCAATCTGATGACCATACAGAAAGTTACAGGTCAAAATGTGACGGTAGTACAAAAGGACCTCTCAACAAAATTTGAAAAGGGCATTTTTTGACCATCTTGATGCCCCCTTGATTTTCCCTAAGAGGGGCCACTTTTTTTTCTTGTTAACATCTTGATGTTTTAAGCATACTATGAAGAAGTTAAAACAGTCAGTTTTGTTTAGTCATGGGGGTGCACGGATACCCCTCTTAGATACCGTAATACGTCCTTGGTAATTCTAAACGCAAAAAGGGGGTGAGTTTACCAGTTATAACAATGGTTGTCATGACAACAGATATTATAACATGTGTCAAAATGAGTGACATATCGGTACACACATCAACATCAAGCTTTATTATAATCAGATTATCACAAAACAGGGTTGCAGGTTAAAATTAAGCTGTCCGTATTCTTAATGCATAAAGACTGCGAAATCTTGAAAAATACGCGAAAACAATAGGTTTGTAATACGCATAACATATCACTATGCCAATATGCAATTGAGTTCCTTTTATCAATATATGTTGTATATGTTTCAAAGTGATAGGAAATGTCATTAAACACCACGAATATTGTATCAAACTCATACTGAAGTGATTGTTTTCATGTCTAAGCAATTTTCTTTGAAAAAAATATGAAATTCTTCTATTCTAGTTAGATTTTCATTCATGATAACCGTTGCCATGGCAACATACATTTTGATATGGATATATTTTTTATATCAAAATGTGTAGAACAGTACTGGCAAGAACGCTACCAATTTTCATACTAATCTGATGACCATACAGAAAGTTACAGGTCAAAATGTGACGAAAGTACAAAAGGACCTCTCAACAAAATTTGAAAAGGGCATTTTTTGACCACCTTGACGCCCCCTTGATTTTCCATATTCGGGGCCACTTTTTTTCTTGTTAACATCTTGAATGTTTTTAAGTATATTATGAAGAAGTTAAAAAAGTTGGTTTTGTTTAGTCCTGTAGGGGGGGGGGGGCACGGATACCCCTCTTAGATACCCTACTATATCTCTAATGTCACTATATACCTTGTATATATATGTGAAAGAAATTGCGAGAATAACGTTGCGTAGCTCAATCAAAGTTCCCCAGAGCTGTCCTCCCTTTTTGAAATTTTTGCAAAGGCTGAAAAAATGTCTCCGCCGGGAATCGAACCCGGGTCGTTGGCTTAGAACGCCAATGCCTTAACCACTAGACCACGGAGACGGGTTAGTGGTTTCGGCGACACCAGATTCAATAGGGCGGTTTACGTAGTGATTCAAATTTATGGATGTTTCTTTCCTGGGGACCTAAGTAACGAGGTATTCCATTAACCTGTTATTAATGAATGAACTACAATACTTGGAATCCAGTTTGCATACATTACTTGTTGCTATGTCGGGCAAGCTTTCAGGTTGTCAAGAACAACCTTTGTTTCAAAAGTATGCATAAAATTTGAATCACTACGTAAACCGCCCTATTGACCGACAGATTGACAAATCCTCAACCTTATTAATTAATTCCTTTGTCGGGGGCAGGTGAGTTTTGAACAAAGACAAGCAGCGTGCCTCAGCTGGATCCAAGCGAATGCTTTGAATACATGTATACATTGGAATAAATTATTCTTAATAACATTATTGTAAGGAAATAACATATACAACAGCTTTGGCAAATCTCGTGGAAATAAATACAAATGTGAAAGAAATTGCGAGAATAACGTTGCGTAGCTCAATCAAAGTTCCCCAGAGCTGTCCTCCCTTTTTGAAATTTTTGCAAAGGCTGAAAAAATGTCTCCGCCGGGAATCGAACCCGGGTCGTTGGCTTAGAACGCCAATGCCTTAACCACTAGACCATGGAGACGGGTTAGTGGTTTCGGCGACACCAGATTCAATTGACCGACAGATTGACAAATCCTCAACCTTATTAATTAATTCCTTTGTCGGGGATGATGTTAGGATGATGGGAACAATTCCATTCATAGGTCACATATATATATATATATATATATAAGCAGAGAAACAAGATCTTATATTCCACCTGAAGAATAAACGAAAGCGCTTGTGGAAAAATCATCTCTGCTCACTCTGTGTATTTTCTCTCCGTGTTACCTATTTATTTTATGTTGAATTCATCTTTATTTGCCATGTGGTAAAATACATCAAAATTCACATTCTTTATACACAGAACAAAATAGGCATAATAAAGATGGGAATACATATTGTGAAATAATCATGACAAAATTATTAAACCTGATAAATTTGCGGCCCAGGTCCTTGACATGAAACGTAAAAATACGTAATGCCAATGGCAGGGCAGGAAAAAAGGCAATATAGAATTGAATAGAATAACAAATAGAATAGCAAATACTACAGTAACTTAAAAGACGCAGTAGACAAACAGAAGAGGGAGACAAGCATCACAGGTAATGAGAGCAATATTTCAAATTATAGGCACATTACGGTTAAGTTGGGTTTTACTGGATCACTAAAAGGAAATAGTTCATCGAATATGTCATCGAATTTCTGCAATTGCACAATATACTGATTGAAGAAATTTATACATGTTTGTGTGTGTGGGGGTGTGTGTGTGTGTGTGCAGTGCATGTGTGTCTGTGTGCAGTGCATGTGTGTCTGTAGATATGGGTACAAAAGACAGGTTTTAAGCATTCATGTACTGGTTTGTTTGCCCCACTGGTTCTTTTCTACTGTAAAAAATTACATATCCCACAAGCGCTGATTTGACAATAGCATCTCTGAGTTCAGTGTACTTAACTTTAATATTGCACAGTTCAATGATTTGTTTCAGTCTGGATTTATTTCCTGGAGTGGTTAGGCCTCTTGAACCAATTTCAAAACAAATCAATTTTGGGCGCCACCCAACCGTCAGGAGATCATGGATAAGCCCCGCATACCGGTCTTCTTTCCTGTTGTGTGCGTCCCGTATATTGACCTCAAAAGGGACAGTGAGTTCAATTACTGTCACTTGTTTTATTTCCTCGTTGGGTAGGAAGTACGGAAGGGGGTATGGTGCCGCCATTGACAGTCTCACCCTCCAGGTCGGCATACACTCGGCCGTGCTTGCTTGTCGTATTTGCTTTTATCCGTAGCAATATGGCTTGGAGGATGTTGTTATGTCTCCATGCGTAACGGTCGAGCATATGCTGACAGTCGCGTTACACAGACTACATTTATAGCTCAAACTCTTACCCCAGCGATAGAGATTTTTGTTAGAGGGGAGACTGTCTATGGCGGCATTTACAGCAAATTTCATGACTCCTTGTGGCATATTATAAATGATCGACTTCCAAGACAAATATTTTCAAGTATTTTCATTGTACAAGATCTTCCAAAATTCGCCCTGTACCAACAATGGTTCTATGACCAATTTCCATTTTTCGCGATTTTCCACAATAAGCGTCTTTTTAATTGACTTTTTTGTCTCTTTCGAGGAGTCCTTTTTACTCTTTTGATACACCACATGGGCATCATTTGTAGTTGATGATTTACGGTTCCAATTCCCCTCCCTGGTCAAACGACTATTCAATGCATGCTTAACCAATTCACCCCCTTTCATCTTGGATCTCCCATAGGCAAGAGAATGACAACTTCTATAGACCTCGGAAATATTTTGTATATTTAGATCCCTGTGGGCGTGGAGAAGGGCTACATTTGCACCACGTTTAGGGATACTAGACCACTTTTTCAAATACTTCAAATATCCAATAGTGTATCTAAGGATTTTAAGTGGGTGCCATGTAGGTCATTAACCCTTAGGGCATATCGAAGGGAGGGCAATGCGTATTCTACACATATTCTGAATTTATAATCATCCCTGATGTTCACTTTATCGATATTCTCCAAGACGGACTGTAGTTTATCTCTCAGATAATCGTAAACTTCCCCTGTCTTTTGTCGGAATGTGACCAAAGAGCCTAGAAACTTGACAGATCCCTCATGTTGGACTGATTGGATGATATCGTTATCTACTTTAAACTCAATGGGTGATGATTTCCCTGTTAAAAATGATAAAGATCGACATTTTTTCGGTTTCAAACAAAGTTTCTGCTATTACCCCATTGGTGTTAAAAAATAACACCAAAATGTGTTAAAAGGGAACATGGTCGTCTGTGGTGTAAACCATTACACACCATGAGTGGTTAGATTTTGCTTGATACATGTGTTATGTTTTACACATCTAATGTGTAAAATGTTAACACCAAAGGGTGGGGTAACATCTTACCCCAAAACGACCATGTTCCCGTTTTTACCCCATGCTGTGCAACTTTTAACCACTACCAGCCTGTGTAACAATTCACCCCACAGCTGTGTTATTATTTTACCCCTTAAGTAGTACAGAATTTAACCCATACTTTTTACCACACCCCAATGTGTCAATTTTTACACTAAATGTCTACACCAGGATGAGTTGAAACTACAAGACAAATGCACAATGAAAATTATGTTTTCTTGAACTTGCACTTTAATAAGCATGGAAAAAGTTCAAAAAAAAAGTTAACACATTTTAAACTACTGTATTTAAATATGATCAGAAAGGTTGAATTATTTACATATAATTTACATATAATTATACTCTAAATGCTGGAATGTGGATCAATCACAATAAAAGTAACAATATACAAGCTTCTTTTTTTACAATTTGGTCAATTTTCCAAAAGAAAACGGCGAAAACCTGGATGTATGTTTCTTGTTTTGTGAATTTGTTGGAAAAAAACACTAACTTCAAACATTTTGATATAGTTTTGACAAACGTATTTCCTCTTAAAACTTGCATCTCAATAATGGAAAACAAAACAAACTACAAAACAATGTTACAACAGACTTTCCAACTATATAACATGATCTGAAAGGTTGATTTTCACATAACAAATGATTTACATATAATTTAGACATAATTGTATTATAATGGTGGCGTCACACTATGGATACTTAGGAATAAATCTGGACAAAAATTGAGCTAACTGCATGGGATTTTTGGCTGGCTATGAAAATATTGGTGCACACATGTAAATCGGGAAGTTCCCGCCGCCCGGGGCTCCTCCACCGGCCTTCGCGGAGGAACGCAACATCAAACATCCACTTCCAAAGTGCAATCAACTCTGAAATGTGATGTGGGTCTATAACATAGCTTCTGATGCAATAATAAAAGTAATATAATGAAAATGTGAATGTTTTACAATTAAATGAAGAGATGACATCGGCTGGCATCCCCCACGATTTCAGCAACGACTCCATGATGACGATGAACTGTAGTGTAGCTTCACCACTGCATGTCATCGTATACCCGGCCGCGTTTCGCGCCTATATACACACACTAGAACTATGAACATGGCAAACAAAGAAGCGGATAAAATATACAACTCCTCATTGTACCTTCCACACTGGTTCTGGTAGACAAAGAACATCCCTTCATGCTACTGCTATTATGTAAAAAAATGTAGAACAGGTGTCACATGCATATTCACGGTTCTACTTATTTTACATAACAGCAATGAAGGGATGTTCTTCTACCAGAACAATAGACCTCTTTACTAAGTGGTTCAAATTTATGGATGTTTCTTTCCTGGGGACCTAGTAACGAGGTATTCCATTAACCTGTTATTAATGAATGAACTACAATACTTGGAATCCAGTTTGCATACATTACTTGTTGCTATGTCTGACAAGCTTTCAGGTTGTCAAGAACAACCTTTGTTTCAAAAGTATGCATAAAATTTGAATCACTTAGTAAACAGGTATATTGTGGAGAAACAATGAGGAGGAGCTGTGTATTTTTGCCCACTCTCTTTAGTCATCGTGTCCAAGTGTGTTGATGATTACCACAAATGGGGTAACATTTTGACATGTGGACGAAGTTTGACCAGAATCGGGTTTCTTTTTTACCGTGGTGCAGGTGTAAATGTTTAACTCGCATGCTGTGTACCCTTATTTCATGCTTCTACACAGATATGTGTACATTTTGACACATATTCTTACAACTGTTTAACCACATGTTTTTTACCACCTGTTCTAAGAGTGTACTTTTCAGCAGTTCATTAATCTCTTGAATGAGTTTTTGATGAAGTTTCTTGTTCGCCGTAATAAGGTTAAAGTCGTCGGCGTTGTGATGATCTTTTCGCCGTTGAGGTCAAAACCGTACCGTTCTTTCCGAGACTGTAGGAACTCAGTGATGGGGTTGAAACACATGATGAAAATGGTGGGAGAGAGAGGATCTCCTTGAAAGACTCCTCTCCTGAACGCGAATGAATCACGAATGAATATATATATATATAGCAAACAATTATGTTGAAATAAAAACACTGCAAGACGTAAAATTTACTGACGTTTCGGTCACAGACCTTTATCCGAAACGTCAGTACACTCTTAGAACAGGTGGTAAAATAACATGTGGTTAAACAGTTGTGGTAAAAATATGTGTCAAAATGTACACATATCTGTGTAGAAGCATGAAACAAGGGTACACAGCATGCGAGTTAAACGTTTACACCTGCACCGCGGTAAAAAAGAAACCCGATTCTGGTCAAACTTCGTCCACATGTCAAAATGTTACCCCATTTGTGGTAATCATCAACACACTTGGACACGATGACAAAAGAGAGTGGGCAAAATATACAGCTCCTCATTGTACCCTCCACAATTGTTCTGGTAGAAGAACATCCCTTCATTGCTATTATGTAAAATAAGTAGAACCGTGAATATGCATGTGACACCTGTTCTACATTTTTTTACATAATAGAATTAGCAATGAAGGGATGTTCTTTGTCTACCAGAACCAGTGTGGAAGGTACAATGAGGAGCTGTATATTTTGTCCACTTCTTTGTTTGCCATGTTCATAGTTCTAGTGTGTGTACATAGGCGCGAAACGCGGCCGGGTACGATCACATGCAGTGCAGTGGTGAAGCTACACTACAGTCATCATGGAGTCGTTGCTGAGATCGTGGGGGGGGGGGGGGGGGGGTGGGTGTGCCAGCCGATGTCATCTCTTCATTTAATTGTAAAACATTCACATTTTCATTATATTAATTTTATTATTGCATCTGAAGCTATGTTATAGCCCCAGAGCACATTTCAGAGTTGATTGCCCATTGGAAGTGGATGTTTGATGTTGCGTTCCGCCGCGAAGGCCGGCGGAGGAGCACCGGGCGGAACTTCCCGATTTACACGTGTGCACCAATACTTTCATAGCCAGCCAAAACATGCCATGCAGTTAGCTCAATTTTTGTCCAGATTTATTCCTAAGTATCTATAGTGTTACGCCACCATTATAATATAATTATGTCTAAATTATATGTAAATCATTTGTTATGTGAAAATCAACCTTTCAGATCATGTTATATAGTTGGAAAGTCTGTAACATTGTTTTGTAGTTTGTTTTGTTTTCCATTATTGAGATGCAAGTTTTAAGAGGAAATGCGTTTGTCAAAACTATATCAAAATGTTTGAAGTTAGTGTTTTTTTCCAACAAATTCACAAAACAAGAAACATACATCCAGGTTTTCGCCGTTTTCTTTTGGAAAATTGACCAAATTGTAAAAAAAAAGAAGCTTGTATATTGTTACTTTTATTGTGATTGATCCACATTCCAGCATTTAGAGTATAATTATATGTAAACTATATGTAAATAATTCAACCTTTCTGATATTTAGATACTGTAGTTTAAAATCTGTTAATATTTTTGGAACTTTTTCCATGCTTATTAAAATGCAAGTTTAACAAAACATAATTTTCATTGTGCATTTGTCTTGTAGTTTCAACTCATCCTGGTGTAGACATTTAGTGTAAAAAGTGACATATTGGGGTGTGGTAAAAAGTATGGGGTAAACACAGCTGCAGGGTGAATTGTTACACAGGCGGGTAGTGGTTAAAAGTTGCACAGCATGGGGTAAAACAGGGAACATGGTCGTTTTGGGGTAAGATGTTACCCCACCCTTTGGTGTTAACATTTTACACATTAGATGTGTAAAACATAACACATGTATCAAGCAAAATCTAACCACTCATGTTGTGAAATGGTTTACACCACAGACGACCATGTTCCCTTTTAACACATTTTGGTGTTATTTTGTAACACCAATTGGGTAACTTTTTTTAAGAGTGTAAATTTTACGTCTTGCTGTGTTTTTATTTCAACATAATTGTTTGCTATCTATTGTTTGCCGACGCAGAACCTTCTTGATATATATACATGTATATACAGTTAACAACAAAATTATTCATACCCCTTGGAAAATTATAGTTTTTTGCATTTTTCCTAAAAATGAATGGTTAAATGAATTTAGTTGCACATCACTTGAATACATTTAGTTATCATCTGCAAATGAATGCTGTTTCTGGTTTCACCTCATTTGCATAACAATAGAAAAGGTGAATTATCCAAACTGGGTGAAAAGGTGAATTATCCAAACTGGGTGATGTTCAAAATTATTCATACCCTTGGTGATCTATTGACTTTGTCAATCAGTATGAATCCAGTCCTTGTGATTAATGCTCGTAACACTTTCTTCACACTGTCACAATGCTCCTGGAGGTCTCCACTGAGATATCAGGCCAATACCTGGTCTCCAATGGCCCACTCTCCTTGAGGATGTTGTCCAAACATGCCATCACCTGGTCTTAGGGGATTTGATGGATTTAAAGCAGATTTTGTGTTTGCAGGTGGTGTAGTTTTAGACGTCAGAGGATAGGACTATGATATTGATATTTTCGTTAATATTCCTTACATTTTAATGACAATTCTGTATCTAAGTTGAAACAAAGCACTCTTCCTGGAGAGACTTCCCTAGAGGCATTCACTGTTGCACTGTCAAGGGAAGGTATTTCCTGATAGTTTTGTTCCATTATTATTAAGAATGTTTAGGGAGGCCATGGCAGTTGTCTAAGGGTTGGATGGTGCCAATTTTATCAGTTTATGCAGTTACACTGATTGACACATTTTTGATATGGACACCTGCAAGTGGGTACTCTAGTGAAGCTTAAAATACTGATCTTTATTTTCCAGTGCACTGTCAAAGTGGTAGCATTTTGTGCACTGCAGCTGGTAACATGGAGGGCATATGGTATAAATTTGGTTTACATTCATTTTGATATCAAAGATTGTAGCTTTCATACCAAAGATACAAAGAATATACCATATGAAGATTGATATACAGTAACAGTCAATGTGGGATGTGTATGGTACTCAAAGGTTACATACTGTTATTCATGGTGACCTGACGTTAGAGTCATGCAATGACTTTAATATCACCAACATGGCCTTCCTGAGCACTCTGATTAAGAATGGGGCCAATGAATAAAGGTGAACCCTCCCACAGGCAGTGCAAAAGGGAAGGGCTCTTCAGGAATGGTGCTTTGCTTCATAAGTAGATACAGAATTTTCATTAAAATGCATGGAATAAATGACCGAAAATTTCAATATCATAGTCCTGTCATCACGAAGTCGATAACTGCATCACCTGTAGGACACGAAATCTAGTGAACTCCCTGAAGGTCAGGTGAAGGCATGTGTGGACACATCCTCAAGGAGAATGAGCCATTGGAGAACAGGTACTGGCCTGATATCCCAGCAGAGACCCCTCCGGAAGCCTTGTGACGGTGTATTAAAATAAAGTGAATTACAAGCATTAATCACAAGGATCGGATTCATACTGATTGGCAAAGTCAATAAATCACCAAGGGTATGAATAATTTTGAACATCGCCCAGTTTGGATAACTCACCTTTTCTATTGTTATGCAAATGAGGTGAAACCGGAAAAGGCATTCATTTGCAGATGATAACTAAATGTATTCAAGTGATGTGCAAGTAACTTCATTTAACCATTCATTTTTAGGAAAAATGCAAAAAATTATAATTTTCCAAGGGGTATGAATAATTTTGTTAACTGTATATATAAATAAGAAGGAGGTGGGGGAATTGCTAGTGTTGATAGCGCCGTTACTTACAGCTCAGTTTCGAAGTCAATTGTTATCCCGGAAGGACAAATGATGTCCGTTGAAACCAGCTCCATACGGCTTTCTCCTGAAAGATTACTCCTTTCTACCTTTGGCCTTGACCCTGAATCAGTCCAGAATAAGTATCTGTAAGAAATAATTACAGCCGTTCTCATTATATTGCATTTTGTTCAAGCTTTTATGATTTGACGGACACACTTCTTGAATATAATCATCGTTATATAGAAGGAAAAAAAAGGAAGAAGAATAAGGAGAGGAAGAAGGAAAAAAAAGAACAACAAATTAAAGAGAAGAATAATTTCGGCAAGGTTGGAAAAGGTTTTCCTGCTTGGCCTCGAACCTGCGCGTTTCATTCTTGGAACATAACTGTTTGAGCCAATATGCCACGAAAATGAACTAATTTCGGCTCTAACAAATGCCATTTAATACTTGATCATTTTTTCCAATCTCTAAGCATACAATTTATTCAGCTGCTAGCTTCGTATCATTTTGTCGGCTGGTAGAAGGCCGTAAGCGCGTTGCGCCGTACGGTTCTGCTAGACGCGGACACGCACTATTGCCAGATTGCGTTAAGCAAAAGGTCGTTAGCGTTAAAATATCCGTAACTGAAAGATGTGTGCTAATTTGATACGAAAGTACTCAAATTAAGTAGTTTAATATCCATTTTTTAATTCAACACAGAAGAAATCCCTGTCATGTTAAAAATGGCATAACATGTACAAGTATATAGCAATCAACACCTTACAAGCGATTTACCCGAAATTTGCTCTACGGCATACCCACGTGCTAACGGCCTTCTGCCTGCCACACGATGATGTATAATCTTACAATTCAAATTATATTTAATGAACGTGCGAGGAAACTACGATTTCCCCCCCCCCCCCCCCTCCTTCTGACAACCCTGGATCAGTTCCTGATTTGAAAACACGAATACATGACCCCGATTGACCTTACCCCCTTGATGGGTGGATGGTTATGCCTGTAGGAATATCAAGGTCCTCGTCAATGATCAAAGCATGGTGCGTCCCATTTGCGTTGTACATTATTATCCAATCGTAGGTTGCATCTGCCCAATAAACATTCCCTGTCAACCAATCAACTGCAACTCCCAGAACGTTGGATGATATAAACGCGAAAAAGATATCCACCTGTAAATCATTCACCATTGTACCTGAAGAACATACAAAGGTAAAAGTACAATTATGTCAGAGGTATGACAGGAATATACATTTGTCATTATCAGTAAATATCGTATAACTGTCACTGAAACTTACACTGGTTATAGTTATTTGCAGGCTGCACGCATTGTTCAGAATCATGCATGCAGAATTGCAGGAGCTCGGTTTCAGTTTGACACAACGTTGTGCGTTGTCTCTAGCTATGTTTTAAATTCACATTATCTCTATAAAATATTTGAAGCTGATGATACACTATACCAACATGGAACCCTAAACGTACCGCTGATTATCGCCTTCCGGACACCGTCGCTCCACATGAGTTCGTGCTGGCCGTAGCTGGTTGCTAGAGCGGTCCAATTACCAATTGAAGATGCATAGTAGGTATTCGTCGTGACCGTGTCTGGGTCCGACATCTCGCTGGGATCAGCGGGTACACCTCTCAGCTGAACCTTACCCGTGGCAAGAACAATCTCGCTCCAAATGACTCGAGAACCTATGGCATTGTCGACTTCATGTAATACGGGGTAAAATAAATACAAGAAAATGCTTTCCGATTTACATCGTCAAGGACATGATAACCCATTAACGTTTAAAATTTAAAGGATTTTTACGTGTATAATGTATTTAAAATTACTTTTCCGGGGAATATCTACCGTCGAGGGACTCTCCCCGGACGACTATCTCCTAGGAAAATTTCCTCCAGATGACCCGAGGAGAACTACCCTCTAGAACAACTACTTGCTAGTTGGTTGCACAGAGAGTAGTTGGTTTATTTTATAAAGGGGATAGTTCGTCCTGGAGTACTTTACAAGGTAATTACCATTGGGAGAGTACCCCATTATGGATTTTGTCCTGTGGGAGATGTTATAACGTAGTACGTTATTGAACAGAGCAAAAACGAGTGCAGAATGTGTACATCAAATCAAATGAATGCGAAAAGAACGTTGGCGGTTTGTATGTTTCTAAGCCAATCACACCCGTCGGTTGCATGAATTCCATTGAACTTAAATGCAGTTTCGTTTCGCTGATTTAAAGGAGAATTGACCCCAGGATATAAATGTACTTATATTCACAGGTGTAATATATTCTTAATCATTGGCCTGTATCACTTTAGAAATAAAATATCAGAAAATGGTTTAAACCAAGACATTCTAGCACACAGTATCATCTGCTAACACTTTACATGGGTGCTGCAATTTTCTTGATGATATGGAGTTGTACATGAACCACTGGAAACCGTTCCGGTGAAGAAGATAATGGTTAATCTTAGACCTAAATTGCTTCTCTTCTTTACAAAAAATCCCCATATACGATGGGAAATACATAACAGGTGTATAATATATTCTAACATTTGAAATATATAGATTTCTTTTGAAATTTTCTGGTTTTGTTAATTTCTTGGGCTTGCCTGGCAAAGCAGAACATAATTTATACACGCGCATTCTCATTATTGAAGTCCATTATCTCAAAGCAGGTGAATGTCCCTATTGACGCTGGGGATAGTTATCCATAAATTTGAATTAAATCACTCCGTCGCGTACGTCATAGTATCAAGGAAATAGATATATATTTAGTAAAAAAGTAATTTTCAAAGAAATATAAAACACATTTTCTTTTCAGAATATAATCTGTTAAATTTTAAACTCTCAAATGGGATTTTCTATCAGGAAGAAAGACAATTTTACATTCAGATTAAAAAATGTCTTTATGTACACACCAAGAAAATGGCAGCCCCCAGTTATCGCTAGCAAACGATAAATTTTCCAGAAAAAAATCTTGATTTATACCCATCTCGTACATTTTGATGCAAAACTACGAAGGAAAACAAGAAGGAATAGATTACATCTTTGAATATAAGCACATTTAAATTTTGAGGTTAATTCCTCTTTAATGACAGGTTTGAGTGGTAGTGAACTATCGCCTCGCGTGATTCTGGCATAAGAAATGCCGCCGTTGTCATCTGTCCCTCGATAGGCTCGATTCATAGACTCCCCCCCCCCCCCCCTCACCCCACGTGTAAAGCGGCGCTGATACCATGCACTGAAAGATTGGCGCCAGTGGTATTGCTCTATGTACCAATATTGATTCCATGTACCGGAGTATGCACCTGTTGGTATTGAAAAATATATTGGTGATGTAGCTTTTCCATTTCCTGGAGTTGCCACTATTGAATAATTCTTTAGAAAGATTGGCGCATCCATCTCCTTTATCGACTAGTGTGTTTTCACCTTTTGGAAGTTAGACATGAATTATTAAAAAAAGAAAAGAATTTCCCAAGCATACTGCAAAATAACTTAGAATATAAACTTACTCGATTCGTAGGATATGACGAAACCTTGATTGTTTTCTGTCTCTGCCAGGGAAAAAAATTGGATTTCCATGAACCTTCCGCTGGATTCAATCCATGTGGGTGGATTAGTGTCGCAGAATTGACCCAAAAGTGTTCGGTCTTCACCATCGTAGATGAAGAGGTCATCTCCACTTATAATGATAAGAAATAGGGATTAACACTTAATCAGAACAGCGCATTGCATTCACCCTTTATTCAAAACATGTCCCTTCCTAGTCGGTTCACTCCAGCCTTTAGTACTTCGGATCCCGTTTAGGATCGTCTCATTTTTAAATGATGTGATTATTAAATATTCAATTAAATTGTTCTATCATAATTTTTTTTTATTAAAATGAATTATTTTAAATAGATAATTTATGTCAGAATTTCATGGAAATCATTGAACATTTCAGTGATCAATTTTTTAAAGTAGCTATTCAAAGAAAATCACAAATATGGCAATTAATGTATCACTAGAAACTGGGAAGCTTACAGATGGCAATCGTATAAGTTTTATGTCAACTGCGTATCTGATGATTATAAAAACAACACAAATAAAAGCTCTTCTCAGCATCTGGAATATCCGAGGATTCGCCAGAAATATAGCGATGTTTTGATGTCGTCACACTCGGGATCGATCCTGCTTAAGCAGACGACGTCCTATAATGAATGAACGTAATTGCAATGCAATTATTTATCAAATTATAAAGAGTTTGGTGTATTTAAACATGACCTTATTTCACACCATTATAAAGGGAAATTGAAACTGATTCTGATAGCTAAAACCGTTTGATTGTAAATACACAGGAGAAGGGTCAATGATCAATGAAATAAACCCCACTTTCAAATTGAAAAGCCCTCCGAATAATAGCAGGATGGTATTCGTTCCCTCTTGAAACGCCGAACATGCCCCGGTGCAAGCAGCTGAAAATACAATGGCGTCTTATTTTCTTTACAAGTGACTGATTCCTTTATTTTTTTAACGCTGCATTTTTCATCAAAATAATACCATACACGAAGTTAAGAGTGAGGCAACAGATTAACATTAAGACTGACGCTAGTGAAGGAAGAGAAATAAGTGAAGAGGAGATGACAAAATAGGCTCTGAAAAATGTGTAAGATGTTATGGGACATCGTCTGCTTAGACAGGACTGGTCCATGGTGTGTCGTCACATATCTCAGCAGCGTTCGAGGAGCTCTTCAGCTGCTATATCGGGGGCTGTATTTTACCGTTTTATAATTGATAATAATCATTACTTCAAATGTTTCAAAGCGTTGAATTTGGATAACCTTGTTTAATTTATGCCATCTATGCAATAATAAGTATTAAGCCAATATTTAAAATCATTAAAGTTCTACTTTAAATTAAAAAAAAGAATGAAAAAAAAAATGAAAAATGAATAAAAAGAAGAAGGGTTACATTATTCATTAAAAAAAGTGTCCCGCTAACGCCGTCGTACATTTACATATATTTTCTTTTCTTTGATTAGCTTTTGGGGTTGCTGAGTGTCATATCAACGTTTAAATGAACATTCAGCTTCACCGTTTTTCATTCAACCACATGACCACACGTGGTCATAAAGAGACTAATGTGCGCGAAATGCATTGTCTAAGCTCGTAGGAACCGGCGAGGGATTCGAACCCTCGACCCCTTCTTATTGAAAGTCGAGAGAATGAACCACTAAACCATAAGGCATACAACGCATGTCAAAGGATAAAAAAATGAATTACGTCAGGGATACCTGCAGTTGAGGACGCTGAACTTGATTTTAATTCTAGTTTCAACACCAGACTGAATGTTCCAAAGACAGATCGAAGGTGGATAGCTATCAGGATAGTTTGGAGACCGTATCAGCTTCTATAGAACCCCCACATCCTTGACTGTAGACGATGGTGAAGAGTGAGCTTAAGATAATGCAGGAATGTAAAGGAGGTATGTAATTTCAGTGTAAAGATGATAGGTAATTGCGATAAAGTTTTGTAATCGATAAAGGGAGGAAAGAATTAAATTATTAAACAAATGAAAGAGTTAACAAATAGAAGAGACTGGAAGATTGAAAAGCTCTGTTTATCATATGCGAGGATGAGAGGAATCGTGATAAAAACTATTTCCTGGCGGTTTTCCGAGTGAAAGTACTGTAGAGAGCGCTTGGCAGTATATGGTTACATTAATCATACATTGCACAAAGAGGTTCCGGTTGTAATGATGGATTCCCTGATTAAAAGAAAAACCCACAAACTTAAATGTATATTATATAAGGAAATTTATCAGAAAATAGATAGAACCTCACACTCTTCATGATCTTTGTCCACAGCCACATACACACAAACAAGAACGCTCCCGGAGAGCGCTTTATCCTTTTTATAAACAAGCACACACACATACACACGCACAGTGGTAATAGATATGCCAGACACCATTTAATCACATGTGCGAAGAAAGACCCATGCAAATAAAATGACTTGCTCACGGACATAGGAGTCGTGCGGGGATCGGACTCACGACTTTCGCATTTCCAGTGATTACACTACTCGACTACGACACCTCTATCGTGATAGGCCTATCGATTGTTTCAAACTGAGACGTCAATGGGTGCATACAAAAATATTTCCAATTTGACTTCACGCCATATCCATTTTCACCCGTGGTGGGAGTATTCTATGATTGTCACGTGAGACTCTCTTGGCCCATACCGCACTTTTTTTTTGAGGTAGGATATAATTTAAAATACGCATTATCTTAACCATGCAGCATTCCTGCCACTCCAAATTCTCCGCGTGCACATCCTAATCCGACTACAATGGCGTCTGCAACCCTCTCGGGTAAACTAACTAAAATGCCTTACATGATAATGATAATGATGATGATGATATTGATTATGATGATGATAATGATAATAACAAATAAGTAATAATAATAATAATAATAATAATAATAATAATAATATTAATATTAATAGTGGTTAGGAAGATGTTCATCGTGGTGAAAGATGAAGACGAAAAGTTAATCAGTTGTCTCACGATGTGCAAACGAGGAAAGCTACGACGTTCGACCGCTACTGCCAGTCTTCGTCAGGTAATGAAGTTCCTAGCCGACATCCTCGCTTCTTTAATCGGTTCTAACGGGCATGCTGTCCACAATTCCGCGTCGTTTGTTGATTTCTTGCGCAGCGAAACCATACAAGATCGTGAGGTTATGGTTTCTTTCGGTGTGCTATCATTGCTCACCAATGTACCCATCAGCGCCGCATGTGATGTCGCACTCCGCAGGCTTAATTCCGACAATAGTTAACACGAACGCACTCAGCTTTCTCCGGCTAAGATAGTTGAACTTTTGAACAATAGGTGCTTCTACAAACAGCAAGAAGGAGCGGCCATGGGCAGTCCATTTTCCGCAGTGATCGCCAATCTCTTCATGGAGTCCTTTGAGGAACACCGATTACGTTCCTAGGGAGTGGAGGCGATATGTCAATGATACTTTTATCATTACTCATATATCGTCCGTCAATGATCTGCTTAAGCAAATGAACTCGCAACAGCCCTCCATTCGTTTCATTATGGAGACGGAATGCAATGAGCGCATTGCCATTCTCGACACCATGGTGCCCCACGACACGGACGGCCATCTAATTACCACGGTATATAGGAAGCCCACGCACACCGATCAATACCTAGCTTACGATTCGCACCATCCGAAGTCCGTGAAGCGCGGGGAAGTGAAGTGTCTCTACGACAGAGCTTCACGCATCGTTAGTGATGAACCCAATTGCACAGCATCGGAGAAGCAGCATGTCGCCTCAGCTCTCATTTCTAATGGCTTTCCTCGCTCGTTTGTTAATCGCGTCGCCAGGAAGTAGAGCGCTATTCCTGAGCAACCAACGCAATTTAAATCTACCGTAGTGCTTCCGTTTGTTGATAGCATCTCCCACCTACTCCGCCGGCGCTTGGAGAAGCATGGCGTTCGCGTCGTCTTTAAGTGTGACAGCATCCATAACCAGCTGGTCCGTCCGAAAGACCACGCTCTCCCCGGCAGACGCAATGGGGTTGTTTTTTCAAGATCCCTTGCTCGACTTGTGGCAAGGTCTATTATTGGCGATACAGGTAGTCCTGTTGGAGAACGCATGCAAGAACATCGCCGGGATGTTCGGCTTAGGCGCACCAATAGTTCCGATCATCGCCCTAACTGGGATGAGATCAGCTGCATTGCGCACGACAAGCATTGGTATACGCGCCGTGTTAAGGAAGCGATTCAGATCCATTTACATCCGAACAATTTTAATAGGGATAACGGCATTGACATCCCAGGGGAATGGTTACTAGTCATTCGGCGCCACTTGGCAAACCGGTTGGAACCAGTTAGGGACAGCGCCGCCCCCGCAACGGCGGGGCCCAACAATGACATCGTGTCCGATGATTGGCCAGCGCCACCGACCAATCACAGCGCCGGGTAGAGACAAACAATAGCACGCACCCGGGCTCCCCGGATCCCCGCTGCTGCTATATAACAAGCGCGCAGTGAAGTCCGTGCTCATTGCCTGACGAAGACTAGCAGTAGCGGTCGATACGTCGTAGCTTTCCTCCTTTTCACATCGTGAGACAACTGATTTACTTTTCGTCTTCAATAATAATAATTATAATAATTATTATTATTATTATTATATAATAATAATAATAATGATAATAATTAATAATAACGATAATTACAATAATATCAGTAGATCTATTAATATTATGATCTTTGCAATGGTAATCATTTTCACCACAATCTGGGCTACACAATCCATCTTAAGTGCATGGAACTCGGGCAAAAACTGTTGGTCCAAATGAACTGAAACAATGTATCTCGAGCCAAATTTTAGTGTTTGATAGGAAGTGATAACATACACATCTGCTTTTCCTGTTTGTTTTTTTTTGTTATTACGATGGGATGGGGTGAAATACAAGTACATCCATCACTTCCGTTCAATTGGTTTTTTTCTCCTAAAATAATAATTACAATTGATTTCACAACATGTCAGTGGTCATAGATACATTATCTCAAACGACAAAATTTTTAGCGAAGTTGTTAAAGGAAAGATGAGAAAGTCAGTTTCCACTAGGGTTAGGTGTCTCTGTATCGTTCTCTCTTGTCTCGCTTCATTAATAGATGTCTCATTCTGTCTTTTCTCTGCGCATCTCAAGTCCATATGAACAAGGGTAGACAAAACTTCAATAGCTTTCTTATAATTAAACATCTGTGACGTATATTTTCTTTCATGGCAAGCACTAAAAAATGACTATTGGTAGCAAAAATCGTGATCTTTGTATTCATCGTTGTCAGATGACAAGTAGCGCATTTAAAGCGACACCTGAAAATTTGAGTACCCTTTTTTATTCCTAAAATGATAAATATCAACACATTTCTCAATGATGATGGCATAAAGAATTGATTCATACAGTTATCAGCCTATTTTTGTGGATTGATTAAAGTGTATTTTAGGAAACATCGAAAACTGTGAAAAATATAAGAATTCACATGCACATACAGACAGACAGGCACGCACACCTACCCACACGCACGAACACAGAAAACACACCCACCCACGCGCATTCATGAAAAAACAACGACAACAAAGCACCTGCATCCTGCATCCTTCATCTGTCTTCTTTTTCACGTCAGGTAGAAACAATAATAACCTCATAAGTAGTGATGACTTGAGAATGCTTTAATTACTGGCCTGACATCTATGAAGTTCATCGTCAGTATTTTATGAGGGTTATTTTGGAGAGTGGAAAAAGCGTTGGCTATCATGTTTTGTTGTCGCACTAAACCAGAATATCACTCATATCAACTACAAAATAAATCCATCTTTTAACAATCAGGATTATATATAAACCATAGAAGAAAATGTTTTATACAAAATATATTACAGTAAGACATGAAAATTTGTTTAATGTTGCTATTATTTCTCAATAAGTTCTCTTTTGCTAAAATATCTTTTAGACGGTATTTACCGGTAAAAATAGGTATTTCCAGGTTTTGGTATTTCCCAGCAAACCCTGATCTTATAACGTCAAATATCACAGAGTGATCGTTGCAAATATCTAGAATACGTTCTGTTTTGCTAAAATATCTGTTAGATGATATTTAGCAGTAAAAATCGGTATTACCGGGTTTTGGTATTTTCCAGCAAACTCTGATCTTATAACGTCAAAGAACACAGAGTGATCGTTGCAAATATTTAGAATACTAAGACTTTGATAACAGTTATAATAAATGGTATCGGTCATATTGGTGGAGTACCTCTCCCCCTTGTTTTAATTTTATTTATTTCCACATTATCTGCCCATCTAATATTTATATATCTATTTCATGCTATGCACTGAAGTATATGTTAATATCACTGAATATGGTGAATAAACGAAATCTGAATCTGAAATCTGAAAATTGCCATACAATAATCGAATCCCAGTTTTCAGTTGTGCTTACGGGGGCGGTGTCTTTATTCGTTTAGAATAGTCCACAACACACACTCAGACTCTTTCTCACTCACACACACACACGCACACACGTTTACATGGCTTTAGTTCCGAGGACAACTATTGTTCCTCTATTGTTACTCGTCCTCGGACAGTCGACGGAATAAGGCATAAATCCATTGTTCGACGTTCGAGGACTATTGTCCGGCTTCCGAGGACCATTGTTGTCATGATTTTTTTTTGTTCTCTGTCCGAAAATGTCCTCGGACATAATGCTAAACAAACGCACACACACACACACACATCTATGTTTTTTTATTGTTCGAATTTCAACCGATGACTCCACTATTGAATTGCGTCACAAAATTCATTGACGGAATAAACCTCACCAATTGTTGACAACCGATGACCTATTGAATTACTACCGATGACGCATTGTTCTCTTTATTCGATGTCATCGGTTTGAATGAGTACACATGTACACTAATACATCCCAACACACCTCACCACAATAAGATCAAAAATCAATAACATTCGAGTATGTAATGAGGATTGTGATTGTGTTCTCTTAATTTTATTATCAGATTTCCCCATTACCTCAAGAATCCGATGGCTGACCACGTGGATGGGTTCGCCAACATGGTGGAAAAAAATATGTTAACTGACTCAATTCTACTGACGACTGATCTAGAACAGATTGATAGAAAGGAGATTTGATTTTTTATAAGTCACACGGAATGGTAAGTCTCGAGAAACTAACAGAGGAGATGTTTCGAAAAGTTCAGATAGCTAGGAAAAAAGCTGAAATAAAAAAACAGACATTTTACTGAAACTCACATAGATAAATGGAGAACAAAAAGTCCACTTTCATATTAATCTTTTGGATAGACATACTCGTTGTCCTTTTGATAGGAGCTCATGAATTAGTGGGGGGTATTCCCGGAAGGCTTACCTAAACCCCCCCCCCCCCCCAAAAAAAAAAAAAAAAAAAAAAAAAAAAAAAAAACCTCCTTTTTTCCAAGCTGGACCTATGGATTTGTATTTTTCGATTTCTCGCGGGGACTGCCCATCGACAGTCCCCACACCTCTAGAGAGGATTTCTGTCCCACCTGCTTACTCATTTCAGGATACGCCTGGGCATCTGTTTTCAATTCAAACTCTGACTCTACATTTACAAATTAATTAACAATACTGACCCCTTAACCTCGTTGATACCCATACGAAATTTTCGTTCCATAAATGACACTACTAGTCTTGTAATTTCCCAAGCGAATATTCCTGCTATCCGAAAGCGTTTTAGTGCAACTGCTTGGAACTTGGAACAATGTCATTATTATTATTAATATTATTATAATTTACCTAACTGCAACTTAAGGCGAATCCTAACAATCGGTTTATTTCGTCACAATAGAAACTCAACGTTACGGAGAAACGAGTGTAAGTTAGGGCGAAACAGAACAAAAGAATGAGACAAAATATTTCGCCCTAAGTCGTAGTTAGAGTTATAATAATAATAATAATTATTATAATTATTATTATTATTATTATCGTTTTTTCCTACATGTCTACAAATCAACTTACCTTAGCTTTGAAGTACAGATTCTGATCAACTGTCAAAAGTGAAGTAGTTTGCCCATCGCAAGGCGAGCGAGATGCTAATATAGTAACTCTCCACCTTCCGACTGACAATGCTTAGGTCAAGAATACTACGTCCAACGAAAAAAAAAGAAAGAGCAGTGGAACTGTGTGTCATTACATTAGATATTAACACCACCTGTCAGTTTTAAAAAAAAATCCTGTATCCCGTTTCTTACCTTTACACCCCCCCCCCCCCCATACTCCAACTAAATATTTAACTATCAATAGCATGTCCTTTTGTATGAAAGTGCGAGTGGATGGTGGATTCAAAAGTATACATGATGTAATTTGAGAAACTTGTTGTTTGAAGAGTCAAGATTGTTAGGAGATCCGTTTGTTTTCATATACACTATCAGATTAGGAAATGTTATTTTGAGTCAGTTCATCCACGGCCGGATCCGGTATTTCGAAAAGAAAAAATAGGCAGAAAATTCATAATAAGCAAAAAACAAACACAACAAAAAAAATAACAGTAACAAAAAGAGGAAAAAGGGAATTCACATCTCAGTGGAAAAATAATGAAAAAGATTAATGAAAGTTTTAAAAAATCTCATGACAAAATAAGAAAGTTATGAATGTTTGAAATTGTAATCAATCAAACACAAATCGGCAAATCCGTGACGTATCTTACGAGCTCCTCTCCCATTGTCATGTACAAAAACAAACACAACAACATAAATTTCAATTTCTCTATAGAAAATATTCAAGCATACACGCACCGTTGATATAATTATTTCACATAAAATTATGTGCTACACAAGACCTGTATGAAACAAATCTTTTCCATCATCCACAACTAAGAAAATGATAAGTTATCAAATTTCCTCTATTGAGGAAATGGAAGAGGAGCTCGCAAGATACGTCACGGAGATGCCAATTTGTGTTTGATTGATTACAACTTAAAAATTCATAACTTTCGTATTTCTTATCGGATTTTGCTCAAACTTTCACTAATCTGTTTCTCTCATATTTCTGCTTTTATTAAGATAAACTAAATTCCAGGGTGGACTTTCCCTTTAAATTTTAAAATTCCCTGACAAGCAAAAAGCAAATGCATCAAACTTTTTCCGACTATTGTTGGTGTCTCTTGTCTTCTAAATCCTATCGTCATCGTATAAGGGTGGCGGGGGGGGGGGGGGGGGGTACGGAGCAAAGATGCATACGTATATATAGCGGTTTCGTAGTGAGAGCCAGTGACGGGACCAAAAAGTGACCCCCATAATGCTGATGACCTTCTTCTTTTTTTTTTTTTTTTTGCTGGTCATAGATTTTTTAAGACACCCGAAAACTGAGACTGGTGAGAGCAACAAACTGGTTTAGGTGCTGCTTAGGCAGTAGGGGAGATGGGTAGGAGTGGGGTAGCCGTCATTCGGTAAGCAGGTATATGTTACAGTTCGTCATGCAGGGTGTTGACGATTGCGAGCTTGTGGTGGAGCCCGTACACAATAAATGGCTATTTCGTGTGCGCCCGACATTTGAATATGAAGCACCAACAATGATCTCTAATCACCGCAATGCCAAGACTTATGTCCATAATTCTAAATTTACACTGTATTGTACTCTTTTTGCATCAAGATTTATGAATCATGCGGATCAGTATTATAACAGGCGTGTTAAACATGTATCCTATTATCCATACAATACTAAGATTACGTTTTAAAAAGTTTTATGGAAGAAATAATCCATGTTATAAACTCTAGTATTGTGGATGGATGAATTATTCATATTTTGCAAAATAAAAAAATAAATGAAAATCTGGGTAATCTAAACGTCACCATGTTTCATAATTTGTGTCTATTTCTTATTGCGGTGTTAAACAGTTAAAATCAAATGTGAAAATCAGCAATATGCAGGTCCGACAAATATAGAAGTACACAGATTTAAACCGATAGTCGAAGAGGCCTGGCACACCGGAGAGGCTGCACAGTATTGTGTAGGAGCTTACGCAAACTAGGTACATTACATAATATGGCTTTATAAGTTACATTTTACAGATATGACAAGAGGTATTGCTGGAATACGTTTTTTATAAACTTAAAATGTCAAAATATAATATCATGCATTACAATGCATGTGTCCCCCCATGTCTAACCGTTAAAGACCTCAGCCTGACCCAAAACAACCATATATTGACGTAAAGCTTAGTAAACAAAGAATATAATTACCCTGGGTATTCATAAAATTTCGTCTCCGTTTATCCATTAAAAAATAAAAAAGATATTTTTTTTTTGGTCCGCCCCCTCCCTATGGCGTAACAACAGAGGAAGCTGCAGGGGGTCGCTAAACGTGTGACGACATGTCATGTATACAGCTCAGAGTGCGTCTACACGATATGTCGTCATCAAATTTTCACCCCCCCCCCCCCCCGCAAAGTAGGGTTCCTCAGAGACGGGGCCCTCGTCAGAAAAACCACCGGGGCTCAACATTCAGGACGCTGTTACTCATTCCACAGGAAACGGAATCTCATGAAGTTGGTTTCAATTTGTTCAGAAAATATATAGCTCACCGTGGATGAATAAAGTGTATATTTCAAAATTCGGTCAGGCTGAGGTCTTTAATAAAAAATGAACCCTCATGATCAAGGTTAAAATAGAGATTGGGAATCTAACAGACATAAATAACATGAAAATGGAATCGTTGGGATAAGCATGATAAAATTCACCCCTTGGACAATTTGTAAAATGTTGTTCAAATAAATGACAGCGGCAACAGATTAACCAATGATTGTTTTCTTTGACTACAAAGACTTAGGCCCGTATTCTGAACTCGGGTTTAATTTAAACCATGGTCTAAATGTGTGGTTTAATTATGGGCATCAAATGTGACACAAATCTCTAACAGGAGATATTCAATTTATCTGCATTTTTGGTAATCAAACTGTCTGGGAATAATAAGTACAATAGTTTTCTTGACCATTAAATCATGAGACCAGAATCCAGTAAACATAAGGAACATGAAGTGTAAATAAATGTTGACATTTTGGCTACCCATAGTTAAACCACAGTTTTAAACCATGGTTTAAGTTTAAGCAAAGTTCAGAATACAGGCCTTAGCCTTGATATAATTTGAATGGATATTATAATAGTTGAATTGCTTGCATAAACCAGTATTTGTTGGAATATAAAAGTTTTAGCTCTTTTTCTCCTCTATTCTCAGAAAATAAATATCTGAATTATATACAACGGTTGTACACTCATTGACCTGTAATGAATAGATGATTATATTGAGACGACAAAAAATCTAGGGTAATGTATCCTGTCTAAGGCGTACCTGGAAAAGTGTGCAAGTAAATTGTACAGTATGTGTTTTCCCCCTTTTCAGGGGCAAAAAATTTTTTTTTGCCAAACTTCCAAAATACGCTCAGTAAAGGGGTTATAGGGCCAAGTTTACCTCCACAATTTCCTTACAAGCAAAGAAAGAACAAAAAAAGACGGCGGCAAGTAAAAAAAACAAACAACCGGGGGCAAGGGCGGACAAAAAAAAAATCCACCCCTTTTATTTTTTTTCACTCCGAAAATTATGGGGGGGGGGGGGAAATGCCCCCCATGCCCCCCCCCCCCCCCCGGTGCCGACTGACTGTATGGTGTTTTTTGCGTGACGATAAAAAGTTCACACAAGCAAATAAAATTAGGGACACCCCCTCGGAATTTCCCTCAGCAGAGAGGAAGGAAATGTTCATAGTTAAGTGAAGCGATAACGACATGATATATTGTGCTTGGGATCATGTGATGAACAATGATAATTTATTGCATTATAAACAATGATGTTTTGACAGATCTGTTAATCTCAAACGAATATTTTTAGTAGGGGTGGTGGTGGAGGGTGTTGGGGTGTAAAATACTATAAAATAATTTGCTAGGCGTATAACACAGGAATATGGAGAGAGAGAGAGAGAGAGAGAGAGATGGGTAACTCACCAATACCATGAAAATTATCCAAAAATCTTAAACAATAATATTCCAAAAATAGCCTTCATATAGTTTGACTGAGGGGGAGGCAGGGTGGGAGTGTGGAGTTACGTACTGATATCATGTTGTTATATGCATTTCCTTTGATGTGATAAACTTTCTCTTCAGCATGCTGATGGTGGTATAAGAAGTCCAGAGCACTGTATTTCTGGGGCACACAGAGTTCGGCATGCATGGACTTGCCTTAACCAAGTTGCCTTTTTTATGATCGCTAGAGAAACAATTTCGCTCTCTGAATTAGATCAGTCTATACGCTCCATTTCGAAGGTAAGTAGGCCTGTAGCCCCTATCATAGCAAAATTTGATGCCATGGTTTATCTAGAAATTCATATATATATATATGTCATGTTGAATCCTCTAAAAGAGGAGTGGCGGAATGTACCGAAGAGGCTCCAGGTATTTTTTTTTGTTTGTTGTTGTTGTTGTTTTGTTTTGTTTTTTTTTGGGGGGGGGGGTATAAAAAAAAATAGCCGTAGAGTCAAAACGCCTTACCTGAAATAAATGTTATTTGTGTCATTTTACTCCGAAAATAATTTTCTACCCAATAAAATGACAACGTATGATATATCGGCAATGATATTGTTTGAATTACAGATTTCAGATGCTGCATTTTTTTCTGGGCCACCCTCTATGTGTCATGGAAACTTTTTTCAATAATTCCAATTGAGAAACGTATGACACAAGGTTTTTCTTTTCCCATCCAGATTAATTTTGACTTTTGCTGACTCCAAGTCATCTGAAATTCTTTTTTTCAAACTGAAGCATAAAGTGATTTAATTTGTGTTAAAAATATCATTTAAAGAAACTGTATTGAATATCATTATCACCCTTTTTACCATTCTATTCCAGCCGTCAGTAAAAGTGGCAAAGGGTTTCCACTATGTCGGCCAGCACATTCAAGTGGTCAGTCATCCTATTCCTCAGGTAATTATGGAATTTAAGAAAACAAAATAAGAGGAGACAGGTTGAAATATTTTTGAAAATCAATTTGAATTTTGAATATTTTTGATTTATGATTCTCTTATGTGGTGAGGTAAAAAATGCATGATAAAACTCTTCTGGAAAATCATGAAATTTGTTAGATCTTTCGACTATTACATGAAGAGTTTCCTGAAACTTTTACCGATGTCCTTTGGGTTTATACATTTGTTTAATCAAAAAGACCCATGAAATATTTTAAGGCAAACATATTTTATACATTTTTGTTAGTTTTGTCTATTTTTCTTAATGAATTAAAGGTTTCTAGTTGCCTGAATACCCAAATGGTCCCTTGAGTATCATAATGTTTTGCTTGTAATATTTATTTTCTGACTTTGAAACAAAATCAACAGTTGCAACTTACCTCTGTTTCAGATCAATGAAATAGCAAAATGTCTGATTTCCTGCCTTACACTCTTTGCTTCAGCCTAAACTTGGTACGTGGCAATATTTAGATAAGACATTTTGAAGTCCCTGGTACTTTTATCAAATCGTCCATTCCTTCAAAGTTACGAAAAAAGTTATAGTGTGAGAGAGTGTGAGGTATTCTTTACCAGTGGCGGCACCAGGGGGGGGGGGGGCATTTGCCCCCCCCCCCCCCCCCCAGTCAGAAGCTTTGCCCCCCAGTTGCCCCCCAATAATTTTTGGAGTGAAAAAAATAAAAGGGTGGAAAATTTGTTTGTCCGCCCTTGCCCCCCCCCCCCCATAGGAGGATCCGTCTTTCTTGGCTTTTTTTTTTTTTTTTTTGCTTGTCAGGGAATTATGGAGGGAAACTGGGCCCCATAACCCCTTTACTGAGCGTTTTTTGGAAGTTTGGCGAAAATTCTTTTTTTTTGTCCCTATGGAGATTTGCAATTGATTGCAACTTTCTTGCAACTTTCTTGTAAGGAATTAATAATAATTTTCCCCTCTCAACTTAAAATGATTAATTGTGCTAGGATATCAGGACATATTGCGGTCCAGTGGTTTGAACATTTGACAGAGGATGGTGAGGTTGGATAAAGCCCCCGTTCTGCACTTATATCCCCTAAAGGGAAAGCCAGGCTTAAATATAAAGTTGAGTTCTGGTCATGCAATTACATTGTGAAAGAAACTGTCTCAAAGGAATTCGGATGGGTTGACAATGTCCACATAAGAATTGTTTTATACTGTGTTGTTATGGAATCATCAAAATTGAAAAGAAATTGAAAAAAGAAATCTCACTGAAAATCCCATGTACTGCACACAGAAAAGGTATATGGGACTATACACGCATGTGGCATGATTGTTGGGCCCGAACATTTCAGCTATTTCTAGTGATATTTCTAATATAAAAGCATGTGAATAGCAATCCTTTTCAGAGGATGGTTTTAATATGATGTTCTTCCAAACTGACATAAAAGGAATGAGAAGGCTCACAAATTATTTTTCACCTTTCCCACAACTCAAGATTTCCTTTAACGGCAAGTTGTTCCGAATCAAAGTGGAAAAAAATTAGAGATGCAGATTGGTGATAGTTTGAACAAAACCGGACAAGTTATAGGAAAGTTATGAGTTTGTAATGTTGTAATCACTATTTCAAAGTGGCTTATCGGTAATGTCACTGTGACCTACTCGCGGACAACTCCATTTTCTCCAACACATAAATTGACGAAAATGTCATATTTTCTCTTCAAAATGTATTATTCAATAGGATCTCTTTCTTTTATTAGAACCTATTACAATATGCAATCTACAATATATTTTTAGTACTGCCCAGAGGGAAAAGGTGCTTAAGAAAAAACCGCAGTGTACCGCAAACGGGAGAGTGACCACCATTATGTCACACTCAACTCACCAAATTGCCAATTTGAGATTTGCAAATATTTAGTGATCTCATTTTTCGAACATCCATAACTTTCTGATTTCTTATTTTTTCTTTGCTTTTTAACTTCACTTTCCTGTTTTTCTTGTTTTTCTGACTTCACATAAATCATCTCATTCCCTATAAATATATAAGGAGTTTGGTCGTCCAGGTAAACGGCTTACCCGTGAGAATGTTAACGTTACTGTAGTTGGATTAGGATGTAGAATGGAGAGTGTGCGCTTTCGGTGCAACATTATACTGTATTCAGATTCAGATTCAGATTTTATTGGCTGTTTTCAATCACATTAACATAATTTACATAATAATGTAGTGCATAACATAATATGAATACAATAATAACAAAATATAACAATGATGTTTTCCATAGATATGGCACAATACCAAATATCAATAAGTACAATATGGCACGAAAAAGAGACATGATAACGAAGCTTTTCGACCTGCACTCATCAGGTTATCACGCAGGTATATAACAAATTACTTGAAATCAACTATATTATACTCGATGAACCCGGACGCAACCCAGACGCCGTAATTTCAGAACAATCGCAAAGCTTGGACGAACTCCCATTGTCTGCGCAGAAGGGGTTCGCGCGATTGAATGTAGGCGGCTTCCAGAAAGCGTAAACACGCTGAGCTTCTGGCCCGGGACATAATTGAGAATTGATCGTCGGCATAGCTTCGTGCGCAAGCTGGATTTTTCAGCAAGTGGAGACCAATAGCTGAATCGCATTTGGCTATCTTTGGTCTGTTAGCGTGCATTTCAGATTTGCAGGCACGGACGGGCTGCGTGTGCTGATTGGTTGTACGGTTCCGAATAGTCGAGGGGATGTGTTGTTTAATGCGATCAGCCAACCGCTGAGTAGTACGGCCCACGTACCTGGCATCGCACCGGCACTGAAATTGGTAAATAACATTACTCAAGTGGGGGGGGGGGGGGGGGGGGGGGGGGGTAGTACATCCTTGCTAGTTGACGGTAGCATCCTGTGTGTAGAAAACACAATGCGTGTCGAAACCGCGTAATAGCAACGTGACACTGCGTGTTTGATCTGACTGGCGTATTTGTCAGATACCTTACCCCTCCAGGGTCGTTTGAGATACACGGGGCATTTGGCAGGTCCAAATCTGGTGCCAGATTTGGATTGTTCCTCCAGCGTCCGTGTTATGGTGCGAGATATAACATGCGATTGGTCTCCACTTACTGAACAGTCCAGATTGCGCACAAAGCTATGCCGACGATCAATTCTCAATTATGTCCCGGGCCAGAAGCTCAGCGCATTACGCTTTCTGGAAGCCGCCTGCATTCAATCGCACGAACCCCTTCTCTTTTTCGTGCCATATTGAAATTTTGTAGTACCAAGAAATTATTTGTTTATCAATAAGTAACAAAAAAGCAAAGCTTGTATATTACATGTCCAGAAACTCATATAACTTAATCTCGAGTGGTTCGTTCAATAATATTAAATTCATAAAGCATCATTACAAGAAGCGAATTATTGATAAGAGAGAATTGATAAATGAGTTGAGATAGTACTATTGCTTCAACCCACAAGAAAAAATAAGTGTGAAAGTAAAGTGGAAGTGGAAGACGGTGTGGAAACAAAAATAATGAAAAGAAGGAGGGTGGAGGAAGGAGGTAATAACATAGTGCAGAGAAATTTGTTTAGTTGTTGAAGTGATAAAGGAGCCATACAAAAACAGCCATTATAGTTGAGCTATTTTAATTAAGATATTTCATTCTTTTTCTATTCCCCCACCCCCTCTTCATCTTATTCTCTCCTATGTTTATTTTTTTTTACCTACCGTGCCTCATCACAACCGTAACCCTAGTAGCATAATCCCTTTTCCTGTTTCATCTCTAGCACTCTGTTCACCATCGCCTACGGTCAGGGATGTGGAGGCACCATAGAGGCGGGAGCGGGTGTGATACGGTCTCCCAATTATCCTGGTGGCTATCCACCATCAGACTGTGTTTGGGTGATCTACTCTGGTGATGAGACTAGGATCAGAATCAAGTTCAAGGTCCTCAACTGCAGGTATGACCAGCGTAGTACAAATTTGATGGTTGTGGGGGCTCTATTTAAGTGGGTAATTTGGACAATTTTCAGTAAAGGGGTCTTAATAATGTTCTTATACTCTTTGAACTCATGTTTATTTGTTGTTGTAGCTAAACGGGTAACAGTTTAGCACTATGGTCGTAGAGTATGTATTTGCGCTGGGCAAGCATGTTCATGACAATCGCAGCCCCAAAAGGAAAGCAAAGAAAAGAACGCAAAACGCAGTATTAAAAGACGTAAGGGGAACACTAAAAATCGAAAGCAATTTCTAAGGCCCGGCTCACACGAGGCGTCATCGCTTGCGCTAATTGAGCCTGTAAAGGCTATGACCAGTTATTACAAGCGTTGTATGCACTGTTCTTTTTGCTATCACTAATAAAACGACAAAGTTCTGGCGTGGCTCGCAAAAGACTGTACATGCAGTTACTGACGCTGTCCTAACGTTAACAAATAGCGCCTCTTGTCAGCCCGGCCTAATTCATCTATAGCATTAATTGTATTGTAATTTTTGGTCTGTTTTCATAATCTCATTATTCATATTTTAAAATGCGGTGATGACAGAAGGGGCTCAACCTAAGGATGGGTAGAACTGACGAGATCTTGTTCTCTAAGTTTGGAAAGGGCATTTATTATAAAGCCCAAATGCGATGCGCTATAATACCTGTTCATTGTTATCATTTTAGTGGAGATTTCCTTCGAATCTACGATGGGGATGGGATTGCTGGAGTACCACTTTTGGGTGAGTACTGCGGCATGGATCAACCCACATCGATTGACTCCAGTGGAACGGTCATTACAATCAAGTTTATGTCATCGGAAGAGTCAGGAAGCAATCAAAGTTTCGTCATATCCTTCGAATCGAGTAAGCTCGTGTTAAAACGTAGTTTGCAGTACTTTAGACAAAAAATTGGCCGTAATTTCTCATCTTTTGAAGCTTTTCATAATTCGTAATTCATAATTCGTAAATAATCTTCATGTGAACAACATTAGCAGATCACGCGGGCTGCGTCAAAGTCGCCGTTGATTTTTTTTTTCTGAAGTATCACTATGGATGTCAGTTTTAGTCCTGGGACTGGCATAGAACCAAACTTCTAATTCTGGCCTTTATATATATATATACGGAATTAATACGGAATTAATTAATAACGTTGAAGATTTGTCAATCTGTCGGTCAATTGAATCTGGTGTCGCCGAAACCACTGACCCGTCTCCGTGATCTAGTGGTTAAGGCATTGGCGTTCTAAGCCAACGACCCGGGTTCGATTCCCGGCTGAGACATTTTTCAGCCTTTGCAAAAAAAATCAAAAAGGGAGGACAGCTCTGGGGAACTTTGATTTAGGTTACGCAACCATTATTCTCTCATTTCCTTTCGCATTATATATATTTCCACGAGAGTTGCCAAAGCTGTTGTATATGTTATTTCCTCACAATATTGTTAATAATTATTCTAATGTATACATGTATCTCAAAGCATTCGCTTGGATCCAGCTGAGGCACGCGGCTTGTCTTTGTTCAAAGTCACCTGCCCCCGACAACGGAATTCATTAATAAGGTTGAAGATTTGTCAATCTGTCGGTCAATTGAATCTGATGTCGCCGAAACCACTGACCCGTCTCCGTGGTCTAGTGGTTAAGGAATTGGCGTTCTAAGCCAACGACCCGGGTTCGATTCCCGGCGGAGACATTTTTTCAGCCTTGAAGATTTGTCAATCTGTCGGTCAATTGAATCTGGTGTCGCCGAAACCACTGACCCGTCTCCTTGGTCTAGTGGTTAAGGAATTGGCGTTCTAAGCCAACGACCCGGGTTCGATTCCCGGCGGAGACATTTTTTCAGCCTTTGCAAAAAAATTCAAAAAGGGAGGACAGCTCTGGGGAACTTTGATTTAAGTTACGCAACCATTATTCTCTCATTTCCTTTCGCATTGTATATATTTCCACGAGAGTTGCCAAAGCTGTTGTATATGTTATTTCCTCACAATATATATATATATATATATATATATATATATATATATATCACGCTATATATACAAATAGCGCTCAAAACATAGGCCCAGGTTCATTGATCGCAATCTACCATATACTTTACTCTTTTCTTGAATGGCACCAAGGCCATTTTATATAGGGAGGGGGGGGGGGGGAAGAGTTCCATTAATGGATAGACATCATTGGGGCCGTCATTTTATATACTGTGTGTACCAGAAAATAGGAAATCGGATTTCATGACAACAATTTTCTATCATAATAAACATTTTCCTTGATGAGATATACATGTATGAAACGCCCTGCTTCTGTTATTTTGTTTCATGCACAACTTATTACTAGTATTCATAATTAACACATGATTGATTTAGAACAATGAAAAGTGCTTCCCAAATTTCATTTGGACGCACAAATTCCAACTTTCCGAGAGTTTTTAGCAAAGTAATAATTATGATAAAAAGCATAAGAAAAAAAAATCTGTTTTATATGACTCCCGAGGAGAAAAACAGAAAAAAAAAAAGAAAAAGAGAATGATGTTTGTCAGAGAACAAGTTCGATGAAAACATGTTTGATTTATGCCCAAATGAGTGGATAGTTGAGTAATAAAGAAGGCATTCATAATTCCTGACCTAGGCGCTGACAATAATGGACCTAATGCATGGAAATGAAAAGGAATATTTAGTGATGGAGTATAAGAAGTCTGAAAATTATAAAGAAAACCATCGTTAGCTAGCCCCATGAAGTTGATGAAGCATTCCATGTGAAAGGGGCGAGCCTCTATGCCAGAGGTAGATCTGATTGCAGAAGAACTGCTAATGTCATCTGCTAGGTCAGTAAAGCTGAATGGCTTTTTACTCAACTATCTATTCATTGGGGCAGAAATCTAGCATGTTTTCATTTTACCCTCTTCTCCGGCATACACCATTCATGTTTTAGGTAATAGGTGTCAATATAAAAGAGAATATTATGACTTTTTTATGTGATGCTTTTCTCTTTTTTCATAATAATTACGTTTGCTACACAAAAAGAAAATCCCTCAAAGTGGCATTTTTTGCGTCCAAATTTTGGAATCACCACTTTTCATTGTTTTAATTCAATCATGCGTGAATTAATATGTTTTGAGTCAAATAAACGAAGAGATTCAGCGCTTTTCACACATGTATATCTCATTAAGGAACTTAATTATTATGGTAGAAAAATCTGGTTTCCTTTTTTCTGGGACCCACTTTATATCGGCTCCGCAACATGTATGCACATTCGCACACATCGACACATGCCATCATAATGTAATCAGACATTGAGACCCAACTTCGGAAAACCGAGCACAGGTATATACTCCGAAAACGGCGTATGAATAGAGCCCTCATCGTTCAGTGCGAGGCAGTACAAAAGGCATGGGGAAAATCTTTCAAAGTCAACGATATATATATATTCTTAAAAATAATTCTGCGTGTCAATTACCTTCAAAATCCGTGAATGATACGCCATATGAAATTACCTTTAAATGACTAACATTTCAAATAAATATATCCGCAGCATTATTTTTGTAAATTATATTATCAACAGCAGGTCGATATTGCAAAATTTTCCCCATGTCTTTTGTACACACTGTCTCGCATTGAACGATGATGGCTCTATAATCATCCTGCTCTATACGCCGTTTTCGGAGTATAAAGCTGTGCTCAGTTTTCCGAAGTTGGGTCTGACTGTCAGAGTCATAATCCTCTAACCAATCCGGGCCAAAATGTCTAGGGATCCAACATTATTGTAAATTCTATCGACCCCCATTGTTTGGGAAATACCATCTTACATGAATGTACATACATATATATGGTACATTGGCAGGACACACAACAATGCGGCTTATTCCCTCATAATAGCGCCCCCTACATTAGATGGACATTTGGTACATTAAGCGGACAGTTGAGCATAGAAATAAGACAAAACATGTCCTGCTAATGTACCATGTAGATCAATATGTATATATATATATCCGGCAACGCGCGTATTCGGTTTGTAGAAGGTGCTTTCCGAGAATCTCAATAGGAAGTGACATTGTGCCCACGCCGCGCGGCTCAAATTTAGGCTTGAAACTGTAATCCTTGGTAAGAAAAATTGCTTTAATTTTAGTAAAAAATTACTAAAAGTAGTAAAAAATAACTAAATTTGATATAAATGTAAAACGTATACTTTGGAGCTTTAGATCCAACTTTTTTTAAGTGGAAATCGGCAGCAATGTTATACCTTCTCCAAACCGCCAACAAACTACAGCATCTTGGCCATTCGTGGTAATGTCTTTGTTTGCTCGATCTTTTGTCGACCTAATGTCGGTTTTGTTGGTGCATAAAGCGTAGTAACCACCAGAAGCCAGCCGTTAGTGTTATTTCTTTGGCGAAGGAAAAAAGGCCCCAAAGAACGAAATAAAGAATAGGGCATTTTCTGCTTTTATTTTACCACATGTTACATCAAGTCGACGAATCCATAGGTTCTCGAGTCATTTGGAGTGAGATTCACCCTGCCACTGGCGTGGTTCGGCTGAGCAGTGTATTAGCTGATCCCATAGAGATGTTGAAAAGAGATAGCGTCGAGATCATTAGCTACTACGCATCTTCGGTTGGTAATTGGACCGCTCTAGCAACCCACTACGGCCAGCACAAACTCTTGTGGAGTGATAATGCCCAGAAGACGATTTTCAGTGGTATGCTGAAATAATATAATCAAAATTTCAGTTTAGAATATAAGATTTTATTGAAAAATTGCGAGGTTGCGTCTGCGCCTTGAAGTGTATTTAACTCGTTGACTACTGAATTCTTCAACTCTCATATGCTTAATACAGGAACCACCCGGTTCCCGTAGTCTATGGGTTAAGTACCTAAATAAAGTCATTTGTTGGCGATGTAGTATTGTTGCCTCGTGTGCAGCCTGCAAAAGACAAATTACAGTGGAAAACCTGGTTCACACGAAGCGCTATTCCACTACACACGAAAGGCCAAATGATGTGATTGATTAAATAGGATTCATGAAAGTCTTAACGTTGAACAATAGGCCCCAAATCCCAATACCAGTTCTCCATGGACAGTTGATTCTCGGACTTAACTGTCGATGGAATCAAGGTGCATCAGTATATACAAACAAATATGTGCCTACATTTTGCTTTCTGTTTTTGGACGCAGCCAGGTATTTTCGGCAGTGTCCCTACACATAAATTTCACTGCTTAATTTGGCATCAGTTCCATAGAATTAGAATAATGAGTTGGCATAACCTGCGTAATGGAATAACGCTTTGCGTGAATCGGGATTTACCGATAATGACGACATGTCATATCATTACGCACTCGTTAATTGGTTAGTATAATTTTGACATATTCGAAATCTTGCTCCAGGACATCGCACCCTGCTTTAAAG
Source organism: Heliocidaris erythrogramma (assembly GCA_025617745.1). Taxonomy (NCBI): domain Eukaryota; kingdom Metazoa; phylum Echinodermata; class Echinoidea; order Camarodonta; family Echinometridae; genus Heliocidaris; species Heliocidaris erythrogramma. The sequence continues at coordinate 12,947,875 of CM046854.1, read as the reverse complement.
GGTTGCATCCTTTTTGAGAGATTACGCCTATACCTGTTCTTGGCATGTACATGCCTTGATGCTTTGAATAGCAAATTGAAATAACGCATCCATTGCACCTGGCCTTAGTATCAGATATTTCAACCAGTATGCCAAATGAGAGATTTAACACAAATTTACCTTGACCTTAATGTGTTTTCCAGGGTCAATGGGAAGCGCTCGATCGGGGAGTATATTTTATTCGTTTACATCGTCCAACGTTCTGGGAGTCGCAGTTGATTGGTTGACGGGAAATGTGTACTGGACAGATGCAAACTACAACTGGATAATAATGTACAACGAAAACGGGACGCGCCACGCTCTGATTATTGACGAGGACCTTGATATTCCTACAGGCATAACCATCCACCCATCAAGGGGGTAAGGTCATGTCGAAGTAGCGCATGCACAGGTCTCATTCAGGAAGGGATGCAGCATTGTCATGGTTATCAGTAGACGGAAGGGATGAGGGACAAAATGCAAAGTTAAACATCTTTCTCAACCATATTGACCGCTTGTACTGTAACTCTTTTTTTTTGGGGGGGGGGATAGTTCATTCCCCTTGTGACGTACCATTATTTTTACTCGTTTTCAGTTCGTTTTTTTTTTCTAGTTAATATTGCTTGCCCTTGCAGTATTACAGTCTTTTCACGGGCGTAGACGCGCATAATTATCCATTGTTAGTGGGGGGGGGGGGGGGGGGATGATGTATTCATCATCCCCCACTAACAAAAGAAAGCGTGTCCGTGTCTACGCCACTGGCCATTTTCAATCAGTTGCCCCAAATAATCTATTCTTTGAGAAAATGTAACTATTATGACAAAGAACAGGGTCTCGCAGATTCACTTTCTATAATATTATTGAAGTGCATATAGATGTCTTCAAGAGTCATATCAAACCATTAAACTAAATCACTGTTAATTTTAGATTTCGGGAAATTATTTTGTGCAATATCTAGAACTGTCGGAGACACTCTTCAAGGCCTCCGTGATTTTTTCTTCAGTGGAACATTCATTACATCCAAAAAGTCTGACCGTCAAATCGTGAAGGCTGAAAAGTTAAGGCCACATAATGAGGAAAGCTATAACTCCTTATTTTAAAATGCATTTTTGAAATACAATTTTTTTTTTTCAGATACCTATTCTGGACTGACTCGGGATCAAGGCCAAAGGTAGAAAGGAGTAATCTTGCAGGAGGAAGCCGTATTCAGCTGGTCACAACAAACGTCATATGCCCCTCAGGAATAACCATTGACTACGAAACTGAGCTGTAAGTAAAATAATATCATTTCCCCATTCACTTTATACACATTGGTAGGTACAAGGTATTACTATTTTCAAAGTTTAATTGGGGAGATTGCTCTAGAAAGATTTTGCTGTTTCTCCGCGTACTACCTTCGGGTGCACAATCTGTAAATCAATGAAAGAAAGTAACACGATCGCAAAGACCTCGGAGAAATAAACCTGAGGCAATTTTTGTAGGCCTGTCTATCACCTTTTGAAATATGCCAACATGTCGGTGACGTATTACGTAATCCGAACATATCTATGGGATACAATAACAGGTTGATTTTTTCGACAGTAGTTATGATGTTGTTTAGACAGGAAAAGGATATCTTCGGACTAGAAATTCAGCGTGTCTTCAACTAGAGGGATATTGACCATATTGCATCCAAAGTTCATTTTCCTTGATATTTTGTTTGATTTGAGCTACGGTAGGGATAAGCTAACATCCTAATCGATAAAACGATTAGTAATATGGAAATCTTTTAAAACGTATAGGAAAAAAATAACGTTTAAGATAAAACGCCTGGGACTTGTTTACATAGTACAATGATAATTATATTCATCATCCACATGACTGTTACTTTGTATTTATGTCTTTATGACTCATAAACATGACTCGTATCCTCATTTGACAGTCTGTACTGGGTGGATGCCTTTCCGTCTTACAACCGAATGGAAGTCAGCGATTTGCATGGAGCTCATCGAAGAACGCTCATGCATTCTCGAAATGATCTAGGCCTTTTCGACCTGACAGTCTCGGGGGTAAAGTTATATGAAAATAAATATAAATAGAATTCCAATATGTATTGTTTCACGAAAAGGAATGATATTTAGCCACTGGTGTCTGAATTTCATCCCACTGCACTCGCATGGCATCATTGTCGATCAATAAGTGATCGAAACTAATGCCGACTAATAATTACTGATCGACATTGATGTCAAACAAAAGGGTAACTATATAGCAAAGATATATACTCCTATAATTTATGACAAGAGTCCCGTTGGAGAAAGCTCCACTACCGAATTTCCACTAGGAAAAGCTCTGCCGTAACTCCAGCTTGCCTAGTACTTCCTTGGATTTACTGGTGAAGGTATGGTTTCATTAGTAGAGTCTATAAGAAACTCCAGTAGCTTTAGTCTAGAGTCCATGATGTACTTGGAAGTTTCTTGACTGGTTTGCGCCATTTCTCGGTCCCAAAACCATGTCGTCCATGTTGAACTCGGACGAGATCTTTCATTCTAAGACTGCTCTCTGTCATTTCGAATGACTCATTGGCGTTTCACTTTCACCCACACCTGAATTTTGGCTAAACGGGGGTGAAGACACTGTTTCCGCTATTATCGATTATCTAGATACAGAACTACGCCCATTGTGGGTTTTTCTTCAGAGACGTCACCTGCCTTTTCATAGGCAAATGCAGTTTTGTATGAAGAAGAAATAATCCAACATCAGTATTGACACTGGTGAAATCTAACCAGCTGCGTAACTTCTTGGCGACGCACACCTCTTTCCTTTCTACTTGTGATACAGGGAAGGAATGTCGTGTGTATATATATATATATATATGTGTGAAAGAAATTGCGAGAATAACGGTGCGTAGCTCAATCAAAGTTCCCAAGAGCTGTCCTCCCTTTTTGAAATTTTTGCAAAGGCTGAAAAAATGTCTCCGCCGGGAATCGAACGCGGGTCGTTGGCTTAGAACGCCAATGCCTTAACCACTAGCCCATATATATATATATATATATATAAAAGTCAATGATGAATAAGACAACCGTTAAGAGATGAAAGAGAGAGAGAGAGTTATGTCAGCAACCCGTGCTGATGCACTTCAGTCAAAAGAGAAGGGTAACACATTGAGGAAGATTCCGTATAATATATATATATATATATATATATTATATAAGAACAACAAGTAGAAATACATTAATTGCCAACTGAAATTTATTAATAAACGAAGAAGCTTGACTGGGGAGGAATTTTTAATTTGTAAACAAATCTTTCGGCATATTACTCCCAGCTTCTTCGTTTCTTCGTTTCTTCGTTTTTATTAACCATTGTCTACGGCGGACCGTTTGAATATTAATGAGTCAGAAAGAAGAGGATCTTGGGTATTTGATTCTAGTTCGTCGTGACTTGGCCGTGAACCAGAATAGCCTGGTGGTTAAGTCGCTGCCCGGCAAGCAGTAGATGACAGGTTCGAATCCCGCTGGTTCCAATTTTTTCTGACTTGTGTTTTTTCATTACAGATCGAGCATACGATCTTTAACACTGGGAGTAATATGCCGAAAGATTTGTTTACAAATTGAAATTTATTAGTTGCGAATTTTCGGGGGCCTCTCCCTTCTTTGTAACCACCGCCAAAGATACAGACTTTGAGATCGTTTGTGGAATGGTTTGGTGAGTTCAAATGATTGGCCACTGGTATTGAACTCTTATGGTAATTCAACCTAGTTCGGAATCGTGTACTAGTTTCGCCATTGTAGGAGATACCGGGACATTGCGCACACATAATAAAATATAGGACATTGTTTGCGTCGCAGGTGTGATTAGGGGGCGTGTTCACTGACTTATTCTGTACAAACTTGCCTCATGTTGTGACGATTAACATTCACTCAAAACCCTTTTTTTAATTATTGAACAACAATTCATTTTGTTACAAAATGAAGTGCTGTTCAATAATTTTGTAGCAAAAAAGACTTTTGAGTGAATGTTGTCACAAAATTATTACCAAGGCTGGATTGTCCTTAAGTTGGGTGGCTGGCGATGCGAATGCAGAGGGGGTTGACCCATAGTTATATAAAGTGTGTGGTCGAGATTCATATTGGCTGACCACTCCTTCGTAATGCTACTAACTAGCTCCTTAGCCTTAGGGTGGTAGGTAGTAACAAGGGGAATCCGTTCATTATCCCTATGTTTGGATGCTGTCGATAAAAGACCGTCTCTAGGTTTGTTTCTGACCAGTTTTAGGGCATTATGAACTAGCCGAGTGGGGTAGCCACGTCTGATGAATTGTTTGGCGAGGTTCAACGCGTCAGTTTCAAGCACGTTGGGACCAGACGTGATCCGTTTGTATCTTAGCAGTTGGCTGTATACGATGGATTGCTTCGTGTGGGAAGGGTGGAATGAATTGTTTTCAAGATAGGATAAGGAATCAGTGGGCTTGATATACAAACTAGTGGATAACGAATTATCAGTCATAGATACTTTACATCGATGAAATGGATCTTTTTTCCTTAGAACTCTACATAGTGAATTGAATATTATGATTGTGCGCATTAAAAGCGTCGTGAAAGGATGTTAGATCATTCACAGCGTGAGGCCAAAAAAGAAAAAATGTCGTCGATGTATCTGACGTACAACGGTTGAAGAGTACATTTTGAGAGAAAATCCTCTTCAAGAACTGCCATGTATACAGTGCGTCCCAGAAAAAAAAAACGAAACCCTAAAACAAAGGGTTATTGTGACCACACTTTTTTATGATACTTTGATGGCATCCCTCTGAAGATGCTTTACCGAGCAGCAGCACTTTGAAAATCTCATGTAAAAACTCAGTTGTGCCAGAAATGGGTGAAACCGTGAAAACTTCAATAACTCATGCAAACATGACGTAAGGTAAATAAATACCAACTTTAAGAAATAATGATACGTGAAACTCCCTCGTGTGATGACATGCATTCAATTAGAAATTCATAAAAGCACTGGTCAATACCATTTTCAAGTGGTTGCAGGGGCATACGTCCCCCAAATTTCAAAAATTAATAAATATCCCTAAAAAGTGCCCCTCCTGTGATGGAATTTATCCTTCCGAACAAGACAGATATCAAAATTCAGCAATTTATTAAATCAAGCTTCCACAAAGTTACCGAATTCCTTTAACTGTGCTACGACATATCGTTCTTTCGTGTTTCTCTGTTCCTGTAGCTAAATGACGCATTTGTCTCCCCCTTTTAAAGAACTTCGTCTATACAACAGCCAAGGAGACCCAAAATCTGATAGTTCTGTCGAAAGTCACCGGTGCAGAGCTATTCGCGGTTGATATCGACTATGCTCCATACAGCATTGTTACTTATGCACCGGATGTTCAACCCCAGGAGTACTGTAAGTTTATTTTTCTCTTTGTTTTGATATTTTTTTAAATTTTATTTTTCTTCAATATTAGACCAGAGCCCTTTTTTCCAACCATAAAACTACCTATCTATGATAAGCTAAAAAAGGTTCAAAGTACCTGGAAACGTGGAATTTGAGTTTTTAATTTCCATGAAACATTTGATGTAGTCATTGTTGAAAGAAGGAAAAACAATACAAATGCAAATGTGTACTCTTTCATACAAATTCAGGTGTAATTTTAAGTTCCCGTATTTCATTACAATAAATTAGGAAGGCGCGATAGCTAAGTGGTAAATCAATGGTCTTGTAACTGGGAGAACCCGGGTTCGAAACCAAGTTGATGCGCTATGCCCATTGGTAAGGTATTCATTCTCATGACCAAGTCCCTCGATTAAAAACGATTTAAAGCCATCGATCTCCTGGTTGCTTAGTTATGAGCATAAATTTGCTTTATTAGCAGTCACTTTTTAACAATTTAATTTATGCTAATTATTTGTTTGTCAGGTCCTGTTTGTACATTTTACAAATTAAATTGGTAAGTTAATGAACTGATAAGAGATGAAATAAATTGAATTCTACCAAATAATAATAAACATTAATCTTAAAAGGCTTTAAATTCGTAAACGGGGGCCCTTTTTAAGCGAAATGACGGGGAACAGGAGACACGTTCCTACCTGCAATACTCCACCGGGACCTCGTTGGTCCTCTTTGGGATAACCCGACGGCTACCGTCATTAGAATGACAACCTTAAAATAGAGAACGATCAATAGAGAACGATCAATATGGTTTAAGTAACTTAAAGTTTAATGCAATAGAGGTCAAATCCGCTGGTCTAATTTGCGAGTCTTATTGACAATGGTCAGATGGTAGTACTTGTCGAAATGAGTATGAACAACACAGGTAAAATGTGTTAGTCTTTATTATAATGGGTTTACGAAACGTTAATCGATATGTACTACACCAAATCGTCAATGATAGTGCCTGAGCAAACCATTGCTGTGCTGCTGTGTGCAGAAAAAAAATAATTACTGGGAATATTCCAATTTACTCTTTCCTGTCTCATTAATTCCTTTTCTAGCAACTGAATATCCTGTGATGTACCTTAAAAAATGACAAAAGTTTAAAAATACGCATTTATTTGATTTGCCATTAATGTTATTCGTGTTCCGGAATAGAATTAAGACAAAATACTGTTCACTCCCTGTGCCAAAGAAAACGACTTTCTTTTATTTCTTTTCCATTTAATTGTTTTTGACGGCGGAACTGAAATTGATCTTTAATACACATTTCTTAATGTGTGCCTTTTTTGTGGGTTTATTTAGCACCATGCAGCAGTAGCCCTTGCAGCTATCTGTGTGTTGGGGGAGGACCAAACGGTTACACCTGCTTGTGTGAACATGATTTCCTACTGAAAGTAGACGGTCATACATGCGAAGAAGGTAAGGATTTCTCCGGACCGGTGGCGTAGCTAATGGGTAGAGTGGCAAAATAAGAGAAGAAGCGAAGAAGAAAGCACAGAAAATTGGAAGGGGAAAAGGGGTCAAGAAAATATATTATGTGTTTCTACCTTTCTTTGGACTTTAGCGTGTCAGTAATGTGTAGTCCTGTCCCATTGAAACATTCTTGTTATATCCTCTCTTTATCATAGAGGGTAGTAGTATAGATCCACCGCAGTTCTTTGTTGCATCGCGGTCCAAGATATGTCGATACCCTATGAACTTCCCGGACATCACTTTCTCTCGGCCCACATCATTAGCACCAGACTGCTTCTTCAAGGGGGGTCTCCATATCGTGGCTATCGCAGTCGATGTGGAAGACGGTGTAGTGTTCTACAGTGACTTAAGGCTGAAAGGTATCGGGATGGTGACACTCAGAGACGGCGCACCTGTGAAATTAGTTACGGGCGGAATCCGGAATGTACACGGTAGGAATGTAACGTAACCTTAATTGACATGCCTTATGTCATCATCATCGTCGTCGTCTATATCATCATCATTACCATCATCATTTGCATCAATTCTGTTATATCTACCATTATCTTGATTATTCTCCTCCTCTTCCTTCTCTTCTTTTTATCTAAATCTTTACCATCATCATCATCGTTGCCATCATTATAGTTGTAGTGTCAATGCTATTTTGGTGCCTTCTGAGTCAATATAAATGTTTACAACTGAAGGCCTAATCTGAAAGCTTTGATCTTTTGAAAGCTTCTGTGTCCGTGCTATGGTTCTGCACTGTTGCAAAATTTCAGGGGCGGATCCAAAATAGGAGGCACACAACAAATGAAGGTTTGTCAACTTTTGGAAAAGGTAGACCCGTATTTTTTTGGTCTTGCCAGCTTCTCGAAAAGTCGCCTGGGGGGGGGGGGGGGGGGGGGGTTATGGGGGTCCATTTTCCCTCCATAATTCCCTGACAAGAAAAAAAAAAAGGGGACACTGGACACTGCCCTTGCTAGCCCAAACTTCCCTTTCAGTAACACTTCCCTGAGGACATCCATCACGGATGTCCTACAAATATCCGATGCTCAAAAAGCACGGAAGCCCACCGGTTGTTGTTGGGTGGAATTTCCTTTAGCGTAATTCAACCTTTGCAGGCCCCTAACATCATCTGTAGCAGTATCATGGTGCTATTTTCTGGCCACGATCTCGAGGGAGGTGTAAGGGATCTCGCAGGACAGAACTAAGGATTATGGCCCTTCTGCGTTGCTTCCGTGATCAACTAAAACCGTTAGCAATTCGATCCTTTCCCTGCAGACCCTGGGCTATTCCTGGATGATTTGCGGTCTCGTCGGGTCCATACTACGGAGGTCCATTTTTTAACCGGCCTGCTGCCGTCGTAATGCCGCATATGACCGTAAAGCAAACGGGAATAAATTATCTGCATTCGAGTCTCGGGGATCAACCGTCGCTTGACTCCCTAGGGACTCTGGCACGCGACTGCCTGTTGATCCGGACTATGTGACTTAGACTTTCTTTAGTTTGGCATATTTTATTTCCTTTTTTCCATTCAGGTTTAGCAGTAGACTGGATGACAAAAAGATTGTATTGGACGGACTTTGACAAGGGTGCCATCGAGGTCTCGAAGTACGACGGTTCTTACCGAACAACACTTATAGAGGAAAATGTCATCAAGCCTAGAAGCATTGCCATCGATCCAGAAAGAAAGTTGGTTTATTTTATAATTCGTTGCTTACAAAAGACTTTCCCGTCTTTAAAATCGTAAACGCAACGATACTTTTGAGAAGTACATAGGCTATTTAAATGAATTAAATGTTTATAATTTTAAAATGTAAAATATACGTGCGTGTTACCATTACTTATATGTCATGTGTGTTAACTAATATGTTTTATTGTTTAAACTCTAATATGAACAGAACACGTCAAATGAATATGACAAAATAAAGTGGGAGCTTAGAAAACGTGTAGATCTAAACAGCTGGTTGGGTTCGGCTAAAAGTTAAAAATTATTGTGAGCTTCATTTTTTCTTGTCAATTGGGAAAATTATCATGTCAGAAATGTTTCCTTAAAGGATTGCCACTGAAAAGCCCTCACAAACGAAATATGAGGAGATATAGCTGAAAATACAATTTGATTATTTCAAAAACTTCATTGGCTTCATAATATTCCTTCACATTTTCTGCGAGTGTCTCAGTGGGTTTCATCTATATGCCTGGGTGATAATGAGATGTAGTTAATGGCAATAGTTGAAGGTAGATTCCCATTCAGTAAATTCCACAGCCAAGAATTGGCTCACTAGGTAAATTTAAGAGAAAAACATGATCATAATACCATAAATGATAGGATTGAAGTAAATTGAATATATCATAAAGAAAGTAAATGTGAGAAAATTACAATGCCCCGACCGGGATTCGAACCCGGGACCCTGGCTTACATGACCAGTGATCTACCAACTGAGCTATCCAGGCTCCCGTCGAAGCAAAGTAACAATCTCACATATAGCCCTTCTCTTTCCATCGAGCGCAGGGGGTAAATCCATACCAATTCCATGCATACGCTATATAATGGCCTACCAATGAGACAGGTCTTCCATCTAAAGTCGGGCAAATCCATGCCAACGAATTTCTATAGAGGACAATTAAATTCATAATCATAAAAACAAAATTGATAGGATGGAAGTAAATTGAATATATCATAAAGAAAGTAAATGTGAGAAAATTACAATGCCCCGACCGGGATTCGAACCCGGAACCCTGGCTTACATGACCAGTGCTCTACCAACTGAGCTATCTGGGCTCCCGTCGAAGCAAAGTAACAATCTCCCATATAGCCCCTCTCTTTCCATCGAGCGCAGGGGGTAAATCCATACCAATTCCATGCATACGCTATATAATGGCCTACCAAAAAAACAACCATGATACTCTTGATCTTGTTTATTCCACTGCGACAGGGTCATATTCTGGACAGAATTCGGTCCACCTCCTCAGATTGAGCGAGCCTCATTGGATGGAACTGAGCGTGTCGTCATAGTGAGGGCTCCTCATGGTCTACCATTATTTCTTCCTACTGGACTAGCGATCGACATGAAAGAGGAGAAGTATAATCTCAATAATAATGTTTTTTTATGATATTAATAAAAATGATAATAACAGTAATGATAATAATAATAAGGATGATAATGATGGTGATGAATATGATGATGATAAATTGTATATATTGGACAAACCAGGGGCGGATCCATGATTTAATATAAGGGGGGCACACAAATGCAGATTTGTCAACTTTTGGAAAAGGTAGACCCGTATTTTGGGGGTCTTGCCAGCTTCTCCAAAATTCGCTCGGGGGGGGGGGGGCGGGTTATTGGGTACAGTTCTCCGTAATTCTCTGACAAGCATTCTGAAAGGGGGGCATAATCGACAAAAGAGCGGATCCTTTATGGTCAAAATGCATAATTTTCTCCCCCGGGGGGGGGGGGGGGGGGCACGGACCGGAATATGTTATCATTTCAGAAGTCTCAAAACACTCAGATGCTACAGTCCTAAAGGAAAGATGAAACCTCAGTTTTGTAACATATGCACTTTGAAATTGAATATCTATACAGTGTATTTTCTTGCTGATGTCAGTTCTGCTCCCCCGACCTTTATTGTGTCACAGGTTGTACTACACAGATTTGATAGCTACTACCATTAATAAAGTTGACTACGGAGGCAGCAATAAGGCAGAGCTTGTGAGGAAAACTAACACCTACTTTTTCGATGTTGCACTCTACAAGGTAAGATTGTGTATATCGTAAGTAGACAATAATAATAATAATAATAATAATAACAATAAAAATAATAATAATAATAATAATACCACTATTCTTTTATAACGCATATCACATTATGATATAAAGTCCCTATGCGCTTCCAAAGGGTTTTGGATATTATTACACTGGCTTTAGTTCCGGCATCCGTATTCAGCGCATTCAGTGCATTTCAAGGAATAAATCCTGCCAGGTACCCATTTAACACCTGGGTGGAGAATGGCAAATGTGGATTAATGTCTTGCCAAAAGACGCTATTGCCGGGCTGAGATTCGAACCCTCAACCCTTGGATTGAGAGTCAAGTGAATGAACCACTATACCACGACACCCCCACAAATATAAAATGCATTGAATATTTAAGATGCCAATGCCTAAAGGCCTTGTTCCGTCTAAGTACCATGCTTTTTTCATATAGTGGCTCACGTAAATAAGGCATTGTGAGCTTTCCAGTGATTTGTATTTTCAATAATCAAAGGTATCCTATGAAATAAACGAAGCAACACTTCCACTCGTTTGACACATTTGGGTTTCAAAAACTGCCAGACTATCGGAAATGGGTCATGTGTAATTTTCTATGTAGTTAATTTATTTTCATAAAGCCCCCTCCCCCTCCCCTGCCCCCTCCCCTACCAAGCCCCTTAGTTTGTTTATTTCTTACCCTTTCATTAGGATTACATTCTATGGACGGAAATGGAACAAGGCAATGGCATCTACGCAGCTAATCGCCATACTAGACAGGAAGTACTGGCGTATCGTCCTGGAGGGGAACAGATGTATGGCATAACAACCTACGCCGAAACCCGTCAGAAGATCATGCACCGTAAGGAAACAAATTAAAAGCACATCCACTGCAAACTTCATTGCGATGAATAAACGAGATCTTGGTCTCGAAATCTAGTTGTCGCCACCTTTGTCTCGATCTGGAGACTTATTGCTGGATCGATGTAATCAAAATTTTCCTTCTGCTCCCGGTGTACTTCCATATGATTATGATAATGAGTAATAGTATTATTATCATTCATATCAATAGTTTGAACACAGAAAAGGGTCATAATTTTATTATGCACCTTTATTATTACCGTTGTTACCATTACCGTTATTTAATCAATATTATCATTTCTCTTATCGTTATCATTATTATTGTCATTAACTGAGAACTAGAAAAGCGCTATCGCCATAGACATTATACCGCGATAGCGCCCCTCTGGCTCTCAATTTAACATCTTTGAATTATTAAATTATTATTTTTAATTAAAATTTTCTCGTCTTATGCCCCCGCTGACTAAAATTATATTTGACAACTATTTGCCATGTTTATGATGAGATCATGAGAATTAACTGGCTATCAAACATTGGTTAGGCAGTGCTGCGATATAAGAAACTTGTTTAACATGATACTGTCTTGACATTTGTAATTTAGGCAAGGTCGCAAATTATCTTTACTGGTAGAATGGATAATTTAGATGGGTACAGATCCCCAACTAACCCCCTTGTATTATTTTGTAATATCAGTTAACTACATGTGAGTAATAATCAGGTGATATAATAATATATAGCATTTTAGATAAATTGTTATTGACGGAACCACGGGCGTAAATATGCAATAATTTCTTTTCAGCACGGGGAGGGGGGGGGGGGGGGGGGAGGGGATGACCAATCATGGAAAACAGAACCACCCCTCCCCCTAATGAAAAGAGAAGGAATGCATGGATCTACGCCAATGGACGGTACCCCCTAATTGAAAATAATGCGACTGAACATTTTTTCTTCGATATTTTCGCATTTCGCATTGCAATTATGGCATTGCTTATTTACTTCTAATCATTAAGGAATGTGATGGTATTTCAAGATCAAACATTATGGAGTTGGGATAATTAATAGTTTTAAGTTAATGTACCCCCATCCTCCCGGGATCGACACCCATGCTTGTACATTTTTTTTCTATGTACGGCAAGCCTTGGGCAAGCTGTGTACATTGATTTTTGATGTAAGAAATACATAAAATAAAATAAAAACCTCACATTCTTAATTTGAGTGCAGTTATTTCAAATAATTATGTATTAACCAGCGGCGTATCCAGGATTTCCCAATAGGGCGGGGGGCGCCAGGAATTATTGATCGCCGTCATGGGGGAGAAATTTTTGCTTTTGAAGAAGGGCTGAGATGCAAAATAGTGCTATATAGTGCTATATTTTTTTACGACGGCCAATGGGGGGGGGGGGGCGCCTGTTGCGCCCCCTGGATACGCCACTGTTAACGAATTTGAATGGCCGCAAAGACGGAAATGTTACGAATGGACGAATTTGTATTAAGATTGACAAATATCTTGCTCATTGTGTCAAATTGGCGCAATTTGCAATTTAATCGCTGAGTTGTAGATTTTGAGCAGCCAAACACGAATTTGAATTCTGCTTTTTTACCGCGATCGCATTTCGGGCGAAATTGATTGCTCGAAACGTTAACTTGATTTGGGAAAGTTTGAAATTGACGTGGAAATCCTATATGATAATCACCATAATCATGACCATCGTCATCCTCATTATCATTTTAGTTAGTCAAGTTAGTGAGTATCAATCTTATGAGTTGATCTATGATATCAACGTCATGTTTTATTCTTTAAAAAGGTCTTCATTCGAAAACATATCACCAGACCGTTTTCTACATTATGTAAGTATCGAATTTGTTTTTGTCTATCTACGGTTTATTTCGTTTGTTTTTTGAAGATCCATGTCGTTATCAGAACGGAGGCTGTGACCAGTTGTGTCTCAGTTCATCTTCTAATCCACGTGGATTCGTGTGTGTTTGCACTCTTGGATTCTACTTATCTTATGATGGAAGATCTTGTGTTTCAGGTACTTTTGTGACACCTTTTTCTGTTCCGGTTGCGTTTAAATAAAATGAATGGAAGTGCAGCCCCAGGAGAGTTTCTGACTGGTGGATAATGTTTCGCAGAATACAAGTTATCATAAGACATGCTGATCTGTAATGACTCGTTTTGAAATTCGTTTTATCGCAAGATTTTCTAGTGCTAATTAATGTGCTCGACGGACAAGGTTAAATGCTACTATGCATTGAGGTCCGTTTGGCGGGATAATATTTTAAGTGTTTTTGGAATGAATTATATGATTTCCTTTTCTTATTTTCGTATAAACTATAATTGAAAAAAAATACATTGTATATTTTCAAAGAAAAAAATTTTAAATAATATTTGTGTCAAAAATAGTCAGTTTTTATTAATTGCGAAATAAAAACAGAATAACAACGATGGCAATTTCATGTGTAAGCTATTTTTAGTATAAACAAAATGGGAACTGCCATAAGAACCTGCTTAACAATCATCCTATCATTGTCTAATGCACATCTGTAAGAAATTCGTTTTTGATCATGAAATGTCGCTAGATTGTCTCCATTTATATATGGAATGGCTACCATGTGCTGATTTATAGTAATCTTTAGTACAAGATTTCTTTCTTCTTTTTCGCAGTATAATCATATCCAATACCGAAACCGTCATCTCATACCAAATTGCTTAGTGAATTTGTTCACTCCAACAGTGTCTAATTTGCATCTCAAAACCGATCGATGAAAGAGAGATAGCTATATGTCTTCTACGAAAAGTTGTCTGTTAATAATGAATTGACACATAAAATGTACGGAAGTAGGTGTACTTATTAGTATACAAGTGTGGGTGTGTGTGTGTGTGTGTGCACAAGGGATATTCTGCAAAGTTCAATATCATCACTATGATATATGTATGTGTGTTGTTTTTTATACTTATATACAGCACTCTAATTATCTTAACGTTTATCTGACTTCTTTATACGCTTTGTAGACCTTGTTGAAGACAACTTTTTCCTAGTCACCGACACGTACCGACGGGCAATTTTTCAAGTCAACCTGCAGCCGCCATTTGAACCAAAGGCCCTATACCTTTCGAGTATCCAGAATCCAATAGCCGTGACCTTTGACCCCGTCGAGAGGAAGGTGTACTGGACTGACATTGGGTCAAAGACACTGAGCAGGGCCTCTTTAGACGGCAAAAACTACCAGGTCATTGCTAGGAATGGTGTTGAACGTAAGTTTGTTCATATACCAGTATTATGCATAATTATGATATAATTATACATATTTTTCATGGATTTATTGGTCTTATTTGCAATAAAGTTAAGTTCTGGTCATGGGATTACACTGTGAAAGAAATAATCTCAAAACAGTTGGGAAAGGCTGATCATTTCTACATACGAAATGGTGTATAATGTGAGGTTTTTGGAATCGCCAAAATGATAAGAAATTGACCCAATTTCGCTTTGATACTAACGTTTTACTGGATTTACCAGTTTGTGTTACAAATGGATTTTTACATGCCATTGTATTAACAGTGTTGCTCTGTGAGGCGTCTATGGATGAATGCCAGCACTCTATCATTTGAAGTCATAATATAACATTTCATTAGAAAGAAATGATTGTATTCATGAAACTTATATAATTATTTAAACGAAAAATATTCTTCTTATTTTCTTCCTTTCTCTCTCTCTCTCTCTCTTTAATTGTTTTTTTTTTTCTCGGACACACTGAAGATGCCATATGAGATCGATATTAGGTTTTCAACATATATTTTACTGTATGAAAGGCATTGCAGAATTATCCTGCTAACAGATCTTGACCGGAAAGGATTCTCGAGAATCCAGAAAAAAATATATAGTTTTGCCGGCCAATTTCGCACATTTATCGGTCAATGTAATTAAACTTTCATTCAATTTAGCGAAAAACATCGTTTACCGCAACTTCTGTCATTCAAAAGTGTATTTAAGTCATTCAATTTAGCGTTTCGAGCAAGGGATTTTGGTTTTGCATCATTCAATTTCATATCCGTGTATTCAAAATAGCACGTTTGTAGGAATCATTAAAATTCATCGGCAACTGCCGAAAGGACTCTTCGGGTATTCAAATTCGCAAAGGGCAGTCAAATTCGAAATATGTTTATCAATTTAACACGCAAATAATTAATCCCCCTTTTTTATTATAATTCCCCCTAAATAAAGCTGATTTCGAATTTCATCTCCTTCTTGAGTCTACAATATACGGTAGTAGACCTTATTGTCCTGTAGGTTACATGAAAATTCAATTTATATAAATTTTTCCAAAGCCATGCAAATTGGGAAATATACCTGAAGGTTTAATTTGAAAATATAGGCGTACTCTAAACGAGAAGATCCATGCACCTAATCATGGGCGACACTCTCCCCCGTGGAAGGGGTGGACAAAAACATGTCAGAAAACCTTATAGTGTATATGTTTTTTTTAATCATCTAGCTATAGGCAATTAGGCTAACTTTTGAAACTCTCCATCTTCTTAGAAGATGAGGCTACTTTTGTTAATCATCTACTGCATGGAACAGCGGTGAAAGAGCTTTCATTTGTCTCTTTGTCTTCTAGAATCTCTTCTTTTTAATGTGTCCTCAATTACAAAGAAAATAATCAGTTCTTTCTCGCGACCTACAGTTATTTTATGTCTATACATCTACGAGACAAAAATGAATTGACCTTTATTGGATCTTTGACATACACCATAACCAAAAAAATGTAGGCCCTATCTTGAATGGCAAATATCATGTCAAACTCATAATACAAGACAATAGAAACAATCATGTTGGGGGTATGTTTAAATTGAATGCTCAACACGCCAAAATTAGATGCTCCGAAATGAATTCGAATGCAGGAACGGGTTTGTTGCGTGATTACGTGACTATGCAATGCTAAATTGAATGAATGTTTTAAGAATTACGTGCTTAACCTATGAATTCGAACTGCCGAAGAGCACGGCATGGCGAAAATCGTTTAAATTTAATTCTCGTCAAATGAATTAGAATGACAAACATGACAAAGTTGCAAAACTGAGCGGGGAAAACTTATATTAATCACTTTCATTTACGAGTGCTTTTATTATATATGGCCCTATTCTCAGAATAATTATTTTGAATAAATAACTGTGTGTATGAGGTAGGTGCTACATGACACAAATTATGAAGTCTTTAATCAATTGAATATAAGTAATAAGGGAAAACGATCGGAAGAGGAAAGTCTTAGTTACACTTCCCTGATCAGAGGATGCTTTGTAAACTTTAACTTTTACAATTCCTCAAGACAAAAATAAGTTGAATATGAAGAATAATTGTCATATTTAATTCTTTCTTTCAGAGCCCGATGGCATTGCGGTAGACTCCATATCCAGGCTTCTATACTGGACTGACTCTGGCACTCAAACCATCTCCGTGTCTCATCTGAACGGCTCAAAGAGGAAGATAGTGTTGCAAGGCTTGTCCAAGCCCAGAGCCCTTGTTTTGCATCCAGTACAAGGGTACTACAGACCAGATCCGATGTCTGGCTGATGACTGGCAACAAAACCAGAAAAAGAAACAACAAAACAAAACAAAACAAAATAACATACATTAAAATCATTCGAAAGCTTTTTATTTTTGTTCTTTCATGTGACAACAAAATCATGACCATTTGCTGCTATATGGTCCATCATGGTTTTAAATTTAAATTAATTATTAATTTATTCATTAAAGGTACGCATAATTGGAAAGCTCATGTTCTGTCCTTTAACAACACACCATTATCATAATGGAAGGACCACCCATCACTGAGGAGTCAGCACAGTTTGCAATTGATTAGACATATTGATTGTTTTTTGGATAGTTAATCACATGAGGCAGTTGTTAATGTCATTTTGCCTTACCAGTTACAATTTGTGCCTGCATCTGCCATGATGACGGTGTCACATGGAAGAGGGGGATATTGGCTGTTGAATGATATGTATGTTGATAAGATAACCCCAAATCATTTCCTTTCTTTAAAAAAAACATAATGAACCATATGGAACAGTTATACTTTTATCTTGGACAATCGGGTTTAAGAAACTGTCACCTGATTTATTGATCCTGCTCTAGGTGTCATATGAAAGAAGAGTAAATAAGCCTTCTTACACTAATGAAAAAGTAATTTAGATTTAATGAGTAAGAAACACTCTTGTTTTTCAGTTCCCAGTGACACGCTGTATGATAATGTACTCCTTTGAATAGAATATTAGACAGTGACATATATTCCGAGCTTAATATTAAATTTCGGCGGAATATTTTAAAACCTTCCAATCAGGGGAGATGGATACGCCTGATCCATCCTATGTTGGATACGCTGATGTTTCGATTGAAATTGTCTTCTTCCTGACAACTTACTTGGATATTAAATATGTCCCATTACCAATATCTCCAGGTTAAGAGCCGTTTTAGGGAATAGTTACATGTTCATTTGTTTGGTATTGGTGTTTGGATATTAGATAGTTAAAAATTATTCATTATAAATTTTCTCGGTAAAAGGAAATGCCATCAATTTGATATTTTACGCTCTTGAAATGTTGTGTTGAACATGATTACAGCGCTTGAAATAATTTTCTTTGAAAAAAAACCAGGACGATGTTTTGGACAGACTGGGGTGATAATGCAGTGATTGAACGAGCCAATATGGACGGGACCCAGCGATCAGTTATTGTGTCTGGCTCACTGCAATGGCCAAACGGACTCACTATCGATTATGACGGTAAGAAATACACCAGTGACGTTGTTAGTCATTTTGTTGTTGTGGTTTTTATTATTCGCCTATTAGGGTTTCCTTGAAAAAGAAAAGGAAACCAAAGTATGTGTGAGGGTATATTATTCGATATTCAAAATAATTTATTGCTAATGTACACATCTTTGGAGAACCCATTTTCTCTTCTTTCACAGGACACCCATAGCTTGATCAACGAGTTACGCATAAATGATTTAAGAGAGTCTGACGTGGCACTGCGAGAAACCCAGATGTCCACAATATTAAGTGGAAGGATATAAAATTTGGTGCATTATGATTGTTAAAAGATTGGAGATGAATCAATTTAATTAACAATTACACATCATAGGAAAGATATTTCACTCTTTTTTATTGTAAGGAATCGGGACACAGTAACCATTTTTAGGCGAATGCGTGATGCATGATCATTCCATCATATGGATACGCCTTTTGATTGTAGAATGATGACTTGACGTTCGGTTACCAATGTACAAAACAATGCACATAATATGGCTATTCACAATACCATATCCGCAACAATATCTCTGAAATTATTTTTTTTTCTAACCAGGTAACAAGCTATATTGGTGCGATGCCGGACTTGAGCGACTGGAGACGGTTGATTTTAACGGAAATTGCCGCCGTGTAATTCATGCTTTCGGTCACGACCTCCATGCCTACGATGTGGCTATTCTTGGTCAGTTTCTTTATTGGACGGACTGGGTAAAGCAGAGCGTCCTTAAAGTGGACAAAGACACTGGAAGAGGCAACGTGACAGTAGGACCCAACGATTACTCGAGGCCTAATGGCATATACATGGTCTCAAGCACTATCCATCCATCAGGTACTATTTTCAGTTCATGTCCTCACACTCACGCTCAGTCCCTCGGATAGGACTTAAAGCCGTCGGTCCCCTGGTTGCTAACTTACAAGCATACACATGCTTTCTTAGCAGTCAGGTTAAATAAACCATCAAATCATCACTCTTCATGAAAAATTGACCTTCGTAATTCATGTTTTACCTGGCTAAGAACATGAAGCTGCTTACGATGCAGACGAGATTCAGTATGATCTAGACTCTTAAAAATAATTTTTAGTCATACATGATCAAAACTATCGTATTTGGCCAAAGTTTAACATAATCATTTCAAAGTTACCATTTTGAAGAATAGAGCTGTAAAGAAATCGTGTTAAATATGGCTGTATCGGTAGCGAGGGTCAACTGTGCCATTCGCTCCAACACATAAAAATGTCATTTTTTTCAATATGTATATCTCAGTAGGATCCTTTTTCTTTTTGTTGCACAAACAGCGGTTTGCTATATACAGATATACAATATGCTTTGAGTAATTCCATGAGGGAAAGAGGCGCTTAGAAGAAAAACAAAAGTTAATGACATTTTGGTGTACCGAAGGGAGAGTTGAACGTGAATGCGTCACATTCGATTCACAAAACTGCCAATTTCAGATTCGTATAGATATAATGATCTCATTTTGTAAACATTTATAACTTTCTTATTCTTTGTCCGATTTCTTTCAAACTTTCCCCATTATCTTTCTCTTTTTTATATTCTCTCACACAAATCAGTTTTTTAATAACAAGTTTGGATTTCGCTTTAAACATTTAGCATTCTTATTTTTCAGGAGATCATCTTTGTTCTACTAGAAACGGCGGTTGCACAGGACTTTGCCTTCCTGCCGGCCTTAATGCAACATGCGCATGTGCAGATGGATATCAGATTGATTTGGATGGGGCAACGTGTGTTGAAGGTAGGTGTTATATCTGCATGGCTGATTGATTTTCCAGACTATTTAAAATGCCAAAGTCCTGATCCTATTATAAATTATTGTATTTTTATCCTTACTCGAATGCTGTGAGGCCGGAGCCAATAGCTGGCATGCCTTGAGCACCATGCGGAGTAATATGAGGTAGCGCTTTGCAAGAAGCCATGATTACCAGTGTAATTTTGCGGCTTCAGTATAATCTATGAAATGCATTATTCTTTGCTTCACATTGTTCAATCTTTGTAGCGCCTATTTCTTCCGAATGTATTTTTTTCGAAAGAGGGGAAGAATAGCTTATAATCAGACTTGATGATTTTGGTATCAAAGTAGCAGAGATCAATTTACAGAATGCCCAATACATTGGACAGTGCTACGCGAATAACTCAAAAGTTAAAAAAATGAAGAAAAAACAAAATACTCAGCATGAGGGCAATTACATTTTTGACCAACTTTGGGCATTTATGTGATTTCTGCTCATTTTGGAGTAAAAAGGTGATGGCGACTATTGGGCAAAATATTTTCCAATACGGACATAAAACTGGTGCACAGATTTGGTCCTACGCATAAGTACACTCTTGTTGGATACTTCTTCTTTTTAGAGTGTTGACTTTAAAGATTAAGACAGGAGCGAGAATACAATGTTATTTGGGTTAAAATGGTCACCACACGTTATAGGCCTATATGTTTACTACTTTGTAGTTCTACCTTCTGTTTGCATAGATGGAGTAACAGAATGTCCAAGGAACTTTTCCAACGGTTTAGTTGAGGAATCATGCATAGCGAGACCAAGACATATGTGTAAATCCCAATGTCTTCCAGGCTTTGACCGTTCAATTGATGCTATCATTTGCGAGCCGTCTGGCTTGTGGGACCAAGACGACAATACAATTTGCACGGGTAAGTGACCTGTGCCAGATTTTCATAAGTAGCATACCTGTTCATCTATATCGTAAAATGGAGCTCGTTCATTTGGTATTTACTTGCTACGCTTAGTCACTTTTGTTCATAATTTCAAACATGCACAAACAGAACCGACATTTAAATTATTCCTTTCCTATGTAATAAGGGATAAAAGCAGAGAGAGGTTTCAATATGTTCCCGATATGTTCAGGTGACATATAATTGCTTCATGATTTCCCAAATAGCACTAATTTACATAAACCTTACTTAGTACACAGCTACATTTACGTCTATTCTGCCCCTTTAACGGAGGCTTATTATCAAATTCTTACTCTTAGACGTTTTAAACCATCTATTATAGAAATCGTTTTGGCACTCCTGAACTTTTTACCATGAAGCAATCATAAAATTCAAGTTTTCATATCTTAAAGCACAGTGATTAAAAAAAAAATTATTCTTTGATATCAAGAATTAAAATGTCATCAAAGTTTAAAAGTTGTCTCAAAGCAAGCTCTTTTCAATTTCAAAATATGCTGAGGCGGGAGGGGGGGGGGGTGGTAGGACCCAATCCCGTTGCCTAATTATGCAGCGTCCCATCCATAAATGCCGTTGTACTAAGTTCACGTGTGCATGCCAAACAGTGGGGGATCTTAAAATCTCATAATTTCTCCATAGTGGGAGTGAAAATTATTTTGCACCCGAACACACCATATATTTATTAGCCTTCAACTTCCTTTCAAAATCCATGATCAAATTCGGTATAATTTGCTCCTCTACCGTTCCACCCATTCGTTTTTCGGGGATCATCAATGAATTTAGCTTTCATCTAATATGCCAACACTTTATTGATGTTTTGTTTGTACATATATATGACACACCTCTAGTATGTCCTGTCTTGTCTCTGATGATAATCATGTATTATTATGAATTGTTTTTTTAAGAAACTGTTTGAATTTAAATTTTTTTTGGACATAATAATTTCCCGAGTGGTAATTGTCTTGGAGTTATTGCCAACGGGGTAGTTCACGGGGAGTGAGGGATATCTCGGTTGAAATTAATAAAATTGGTAGTTTACTTTAATGATTTTCCTATATCAGCTGCTTTTTCCAACTTATGTGCTGAGTTATATCACAGTGTTCAAAATTTTCATCCAGCTCGACAGTGCCTTCCCATTGAAACACCGCTCCACGCTGTCTCGGCGCCTTGTTCGCCTCCTTTTACAACGGGTAAGATGTGCAAACATGTTTGCCAAACAGGATACACCAGAACTGGAGGGAATACCGTGCGACTCTGTGATGGGCAGGGCGAATGGACTGGAACTCCCATACGCTGTGACCCAGGCCCTGGTTAGTTTGCCAACCCCCCCCCCCCCCTCCCTATGGTAATCGGAACTTGATACACAGGATGTGATGTGAAAAGAAGAACGCTTATCTTGACAATCTAGTAAACCTTCCTGAAAGCGGACATGTTGGTTACTCGAATGTATTAATATGACGGAATATTGGCATTCATATCAAATATCAAATCTCAAATTTCTTCCTGTGACTGTTTTAGCCTGACTTTATAGCATGATTTATTAAACATGGCATTTTCGTTCACTATTTTTCAATCTTATAGAATGTCAGTCTATCAACTCATCTCTATCACTTTCAATCATTGGGAGTGTAAGGAAAAAAAGTAGAAAAAAAATATTTAATGTAACTATTAGAAGGAAAGATTTCATAAGAAGTTTAAATGAGAGTCCCGGAAACTCGGATCCGTACAATCTGCATATTACGACATGAAAAAGAAAATAGGATTAGTAAGAAAAAAGCAGGTAGGGGTTAAACTGCTATCACAGAAGACACTATATTATATTAATAATAATAATACAAGTCATGAAATTATTTTATCAACTGTGCGTGTAGGATAGCCTATTATTATTTCCTTGAAAAAAGTGCAGTCAACCGTGGAGACGCGCAAAATGGTAAAGTACTTCTGGTAGATTGTTCTTTAATAATTGAATTGGTTTTGACTAATCATTGAGCCACAACTTTTATAGGGATATAAGTTATGTTATTATCATATAATCATATTTAACGGTTATTCCTTTTAAAATTATGATAATATTTTTCGTACAATAGCGTGAATTGAAATTTGCCTGTTGCATAAAAGATAGCGCACGGATAAACATTTGCATTCCATTCTACCAATTATTAATTTTGTGATTAGTACCATCTCATTTCTTTGTGTTAATCCTTCTCAGAGATAGGCATCACAAACCCTTGTAATCCCGACCTGGAGTTCACTGAAGAGCCTCATGATTCACTGCGTGCTGAAGGAGATTTCGTGGAGCTGAGTTGCCGTGTCAATGACGAAGATGCGATCATAACGTGGTTTAAAGATGAACAAAGATTGGCTTTAGGTGGGGAAACTTTTTAAGAGTTAAAAGAATCAACGTGACCATATGATGCTTTTGAATTGGAATTCTTTGATTTGAATGCGTGGATAGTAAATCTTCTAACAAATCTCAAAAGGGGGGAAAAAGAGAGAAACAGAGCAGTTCAATTTTTTTTTTCATCTTTCACCTATTTGTAAAGTTTCTATACTACTCTTTACAAAAAAAAAATGTTTAAAATATTTCATGATAAGCTGGTGTAGAAGAAACAATCCTACACTCTAAATTGTGAGCAGAATAGTTTGTTACCTACTAGAAGCCAGAGAGCCTTGAACTTATCTATAGTACTATTTATGGAAATTGCCGATGTAGCAGAAAAAGAAACCTTCGGAAACCGCAGATTATAATGAACTCTGGAAATGCTTGAAGAGCTTAAGTGCGGATAAATTAGAGCATATTTCTAATGAAAGAGGGGAAATAGGCAGTGATTTGATTTGTTTGGTAATGTGAAGAAAATGTTGGCCGAAAGTTTCTTAATAATGGACATGACAATGATCCCTGTTCACTAGAGCGCCAACAAGATTAGAAAGGGTCACGGAAGCAAATTATGTAATTTCGGCATTCTTTCCGCGCCAGAAAAGTGTGTGAATCATCGTTTCTTAGGACATTACTGCGAATCTCTGCGTATTGACTGCAGTCATATACCGGGAAGTGTGCTAGAAATCAATCGGGAAGGTCGCGAAATGCCGTGGAAAATGCTGAACGTAGCAGGACAGCGCGGACACATCTAGGATCACACAGGGAGTGGTAAAATCACGGATTAGGACAATCAAGATGATTTTCTGACAACCGTTTTGATATGCGGACAAAGTCAGGAAATAATGCATGTCTATAAAATCGGCACCGACATTTTTTATATGCCTGCTAGCGTCATTCCCGAAAATGCCCGCGAATCTAGGACCACTCCCCCGTGGACAACTACCTCCGGACAACTACCGCCAGGGCAACTACCCCCTGGACAACTACCCCTAGGAAAACTAACATCGAGGTCATTGCCCAGGGGGTAGTTGTCCGGATACGGCTGCACGCACCGCGGAGGTTTTCAGGAGCGTTTGCGGAGGAGGTTGTCATGACGATGTCCGCACGACAATTAAGACAAGTTGCCGAAGGTGTCAGGAGTTCATCTTTGCGACCAAATTTTGATCTCGACCAAAATTTACACGTGCAAATTTTACCCTCTCCCGAAAGTGCGAAAACGCCGGGAAGTGTTTAGGAAGCATAAAGACAGTGAACGAAATCTTTCAATAATAATTATGCGGATAGGTTGCTGAACGAATGCGATTTACTAATTTTGCATTCCACGTCTTGTTTAGCTTTATACAATGCAAATACAATGCAAATATAGACAGATATCGATAAATAATTCAAAATAGTTAACTTTGAGATGACATTCTGATACATTTGGCATGCACTGTGTGTTTATATACGTACATGTATATATCTTTCAATAAAGTGAAAGCAAATTTCATAATATTAAAAAAGTATTTCCACTTGCTTTTCCTAAAGGTTATTCGAATGGTATCTTCGTCGACCAGTTTAACGACCTATCCATTCTTAAATTCGACTCGAGACACGAAGGGCACTATGCATGCGAAGTTTTAGCTGGAGACACGGTGTGTCTAAGGGCAGAAGCAAATATAAGTAAGTTCTTTATTGGGAGGACAAATAATCCAAAGTGATATAATATATTTTTATTACGTAGTTTATTCAATAAAACTCTGTATTATTATCAATATTATTTCTTGTAAACCAAACTGACAATATGTATCAAAAAGTAAAATGTGAAATGTGAATATAAAAAAGAGCGAACTTGAACCTGAACTTGAACTTGAACTTGAACTTGAAAATGCTCGTCAAAATTTTTTTTTTGTGTGTGAAAACACACACCATGATTTTAAAATTTTCTTTTTCTTATCAGATTTTTGTAAACTTGACACCCTCAAAAGAATTCTCAGGCTTGTGTCCTCCTCCATAAAAATCTAGGGTCTAAGTACTGTTTCTCACACCAAGCCTTGTCCTTTCGGGTTTGGGCCTTGACTAAAACACTGGTATGTATTATGCTCCATCATAACAATACAAAAATCTCAAGACATGGCTTGTATTGGATTTAATTTGACTTTGAATCCGTTTTACAAACTGCAGCATATTGCATTTCTTATTTATTCAGTCATGAGTACAAAGCCTCTCGAGTTCCGTCCCGTCATGGTGATATGAACTTTGACTATGCATCATTTGCTATCCCTTTGCAAGTTTTATATATAGCAGCCAATTTACCCAAGTATATGAACAGATCAAAGAAGTGTATAATGAATAGTTCTCTGTAATTGAAACATATAATTTTCATTGCCAGTAAGTTCTAGTTTTGTTTTAATTACTTATTTTTGCATATGCATTGCATGTAGCACTTGACCCCCGAGCTTTCTTTAGTAACCTGCCAGATGATGCCTATATCGACATGGAAGTTGATGACAGTCACGTGTTCATGTGTAGCCCTAAAGATGTAATGTGGAGAATATCCTGGGAGAAGGATGACAGACCCCTGGAAAACCCCTTTTTAGTAAGACTCATTTAAAGACATTAAACGTTTAGATTATCACTATGCGTTGTTTCACATACCATTTAATGGGCTGGGGTGCTGCCCCCCCTCCTTGACTCCACCCAGGTGTTAAATGGGTACCTTGCAGGATTTTTCCCCCTTGAAATTTAACACTTTATTTCCAGTTTCATTGATGCTGCCAAAACTGTATGAGCTTTAACTTGGCTAAGCTTCAAAATAATTTACCCGACAACTTCCTCAAGGACGTACTCTAAGAAAGATATTTGTTTGTTTTTAGTGAATATGAAATGAAATTGTACAAACTCCCCTCTCCCTCGTTTATGTTCATGAAGATATGGATAAACGGAGGGCCTTTAAAGTGGCAAAGTGCTACACTGATGATCACACTAATGGGGTGTTGCAAGAAAGTTGCGATTGATTTCAAGTTGCAACTGATCGGTACTGACCAATCAAATCATTGTTGCAAGCGCATCTTCTTGATTGGGCAGACCCTGAACCATTCAGAATGGTTGTTTGCAATTGCAATTGATTGCAAATTTCTTGCAACACCCCATAAGTCTATATTCAATTTTAGTTAGTCTGATCTTGCGTTCATATCTCTTATCTTGCATTTCATATTACAGAAAAATGGTAATCTTCAGCTTACAGATATAAGAGATAAAGATGAAGGAAAGTACACATGCGTTGTAAGCGATCCTCGAAGCCGATCTACTGCTCGAGCAGATGCCTGGCTTTTTCTATCCGATCCTCCTCAGATCGACATCTCTGCATGTAATTCTGACATTATGACTTCCATTTTTGTTATCCTTTTTAAACTGAAGATCGAGAAAGATTCTTGATCTTTGGATTATAATCATTATATTTGAATTTGAATTTGTGAATTTGGTAAGAGAGAAAGGAAGACGGGGGGGGGGGGGGGGTTGGAGGGAGAGAGAGAGAGGGAGGGGTGGGACGAGACTCTGGTAAGCTCAGCAAACTGATGTGTGCAGCCTGTCCGCAGCCCATGCGTTAATGAGATGAAATGCCGATTTTTTCGGAGATTTTCTCATCACCGAATGCGAAACGAGATATCGTGATATTTGGCGAGATATTTGCAAGGGGTCAAGAAGGTATTTCTCAATCGAAAACAATGCAGAAATTGATGGGCTATGGTAAAGGTACTTCTTTGTGACACTTTGCTCTTTATTTTGGTATATAACATGACTAAATTCGTTTGGATTTGGATATCTTTTTCCGGTCATATGCAACGCATACGCACATACGCACATGACGTCATAAAGAGGTTAAGCTAAACTTGTGTGATCACAATGAAATTTGATGAGCGGCTCTATTAACTGAATATGGTTGGTTAAATGATTTTTATTAAGTTCTAAATCATTTTCATGTAGGGTATAGATAATAATAAATATTTTGGATGGCTTTATTTCATGGAATACCAGAAATATTCCACTCGTTAGGGCCAATATTCTCTGGTATCCCATTCAGAGCCATCCGATATAATATAATTATACAACACCTACTAAGATTCTTGCAACCCCATTGGTCAATTCTTCATCACATGACATCCAATAAAAGTAATGTTGAACAGTATCATTTTCTAGGCGTGCAATTCCGTTTGATACATTTGCACCATTGCATGCTGACGCCACTATCGATGTACACAGTATATTATGAGGTAGGTTACCATCACAAACATAAAAGTATGGTACGCGCGGCGCAGTTTATTTATGCAACACAAAATATGTACTACGTACCTACCTAGCTTATAATATCAACTCAGGTCTCTGGCCTCAGACACAGCGTGAAAATGAACACTTCTTTGCCTAAAACTGAGTGACAACTAAAGGCCATTATTGGTCGTTCCCATTAGACAAAGTGTAAACCAAGTTC
This sequence comes from Heliocidaris erythrogramma, assembly GCA_025617745.1. Lineage (NCBI taxonomy): Eukaryota > Metazoa > Echinodermata > Echinoidea > Camarodonta > Echinometridae > Heliocidaris > Heliocidaris erythrogramma. Next base: position 12,920,022 of record CM046854.1, on the reverse strand, counting down.
CAAACGGGTTTGATAAAATCATGTGATAAACGATGCATTCAAAATACCAATCTTAGCCTCGCAGACTGTGTTACTTGCAAATTGGTATGTTCAACTGGCATCGGATCACCAAAGATATACAAAATCATGCTAATTCCGCGATTTGGCAGCTCAAATTTGATAAAATGCTGCTAGGATGCGATTCGATGACTTGGAACACTTCCTCTTCTTATTCGTCGTCTTCTGATTCTGCGGAAATGAATTATCATTCAACCTTTCAAAAGATGTTATGTCAGGATTTTGTTCTTTATATATAATATTATTATATGCTTTATTATTATGTGTTTATTTTCTGTGGTGTGCCTTTTTTAGATTGCGGTACAATTATATTATGGCAAGAGGACGATGATGCTGAGAGAAGTTCACCTATCCAGTGGAGTACTAGCAGTATTGATATTGATGTTGCTGAGGGTGGTTCATTTCCCAGTATCGATATTGATATTAATCAAGCAGTAGAAATGTCGGCCCGTATTGTCGGAGGATCAGATACGAAGTATGGCTCGGCGCCTTTCATGGTTTTAATCTCTGAATTCCGGGACACCGGTTGGACCGCCATCTGCGGTGGCACACTCCTAGATCAGAGATGGATTATGACTGCTGCGCACTGTATGTTTGAAGTAAATACAAACATCCGGATTCGAAAAAAAAACATGAATCTTGTGTTGGGGGAATATGATACATTGACCCAAGAAGAGTCGGAGATGAAACGGAGACCAGCAGAGATCATTCTGCATGAGGAATATGACGAGACAACATTCGACAATGATATTGCATTAATCCGCTTTGAGCCACCACTACGGGAGTTCACTCCTTACATTCGTCCCATTTGCCTGGCACCTGGTAGCTTATCCCGTCGACTCATGAGGCCTGGTAACCGTGGGCGCGTAACTGGGTGGGGAGCTTCGTTTTTCGGCGGAAAGACCAGTCGGTTTTTGGGAGAGGTGGAATTACCTATTGTTAACCGGCAAACTTGTCAAGAAAGCGTTGACGACAATATAAATCTTGAAAGCGAGTTCACCAACAACATGTTCTGCGCGGGATACCGCTCTGTTTCGCTGGATGCCTGTAGTGGTGACAGTGGGGGTCCGTTGGCTCTTCATCATGATGACGGACGGTGGTATCAACTTGGTATTGTAAGTTGGGGAATCGGATGTGCAGAGAAAGGAGAATATGGGTTCTACACACGCGTTTCTCGATTTCTCCACTGGTTACGTTCTAAGAATGTGACAGTCGCTTATTCGCCGAAAGTAGGAGTACGGTTCAACAACAGCCATAGCAGCCCTGTGCTTGCCTTTAGAGTGAGATCACCAAGTAATATGACTGTTACAGCGGGTACCGATGTGGATTTGGAGTGTGTACCTAACAGAGACGACGCAGCTGTGGAGTGGTTCATTGGGGATAATCCAGGTACCATATTTTGACAGTATACACATTCGATCAATACGCAGTACTCAATAATTACTTAAATGCTAAGAGTCGCGCATTTCCTTGACACATATTCTTGTGTTTTCATTTGTGTATGTTGAAATTCCTTTGATGTTAATGTAAAAGGAGGATGCGTTTGAACTTCCGATAGTAACGTCCATTGACACCTATAGAATTATGACTGTCTATGTATTGCAATAATACTTTAAAGTGCTAGTTAACCCTCCAATTCTCTTGCTGTACTTTATACATGTTAGTGGCCTCGCTAACGCTAATGGATGGTGTGAGGGTCCTCAGTAGCGGCCTAGCCTTCCACTTCGACGCGATAGTTGAGGATTTCTCTGAAGCGTATTCCTGTGAAGCCAGGGTCGATGACGAAGAAGGAGAGCAAGTCATTAGAGCAAACTTTCAATTACGTGAGTAGTTTTGTGCACCTATATATTTCCGGAGATCATTTCACATTTTCGATCTTTAGCAATTCAAAAGCGTTGGTCACGATTCATTTCAAACTCGATAATGCGATTTATTCTGTTCTGGTAGTTTTGTATGTGATAGTCCGATCGGTAACCAATAGTTTGTAATTGCTTGGAGAGTCTCTCAAAAGTAGAAGTAGGCCAAATCTCAGACAGTGGACGTTATATATTATGGATCATTTTCAATGGAGCATTTTTGTATTAGTTCGTGTATTTGTTTTATTAATGTCCCTCATATTCCCACATCAGCCACCATATTTTTTTTTCTCTAGATAATGTATGTCTGTCGGATAAACTAACCTCTATTGTACTTTCTCTTTTTTTTTCCAGACGTAATTCCAGCCTCATGAAGTGCATTTCAGACTAACTGAGCGTCGTTATATTTGCATTATTTGTTAGGCGGAGTTTTTCTTTTTTTTCATAATGTTTGATTAGAAAACTGTCATCTTTGAAACATGAAATATCTGGTAAAACAGAATTAAAATCAAGAAAAACAGAAACTTTTTAAATTGGAGTACAGGGCAGATTCCCCTTTGTTTAAAGACAGTATAACGCAGGTCCCTCTCTGTTTAATCACTGTATAAAGTACAGGGTTTCGCGCATGTTTAGACATTTTAACAAAATCTGATGGTTAGCCTTCAAATGTTTACTCAAGAATTGTACACCACTCTACTGCAAAAGAAGGAAAATATTTTCTCTTTCTTTATTCTTCCTCGGAGCGTGCAGCAGCCATCACTAGGAAGTGCTTTTGATATTATCCGTAGTATATTAATATATTTTTTTTAATACCCAGGTAAAGTTGTTAATATAACATGTTATACAGTGCGTCCCAGAAAAAAACAATCGAAACCCTATAACAAAGGCTTATTGTGACCAAACCAAGTACTCTACGTCTATGGTTATTTTCCACAGAGTAGAAGAATTCTGCTTTGAAATGAAACCTTGATGGCATTTTTCTGTACATTTTTTTTTTATTTTACCGAGCCGTATAATTTGACATTTAAAAAGCCAGCTGGTCAAGATTTTGGTAAAACCATGGAAACGTTAGAATTACATGCAAACATGACCCTAAAGCCTAGGTCAAAAATCCACCGGGCCCCGTACGATTTCCCCACCCGGCGGCTTGCCGTGGATTTTAGAGACCGTACGGGTCCCATGCGATTTTCATTTCTACACCGTGTGTGGTAACATAATCGGCTCCCAGGCGCACCCGATGGAAACTGGTGGTGTGTTATCGCAAGGCGCCCGTCAAAAAACCTTTATGTAAGCTTCCGGGCCCGGTCCGATGAACAGGTGTACTGCTCGGCGCCCGGCTGGGGCCCGGCCGGGGTCCTCTGTTGCGGTACCCTGTTTGCGTCCTCAGACGTCCGCGCCTCCTGTATTTATAGCTGCGTTGTACATTTGAGAGGTTTTGTACACAAATTCACACGTTGTACAAGAGTCTCAAGCCATGGGTCCAAAAAGGAAGACAACCCATGCAGACGGGTGGATTCAATGCCGCCGTGAGGGGGCCGCACGGGCTAATTTTTACATCAAACGGACCCCGTACAAAAGGTGCCCGGTGTTGTAGATACCGCCCGGGACATTGGGGGCCTCATGAGGAGGCCGTGGGATAGCCGTGCGGCACTCTTGAGCACCGCAAGGCGCCCGTCATTTTTTTTTTCACGAGAATTGGCAGAAAAAAATCGTGTGGAGTCCGTCCAGCCACCGGCCAGAGCGCGCACGGGACCCCTAGGTTGCCACCACGCACGGGCTTCTACGGGCTTTCTACGGCCTAAAGGTCAGATGAAAATGCCGGGAGAACTAGGAGCAGCTACCTCAGCACCGCGGCGTCCGTATGGCTTGTGAAAAATGTCCCGGTGACCATGGGAAACCGTAAGGGAGCCGGCCGGTCACCTTACGAAATTGGCCAAAATCTATGTTTTTACTCGCCGAACGGGCCCCGTATTGGATTATGAAAGCCCCTTAAGGAAACATAAATTTTAAAACACAATGAGAAGATTGTTGCCATGTGTTCCTTTGATTGATGAGGGTAAGGGTAATTCCCTAATCATAAAATAGAGGCTGATCGACCTTATTTTCCTATATTTTCTACTGAAATGGTACCTGCAATCGTCATAAAGTCATTTTTTGCATTGTTCAGAACTTTAACTTCTTTAAGTAACAAAGTGGAAGGCAATTATATTAATTAAATTATGAAAGTGAGGGGCGCTTTCCATCATCATTGAATTGAAAATGGTATGAAAGGCAGATGAGGCACATCACAAGAGGGGCACTTTTTCATCGGCCGATGGATATTTATTGATTTTTTAGAATCTGGGGTGTACACTCTTGCCAACACAGGCAGTTGGCGCTGGCCCAAATTTTATGAAAATTCTGATTAAGTACATATCATCACACAATGGGCACCTTGTGTATCATCTTTTAGAGCTTACATTTCCCTTGCGTCATGATCGATGTGACAATAACATTTTCATGGATTTACCCAAATCTGGCAAAAATGGATTTTTGCATGCCATTTTCAGAACAGTGTTGTTATGTGAAAGCGCAAATCTTCCTTTTTATCAAAAACAACGTATTATATTCGTAACGCTCAAAGTTCATATGCACAATAAGCCTTTGTTTTAGGGTTATTTCTTTCTTTGGCGCAGTGTAGAGCTCATACCAATTATAATAAAAATAATACCACTGTTCTTGTATAGTGCATATCACATTATGAGATAACGTCCTTATGCGCTTCCAAGGATTTTGGATATTATTACCCTGGCTTTAGCTCCAGCAGCTCATACTGTATCATGTATGTGTGTATCGCCCTAAAAATATAATTCTGACATATGTTTTCCCATGAATATTCGAATTATGAAATAATTTGATGGAAGAAGAGAGTTTAATTACTGAGTCCACACATTGGCAGCATAACTCGCTTGTGAATATAAATTATATGATTGCAAAGTTACAATAACATGAAATTTGATAAAGATCGGTACGTTATCAATGATTAAAGCAAAGAAAATATATACCGTATAATTCTGATCTTCGCATTCATATATCTGTATTAATCTCCATATCTATTGGCCGTATTTGTAGAATTGTGAGGACTTACGTCCAAACTTATCCAAGATTGCTTTAGTACGAATAAGTAAAGGACATATATATCATATTAGCGTTACCTACACTTAAATAATTAAGGACGATTTGTCGGACACTTCATTAAACGATGTTTATATAAAAAAAGAATGCTGACTATGAGTATTGTGTTAAAAAGTTTTGTGCAACCTGTCTTTGAGCAGGGTTAGTAGGATGGTGATATTGACCCCTTCTGTGCCAGAACTTTAAAATATTGTAACAGAATTGAAAGGGCAGAATTTTGACCATTTTTCATTTTTTAATTTGGCTTAGAAGTAGTAATAATGGTTAATGGTAATAATCTTCTGCAGCTGACTTGCTGAATTGCAATATTGCGTTCAGTACGTGTATAGAAACATGATCACTTTCAAGCATGGCATGGAAGGGGTTAAGATAGAAGGGAGAGAAACAGAGAGAGGGGGAACGGACATAAAGAGGGGAGAGAAAGAGAGAGAGGGGGATAGGGAGAAACAGAGAGAGAGAGAAGGGTAAAAGAAAGAGTGAGAGGGGATAGAAAGAACAGAAAACCAGAAGATGAAGAAAGAGAGGATGGAAGTGAAAAAAAGTTAAGAGGGGGTAGTAGTAATAATAAAGGTGGGGGGGGGGGCATATTACGACTGGAAAATAAAACTCAATTAAGAAGAGCTTAGCCGCTTCTTTTTGTTTTAATCTTTGATTTGATCTTTCATATTTCAACCTAGAATATGATAGGAAGTGAAGTTGAAGAAAAAAAATATATAAAAAGGCTGTACATAAACGTCACAATCTGATTTGACAATCTTTTCTAGCTTCGTTTCCTAAAACTTTTACCTAAAGGGTACATCAACAAAATCAGCCACCCATTGTTTTCATACAAAGGCCCTTTGATCTGAATTCAGAGATATCTGTTTATGGATTTTTGATACAGGCTTCTGATTATTGTGAATTGACCAAGATCCGGGCAATCGTCATCTTATATTCATAGCCCTCCGTCACATACCGAACACCTCGCTCGGCTTCTGTAGAAGCCCGTCGTCTCCAAACCCTTTGAAAACGACTGGCTTCTGCAGAAGCCGAAGGAGGTGTCTGGTCTGTGACGGAGGGCTTCCGCAGAAGCCGAGATTTAGGTATACGGGATTTACGATTCCAACAAGAATTTCGGGGAAAGCTAACACAAAATCCCCTTTTCTCGATTTTTTCCCACGTAACATTATATTTTTTAACGGGTGTTATGAATGAATATATGTACATAATACTACTAGGAATTTTAGCGCATAAGCGTCAAATAAGCGCTGATAGTAAGCTGGAAAACTAAATCTCGGCTTCTGTAGAAGCCCTCCGTCGCAGACTGAACACCTCGCTCGGCTTCTGTAGAAGCCCGTCGTCTCCAAAAGTCTCATATCCAGGTCTCGATTTTTTTATATCTGTTTTTAATTCTGTTCCGTAATAATAATAAAAATATCAGACAATTTGGACGTTTGTTAAGAGGACTGGTCAATCCCAGTTTAAAGGACTTGACCGTAAGGCTGAATGGCCCGTATTCTGAACTCCGGTTTAACTTAAACCATGGCTTAAATCTGTGGTTAAACTATCGGTAGCCAAAATTGTCAAAACTTTGTTTACACTACATGTTTCTTATGTTTACTGGATTCTGGTCTCATGCTTTAATGGTCAAGAAAACTATTGTACTTATCATTCCCAAAATTGAATATCTAATGTTAGAGGTTTGTGTCACATTTGGCTGCCCTTAGTTAAACCACACATTTAGACCGTGGTTTAAGTTAAACCGGAGTTCAGAATACAGGCCAATGTCCTTTAGCGTTATATGGTGATAAAAGACAGGGTATGAAAATGTACTGAATAAAGAAAACAAAATGCCTATATCAAATGCAAATTTGAAAATAATTTTATCCAAGCAGAAAATGGTAAGTTCTATATCCTTATGGTCCTCAAGAAATATTTCTTTATCAGTACTCTGCATTCTCTTTGATTTATAACATTTAACCTGTCCATCCCTTTCTTAAAATGTTCTCTATATTGCGCATGTATTCCTTCCACAGCTCATAGAAAGGTGATGGTTTATGCAATTGTTGTTATGGGCTGGCAAAAATATCAACGAAACAAAATACAGTAACATTAAAGGAGAATTACGATCAAAAATAAAGATGATAGTGTTCAAAGGTGTTATTTATTCCTACTTGTTAGACTATATGGCTTCGCGTCAAAATATACGAGATCGATACGAATCAAGATTTTCTGAGCAAAATTTACCATCTGCTAGCAATATGTATCGTCTGCTAGCAGCACATGGGGCTACCATTTTGTTTATGTGTACAAGAAGATTTTCTCCGTATGGGACGGAGCAAATTAATTCAAATTTTATGGATGCTTCTTCCCTGAGCATCTATAGCAGCAAACTATGCATTCACTTGCTTTCGGATAATGGACTTGAAAAGTCAGAATGCATGCTGCATATATTATGTTCTGCTCTGTTTGGCAAACCCAAGAAAATAGATTTTTGTTAAGCAAAACCAGACAATTTAAAAGTATCATTAATAAAGATTTAATTTTTATAATACATGTAAACACCCACTTTATATTTTCCGTCACATATGGGATTTTAGGTAATGAAGAAAATCAATTTAGGATTTGGGTTCAAAATATCTTCCTGACTGGAACATTTCTCAATGTGATATTATTAGAAAATGATTTAGGCCAAAAAGTAGGAATATATTACACCTTCCAATATAAGTAAATTTGTAATCAGGGGTTAATTCTCCTTTAAGGCAGTTGATTTGATCAGTGAATAATGTCCACTTTTAATTCAATATGGAACTAGGGCTCCTTGACAATACATCACATACCGCCCCCCCCCCCCCCCTCTTTATGGGACTTATTTAGCGCTTTTGCCTCTCTCCATTCCGATCTTTATTATACATGTATGTAATGTTAATTTATTTGTAAAGCACGAAATGACAATTTACAATTGCTATGTGTATCACGATTTTCCTAAAAATGAATAGGAGAAACAATAATCAAGCAAGCGTCTGTTATATGCATATCAAGAAATAAGTATGTGATCGCATAAACATAGGGGATTTTCAGTAATAATCACTCAACATGCTAAACCCTCTTGGAAACCGAAGTCCACTGCTGTCGTGAAAAACTTCCAAACGATGTCAGAAGTTTTAACCAGTATATACTGTTGATTCATACAAGTATTAACACTTCCTCTTCGACGGTAGATGATTACTTGCTAAGCAAGAAGTTTGTTTTAACATTTGGAGAATAAAATCAAACTTTAGTCTATGAGCACTTATCTTTATGTCGATGATGTATAGTATTATCATAACAATTTTATATGACTAGAAGATAAACTCGCAGTTTTATCAGCGGACAAAGTTCAGCATATCCGGGGAGCGTTTCATCACGTGTTTTGTCAGTAATTTTACCGACAAATCTGTTCTCAGCCAATCAGATGCAAGGATTTCAGTAGCTTGTAACAGTTGTCGGTAAAAATCACTGACAAGACACCTGATGAAACGCTCCCCAGAATTTACTTAATGACAAACAAGTGTCAATGATCCATGGCTTGTACAAGAGGGTTGCTCAGGGCATGATTATAACAAACGATTGAAAAAACGAGCCAACATTCACTTCGCCGGTATGCATTTGGTCTCACTATGAACATGGCAAACAAAGAAACGGACAAAATATACAGCTCCCCATTGTACCTTCCACACTGGTTCTGGTAGACAAAAGAACATCCCTTCATTGCTATTATGTAAAAATATGTAGAACAGGTGTCACATGCATATTCACCTGTTCTACTTATTTTACATAATAGCAATGAAGGGATGTTCTTTTGTCTACCACAACATTTGTGGAGGGTACAATGAGGAGCTGTATATTTTGTCCGCTCTCTATTGTCATCGTGTTCATAGTGTCTAGGTTTTATTTTGTCAAAGGTATGCTGCGTTAGTCATGTTAGGGGAAGGTTTGGGTTTGCAAAATGGTTTAGGTTTAGTGTAGGGTTAAGAGCCACAGTATGGCAATAATATTCTCCATCTGGTGGCCTGTACTACAACTGAAGAAAAAAGAAGAAGGAGGAAAAGAAGAATAAGAAGGGTTAGTGTTACGTATAATGTTGGGTCCGGCTTGAAGTTAGGAAATCGCCTATTAATTGGCGGATTTGTCTTTTAAGCGATGAGAAAATATTCCCTGTACTCAAAAATGGGGATAGCTTTCATACGAGCACGCCCCCTTATGCCTTGACTAGCATGACTAGTATGAATGCTTCATGTTATGTGCTCCCTCCCCTGCAAGTCGATCATGCTATATAACAATGCACTTTGATATCAGCTATCATTATCATAAAGTCAACATAGGCATACTTATCACAAATCTTAATTTTAAAATGTGTCCATACAGTGCATACCAGTCCTGCTGTGCATTTGACTACGCCCATTATGGCTGCTGACACAGTTGGGATCGTCAAAAAATAGAATTTTTACCATCTTTTACACATGTAAAACATCTTACCAGTCACCAGTTATAGATCAAGTGCCCAGCGCTAAGATTACATTCTCGGCTAAGAACTTGGAAAATGCAAATCATGGAATTTAAAACAGCAGTAGCAGCAGTATTAATCATCCTCACGGTTTCCCAGATTGGTGAGTACACTAGCTATCACGAGGACAGGCCTCGGGTCTATGTGTTTTTATAAAGCCCACCGTACTCTTTACGATCGACTGCGATCCAATTTTTGAAATAAATAGCAATATCATTACATATGAACCTTTTAACAAATACAATTTACCCTGTTGGGATCCTGAACAATAATAAACACCCGGTTTGGGCGCACTGTCAACCTTTATATCCGGAATAAGGCCCGAATCAGTTTCAAATCGTATAAAATCGTAGGACTGCTCTGACGTCACTACGACTCGGAGACGATTACGTGTGTGCGTGTGTGTGTGTGTTAGTTTGTGTTTGTAAAATTAATTTTTACAGACGTTTATCAATCAGATATGATTATTTAAGTGTAGGGAGCGAACTTTAGCGTCACCATCAGAAATATGCCCTCAATTTTAAACCAGGGTTTGCCAGAAGCCTGTTAGTAGAATAAGACATACAGATTATCGTACCACTATACTAACTCACCAAATTTAACACAAAAAGTAGAATTAAAATCAAATTAATCATGGTCTAGATTTACAAGAAACATTTTACAGTCAGACCCAACTTCGGAAAACCGAGCACAGGTTTATACTCCGGAAAATGGCGTATAGAGCAAGATTAATATAGAGACCTCATCGTTCAGTGCTAGACAGTGTGTAGAAAGGGCATGGGGAAAATCCTGCAATGTCGACGCTGTTGATAATATAATTTCCAAAAATAATGCTGCGGATATATTTATTTCAAATGTTTGTCATTTGAAAGTCATTTCATATGGCGAATCATTCACGGATTTTGGTAATTGATACCCAGCATTATTTTTAAGAATATATATATATATATATATATATATCGTTGGCAGGTTGACTTTGCAAGATTTTCCCCATGCCTTTTGTACACACTGCCTCGCACTGAACGATGAGGGCTCTATATTCATACGCCGTTTTCGGAGTATATACCTGTGCTCGGTTTTCCGAAGGTGGGTCTGACTGTTTTATGGAGATCAAGGAACTCAATAAGACGTTGCCAAATTAAACTGCATATCACTTTTGCAATGGTTCAGTAAAAATGTCAGAGGTAAAACTAGACCTGTGACTTCTGATATTCTTAACTCTGGTATATTTACCTCTAACATCTTTACCTATGGTATTTTTATCTCTGAATTTTTCACCTCTGGTATTGAACCTCTGACATTTCTTCCTGTGAGATTTTTTACCTGTGACAATTTTAACTCAGGCAATTTTACCTCTGGCGATTTCAAGAAAAGGAATACCCCAATTTAGATTCCTAGTGATATCATATGTTGAAAAAAATGTTTCTATGTCCACAACCAATGCTAAATTAATAATCTCTCAGAACTTTAAAAGAATATACCGACTTTCATATTCAGATTTACATTCCTTAGGTCTGATTCATATTCAGATTAACATTCCTTAGGTCTGATTCATATTGAGATCATGGGCGCAAATCCAAACAGGAATTCTATTCAAGTGGGGGGGGGGGGGGGGGTGGGACACACCTGGATGCAACAATGGGGTGTCCCCCCCCCCCCCCCCCCACTTGAATAGAATTCCTGTTTGGATTTGCGCCCAGGATTGAGATTAACATTCATTTCCTTCTTGCCGCCACCGCCTGATCGCACCTGTTTCCTGAAGTATATTCACAACTACTGTTTAGTAGGATGCCTCTGGTATCATTTCAAAAGGAAAAAAATCAGACCTTAATTATATGAACATCGTGATGTATTTATTACTGTCTTTATATTGTGTATCGTTAACAATTAACTTTATGGCTAATGCAGAAGCAGTGTAAACATAAATTGATCACTATCAGCATACAAGTTTCAAGCATTCTGACTTTACTTTTGGAAAAGAAGTGTCAACAATCCTTGGTTTCTATGGCATGTGCACTAGGAGCACTGTTCGAGGAAGAACTAACGAGTGTAGGACGCTCCTTCCCAGACCTTTTATTTTTAGTGGGAGGGGGACTTTTCATCACTTTTTCATCGTGTGAAAATTGCGTTTAAGTCTTTATCTGTTCTCAGTATTTACAGAAAAATAAATTATACATAAATGCCAAATACACCCCCACAATATCTTAATTCCTCATTGTATATTTCGTATTTAGTTGAATGTTCCACCTTCTAATGTTGCATCCCAACAGGTGACAATATATTTCCAATTACAATGTCGCTATTATATTGCGTTTTTCTGTACTCCTGCCCATATATATATATATACACTCAACCAAAAAAGTAAGTTCCCCCCTAGCATTTTTGGATATATCTCAAAGTATTTTACCGATTTTCATAATTCAAACGGGAACGGATAGGAAATTTTATTACTCATAACATGAGTGGCATATCATTGTCACCAGATATCATTATTGGTGTGAAAAAATGCATTTTATGTCAAAATTCGTGGGAAAAAAAGTTGCACTTAAGGTTATATGAAGCATATTGTGTACATTTCCTATGCAAGTTTAATCCTTTGGACCCTGAGAGTGTAATTAGCAGACGTCAGAAGTTGGAAAGGTGTATAGCTGAAATGAAGGCATGGATGTGTTTGAACAAGCTTAAGCTCAATGATGCTAAGAGTGAATTTTTAATTCTTTCATCTCAGTATCAGAAGGTTGATTTACAACACTATTCCATTCGAATTGGTGATTCATATGTATTACCTAAAAACACTGCTCGTAATCTTGGAGTGTTATTTGATAGTAATATGACAATGAATGATTTTGTATAAAAAACATGTCAGTCAATGTATTTTCATCTACGTAGTATCAGTAACATCAGAAAGATATTGTCAGATAAAACAGTTGCCACTATAATTCATGCATTTGTAATTTCTCGTCTTGACTATTGCAATTCTCTTCTGTACAATGTGTCATCTTCTCAAATAGCTAAGCTACAACGAGCACAAAACGCTGCTGCCAGAATATTGTCTAGGACACGTAAAAGGGATCATATTTCACCAATTTTGAAAGGGTTACATTGGCTACCAGTCAGAGAGCGTATCGAGTATAAAATTCTGCTTATTACTTGGAGGGCATTACATGGTTCTGCCCCCTCGTATATTGAAAATCTAATTTCTGAATATGTACCAACTCGCTGTCTGCGTTCTTCTGGCAAAAATCTTATTGTGGCACAAAGAACGAAATCATCTCTTGGTGACCGTGCCTTCATAGCTGCGGCGCCTAGTTTATGGAATAACTTACCTCCTAATATCCGTGCCATAGACACTTTGGATTCTTTGAAGTCAAAATTGAAGACAGTACTTTTCTCTAAAGCATACAGTGAAATGTAATTCAACACAGATTTGTAGTATTCTTCAGTCCATTCTATTTCTACCTTCTCGCTTCTCTCATTTTCATCATGCGCCTCGGAATAGTTCACTAGATAGATGGCGCAATATAAGTGCGTTGTATTATTATTATTATTATTATTATTATTATTATTATTATTATTATTAAGTTAGCAAATGACCTTTTTAAATTGTTATGTAATTCTCAGGAATTTCTTCAGGTACAATATGCTTCCCTATTAAACTGTATGCTCATGAAAAGAAAGAGATAGAGATAGAGAAATATGCAATAAACCATGCTTAAAAGTTCAGAATCATGAGTGATTGTTTGATTATTTGTGTAAAGTCAATGAAAAATAACTAAAGTGCAACTTTTTTTTCCATGCATTTTGACATAAAATGCATTTTTTCACACCAATAATGATATCTGGTGGCAATGATATGTCATTCATGTTATGAGTAATAAAATTCCCTATCCATTCCCGTTTGAATTATGAAAATCGGTAAAATACTTTTTGAGATATATCCAAAAATGCTAGGGGAACTTACTTTTTTGGTTGAGTGTATATATATATATATATATATATATATGTGTGTGTGTGTGTGTGTGTACATGTATACGCATACAAACCGAAGACATCGAACAAAGAGAACAATGGGCCATCGGTAGTAATTCAATAGGTCATCGGTTGTCAACAATTGGTGAGCTTTATTCCGTCAATGAATTTTGTGACACAATTCAGTAGTGGAGTCATCGGTTGAAATTCGAACGATAGCTTACAAACATGTGTGCGTGCGCGCGTGTCTGTGTATGTGTGTATGCTCGTCTTTGGCTCAAGGAACCTGACAGAAGCATAACCGGGGGGGGGGGGGGGGGGTGGGGTAAGGTCAGGAAATGTCCGAAGAAAGAAAGGGATAATCTCAACTGCCTGTATTTCTTTCACTTTTACAAACATGAGTCCTCGCACCAAACCTTCATACCCGAGACAGGGTTCTCTCCCCATTTAATTAGTTTACATCACCAGGAATACTTCATTTCATGTAGTCCTCCTCCCCCCTCCTCCCCACCTCTACCTCCGCACTCCGACTTCGGTAACATATATTGCATCTGGTTCGAAAATATTATCATAAAGTCAATATGATTAGCACATGTCATACAGTTTGTGCATACAGTGCAAACAGTTCGGGGCATCGTGCTTTTGACTACGCGAGTTATTATGCCCCTTAGGGATCATATGTGACGCTAATTACTTTTTTGTACATAGCATCTACCAGTTACAATTATAGATCAAACGCGCACCTCTAATATTACGTTCACTGCTAGGAACTTATAAAATAGCAATCATGGAATTTATAACGTTTTGTGAGTACTGTACGTATCACACGGACAGGCCTTGTGTCCATATGTTAGATGATGTTTGTGACTGCACTATCATCAGATGCTGTCTGTTCAACACTATTTTGTTCCTGCTAAAAATGTGTTTAAATAGCGATAACACATTTCACTTTGATCCTTTGGAAACATAAGAAATAAGATATATATTTTTCTGAATAAGATTTTTGAAGATATTGAAATCCAATTTTAAAATTACTGTTGAAATGTATGGCAAGGGAAAAATATTTCACTATATAATCGCATGGATAATACAGACACTTAGTTTGTAATACATGTATGCCTCTTTATTTATATAATATAAAATGAAGTGAATATAACAAAAAATAATCTGCATGTATGTACAGACGTTTTTTTTCTTTCACGAATCTTATGTTAAAATTTCAGGACAAAAAAAAAATCAAAAGAAAACTCTTCAGATCAAGAATGTTCTCTAAACAGAGCAATAAGAGGTTGGATATATTTGGGCTTGTCGCTTCTTGTTAGCGTGGTGGAAAGGCTAATGCCTCGTTCACCCCACACACGTGTCCATAGCCTGTTAGAAAGTTCTTTGTCCCTGCTGCAGTTTTAAGTCAGGCAGCTTCCAAGGGATGTAAAGCTCTCCACGTTGTTCAATGTTGTGCCCTCAATCTCAATTTCAGGCTCAGGAGGCATCAAGCCAGGTGCAGGCTGAAGCATCACTTCTTCTTTTTTGCAGGCTGATGGTCAGTCCAAAGGTCTTTGCTGCTTCTGCGAGACAGGTGGCAAGTTCTTGCAGGTCTGGTTCATTTAATACTGCAAGTGCGCAATCGTCTGCGAACAGGAAGCCTCTCACTAGGGCCTCTAGGACTTTGGTTTTTGCCTTTAGACGCCTGAGGTCGAAGAATCGACCGTCACATCTGTAGCGAATAGTGACACTAGCATCTGACTTAGACAGGGCGTAGAACAACATGGTAGCAAACATGAGGCTGAAGAGTGTGGGAGCCATCACACAGCCCTGCTTTACGCCACTGGAGACTGGGAATGGATCAGAGATATCACCGTTGTCCACAATGCGAGCCATCATGCAGTCATGGAATGACTGGATAATCCTGACGAACTTTGGTGGGCAGCCTAGCTTGGACAGGATAGCCCACAGGCCCTCTCAGCTGACACGTCAGGTCCACAAAGAGGGTGTATAGGTTCTGGGTTTGTTCTCGGCACCTCTCTTGTAGCTGCCGTACTGCCCCCTGTTGCTCCTAAACCCACACTGGCTCTCAGAGACCACATCATCCAACAAGTGGTGTGTGATGCGGTTCAGAACGACACGGGCCATGATCTTTCCTGCGATGCTCAGCAATGAGATGCCTCTGTGATTGTCACATGAAGCTCTGTCCCCATTGTTCTTGTACAGATGCGCGATGTTGGCATCCTTGAAGTCCTGCGGCACTGACTCTTCCCAGAATTGCTGCATCAGCCCGGTCAGGGGGTATTCCATCAGGACCTGGTGCTTTCCCCACCTGTACTTTCTTGATGGCCTTCTGGATCTCTGCCAGTGTTGCGGGGTTATCAAGCGACGCCAGGACTGGGCGCTGTGGCATGTCTTGGATGACCTGCTGGTCAATCTGGGAAGGTCTGTTCAGCAGCTGATTGAAGTGTTCACGCCAGCGCTGTATGATGCCGCTTTTCTCAATAAGCAGGGTTCCATTGCGTTCGATGTAGGGCCATATACATCTTTCAAGCCGGCAAAGAATTTCTTGGAGTTGTGCTCGTCTGCGTACTGTTGCAGTTCTGCAGCCTTGATTTCCCATTTCGCAGCTCAGTCTGAACCTTTCCCCTGATGTTCTTGGCGGTCGTGCTTGGCTTGGGAGTCTTTGTCGCTGAGCCAGGCTTCTAAGGCTTTTTTTCTTCTCCAGGAGGAGAGTGGAGACCTCCTCGTTGTTGTCTTCGTGTTTTGTGTGGCCAAGGGTAAGTTTGGCAGAGTCATACACTGCATCCCGGAAGTTGGCCCAGGCCTTCTCAAAGTTTCCCTCTGCTGGTAGATGTTCAAGCTGGTTTGCTATACTTTCCGGCGTCTACGTCTGCTGGCGATGGAGAAGGAAAGTCTGCACCTCAGGTGGTCTGTCTAGCAGTCAGCTCCCCTAATTGCCCTCGTGATGCGAACATCCTGGATTTCACGGCGCCTGGTGATCACATAATCGATCAGGTGCCAGTGCCTGGATCTTGGGTGCATCCAGGTAGCCTTGTGGATGTCAGGCAGTTGGTAAAGGGTGTCGGTGATGGTAAGTCCCTGTTCAGTGAGTAGCAGTTGGCCGTTGGTGTTATCATTGCCGATGCCGTGTGGCCCAAGACTGGGCATCTCTGCCCACACGAGCATTGAAGTAGCAGCAGCTTGTCATCTTTAGGAACTGAGCGCAGCACGTTCGTGAGGTTCTGATAGAACAACTTCTTCTGCTCCAGAGTGTAGGACATGGTGGGGGCGTAAGCACTGATGAGTGTCAAGTGCGTCTTGCCTTGTAGCGAAATTCTCAAAACCATCAGGAGATCGCTGATTCCTTTAGGGAGGGACCCAAGATTCTTGGCGAGGGTGGTGCTAATGGCAGAGCCAACTCCTGCTTCCCTGCGGTCGTTAGGTGCCTTCCCTGACCAAAAGAAAGTGTATCCAGCTCCATCCTGGGTGATCTCCCCTGTGTCTGCAAGGTGTGTCTCACTGAGGGCAGCAACATAAATGCTGTATCTCTGCAGTTCTCGGCCCACGAGTGCTGTTCGACGTTCTGGTCTGTCGCAGTTCTTGTTATCCATGAGTGTCCTGATGTTCCAGGCTCCAACACATAGAGTGCTTTTCCAGCGGGAGGATCTTGAATCCTTCTTTGATGTTTCCTTTGTGTTTCGACCGCGTGGTAGATGTCCTGTCAGCTGCGATATGCTGATAGGATGAGATGAGGCAAGCTTTCTTTAGGTCACCTTTCCTAGACCCTTCCCCCTGATGGGGGAGCAGTGCTATCCCTGACAACCATCCTGCCCTGACCGCCTGAGTGCAGGTCCATGGCTAGCAGCTCCCAGCACCATCTTGCACCTGCCACCGTCACCATTCTATGACAGTTTTACCTATGGCATTTTAACCTCTCGCGTTTTATCCCGACACCTCTGTAATCGGCGACTTTACAAACTGTTTTATTTCTAAAGAAATAGTGTACCCAAAATTAACCCAACCCAATGCTAATTATCACACAACATACTTGAACATCAAGCTCAATGGCCGTTGTCAGAAGTTATATATCACTGGATGGTACGTTAGCGGGACAGTGAACAATGAGGTTTATTCCGTCACAATACATTGCTGTACATTAGCAGGACACTCGCGGACATTAGCAGGACATTCAGACAATGCTCCTAACAAAGCACTGTCCTGCTAAGGTACCATATAGAGTTATATATATACATATATATATATATAGACAAAATAGGAATGAAAAGTCCGTATACGATGAAAAAATTCGAATTTTCGGCCATAGGCCTTCATCAGGAAATGATGAAAATTTATTAGATAGGTACACAAAAGAGCGTGAAGCGCAAAAAAAAACAACAACGCAAAAGCTCCATGGATACCAGCGCAACCATGGTAGAGATCAGGAAGGAGAGGAGAGAGAGAAAGAGAAAGATATAGAGGCGTAATAGAGCAGAAGCGCAGAAAGGGAGAAAGCTCCATGGAAACTCGCGCAACCATGGTAAAAGAAGTTAAAGAGGAGAGAGAGAGAGAGAAAGAGAGAAAGAAATAGAGATAGAGGCGTAATAAAACGTCATAAAAGAAGAGAAAAAGAAAACAAAAAAGGAGAAGCGCTTTCTCCCTTTCTGCGCTTCTGCTCTATTACGCCTCTATATCTTTCTCTTTCTCTCTCTCTCTCTCTCTCTCCTCTCCTTACTGATCTCTACCATGGTTGCGCTGGTATCCATGGAGCTTTTGCGTTTGTTTTTTTTTGCGCTTCACGCTCTTTTGTGTACCTATCTAATAAATTTTCATCATTTCCTGATGAAGGCCTATGGCCGAAAATTCGAATTTTTTCATCGTATACGGACTTTTCATTCCTATTTTGTCTATAACTTTGCAAGTCCGAAGCAGAACTATACTTTTATATATATATATATATATATATATATATATATATATATATATATATTCAGATTGACGTTCATTTGTTTCTTGTACAAAGTACCACTACCCTACAATTCCACGTGTCTCCCGAAGTTTATTTACCAGTTCTGCTCGGTGTGATGCTGTTATCATTTCAAAAGCAGAATGAATATCACACCTTAAGTCTATGAACAAGAATGACTGTTTTCATGCTGCATCATTTGATTTCATATAACTAATGCACAAACAGTGTAAACATAAATTAACCGATGCCAGCAGACAATTCCAAAGTTCAAGTAATCATTAGTTTACATGGTTTATGTGCACTAGGAGTACTGATCAAAGACGAACTGACGAGTTTTGGACGTATTTTTTAATGCCACGAGAAAGTGATTCCTTCTACAAGAGCACGCACATTTTGCTTAGATCAGTATACATGGTATAAGGCTTCATCTTATATCGCCACCGGACTTTTTCCCCAATCCAATCTTGGCACCAAATATTCATGGGCGTACGAGCCAATTTGAGCAAGGGGGGGGGGGGGGGTGGTGATTCCTTTTCCCCGAATATCAATTTTCCAGTTACTAAAGGAGCAATCGAAAAAAGGACACCTTTTTCTATGCTAACATGTACAGAAACTACATAATCGGCTATGGTGGTTGCCCTTTGAAAACCCTCGCGGATATTTAACTCCCACCCCCCACCCCACATGAGAAATGTTTGTACCTTGATTGATAGTAGCAATCATTATCAAAAAGTTAATATACATATCATATATGATAATGCAAAAGTTTGTGCAAACACTACATGGCCTACCGGTCATGCCGTGCCACCGTGCATTTAGATTACGCCTGTTATGACTGCTGAAACAGTTTGGATCGTATAAAATGAAAATAATTACCAATTTTATACATGAATGAGGGTTACCAGTTACCAGTATAGATCCAAAATCAAGAAGTCAAAAACAACCTTGGCAGCATTTTCATCATCATATTTTCCCCATTTGGTAAGTAGGCACGTGCCCGGTGCCTACGTGTTGGACTGGTGCAAGTTGTGTGACTATGAAATCATCAAATGCTGTATGTTGGTGTTGGTCTTCAGCTTGAATTGTATAGATTAGAGGATATAAATCACCAAAGCATTATTTTCTCTGCCATGTTGGAAAAAAGTAATATAGGCCAATTTAATCATCTGTTACCTCTTTTTTTATCCTCTTTCGATGTATTATTACAATATATCATTTAACAATATTACATGGGATCTGATGACAATATTTACAAAATTGGTCAAATGATAAAAAAACCAACACAACAACAGTGATGTAATATGATAGAGAAAATAGGAGAAAAAGGTTAGGAACTAGAGCATATACATCTCGATATTCCTTAGTACCTCTTTTGTTTTGTTTTTGTACTGCCAATTAACATAAAACATAAAATCATTTTTGAATGCCAAATTGAGTGACTGTTAATAGATTTACTTCGAAACTAAAGTATAAGTTGCATACTGAGCATAGATAAATAATAAATTAATAAGCATAGATTTTACTTCAATAATGTTAAAACCAATTATGAATTTTTCTTCTAGTACAATATCTTTTTGAAACAAGTTTAATACTAAATGGTAAATTCTTTTCCAAAAGTCTGCGACTTGACGACATTTAAGCAGAATTTGTATAGGTGATTCTGGTTCGTTACAGAATGAACAAATCATATTGGATGAGATTTTCCACTTAAGGTTATCTTTAAAAGGTAAAATATTTTGAATTAATTTGAAATTAAATTGTCTTGCTTTGTTATTTTTGATCCTTTTCAATTTAAAATCCAATTAATATCTCCAATCATAATTTATCGGTAGTTGCAATATTTCCTGCCATAATGATGAAACCGGGGGATTTTCCTGTATGGATTCATTTAAAAGAATAAGTGTTTTGCTTTCATTTGACTTATATTAATCAAGTCACCATTTGATATCTCAAACCCTTCTTGCAGGCTTTCCATTTCTGAATTGTAAATTGTATTTTATAATCTTGTTCACGCATACCTTTGGAAACGCTTCTTTCAACTTAGAGAGTCTAAAGTTGACTAACGAAGAATTTGTACCTAAACGTTCGTATAAACAGTTTACAAGATACCCATTGTCCGTTTTCAAATAGGTCACTGACTTTATGAATTCCTTTTGCATTCCATTTTTTGAAGAATAAGACTTTTTTCCATGTTTGATATTGCTATTGTACCACAAAATTTGATTATGTATGTCTTTCACATTTAAAAAAATAACATACCTCAATTCACACCAGTACACAAGTAGGTTAACATAGAATTCATGTAACTTAAACATCTTACATAGAGAAAGCATGTCTTTGCTAGAGCAATTCACTTTCAAAACTAACCGTATATCTTGAATAAAACTAATCGAAAATCGGAAAAGTATTCTCCATTGCGACTTACCACCTTTCATATACTTTGAAAACCAAAATAGTTGCAATGACTGAAATTTGGTTGTATGTCTACCATTTCTAAAACCCAACTCGTTAGAGCACGAGATACGACCGCTCTTTTGAACTTTTCTTTCTTTGATCCACAAAGAAAACTGTAAATCGACTTGTTTAAGGTAGTAATTATATTTTGTGGAATAGGTAGACATGTCGCAATGTATACACATTAAGAGGCAATAAGCGTTTTTTAATTGTAATAATATTTTCCCGTTAGTATGTCAGATTCCTCATTTTCCAAACTCTCAACAAAGATTTTACTTTCTCTAATTTTGAATTCCTAAGTATTTAATGGGCTCATTTGTCCATTCTAAATTGTCTAAACATTCTTCTCGAAAAGAGGCAGACATGACATTGGTTTTCATTAAGTTTAGTTTGGTCCTGCTAAGGTTCCAAATGTCTCCACTTCTTTTAAAGCAAAGTTCCCAGACTCTATAGAGTTAACAAAAATGACAGTGTCATCGGCTAATTTTGATATTACAATACTGTCGTCGATGACAGCTGGGTTATACGAGCGAACCTCAATACCTTTTAGGTGGGTATTTTGCTTTATTCTCAGCCACCAATATAAAGAGGAGAGCTGATACGGGACAACCCTGCCTTACACCTTGTTCTATTTTAAAATCCTGGGAGACCCAGCCGTTGTTAATGCCTCTGCCGATAGCATTATTATAAAGTGTCTTGACCCAGTTTTTAAAAGTTTCTTTGATCATAAGTCTATCTAACAACAGAAGAAGGAAATCATGACTAATATTATCAAACGCCTTTTTAAACCCCCCCCCCAAAAAAAACAAATTAAATGCCCTGGGAGTTTGTATAATTGCAATAATCAATAATATCTAGAACGAGACGAATATTCTGTATAGATAAGCCAATAGTCAAGTCGAGAAAAAAATACCCGTTGACAATTGTCGCCTCGTAAATTGCTTTCCTAATGGATACATTTTCCTCCAAACGTCATTCAAATTGAATTTGTTCTGGATATTTTGTAGACATTTAATTTGTTTATCTAGATTTGAAAGACTTAAAATTTAAATCTTAATTGAGACTTAAACTAATCTAAGTCTTTAAGACTTATTTTCCACGTTCTTTGATTAAATTTTTCTCTCGAGACCGCGAACAAAATCTCCTGTTTAAATCTTTTAAGGAGATTTAAACTTTAAGCCAATCAGATTTACGATGATGCAACACGTGATCGAACACAATTTTTTTTCAAGCCTAGCCAGCCAAGTGCGCGATGATCGACATCTTTCTTTTTGCGGTTGTGTGAATCTTTTTCGAAGATGGAAGAATTCTTATCCAAAAATAGGATTGATCAAGAGGTCATTGTCAACTTGAAAGGTATGTTGTTAGTAAGTGTACATTCAAGCACATTTTGAGCAGCTTTTATTGTAACAATAATACATATTTTGTTGTAAATTAGCGTTGGATTAGCACATATCGGCCGTACACAGTGCGTGTAGCCTAGTCAGTTGTACACAGCGCTGTCGCGAAAGTTTCGCGACAGCGCTGTGTGCTGTGATATGAGGGGGGGGGGGGGGGGGGGGTCCAAAAGCTACGCACCTTGTTGTCCACGGCTTCGTCGTCTTCAAATTCATTATTTGAGTACATTTTTTTTACTTCACTTGACGCTACATATTCTGAAGATCATTTTGTTGTCGTCAAAAAGACGGCATAAAAATTATAACTGGAGTTCGAAGCGAAATCGAGGCCCTTTCCTTCGTTTTTTACGCCTCCGCACGCGATTTTGGATTTGATGCGGTAACGTCTAGTTCAAGTTTTGCGTAACTATACACAGCGGCTGTACAAGCTGGCCATTCAAAAGCGTTGCGAACCGCGACTACAAAATTGCGACTAGGCCTAGGGCCTAGGCCTACTAGCCTAGACCGAAATTTTCTGTCTCTCATTCGTTAGCCTCTTATTTGTTAGCCTCTTATTTGGATAGAGTCGGCCCTTCACTTAGAGACAGAATTCAGAAACGCTCCATTCACTCGCCTGTGCAAACTCACTGTCTGCCGAGAGACAGTAGGCATGTCGTTGTTAAAATGAGGATATTAGGACTAGGAGTTTTAAAAATATTTGTGTAAATTAAATAGATTAGCCTAGGCCTAGGCTCTATACTTAAACGAACATGTTCAACTTACCAATTTCATTGTTTTATTCCTTTTAATGCTCCTTTTTCAGGTAATTCAGGGTCCAAGTTGTTCTCGGTTTGAAAATCTTACGCTGCATTCAAACTGTATAGTGTGTAAGTCAATGTGTATTCGGTTTGCACAGGCGAGTGAATGGAGCGTTTCTGTCTCTAAGTGAAGAGCTAACGAACGAGAGACAGAATTTTCGGTCTAAGGGCCTACATGCTTTTTGATCAAATTACATTCTTTCTTGAATTGAAGTAGCCTAATTATAGTACCAAATCAAGCTTAAACTATTACTTTATTGCGCTCCCTAACTTAAATTTAGTTAACTAGTTAACTAACTTACCAAAAAAACGATGATTTATTGCGTCGTCTGCCATGTCTGCCCGAGCTCGTCTCGTAAACGGCAGAGGTGATAGTACAGCTACTGGGGGGAGACATGACAGACGACGCAATAAATCATCGTTTTTTGGTAAGTTATGTAAGTTAGTTAACTAAATTTAAGGTCGGGAGCGCAATGAAGTAATAGTTTAAGCTTGATTTGGTACTATAATTACTTCAAGAAAGGATGTAGGCCTTGGTCTAATTTAATCAAAAAGCATGTAGGCCCTAGTCGCAATTTTGTAGTCGCGGTTCGCAACGCTTTTGAATGGCCAGCTTATACAGCGCTGTCGCTTTGCGACTGCGCTGTGTATAGTTAAGTTTTGCAATGCTTTTTCTTCAAAAATGTCAAGAATATTTATAAAATAGAGTCTAGTATTAATTATGTAGATTCATAAAATTCGACAATTTGCTTCTGCATTCAGCCTTCAAAAGAGCAATTTTGAACACAAACTCTTCTACTAGTACTACTAGTACTAGTCACAGCGCCAGTAAGTGACTGCAAATTTTTGGGCTCCGTATATAGCGTGTATAGCTTTTGGACCCCCCACCATACACAGTGCGTGACCTCCACAACCCAACCAACCCCAATATTTTTAGTGAAAAGTCAATGGACCTAGTCCTAGGCTACCGTACCATACTGCTTTCTGATGGTGAACTGTGTAACTGTTACAGTATAATTTGGGATGAATTGTTAATATTAATTAAATGGACATGATGATGTTGTAAAACTACATTTGCTTTTGATTTGTCCAGGACCAGGTCCAGGCATTGGCATTGATTGTGAAGGCATTTTTTTTTTTTGGGGGGGGGGGGGGGGGGGGGTGGGGGAAAAATTTGGCTTCATAACGTATTTGCAGATAATATCTCAACTTAAACATATTGTGCGTTAAATCACAACATTCAACAATGCATCATTTTTATGCAACAGTTTCGCAAATCGCATACAGATCTAGATATAGACTTCTCTAGATCTAGAGTCTACATGTAGATCTAGACTCAGTCTATAGAGTATAGGCCTAGATTCTCTATTAGTAATTACTCTAATAAGAAAAGAACATTAAGAGAATCTAGATTTAGACTCTGATACTATAGACTCTAGATCTAGGTCTAGAATTTAGTGATTTAATTTTAGCAAATTGCTTGTACTAGATTTATGATTCTAGATCGATCTAACGTTAGACCTAGATCTAGGGTCTACACAGCATTGTGAAAAAATGTATAGACAGACGTTTTTATCCACTACGAAGGCATTTTTTTAAAAAAATCACAAAATTTGGTGTTGCAATATATGCAAATGACACGCTTCAACTTGTGATTCCAAATCGCCGCAATGCATACTTTTTGCACAATTTGTTATTCACTGCGAAATTCAGAAAAATAAAACTAAAATGAAATAAAATAAAATGAAATTGAGAAGAAAAAAAAAATAAAAGTAAAGTAAAATCTAAATGAAACCAAATAAAAGCAATGTAAAATAAAACGAAATAATAAAATAAATAAAAGAACTAATAAAAAATAAACTTCTGTTAGCCAATGACGTGTCCAGGTGTAGAGGTCAGTGGTACAAATGCAGTGTTTTTGCAGGCAGGGCCAACGCAGTGTGTATGTTGTTTTTGTGCTTTAAAAACTAGCGTTTGAGTAGTAAATTTTGTAGTAAGATGTGTGGTGAGAGTATATGGAAATTGTTTTATACTGGCTTAATTTTCAATGCATGTTCCAGGTTCAAAATCATGAGTGGTGAATGGGTTTTTCAGGCTTGCCAGGGATATTCCACTATTTATTCAGAGTCTTAAGATACATGTACTGTGCAATAAAAAAGAAAATGGGGAAAATTAAAAGTGCAATTAAAAGTGCAATTAAAAGCATACTGACAAACACGTTTTACTAAATTCTTATGGCACAACTTGCTTCTTCCACCCACCTAGTACCTCCAACATTGATACCACCATGTGACGCTGCCATAAAATAAATTCAATTTTACTTTGACAAATAGTCTTACATGTAAGTGCGTTACTTTGCATTATTGTCCAGAAATCCAGCCTGGCATATTTGTCACAGACACCACAAGGCCTGGCGCTTGTAAAGCATGTGGACGAAGGTGGGATATTGTCAGTCCTTCAGAGGCAGCTATATGGTGCGGCCGAGTGTTTCTTATCTGGCAGAGAAATGTGGCGACTTGTAAGTATGATATTGTAAGAGTAGCAATAATTGTAACAACAAGATTCTTTGGGGGGGGGGGGGGGGGGTTAGGCGTACTTTGACGTCAAGTCTTTTGGTGTGTTTGGAGTCATGGGCGTCAATCCTCACAGGAATTCTATTCAAGTGGGGGGGGGGGGGGGACACCCTATTGTTGCATCCAGATGTGTCCCCCCCCCCCCCCCACTTGAATAGAATTCCTGTGAGTATTGACGCCCATGTTTGGAGTAGATAACATAATCATTACAAACCTAAATACTGCACCTCGAAAATATTGGTATGATGCATGTTACAATATTTTTTCATGTGTGCTCGTGCAAAATTAAGGAGTTGTACCGTGACGTAGCTGTGGGTGGATGTGTGTGTGTGTGTGTGTGTGGAGGGTCTAGATGGGAAAGTTTGATCTTATTCTTTAAAAAAACAGCAG
The DNA here is from genome assembly GCA_025617745.1 of Heliocidaris erythrogramma. Classification (NCBI taxonomy): domain Eukaryota; kingdom Metazoa; phylum Echinodermata; class Echinoidea; order Camarodonta; family Echinometridae; genus Heliocidaris; species Heliocidaris erythrogramma. The sequence goes on along the minus strand of CM046854.1, from coordinate 12,893,879 downwards.
AAAATTTGGTTAGGGGGGGGGGGGTGCAGGTGATCAGCAGGAAGAACAAATAAAAAATGCACAAATTAAAATTTGAAATTACGGATTGGGAAAGATTTTATACATTGCCTGTGATGACTGGTTGAGCTGGCTACACTGCTCATACACTGCACATTCCCTAATATTGTATGTTTATGTTTTTTTGCATGTAATAACTTCAGGTATCCAGGAACTGACAAAAAAACTGCACTTGCCAAGGGGATTGTACAAACTTGGCCTGCAATAAAAGATGCAACACCAGAGTTACAGGGCCATGTAAGTACAGAAGATTATATAAAAGATTCACCTCAAAAAAAGTTGCAGATCCAATAAGTGCGCTGTGTTTTGTGTGTGGTATGGGTTAATTGGCAATGAATTTGTTCATTAAGTGAACATGGTGAAGAGTCCTGTATCTGCAACTTTTGGAAGTGAATTTTCTAATAAACTAATTTTCTTATTACGATAGACAAAAATACAGCAATTTAACATTTATTTGTGTGCTTTGTATTCCCTATGTTAAATGGAAGAGTCCCACAAAAAATACTTTCCTATGTCATCAAGATTCTTTGAATTCTATTGGTCAACCTCATCCACCGTCAGCTAGGTTAAGGCATAGGCCATCGTCGATGTGAATTTAAGCAGTCTTTGGTCTGGACGGATTACGGATGTTCACTATTTTGGACTTGCTATATTCTATACAATAACGATCACTGGATATCATTGATATAAGTGAAAATAAATACAAAAATGCAAAGTAGTCTATGTCCATAAATTTTATTTGACGTTTGCAATGAAAAACTGAATATTTTACCAAATATTAACATTTCTTGAGAAAAATTTGATTTTGGAGTTTGTGTTTCCATAAACCTATCAATTGCCATTTTTGTGAAAAAATGGTATGATTTGGACCTATACTCTCATGAAACATGCCATATAGCAGCGTATGCTGTGCTCACTTATTTTGGGTGATTAGAAAAGATTTACTGTCACATACCTGAAAATAAGATTTTTGTCATTTTCTGTAATTAAAATGTGTAGAAAATTGTGAGGGTATGACATCATCACCTCACTCATTTGAATATCATACGGACTGTTCAACAAATGTTTTCCGAAAATATGGGAAAGTTCAAAATGTCATAACTTCCTTATTTCTTAACCGATTTTCATCATTTTTTCACCACTTTTTCTGGAAATTTTTTCTGTTCTTAGATTTATGTAAATTTTGGTCTGGATTTCCCCTTTAAGGCAATTTATGCTTCATACATAATTATTTTACACAGTTCAGGAAAACAATTTGTGCTCAAGGAGGTGGTATTGTATGACATATCGCCTGTTCAACTTTATTTGTGTTATCCTTTTTCAGGTTGGAACTGATGTGGAAGCTGCAGTACAGGGCAAAGAGTCCATATATCAGCAGCCGTTTTTGTTAAGCCTGGGGGAAGAGATGAAGCCAAGTCAGTACTTGTAGGTTGTGGACAAAATTGCAATCCCAGCAGCATCATTGATATGGTATTCAAGTCCCACATAGCTTTTAAAGTAGAGTATGCTACCCCCATTGATGCCGTTTTACACTTTCATGTCTGCATTTGTCTATGAGGTCTTGCTGCCATCCCAGGTGGCAGCTAGTATTAGATCGTTTGCAGCAAACATAAGAAATATGGAAGAGATCTGAAACTAAGCATTGCAGACAAGGGTAAACTGTCTCCTCGGAATGTGCTGGACATGTTAAAATACATTTCAGTTTAGTTGGACCATAAGATTTAGGCCATGTACCTTCCTGATAAAATACAGTACATTTCATTATAATATACGTGTAGATTGAGATACAAAGCAGCTAATATGAAAGTGTACTTTATCGGCTTTGTGTGCTTTTTATGCCTCTGCCACCGAAGGTGGAGCCAGAGGCATCATGTGTTTGGGTCCGTCCGTCCCGCTTTCTGATTTTTTAAAATTTGACTTCTTGGACCCCTAGATTCTCACATTTTTCTGAGGATATAGAGGTGTCGTGGTCTAGTGGATACGTCACCGGACTGTGGCTCACATTGTTCGCGGTTCGAATCCCGCCACAGCGCTAATGTCCTTTGGCAAGACATTCATCTACATTTGCCACTTTCCACCCAGGTGAAGTAAATGGGTACCCGGTAATAAGAAATTCCTTGAATGCTTTAGCACCTATCATGGCAGCTCGGCTAAAGCCGGGATAATAATGTGATACTTTGTATTAAAGCGCAGTAGAGTATATTCATATAGTAGCTGCACTATATAAATGGAACGTATTATTATTATATTATTCTGGGGCATACTTATGATCTAATCGTGAATGCAGGGGAAAACATTTGACAAAACCTATGGATCTCTCATTCTCAAAATTCTGTCGGTATAGTGAGCCCAAATAATGCAAAAATTAAAACCAAAAAAATATTTTTATTTGACACACTGGTTGTGTTGGTTGTTTTCCAATTTTTGCCGTGTTTACATTGTTCTTGGGACACTTGAACACATTGTTTTGTGATAATATATATCACTAAAATGTGGCAGTAAATTTAATTGAAATGGATGCATTGTAAAGTTATTGTGAATGTATAATGTCCTAGTGGTAGTATTAGGCTTAAAAAAATACCATGTCTCAAAGCTTGTGAGAATTTAGATCTGACGCGGAATGCGATTTTTTTTTTTTTTTTTTTTTTACCCTTAAAATTTCAAGTTCCGCCTCCACACACATCTGTAACCAAAAATGACTGAAAAGCCTTTTTTTTGTAAGTTTGGAAACCACATAGCATTTCACAGGTTGTTTGACCACCCACTGCTTCAATTCCTTCAAAACAGCAAACTTTCTTTTTTTTTCAGAGTAAAAATGGAAAAAAAAAAACAATAGGGAAAAAATGAAAGTCTGACTTTTGCAGAATCAAATGCGCGCTGCAGCTTTGAGAGCTATAATTTTTTTTAGCCTTATAGCATGTATTTTGATATTTAAGATCCATAATTTTTAGTATCCCTCAAAAAACATGTTGACTGTGGATGCTTATTATATTAGCTCACCTGAGCAAAATGCTCAAGTGAGCTTATGCGATCACTCACCGTCCGTCGTGCGTCGTCCGTAGCCTTTTCACATTTTTGGTTTCTTCTCAAAAACGCAGTGCCGGCTTTTTAATGAAACCTTGAATGAGTATTCCTTAGGTAATGGGGGCCTAAAGTTGGTCAAGGGGCCTAGGGGCAGCCCCCAAAATGCCCTAGAGGTCGTAATATGTTAATAATCTCAAGAACACCTGACTGGGTTTGGCTAAATTTGACAAGAGTCATCCTGAGACAAGGATAATTTACAACTGATAAAATGCGGTCCCTATCTGGAAAGGGGTCGTGGGGTAGCCCCCTAAAAGGCTAAAAATGTTCTCCAAAAATTAATTGCTTCATTTCATCAAAACCTGACACAAATTATTCTCAAGCAGTGGAGACCAAAATTTGTAACAATTGGGAACCCAAAAACCCCCCAAAAAAAAAAGAAGAAGAGGACCCCCTCAAGGGCAAATTTTTCATATTTCGATCTGTTTCTCAAATATTGATTGCTGCATTTCATCCAAAGCTGAAACAACTTATTCTCAAGCAATGTGGACCCAAACTTCTTATAATAGGGAACGCATCTGACCAAAAAAGTGCATCAGGGGCCAATTTTTTTTTTCTTCTTGATTTTAACTTAACAGGAATCATCCTTAGGCAAGGATAACCTAACAGTTATTATTGGGTAGTCATCTGATGAGGGGTCATGGAGGACCCCCCCCCCCCCTAATAACATGGGGCCGTACATGTATTCCCTCTTTCCCTCCCAAATGATTATATCCTCAGGTGAGCGCAAGGTCTGCAGACCTCTTGTGTTATGGTGCAGTTGACCAACCGACTATATCTGCCAGCAACTCAAGTAGCTCTGCAGGCTAAACACAAATCGCATTCACTTAAAACTTATAATAGTATAGTGTGGAGTACCTAACTCCCTAGATAACCACATTATAAATTAGTCAACTTTAGTGAGTTGCACAATAGAAATGAATAAATAGTGTGTAATGTATACATGTGCCACCTGCATTTAGGGGAAAATATTGTAGAATGTTTGTAACTGATAGATTACTAATGCTGTAGCTGTTGATTCCAGCGAAAAGTGTACAAAGCATGATTTTTTATTTGAAAAATGCCTGAATTGTTTGTTTTTTCCTTTACCCATTGAATGTATATACAGCTAAACCACTGCTTTCAAGAAATAAGGGTTTTCCCCCCCAAATAGATAAAATTTCATGTTCTCTACATCATGAGTTCACAGGATGGCGTCTATATGAAGCGTCTATCAAGGCACATAACTGCAACACAAAAGTGAGAGCCAGATGATTACTGTTTTTCAGATAAGTCGGATCGACATTGCCGTGTATGCACTTTTCGTTGGGATCAACCATACACCGGTCTCTATTTCTGCATTTGACACTTGCAATTATTATGATATTATGTTTGAATGTCATTTAATGTGTTTGTTATGGAGCTGCAATCAAATAAATTAATGTTTGCCTGAATAAATTGCATATTTTGAGTCTATGTTGTTGTTTTTCTCCAGTCCCACTTCCTCTGAAAATTTAAATCTCCAAAAGATTTATCTGTTAATAAACCTTAAAAAGATTTAAAGGTAAAACTGAAAAGATTTAAATTTTAAATCTTAAAGACTTATATTTTAAGTCTTTTGTGGTTTTAAAATTTTAAGTCTTAATAAAGACTTATTTTAAATCCCAAAGGTTTCGTCACTAATATCAGTCTCTGTTAGATTTAAAAGTAAGTCTTTAAGATTTAAATATAAGACTTTCAAATTTAGAGAGTATATACATGTGACCAGCCTTCAGTATCAAGCTGAGGATCCTGCACACAGTTCCAATCACCTCCAAATACAAGTAAATCATCTTTTTGCTTAATACTCTTTATCCAGTGAAACATCACTTTGAAAAACGATTCCTTTTCTGATTTTACAGTTGGGGCATGTACATTTAATACAAGGTATACCGCCTTTTAACTCTAAATCTTACAGCAATAGCTCTTCCATCAAAATTCACAAAACTTTGTAGTATTTCTATATCATTCTTTATCTTAATTATGATTACAACGCCTTTAGAATGATTCGTTCCGTGGATAGAAGGTGCAGATTTTGGGTTTCCATGTTAGAATAGATATATGACATCTTTGCTTACTTCAACCAAAATGTAACTGCTTCCAGTCCAAGAGTTTTGTCCTTCATTTTTTCTTTTTCTCTTTCGCTTGGGGGTTTTCCCCCCTTGTTTCTTCGGGGTAGGTGTTTCTGGTGACAGAGACGAGGCGGATTCCCCTTCACTGTCTCTCACGTCCGTATTTGCTTCTTCCTCTGTGGCTACAGAATCTCACGAACTAGCTTTATCACTACCATGAATACGCGATATGCCTGGTTGTCTGCACGACTAGACTGTGTGATGACCAATGAAATTCTCACTTTTCGTGGTCCGCGATTTCGCCCGACTTATTTTCAGTTTGTAAATGTTGCTAAAACTATAGAGACATTAGTGGCATATGTTGCCATTTGCAAAGTGTGCAATCTACTGCAAAAATGACTATTTGGTAGCTCAAAAGGAAGCTCTAAAGTTTCATGACCACATGGTGTTTAGCCATTAGAGTTTACAGTATTCACCCCATGCGTTTATACATGTTGTGTATGTCTATGGGATCTATGTATTGTTCAAATTCAAATTCGTGTTTATTCATTTCCAACAGACAATAAAAGTCGTGACATGGTTTACATTCAATATTAAATATAATACAAGTATATGTAAATAGAGTGAACAAAAATAGATTTTCAATAGTAATTACGAAAGGTAAATAGTGACTGAAACTACCTGTGGAAATAGGGGGATTCGCTAAAAAGCAAGGCTTGTATATTGCGAACCCCCTCCCCACGGGAAAAAAGGAAAAACTTGTAATTTGCCTACGAAGATTACAAAAGAGATAAGGAACAATAACAAGGAACAAACGCAAAAGCAAGACAGAGACAGACCAGGGACAAAAAAACAGAACATGGACAAAAGGAGACAAAAAAGATGCTGAAAGGAAGGAACTGCCACGAAGTCAATAAAAAATATGAAAAATCGACAAAATTAGAAAACAGGACGAAACACTGCCGAAAAGAGAAGGTAACACAGATCGTAAAGCCGGTTGAGTGAGCGAGATTAGCTGTGAAGACCTCTATAATTTTTAAGTAGAAATGTTTTTAATTTTCTTTTAAAAGTATCTAGAGACGGACTATTTTTAATTTCATTGCTGAGAGAGTTCCAAAATCTAGGACCGTCATACAAAAAAGTATTCTTAGCGAAAAGTGTTCTAAAACGTGGTAAGTGGAATTCATTAGACTGTCTTGTTGGGTAATTATGAATTGATCGATTGAGAGGAAACATAGTATCAAATACACCAGGAAGTGTATTATTCTCAAATTTGTACATAAATTGCCCTAAGTGAAAAAAATAAAGGTCAACAACTTTCAACAATTTGTTCTCAAAGAATAAAGGGTCTGTATGAGAACGAACAGCAAAGTTGTTAATTATACGAAGAGACTTTTTTTGTAATAACAACAATCTGTTTAAAAAGGTTTGGTGGGAGTTGCCCCAGGCAAGTATCCCATAATTCAGGTAAGGTAAAATCAAAGAGGTGTAAAGCATTAATAGAGAAGACGTCGGGAAGTGATATTTTAATTTGTTAATAATGCCAATATTTCGTGAAATGGTTTTACAAATGCTATTTATATGGTGTTTCCAAGAAAGCTTGTTGTCAACAGTTACACCAAGGAATTTAATGAATGGTACATTTTCTAAATTAGTATCATCCAATATAATATTTGAGGGAAGTGCGTTAATGGAATTACTAAATAACATATATTTCGTTTTGAGAAGGTTAAGAGACAATCTATAAGATCTAATCCATTGTGTAACTTTTAAAAGCTCGTTATTAACGATATTAACTAAAGTATAAGGATTATGGTGGGAATAAAATATATTAGAATCGTCTGCAAAAAGTATGAACGAGAGGACATCAGATGATTTACAGAAGTCGTTTATATAAATGATGAATAACAAAGGGCCCAACAAACTGCCTTGTGGAACTCCGCAATTAATATTTTGCATGTTCGAAGTTAGGTCATTTAAAAATACATATTGTTGTCTATTAGACAAGTAGCTTCTGAACCACTCCAAGGCCTTCCCGCGCACCCCATAATGTTTAAGTTTATGTAATAAGATATCGTGGTTAATGGTGTCGAAGGCCTTGGAGAAGTCCAGAAAGATGCCAACTAGATGGGAAGAATGGTCTAAAGCATGCGCCACTTTATCAACAAAATTCAGTAATGCATGTTCAGTATTATGTTTTTCTCTAAATCCAAACTGAGAGTTGGAAAAAATTTGGTGTGATTTTAAAAAATCAATTGTTCTGCGGTAAACAACTTTTTCTAAAATTTTTGATAAAGAAGATAATAAAGAAATTGGACGGTAATTGCTTACATTTAACTTGTCACCTTTTTTATACAATGGAACCACCTTTGCAATTTTCATGTTATCTGGAACTTGACCACAACTTAACGACAAGTTAAAAATATGTGTCAAGGGATCGACAATTGAAGATATTACACCTTTTAAGATAAAGTTATTAACATCATCATAACCAGGACATTTTCTATTGTTCAAATTAGATACTATATCAATGATATCCTCTTTCACTACTATTGTGTATTGTATGCGCTATGTACTAGGTGTTACAAAAAAACCTTTCCCACTTTTGATCCTTATTAGTTCAAAAACTATATATCAGATAACACTGACTTGATATGAGCAATAGCTGAATAGTGTACAATTTTGTTGGAGGTAATTTAAAAATGAAATCAGTTTCATTAAATTCACGATTAATTTTTAAGTTAGGGCTCAGATTTTGCTCTATTTTCAACCCTCTGTACAAAACTTTAACTTTACACAGGGGTCAATTGGGTGTATGGAAGTGTGTGGTTAACACCCAGACGATGGTCCTGGACAAGGCCAGCTAGTCTTTATTCATCCTCATTCCCAGCATTAACTGTGTAAAGTCATTTCACTGAGATGTCATTTTAATGGATTTTGAAGCAAAGTAATGCGAATTGAGTTAAGTCATTCAAAGGATAGGAATATTGATGTTGTCCTTGATGATGATTATGATGATGATGATGATGATAATGATGACAATGATAGTCATGATTATTATGATGATAACGATTAACGATTATGATAATGATAACAATGATGATGAGGATGATGATGATTATGATGGTGATGATAATGCTGCTGCTGCTAATAATGATGATCATGATAGTGACAGTGATGATGATGATGATAATGATGACAATGATAGTGATAATGATGACAATGATAGTCATGATTATGATGATGATAACGATTAACGATTATGATAATCATAATGGTTAGTAGCGCGCATTTGGTTGTCCGAAAGTTGACACACACGCTTCAACACACGAATAGCACCACAAAATGTACCTAAGTTTGCAAAGAATTGGACGTATATTCATAACTAGTGAATGAATCACTCTGGGGTGATCGGTTTATGAAAATTCATTTCAATAGCTTTCATTTGATGTATATATTGTCAAATTTGCTTCAGTATCCAGTGATCATTTTTTTTCTTGAAAGTTAGTAATGTTCAATATTTTGTCTATGGCAATCCATCAAAAAGCACACATAAATTATAGATACTGCCACCATTATTCTTCGACTGAAAAAATTCCAAGGGTCAATGATGTCAGGGGTGATTGGTTTCAGAAGTTTGGATAAATTACCTATATCCTGATATAAGACATGATGTGATTGGTCCAAAATCCAGTGATCATTTTTTTTTGTCAAAGCTTTAGATCAATCTAGCAGAATGTTGCAAAAATTTCTAGTCAAGAGTCACGTGACCAGCATTCGCCTTCCGCGCCCAACTACAAAACGAGCTTTTCTTGCGGGAGATGGTGAGATTAAAATAAATTTTTGAAGTGCGTAGTATCGCCAGAAATCTTTTGAATGTGACGACATTACTTCTTGATAATTATTCTTACCAGTGTTAGGGTCCATAATAAATAAAATATCTGATTTAGGTAATTGTAGATGTAATTTTGAAGGAGTGCATTCTGCTGGCGTATATGATATCATTCGAATCATCCGTTTGGGACCTACCACTATCATTATAGGTGCGTTTTGTAATGTGATGTGAATAAGCAACTAACATTGTGAGTGTGATATAGAGAGAGAGAGAGAGAGGGAGAGATGGGGAGATGGGGGGAGAGAGAGAGAGAATGCGAGATGAGTGAATGTTTACATAAAGTATGAAGCTACAAAGGGTCAATTATTGTGGAATGTAGAAAGTACCGACAACAAACATAATCTTTGTGCACACAAAAGAATAAGGAGTGATGTGCGAAAATGCGAAATACCACGAGCCCTGATCCCTCTGTGTACGATTTCCCTGCTTGAAATGTTTTAACAAGCCACGTGATGTTCGCTCATGCGTTTCGCAATACACACAAAGAAGGCAAATGATCGTTTCACCCCAAAAATGACCATTATGGATAACAATGATGATGAAAATGATGATAATTATGATGGTGATGATAATGCTGCTGCTGCTAATAATGATGGTCATGATAGTGACAGTGATGATGATGATGATGATAATGATGATAACGACGACGATGATGATATTGATGGTGATGATGATGATAGTGATGATGATGATGTTACAAGCACATGTAAACATGTGCTTACTTTTTTCATGTGCATGCATTTTACCCTTTACCATGAATTCAGACTAGCAGTGCCCAGGGAATCCATCATGAATTATTAATAAAGCATTCATGTGCCTTAGAGCGAGAGATCAGAAGCCTGGTCAGCAGAGCTCTGAAAAGGTGGTATTCATGTACATTGTTCAGGGTCATTGTAAGCACACACTCACATACACATCATTGGTTCCTGTGTAAAGTTCAAGTCTTGTACAGATCTGGAACCTCACTTTAAAATTAATCATGGATTTAATGAAAATTATTTATGCTTTCATATTCAAATCACCTCCAACTAAATTGTACACTATACAGGTATTACTCATATCAATGACAGTGTTATCTGATATATAATTTTCGAACGATTAAATAAGGAGAATTAACACTAGAATATAAATGTACTTATGTTCAAAGATGTTAAATATTCTTAATCATTGACCTGTATCACTTTAGAAATAAATATCAGAAAAGGGTTTAAATCAAGACAAAATTCTAGCTCACGGTATCAGCTGCTAACACTTCACATGGGGGCTGCCATTTTCTTGATGACATGGAGTTGTACATGAACCATTGGAAACCGTTCCGGTCAGGAAGATATTTTTAATCCTCGAGCTAAATTTCTCCTCTTCATTAAGCCCGCCTCACACTGTGCGACTTTTCAAGCGATCACTTGCGATGCGATGCGATGCGATGCAAAGCGATATCGCAGGCCATCGCAGGCTACCACAGGATCTGCGATTCATGTCTCACACTCTGCGATTTTAGCATTTCGCGCATGCGTACTTCATTACTGATAACGAGATTTGTAGTCGTATCAGCTGACACACGTAAACAAAGTTCCTGAAACTTGAAAGGTAATTATTTTATTTAATACAAAAGACATGAAACGCATGTGTAACGAATGTGTAGCCTATGTAGTAATTGAAATTAGTATAGAAACGTATAATTATAAATGAGGTAACCAACATTTTATTCTATGTAATGTTAGATGAATTGGAAAAGAAAAGAAAAACTTCAGGTTATAGTTATTTAGATAATAGAGTTATCCCCCCCCCCCTGACATCCATGTGACTCTCTTTAAGTCTGTTTATTTTGGATTCACCGATTTGTTGGTTTTGTCTTGGCAGAATGAAATAATATTGATAATATGAATGATAATGGAATCAGTTCATCGTTTTAATTAAGCGGTGATCCGGAATTTGCTTTGGTGACAGCTGCTCTGGGTTTATTTCTGTTTGTCAGGTATTTTCCGTTTGTGCCCCTCCCTTTTATAAGTTTGGATGTGCCCTGATCTTTACCCCCTCCCCGTTCTCTATCTCATTCTTTCTTTGCTTCTCTTATCATCTTTTCTCGAATCTCAACATCATTTTCTCTCTCCTGTCCCCCCTCTATTGCTCTCTTAACATTTCTCAATGAGGATTAGAACTATAATTCTCTCCACCCCCCCCCCCCCTCTATCTCTATGTGGAACTCTCTCACATCCCCTCTCAGTAAACAATATTCACATAGGACCGAGTGAAGCACCGAGCTCTCAGTGACATAGGTATCATGCATCTTTATTGGAGACGTGCTGAATATCCCTTACAATAGCAAGATGAAAGCTGCATGTTAAAGAAAAGTTACTCTATTTAATGGGAAATACAAATGAAATGATTTTGATCAAAGAAAAGAAAAAAAGAAAGAGAGGGAAAGGGAGAGAGAGAGAGAGAGAGAGAGAGAGCACGTGTTTACAGGGAGTCAGGCATAGTTCCAGTAAACACACATTTATTTCCCAATAGGGGGGGGGGGGCGCCAAGAATTATTGATCGCTGTCATGTGGGAGAAATTTTTGCTTCTGAAGAAGGGCTGAGATGCAAAATAGTGCTATATAGTGCTATATTTTTTTTTTACGACGGCCAATAGGGGGGGGGGGGGGGTGGGCGCTGTTGCGCCCCCCCCCCCCCCGAATAAGCCACTGACAACCCCACCTCTGTGTATGTATACATTTTAACAAACAAGCATAAGAATAAATGAATACACAGTACATCTCTCACAATGATTTTTTTCTAATAAATGCACATAATTAATAATACACATACAAAATATTGCAATGTTTTATCATCAGGCATATTTTGAGCACCATGTGCATTACATTTAGTGGAATATCTGCTTAATAGCAAATCAATACCTCAAAAAAGATTACAAATATTATAACAAATATTATAACAAATATTAGTATACACATCATATGTATGGTTACATATTGTCTATCTGGGGGAGCATTTCAATATTTCTTGTCATAGTCAACCATTTCTTACTTGTTTGTTTTATGCACATCATGATCTTAAATAGTACATGTATCGTAACACCAATTAGCTATATAAATATAATATCATTTCTTGATCAACATTTACATACATGTACATGTATATTCGGGGTAACCTCGCTAGTCATAAGGACCGCTAGTCATAAGGATCAGTGGCTCATAAGGACCGCTAGTCATAACGTGTAATTTCCTATACCTGTAGGGTCGCTATTCATAAAGCGAAAAGGGGGTCACTATTCATAAACTCATAAGGAGCATTATTCATAAGGATTGCTATTCATAATATGAGAAGAGGGTCGCTATTCATAATCGAAGAAAAGGGTCATTACTCATAAGGGCCGCTATTCATAATAAGTCATAAGGGTCGCTATACATAATACAGATACAGGGTCGCTATTCATAATACCAAATCGGGGTCGTTAATCATAAGGGTCGCTATTCATAAAGGTCAATATTCATAAGGGTCGCTATTCATAATCGGAGAAGAGGGTCGCTATTCATAATCAGAGAAGAGGGTCGCTATTCATAATCAGAGAAGAGGGTCGCTATTCATAATCAGAGAAGAGGGTCGCTATTCATAATCAAAGAAGAGGGTCGCTATTCATAATCAGAGAAGAGGGTCGCTATTCATAATCGAAGAAGAGGGTCGCTATTCATAATCACAGAAGAGGGTCGCTATTCATAATCAAAGAAGAGGGTCGCTATTCATAATCAGAGAAGAGGGTCGCTATTCATAATCGAAGTAGAGGGTCGCTATTCATAATCACAGAAGAGGGTCGCTATTCATAATCGAAGATGAGGGTCGCTAATCATAATCAAAGAAGAGGGTCGCTATTCATAATCAAAGAAGAGGGTCGCTATTCATAATCAGAGAAGAGGGTCGCTATTCATAATCGAAGTAGAGGGTCGCTATTCATAATCACGAAAGAGGGGCGCTGTTCATAATCGAAGAATAGGTTAGGGTTAGGATTATTTGTCAAATATTATAATATGATTTTCATTGTTCAATGAACACTCAAATATGAAAGAACAAAAATAATAATATTGGATGGGATCTAGACACCCCACGGCTGTGTCGAGCCAATATGGGGACGGGCGATGAAACAAATACACCCCTTAAAAACAGGCGAGAGCGAAAAAGCGTGAGGAAGCGGAGGAAGAGAACGGTAAAAGCTACGAAATTTGCGTCAGTATTCGCGCTTCCCGTGGGGAGGGGGAAGTAATTCCCCATCCATGCATCCACCCCTGATACATGCAGTGCAGCATTGCGTGGGTGTCGAACTAACTTTCCGCCTAAAAGGAGGTGCTAAATGTACGAGCCTTTATCTTTCTCTCAAATTTGCTACAAAACGTCTGAGGGACCCCCCCCCCCCCTCTCCATGCACCCACCCCTGTTACATACAGTGCAGTATTGCGACGAGCCATTATCTTTATCTCAGATTTGCTATAAAACGTCAGAGCTTTCGCACGGGAGGGGGAAAACCATATAGTTACATACCCCTAACAACTCTATGGGGGAATCTCCCCCTCCCTGCATCCATCCCCCTGGGGAGCACGCAAAGAGTGCTCATCACCAAATTGGCACGCTTCGCGGGCTCACAAACGCCCCATATTGAAAAATCCTGGCTACGCCTGTGTCACCCCCCCCCCCCCCCCCCCATCAGTCCGATCACGTTGCGCTATTCTACCCATCTTGTTTCGGTACAAGCGCATAGTACTGACAATTTTCGTCAAAGCAATTCATAAATGCCATAGTCTGTGTGCGGGTGGGGGGGGGGGGGGGGGGGGGGGGGGGGGGGGTGCTGTAGTAGGTGTTGCCATCAGGTGTTGTTCTATCATGTCCATAACCCTCAGAGATAGGCGAGATAGCTCAGAGGTCGAACAGTGGCTTTGTAACTGAAGGATGCGTGTTTGAAACCAGGATGCACTCATGTCCTTTGGTAAGGCATTAAGCTCAAGACTTAACCCTAATAGGCCCGGGGGCGGATTCCCCCCCCCCCCCTCGACGTTTCGCGTAATATGTTCGCATTGCGAAAAGCAGTCACCACGCCGCTTCACTACCTTTTTCTTTCAAGTCTTGCGCAACTTTTGAGACCAAATTTGTGATTTCCGCGCGTGCGGTTCCGGAGTTACCCAACATTTCGTAAGTGCATGTCAGACCCAAAATTGTTCAAAAACGTGATTTCGTGTACAAATCCAATCCAAATTGTGTTTCCAGCTAAAATTCATAAATGTTTCATTATTTCTACTTTTACTGTTTAAAAACAATTAATTTTATGTTAGTAAACGAAGAAGCTTGACTGGGGAGGAGTTAAGTCGCTGCCCGGCAAGCAGTAGATGACAGGTTCGAATCCCGCTGGTTCCAATTTTTTCTGACTTGTGTTTTTCATTATAGATCGAGCATACGATCTTTAACACTGGGAGTAATATGCCGAAAGATTTGTTTACAAATTAATAATTTTATGTTGTTTAGGATTAAAATAGTGTCGCCGACAAATTCCATCGAAAAAACAATAAAAAACATAAGAAAAAAAGGATTTTTTACCGGTTTATTTGATCAGAATCTGACAAAGAGTCTCTATACCAAAAATTAGCAGTTTTGGGGCTTAAATTGGTCCTGTGGTTGTTTACATGCAACCAATATGCTTTACAGTATAAAGAAATGGGAATAAATTTGATAGAATTGAATTAAGATCAAACAAACATAGAAAATACATGATGCGCATGCCCTTGTAATGGGGGGGGGGGGGGTGGCCTGTAGGATTGGCTTGTATCATCCCCCCCCCCAATAATTCACCTTCAATAAATGACATGATCAAATAATATGATCAGGAGGAGGAGGAGGATGACCATGATGATTATTATTCATAGGATCACGATCGATCAACATGGTGATAATTTTTGTCATGATTTTTGTTAAGATTATGATAAGGAAGACCGAAATAAAGATTTCAAAGAATATAATGAAATAAATAAGTTAGTAATTACCATGAAAGAACATGCACTCAAATGCTCTGAGAGGTGATTTTTAACTCGGGGAAATTTGAAAGTCCCAACCGTGGGAGGGCATACTTCATTCCCATCCATGCCCATAAACAGGGGCACACTGTAAAAACGGTAGATGCCAATGAATTGTACGTTACTAAAATCACGTATTATGAAAATATTACTATCCCACCCCAAAATAAAAACGAAAACAAATTTTTCGCGGCAATTTATAAGCCCGTATCCGGACAACTACCCCTACAACTAATCTCCAGGACAAATACCCCCTACGAGAATCCCACCCCCCCCCCCCCCCCTCCTCCCCGCCCAACTTTCCCCTCATCTCCCCCCAAATGGACGATTGCTGGAACTTGAGATAAAGGCTAAGGATTAGGTCTTCACAGGATTTGAGAAACGGGAGGATCTGGATGATTCAGTGATTCATTTATTGTCATGCAACAAGGATACAAATTGTGTTACAATCTGATTTCCCAATTTCAAGCATAAAAAATTGCACGTGATGGATAAGAATGAATACAGAAAAATATATTAATGCACATGTATCAAAAATATATTAACACATTGAGTAAGAGACATAACAATAATTATTCCATGATAAATCTACGTAAACAGTATACAAAAGGAAATAAGAGTACAAGCAAGAGGTCCATGTCTTGCAGAAAACCATGCAGAAACAAAGAAACAAGAAGCTGGAAAAGGAAGGAAAGAGGAAGAGAGAGAGAGAGAGAGAGAGGAGGAAAAAAAAAAAAAGAAAGAACGAAAAGGGTACATAAATAGACAACCAGTACTTCCCCTAACTCTAAAATAGGTGTGGCAATGACACTCCAATATTCAAAACAAAGCACATGTCTGCGTGTATGTGGGTGTGTGGATGGGGGGGGGGGGGGGGGGGGGGTCCTCTCCTCCCACGTAGATGTATGGATTAGACATCGTTTTTTTAATTATTAAGGCACTGGCAAAGCGCCTTTCAAAGTGTGGGGAGTATTGATAAATATAGTTCACTTTTTTTAGAAAATAGGGATATATTTGACAAAAACCGGAAATGCATTGTATAGAGCTTTCTTAAATACAATACCGTTGGGTCTTGGGTTGTCCTTCCTCCATATCCCTTTCTTATTTGATTTAAATGACAACCCTCTTCTTTGATTATGAATAGCGACCCTCTCTGTGATTATGAACAGCGACCCTCTTTAGTGATTATGAATAGCGACCCTCTTCTCCGATTATGAATAGCGACCCTCTTCTGTGATTATGAATAGCGACCCTCTTTTGTGATTATGAATAGCGACCCTCTTTTGTGATTATGAATAGCGACCCTCTTATGTGATTATGAATAGCGACCCTCTTTTGTGATTATGAATAGCGACCCTATTATCCGATTATGAATAGCGACCCTCTTCTCCAATTATGAATAGCGACCCTCTTATGTTATTATGAATAGCGACCCTCTTCTTTGATTATGAATAGCGACCCTTATGAATATTGACCTTTATGAATAGCGACCTTTATGAATAGCGACCCTATTTTCGTATTATGAATAGGGACCCTTATGATTAACGACCCTGATTTGGTATTATGAATAGCGACCCTCTTTCCATATTATGAATAGCGATCCTTATGTCTTATTATGAATGGCGGTCCTTATGAATAATTACCCTTATGAATAGCAACCCTTATGTCTTATTATGAATAGCGGTCCTTATGACTAGCGAGCAGACCCCGTATATTCACTTTCATGAGAACACACCATATATAATCGTAGATCCAGTATTAAATGAAATTCCTTCATATGTTTCTGTATCCCTTTCCCCCTCTCTCACTTATTTCACTCTTGCATTTTTCATTATCAATGATTCGAAAATATCAAATTACATTTCTGCACAAACATGATATAAGCAATCATATCTTATGTTGACATTTGGAAAGCACTTTTTTGAGGTCTTCTATTAGAACGAATTTCTAAATAACCCAAATAAGGTACAAGCGGGTGAATAATGTTGAGTGGGTTTTGTTTTTTTCTTTCTGCTGGAAACCAAATTGGAAATTGATGACATTTAACAAGTTGTGTAAAAATATCCACTTGTTTGTTGAAGTTGTGAATCCTTATTTATATAAATACTCTGATAATGAATGAAGAAAAAAAATCTGACAATTATTTATCAAGTCTATAAACATGTTTTTTTCAAATACAGTTTATACATACACAATATAGTTATCGTATTATTAAATATGAAATAAAAATCTTCTATTTTGACACAGTGATTCCAATAAACCCAAATTTAAATTTTTTCACAAGATTGTTATGATAATCATTATTATTATACTTGTCTGATACATGTAATAAATTACATTTTAACAATTCACACTTTCTTTTTATAGGGGAGGCTTAACAACAAAATGCATTGCATAGAATGCCTTCCATTCATATAATACAATATTGTATGAAGGAAGTGTAAGCACACTATAAGATTTTTTTCTTTTTTCAGCTATACAAACAGAAAAGAAATTCAGTAATTGTTATTAAATTAAAAACAACATGTAACATGTAATGAAACATACCACAGTTTACCCCCCCCCCCGAAAAAAAAAAACAAAACAAAAAAAACAAACAAAATAAATGTAATTGAAAGAGCGATGTGCCACAAGATGTTGCTTCTGATTGTACATTTATTTCATGGATTCTCAGTAGTTCACATGGTTTGTTGAAAATAAAAATGTTTCATCTCCCAATTTTCAAGTAACTACACTTTTCAAATTTTGCTTCAATCATCAATATATAGTATACTGTATAACAAACAATACAATTAGTATCATATAATAGAAAGGTTTTCGTTCTAAAAAAGAGGGGGGGCACAATGCATATTTTTCTTCCAAAAAGGGCGGGGGCCCGGGACGGATGTTCCCCCCTCCCCTAAATTTGCCACTGCTTCTGTTAGCTATGATTGCACCAATGTTTACAAGTGTTTTTACAGACACATATTAATCAGACATGATTATTTACTTTTGGGTATAGAAACTTTAACGGCACCATATGAAAGACGGGATTCAGTTTTAAACCAGGGTCCGTCAAAGTTGGTTTGGAGGCTGTCGATCAGGACAGTGCAATTGTCTCCAAATGGTTGGAGCTAGGGGGTATAGGCTTCACCCTATGCTGGCTATGCCACTGTCTGTGTCAAGAAAACCTTTAGTATAGGAAAGCCTTATGAACTATGACTGAGGGGTCAAATCTGGGTAGTGAATTATGCTAATTGACCAAGTTTTGTGTCTGCAAAGTAATTTAACTGTAAAGTTAGTAATGACAATTTGAATCACAACTAGAATCTCACTATTTTCAGAGATTTCATGTCCACATACAAAAAAAGCTTTAAATAATGTCTCAAAAACTAGTATCGATTTTCGAAACTCAATATTGCTCCGTTTGTGAATGGCTCTATACTGATAGTTTGCAGGCAGAAACCCTGGTCAGTTGTAAAAGAGTGTCTGCACTGTAAGACTACCATAGGCCATGTACTATAGCTGCTGATCAGAAGGTAGCTGAATTAGGCTTCTCTCAAGACACAATGATTTTATGATAAAGTGTCAAATTAGGGTCTGAGCTTGCAGACTACTATGCTGACAACATAATTTCAAAGTGTGGGGTGATGGGGGGGGGGGGGGGGGGATTGAACAAAGAAAATACCACCTTCAATCCATATGATCTGAAGGAGACGGCTCACATATTAACATTTTGATGTTGGATTCCTGAGATAGTTGTAAAAGTTCTGAGTAGGTATCACCAGGTATGAGATTGTGCTCCAAGTTGATTTCTTCAATGACAGACATGCCACAGAGTTGCTTGCATCCAGATCTGCAAGGAAATCGAGGAATCAAAATAGATGTTCTTATTTATCCACACATTTGCTTGAAATTCATGTACAGTAATGTATTTAATTTTTCATTGATAGAAAACCCAAATGTACTGTTATTTCATTTGTTCTTATAAATATTCAAATATGGATTTTAATATGTGAATTATGAAATTATGGATGCCAGTATTACTCAAACATACATACAGGTAGATTCATGGGGTGAAGTGAAAACTGAAGAGGCCACCCCCCCCCCCCCACCCTTAGAGAAAAACAAAGACATAAAAGGGCTTTTTGAGGATTTTTTTTCTGCAGCCCCATTTTGGACTAAATAATGTTATAACCCTGGAGATAATTTACCTGGGAAGGGCTGGCAGCTGGATTCCAAGAATCATAATTACCAGGAATAAATAGGGATTTTGTTTTGCTCGATACGAGACAGAAATCCAGCAAAGTCCAGCACAAGCCGAATTAATTCCTGTTTTTCAATCCTTATTATTCATGTATTCATATTTCATATTTATTCAGACATATGAGTGAGAAATAAGAGAACATGCCTGTGATTTCATTGTCACTCAAATCTAAAATTCTGATGGATGAAAGTTCAAAGACACTCTCTGGCAAGGTGGATATTTGGTTGTGTGAGGCATTTATAGCTTCTGTAGGATGGTCATCTGGTAGATTTCATCAGGAAAGTTCAGTCTTTGCTATCCGAGATGTTTACATCTTCATTAATAAAACAGGAGAGGTACAATGAAAAGTAATGAAAAGTAATGAAAAAGTAAAGAGCTAAAAACAAAAAGAAACAAAGGGCACATTAACTAAATCCATCAATTTAGTAACACCCTTGATTATAGTACTCTACAATCGAACTCATTCTCACTGGCTTAAATCAGGGAAATGTAACTAAGAGTTAGTTACATTTCCCTGCTTAAATCAAACAGCAAACAAATTATCAGCATTATACTGTACTTGAATACACTTTACTGGATAGATGTTTGACAAAGAATAAAAACTGATTAAGAGATAAGAACCAGAATTTCTTTTGCTTCATTCAGCCTTAATGCAATACATTCAAAATAATTTTGTGCAATTACAATGAAAATCAATGAAAATCTATTCATTTATAAAAATATGTTTTGAAAGATTAAATAAAAATTAAGCATTTTATTTGAATGTAAGGTGTCGTCCCTCTGATATCTGTTGTGTTCATGTCATTTCTCGGCAAATTATACGAATATCTTGTTTAACAAATACATTCAATCAAAATAAAAGAAACAAGACAAGGTAAGTTAAAAAAAAATGAAACCTGCATGACAAGTTTAATAGTTATAATAACAAAAGCTAGAAACATGTTGCAAACTTTCTTACATTGCTGACATCAGTAGCCAGCTGACTTGTGATTCATGACATTTTAAAATACATTCTTAACTTATCAATATGAATATTCTGAAACAAATAGTACAAAATAATCATGATCATCTAAAGTAGATCTCACAATAACTTTCAAAGTATCAGCATGTAGCTGTTGCTAAAGACTCGATACAGGACCCCCCTGATTCAAGAAGGCAATGGGTTGTAACTGCAAAAGAGATTATGTTTGAATAATGGAACTAAAATACATTGCAGCTATAAAAGAATTTAAACACTTATTGTTTTGTGAACAAGGTAAATCATACCAAAAACCTCACTTTCAGTCCTTACAAATTAAATAATGAAGAATTCCTTGATCCTTAATCATAAATCTGAGCAAAAACCTGAAATAAATTTGGCTGTCATCTCAACTCAGCTTAGTATTGGGTGAGCTGTGGATAATAGTAGAGTGCAAAATCTTAGATGCAAAATATATCGGCCTATTAATTATATAAATAAAATCCATTTATCCAGCATGGCAAAGAATCCTAGAAGAGAGGGGAAATTTTGAAAAAATATAGATCTAATACATCTACATATTGAAAAAAAAAATACCAACAAGAAAATCTAAAATTTGTATGCTGTTTACGACGCATGTAAGCACTGATGGGCGTGGCTGCCGAGCCCATATCTCAGGGAAGTTGAGGTACCGAAACGAGGCAAGCGTTGGTCCAGCGCCCTGGGGGCCAAAGAATTTGAATAACCGTACATAATTCTTCGGCCAGCTGCCGGTGCCAGCTGCAAATCTCTCTCTCTTCTAACTTAGACGAGTCAACTATGCATGAACAAATTACATATTATTTATGTAAAAAACATAGTTCCTCTTCTTGTGCCCACAACGTAGACTAGACCTAGACTAGTAGGCCTAGTACAACTCTTTTCACTGCTTCTGCCGCTGTTGAGTGTACTTGTGGGCTAGAATTGAGATGAAAGGACTCAGAATTTTGGGGGAATAAGGACCTTCAAATAGCAGTCCTTAAAAAGTTAGAAGTCAGTAATATGCATTGGGTTATTACATTTATTTACAGCTAAGTAATTTAAATCTAGTAACATTCTTTGTTTTACTTTACTAATTACCGTAGATTCATTTTTAGAGTTACACTTACAAAATACATCTAGGCCTACATCATTATCCTGCATTATTAGTTTAAACTTTAGGCTTAGGGTCCTAGTTAATCTTAGATAATTATAAATTTAATTATATTTTAATGAACAAATGTTTGCACCAGACTTCAAGTTCTGGTATGATTTGGCAATGAGAATTCCAGACCAAATGAGGTTCGCCAAAACGATTAAGTTAAATTATCAGGGTAAAATTCCCAAAGGCTTTACAGCCAAAATAATCAAGATCTTCGACCCATTCCTGCACTGCGCAAAGCGATGAAATCACACTCCAATCAAATCCTATGTACGGGACTACATATGCAAAAAATCTGTGCGATAAAAAATGCATAGTGCACAATTTCATCAAATTACTTACGGTTACATCCAATCTCGTGACATATCTCCGTCATCATTCTGTCTTTTGTCACGCGATTGTGATAGACCGGGAGGCTGATGTTAAATAATGATGACCTATCCGGCTATCCTGCCACATTTGAAGGAGAATCTCCCCTTTCTCCGTTGCTCCTCCGTCCACTAGATGGAAATCGCATCGCATCGCATCGCAACAAAATTTTTGAACATGTTCAAAACCCTGCGATGCGAGGCGATTGCTTGCGATATTGGAAAAATCGCCTGCTGTTGCGTCGCAAAACCTCTCACACTGCACGATCTCGGGCAATCTCCTGCGATGCGACGCGATATCGCAGGAAATCGCACAGTGTGAGGCGGGCTTTATAAAAAAAAGTCCCCATATATGATGGAAAATACATAACAGGTGTATACATATATTCTAAAATTTGAAATTTATAGATTTCTTTTTAAATTCTCTGGTTTTGCTAACTAGAAATCGATTTCTTGGGCTTGCCTGGCAGGGCAGAACATAATTTATACAACGCGCATTCTGACTTTTGAAAATTTTCTCAAGTATACTTCCGAAATATGGAAAAATGGGGGGTTTAATCACTCTTCGAGACAGGTCGTGACCATATCCAACGAAGTTGAACAGCGCCCTCCTCAAATTATTTTTCGTGCATTTCACATTAACGCAAATGTCCCTCTCGGACGAATGCCGAAATAAAAAAAAAAAGAATCCAAGCTTTCAAATTTTACAACCAGTCAACCATATCCACAAAATGTGCGTGCAGTGGGCAAATTTGTGCATTTTTTTTTCTCGAGATACTAAATCAGTGCATTCAAGGTGATATGGTCGGCCAACCGTATTAACTTGAATGTGCGGACATACTGTATATATATCGATGGTGAGGCGACACAACCTCGCATCTCAAAAAAGTTAAAATGTTCGGGAGAGTGAAAAAACATGGGCGCCATAACACTAAACAGATGGGATTGTCTTCCCTTTGACATGCCACGGTGGCTTCATTTTGGGAGTAAGAGAGCTGGGATTTGGGCAGGACATTACTTGATTGAGTATCTGAAGAATAAAAAAAAAAGAATTTTCACCAAAATTTGAGATACAAGGCTTTACCACCCCTCCGACGATATAGTGTGTGAGGAATGATGAGACAGGAGACAAGGACGTAGCTGAACTTCAGCTTTATTACATCAAGCTTTCGGCCTTTCCGGCCTTCTTCAGGTTCTGAAGAAGGTGAAAAGGTGAAAATATTGAAACGACCATAACCTGGTCTAGTTCTGAAGGTAATAATACATGTACATGTACAAACATATAGTATATACTTCAATATACACACATATAATTGCGTGTTTTTATATTCCATTTGATAACAAACTATACATTTGCATATTAACATCAGCATATACCTTCTTATCTTCTGAACCTGAAGAAGACCAGGAAGGCCAAAAGGTTGAAGTAATAAAGTTGAAGTTCAGCTACGTCACTGTCCCCTGTCTTATCAATCCTAAAACTATGCAATTTACCGGGACGCTGTCAAAATGTTTAAGTTGGGTATCCTCGCACATGATATGTATAAAATAATTATCCTGCGTCAGTTGATGAGAACTGCACAAAAGTCAACAATAAATATAACAACCGTTGAAAGATGAAGTGCATCGAATTTTCGCCAATTCCATGGTAAACTAAACTGGGGAAGGATTAATGGGGAATTAAGAAAATGAAGGGGGGGGGGGGTTAGAGTGTGCAAAACATAATTAATAGTCACGGAAACTTAGAGCTGATGCGAGGGGTTATTGGTATCACGTCTAGGACATATTCCTTGAATATCAGCTTTCTTCAACCCATTGTTGTCTTGTTCTACTTTTTATCTAATTTGATAATTTGACAGGATCGTCTCAAGATGTCCGGGACGGTGTTGTGTATACTGAAGTCGAGAAGACATTTGTCATTGGAGCCAAAGGCGTTCTGACATGTCAATTCAAAAATGATCCAAACGCGGTGTACTGGAAAAAGGGATCTGACCCGGATAATGCACCGTCTATAATAACTTGGAGTTATGGTGACAAGTTTGGGCCAAGATATGAAGATGGCAGCTGTGACATGGATGATAATTACTCTCTGATTATCAAAAACGTCACCAGTGCGGACTTAGGACGCTTCATCTGCAGAGTCTCGAATTACAACGGAATTCTAATCTATAACTACACTGACGTTACAGTTACAAGTGAGTTTTTCCCCCTTTTTTCTTCGGGAGTGTCTGTTAAGTAAAGGTTTCTCAAATTTTTGTCTGAACCCTTCGCTTTATAATAGATAACTACAGATTCATTGAATACAACTTTTTCTTTGACGTTTTGTACAAAGAGTATCACAATTTAGTCCTACTGATCAAGAGTAGATGAGATGTCCAATACTATACCCCCATCCCCCGTCCACTCAAGTTAGGGTCCGGAAAATTGAATGGTTTGCTGAAATACATGGACCTTCATTGGCTTAGATCTTTTGCCCCTCCCCAAGTGCCCAACCTTATCTACGTTGGCGAGGGAGCAAAGCGAGCGAGCGGCAAAGTTTTCCATTTTTAAACCCTAAAAACCCAATTTCTTGTGCATTTTACCCAGGAAATTTTGCAATTTACCACCGCAATTCAGTTGTAGAGAAGCTCAAATTTTATACATTGCTAAACGGTTTACTATTCACTCACTTCTACAGTCGGGAGCAGAACTAACGAAACCCCTAAATAGGCTTGAGAAAGAGTCGAGAAATTCAGCAAGGGACTTTCTCAAAAATCTGACTATAAAACTTGCATTTCAGAGCATCCCAAAATGTTTTATTTTAATGAAGAGAAGGCATGCACGTATGTACGCCAATGGACGGAACCCCTCAATTGAGAATAAAAATGCGAGCGAACGAATTTTCCTCGATATTTTCGAATTGAAATGGAATATCTCATTTCCTTATTTCTAATCATTAAATAATGTGATGATATTTCAAGATCAAACATAATGAGTTTTGATAATTATTAGTTTTAAGTTAATGTATCATAATTCTTATTTATTTTATCCAAAATATTGGGGGGGGGGGATATATACCCCCCCCCCCCCCCCGGATCGACACCCATGCCAAGGTCCATATATGGCACTGTTTCCCATATTCACGGACATTTCTTTTGTACTGAAATTTCTACGTAGATTATCCGAGTATGTTGATATTTTCCTAAAGATGAAAAATTATGAGACTCGCGAAGGAATTACCTTTTCCATATTTCTTATATTGGCATTTTCCGTCCTGTTGAAACCTAACATATTTTTGGTTATAATTACACAATTTAATTTTTCTTCTAGATATTCCCTGCAGTTGATAAAATATAGCTAAAGGATTAAGTTAGCACAAACCAATCCTTTTGAAAGTCTCTTCTTTAAACAATTCATTCACATCATGTTAGATACGTTTCCTGTTTCCAATTTCCCAAAATTAGAACCTCCATTATCGTAAATATTTATATTTTACCAAGTCAGTTCATTTTACATTTGCTTCCATCAACTATGCAAAAGCCAATACCTCAGTGAGCTCAATAACAGAACTAGAATTTTAATTCGTCACTGAAGACAAATTAGGTGGTCTGTCTGTCCTGGCTAATTGCTTTGTAAGATGTGATAATATTTGTGCAATATAATACTCATGATAATGTCGACGACAATGGTGATAAGATGGTCATAATAATTGATGACGATCATGATATAATGATAATGATGATAATCACTATGACAACAGCACCTGTTTTTGTTGGTTGTTTTTATTTTTGTTTTTCACTCTTACCCTTTAACACATTACGTTATTTCAATTTGTATAATACAAATCATATTTTTTTCTTCTATATCATCAATAGTTAAAATTTCTTCAATGATGTATAATTATATAATTATGTTAAGATATTCAAATAATATGTACAATTTGTTTAATGAGATTTGCTATGTATGTATTAGATTTGAGAGAAAACAATAAAAACATTAATTAAGGTTGCTTTACACCGGGGAGGGGGTGGGGAGGGGAAGAACAGCTGCAGCACCTGATTTTATCTTTTCGGTTTTCTCTCTTATCACTAAGACATTACGTTATTTCAATATTAATGTGTAAGATTCAAGTAATATGTTCTTCATTATTTGCAGATTCTTTCAATGTTTGATCTATAATTGTATTATTTTGTTAAAATATTTGTTGAAATAATTGTACAATTTGTGCATTATATGTATTTGATTTGAGAGAAAACAATACAAAAATAATAATGTCGACGAAGACGAATGGCAAAATGTGAGAGATGACTCACATAGGATGATGAAATTGCTAATAATTACCCACGCCGATGAAATCGGCAGGGTTATGTAAAGGGCTCCGTATGTTTTTTTGTTTGTTTGTTTGTTTGTTTGTTTGTTTGTTTGTTTGTGTACAAGATAACGAGAGAACGGGTGAACGGATTTGCACCAAATTTTCAGGGAATGTTCAGAAAGTGACAGGAAAGAATCGATTAGATTTTGGTGATGATTGGTTGACCCCTGCAAATTCTGTGTGACCTTGAAGTTTTGACCCTGTAGTAAAGTATAGGAACTTCAGTTCAGATAGTGACAGGAAAGAAACTAGAAAGTTTGATGACCCCAAACTTCGCCTGCCGATGCAGAAATATTTTGGCCAATCAAAACACTCATTACTTCGTCTCACCAAAAATCTATTTCAGGTTTATGAATTTTAGAAGACTTTTAGACCCATTATTTGCCATTTCACTTCAAATCCGTACGAGCCTGCAATGAATATTCAAAGCAACGTATCCCAGCAACAAGGGATTTTTCTTTTTTTATCTACAACTTCATTTAGATTCAGGCTACCCTACGGCCTAGGCCTAGCACGTCTAATTTCTCCTCTATTTCTTATCTTCTGTGCATTTCTGTTTGTTTTCCCGGTTCTTTCCACTTTGTTGTGGAAGTTTTTGTGATTTATTTTATCCTGGTGGACGTGTAGTACGTGATTTTAATTGTTTTCGGTGAAAATTTGGTGAGTTTGTTCGACGTGAGTGAGTCTATCGCACTCGCGAGTGTTCGCGTGTGTTGATATGATCTGAGTGAGTGGGCCGTGTAGCTGTACGTACATAACTACTAGTATACACAGCGCTGTCGCGAAGTGCCTGTGGCTGACTGTAGTAGGATTGAACTTTTTTCTTTGGGTTATAACGGTCCTGTCATTTGAGATTTTAGTTAGTTTATAACTCATTTATGTCTGTTTGAGTGGATTTCGTAGTTGTAAAATATATACAAAACTGTATTTTTTTTAAATTCGTGTGGATTTGCAAAATTTGGTGGCTGAGGTTCGCCGAATGTACGCCAGTATACACTTTGACTTTGTTGATGGGTGGTGACTGAGCTGAGTGAGTAAGCTCTGTGCCTCGCATGCATGTCATTTTGAAGTCGAGATCCAACTTATTTTGTCGTCATATTTATTTTATCCAAGCCCGATGAAAAAAAACAACCCCAATTGCAATGTAAAGATAGAACATGAATACATTTACTAACACTGACGTGACTGAAACAAGGCCGTACGCAGCGGGGGGGGGGGGGGGGGGGCAGTTGCCCCCCCCCCCCCAGAAATTTCAAAATCATACTTTTTTAAAATCGGGTTTTAGACTTCAAGTTATGGGTTCCTTTGAAAGCGATCATCTTGCCCCCCCCCCCCCCCCCCCCCAGGAAAAAATTTCTGCGTACGGCCTTGGACTGAACACAGAATACAAATTGCTAACATTTTTTTTCTCACCACGCCACGCTCTCTGACATGTCTAATCAATTACTTTTAGGGGAGGGATGTTTCAATAATAAAATATCTTTTTCAGAAGAATTTTTTCAAGGGTGGGGACACACAAAGCTATGACCTGGATATGGCAATTTTTTATTTTTTATTTTTTTTTTTTTTGGGGGGGGGGGAGATGTGCCTCTTGTTATCCCCTTTGAATGGCTACTGCTTACAAAAATAATCGCAACAAAACAAAACCTATATTGGGTTTACTTTTTTTTATACACGACAGGGGAACCAACCAGTAAAAATATATCTATTTCTGCAGTTTCAAGAATAATAGCGCCGCTAAGGCGTGGGTCTGCCGCCTTTGACGGCCTTTCTAGTTATTATATGCACGACTGTGATGATTTCAAACTTGTCCTGGTATCTTCAATTCCCCTATTATGAGTGGAAATAACACACCTCCAGGTTAAATTTTCAGGGCGATTTTTTGAAAAGTGCTTGAAAGGGCATAAACATGTGCAAATTGATTTTGGGACGATTTGGAGAATTTCTAAGTTTTACGCGCGGACTGGCGCGCGGACGTACACATACGCGCTCGTTTAACGGGAAATGACCTTGACTGGAATGACATTGACCTTAACCATGACAAATATGATAGAGAAATGACTTTTCGTTATGAACATTATGAACTTGAATTGATTTTCACAAAAAGGCGCCTGGATGAACTTACGATAACCTGATCGGGTACTTGACCTCATTAGGACTAATGACTGACGAAAATTTGATGAAAGTTGACTGAGTCTATTTGAGTAATCGTGATAACAAATTGGAGGATACATGGAAGATTAACCCTATAGCTTTAATACACGACAGGGAATCAGATTTCCCATAGACTTGTACATAAACTACTGCACACTACTTTCCAAAAGACATAACACGCAAAATAAGGCGGTTTATTACATTGTTTTGTGATTGTATATGTTATAATAGTCGAAAAAGATGGTAGAATGAAAATCGAAAGGGGGGGGGGGGGGGATGGACCCATTGTGATCGAACCTGTGTCACCGGAATGGGAGTCAAGTGCTGTACCGATACCAAAATATTTCCCGTAGAGATAACACGTAATCACATTTTGTAGTTACAAAATGGGCATGATCCCCACATGTGATCAATAATTTGAGAAACTGATCAAAAGCGTATAGTCTCAGTTACAACATATCCAACGCTTGGAAGAAATCGAGCAGAAATAACGGAGATATTGTTCAAAGAAGACTGAAATGTAGAATCAAGATTTGAGACAAAGTCGTCTATCATAGAGAATACATGCAAAATATGAAAAATAGACATGCCTCCTTTCATCGCAAAAGTACGCCATGGTGCCTTTGTCGTAATAACAAAAAATGTCAGCTATAACATATCAACATTTGGAAGAAAATCGACCACCTATTGCTGAAATATTGTCAAATGAATGCAATATTATTACGTCACTTTTTTCAAAATCATTTTTATTTTAGTTCTACGTAGTTCTTATGCCAACATTATGCATAAATTCAAATCTACAACTTACAGGCTTTCAGAATATGTAATAAAATGCACTCATATTCGAAATATGACGAAAAATATTTTGAATTATTCGGGCCGAACTTTCATGCCACATAGGTGTGCAGTCCCATATACCCATTTCAATGCACATCGCATGTACTTTTCAATGGGAATGGGTCAGTTTATAATCTTTCTGATGATTTCAAAACCTCACAGTAGCGATTAAGCATTCCGAAATCCAGAGGATGTTTCTTGATGAACTGAACGTTTTGTCAATGAATGAGCTGACCATATTATAATTTCTTTCTTTTAGACACGGCGGTGAAAGCGAAATCGGCTGTTAACGCTCAGAAGGGCGGAAGTGTTGTTCTGCCATGCAAGGTGCTTATTCGTCCAATCAAGGTCTCCTGGGTAAGAAGTCCGAATGAAACGCTAGTCTTCATGGACTTGTCACACCATATCCTATCGAGAGGTGGACCTGGATACGATGAAGGGTTGTTTAATATGACCGATGAATACTCACTGGTCATCTACGATGTAACGATCCAACACGAAGATAAATATTTCTGCCAGGTCACTGATTATGAGACGGGAATTATGTATCGGGATGCTACCAACTTCACTGTATTTGGTAGGTTTATGATCTCCCAATGACACATTGCATTGATCATGGGATAGATATACCGAAGGCTTCGAGGTTACTGTTTCCAGTGTAAAACTTATACTTCTACCGGTGTTTAAGGGTTGTCAGGACATGTAGCCAATGAAGACTGGTAATGGGTAATTTTGCAAAACGCTTGTGTTGTACAGGACAATCCTTTTTGTTAATCGGTACCCACTGTTTTGTGCCGATATGCACATGTGTTGCAAACGAGGAGAGGTTCCAACTGGCACACGTGGCAAATTAAAGGTTAAAGGAACTAATCCCCCATGAAAGTGTATTTGTTTTGTGTGGGTGTGCATGTGTGTGTGTGTGTGTGGTTGGGTGGGGTGTCAAGTGATTCCAAAGGTTAGTTCTGCCAAAGGTTTTTATATCCTAATTAAGATTCATAATTCCGAACACCTAATTTCGTATAACGATAGGATTTAAATTATAACGTACATAAGGATAACATAAGGACATCTAGGATTTTTGGCATTTTCAGCTCTGACATTCTTCTATGTAACAATCTTTCATTTCGTCATACTAGCGAGTACACAGACCATACATTTACATAGTGTAACTGTATAATTATCTTTCTGTTTGTATCTTTATGTGTTTTATTTTTCTTTCAACAGGGCCCCCTGTGAGAACAGTGCATTTCACTGATGGGGCTATCCTGTATAATAATAATGATCATGATGGTGATAAAAATGATAATAATTATAACATCACCAATGGTAATAATATCAAATGCTGATGATAGTAATAATAATAGAATAATAACGAGCCGTACTTAAAGAGGATCAAATTTGCTTATTAAATTTAAAATAATATTTTTTTTTCAGCATATCCTCGGGAGCCATTTCCTTTCATCGGACAGTGTCCCGTCAACAGCTCATCATCATGTACTCTCCACATCCAATCAGATACGGCACTAACATGTCAAGTGGAAGGATACTACCCATATATCAACCTTTACTACGAGCATGGATCAGAAAGAGTTTCTTCCTTCAAGACGAGGGAGTGGAACAACAGCGATGGCACTAGAAGCAAACTCATTACAATTACAACTGATGGTATCGGCGAAACTTCGTTTGAATGTGTCGCCGAGTTTGTTGGATATACTCATAGTAGATCAATGACCATCCACTTGATTCGAGATGTTCAACAATCCCGCGTTGCTGTAGCAGTTGTTGTTCGTAAGTAGTAGTAATATTAGCAATGGAATATTTATTCTGAAGGAGAGGTAGAAAATGGTGGTACAGCTAAAGATACAAGAAATTGCGAGATATTAAAAGAACACGAACAATCAAAAATGGTTTGTGAGTAGGTAGTGACTAGTATTTAAAGGGAGTGGCAAGTCGTAATCCATGGGCCTGACCAGTTGGCCTGACTCGGGGAAATTCGGATACAATCAAGTCCAATCGTGCGCTACCGAAGGAATTTTATTGCCGGATTCCTCGCGCGATCGTTAACTCGAATCCCTCCATACGCAACCGACCAATGAGATTCAAATACTGGAATAAAGAACGCGCGATCTTGTTTACTCAAATTTGGGTCAATGTGCGAACTTTTATTAGCTGCGCACGATAAATTGAAGTCGCTTTGAACTTTGATTCAGAGAAAGGAGCAGCCAACTGTAAAAGCGCCCATAGATTGCGGCTTGTCGATCCCTTTTATATGCAGTCAAAAGGGGCCTGAGCTTTCGATCCTCGCAGAATCTTCGTCAGAGGCAAAAAGACAAACATAAAAAACAAGACAAGCATATACAGACTACAGACACAAGACAGTATACATGTAACAGGAACTATAAGGGGGGCTGGGGCACAAAACAATGGAAACAAAAGGAGAGTTTGAGGGGGTCAAAAGCAAGTAGCTGTGGAGGGGATTAAAGCAAATACAAAGGCGTAGAGATGCAAGGACAGTAATGAGCCCCAAGCTCAAGTGTGGGTAATCTGTGGAAGCAAAGGATAAATGTGGAGGCAACATCAAACAGGATAAGGAACAATGCAATGACAAGCGGTAAGAGAAAGGAATAAGTACTGTACAAGTCCAGTACAATGTAGTGGTAGGGCAGAAAATAAAGAGGGAGTCGCGTTGTCAGACCCCATGTGCATAATACATGTATATGGCATATAAAGTAAAGTGTAGTGAAAAAAAATGTATATTTGCTATCTACTGTATTTAATATCATAGATGGAGAGATAGTCCAGTAGACGGTACCATTATATCATGTACCTGACCGGGAAAAGTTGTTAAGTACAAGGTTTTTTTTGTTGATTTGTGTTCTAGGCTGGGTTGCCACCTTGGCAACCTTGAGCAATGT
Source organism: Heliocidaris erythrogramma (assembly GCA_025617745.1). Lineage (NCBI taxonomy): Eukaryota > Metazoa > Echinodermata > Echinoidea > Camarodonta > Echinometridae > Heliocidaris > Heliocidaris erythrogramma. Next base: position 12,861,691 of record CM046854.1, on the reverse strand, counting down.
GCAATATGTAATATGTTGCTAATCTTAAGCAACAAAGCCTGAAAACATAAATAATACAACTCGTCTAGGGTTTTCTATGACGAGGAATTCATTTATGACACCAATTTTCAATTTTAAGTAATGCAATTGTCGTAAATAGCATAATTAACATAATAAGTTAATTAGCACATGACAATATGGAATTCTTGTCATTGTTTATCCAGAAAGCCTGAAAACGTAAATAATACAACTTTCCTAGGGTTTTCCATGATGAGGAATCAATTTATGACACCAGTTTTTAATTTCAAGTAATGCAACTAGTGTAAATAGCATAATTAGAATAATTAGCTATTTAGCATATATGCGCAATATATGGAGTTCTTTCTCTTTGTTTATCCCGATAGCCTGAAAACATAAGTAATACAATTTTTCTACGGTTTTCTACGGCGAAGAATTCATAATGACACCAGTTGTCTTTTTTAAGTAATTCTTTTTCTTCTTCTTTCGTGTCCATCATCTCCTGGACTAAGTCATATGTTTGGCCAGGCTCTTGCACAGTCGAGAGCCTTCTCATTAGCAGTTACCAGATCTTCCAGGCTGCATTCGCTTTCAAGGAGTTGGCATCTCAGCAGGTGCTGCATGGTCTGTTCTGATGTCCCGCATTCGCAGGTTGTATCTGCTGTAACAGCAGATACAACCTGCGAATGCGGGACCTCAGAACAGACCATGCAGCACCTGCTGAGATGCCAACTCCTTGAAAGCGAATGCAGCCTGGAAGATCTGGATTTCCTGATGGCGATAACCCGAGCCTTGCGCCATAGTTTAGGTAGCTGAGAGGGGTTACACAGCTGTTGAACATCGAGAGGAGCCACTTTCGGGCAGTCGGTCCAAGGTGTCGGATTTGTTCAGAGCGGATATCATCCAGGCCAGCGGCTTTGCCGTTCTTCAGGCAGTCTATTGCTCTGTCGAGTTCCACGTCTGTAAACTGCCATGTTGACTCCGTGTCCCCAGATTGCCTTTTTACCCTTCTGTGTCGCATCTTGTGTGGTGGTTTCCCGTTAAGAAGCAGCTGCTGTGACATTAGAGTGCAGTGTGGCCTTTTTGTGGTCATTGGTGATCTTTCTGGTGGTTGACCAGGCTCGCTTACTGTTTTGAGTCATGTCAATTCTCTCAATGAGGTCTTGCCAGGACTTCCTTCGATCTTCTGAAATTGCTGCCATGAGCGACTCCCCTGCAATCATAGTGTCTTCTGAAAAGGGATCTTCCTCGTATAGCTTGGAGTATGTCTCATATAATGAGACACTATCAGGTGAAATGCCTGGTATGTAGTGTTCCCTGCATCCGCGTGGGATGCATTTCCTGGACGCTTTCTGGACTTTCTTGACAAACAGGTCATAGTTTGACGGGACAGGTTCCAGGTCCAGTAGAGCTAAATCAAGGCTTCTGACAAATTGCTCCCAGTTAGCTTTTTTGAAGTTGAAGCGTCGCCTCAGTGGGACCTTTTTGGGAACCACAGCAGCGGAGATGGCGATAGTGATTGGCCTGTGTTGCGAGTGTGGTATTGGCTCCAAGACTTGTTTTTTGCATTGGCCTGTTATTTGGTCACTTGTAAAAGCCAGGTCTGGATTATAAATCTCCTCCAGCGACAACTGTTGAAGGAGGGAGGGAGTTTGGCATCGTGAATTAGGTCGAGATGGTGTACCTCCGCCCATTCCTCTAAGAGATGACCATTTTCATTGTTCGCTTGGTATCCCCATGATGTGCTGTGACTGTTGAAGTCGCCGACGATAACATTTACATGATCGTGACTGAATGTATCTGGTTCTTCAAAGGCAAATGTAGAACCTGGTGGCTTGTATAATGAAGTCACTTCTAGTTTACCGAGGTTCATGGTAAGGATTTCTATGCTGTCGTGTTCACTCATTGAGGTCTTGTCGTTGGTAACATCGCTTTCAACAAAGATATCGCTGTCATATTTATCATGTGGCCTTTCTATTGCTAACGTCATTCCGGGGATCTTGGGCCGGTTCTGTTGTTGACCTCTGTGAGTCTCTTGTAGGCATAAGACAAAGCAGTCGTTATCCGCGCTGAGCTTCCCAATAAGCTGTTGTTTTGCTGGTGAAAGCCCTTCGGTGTTTATGGACATCACTGCCATCGTCCGTCCTGAAAAGTACGCAAGCTTCCTGCGACAATTAGGGGAAACCATTGTAGTTGAAGTTGGGTGGGTAGAAGTGGATATAAATAGTAGATATCCAGTGGATCTCCAGTAGATGATGGTGGTGGTAGAATTAGCTCGGGACGTAGTCCAAGACGTTGTCCAGTTTCCAGCCCCGCGATGTGGATGCTTCTACCGTGGGGCCTTTTAAGTAATGAAGTTAGTGTAAATAGCATAATAAACTTAGTGAGCGAATTAGTATATACATATGTGCAATATATGGATTTCTTTGTCATTGTTTATCCCAAAAGCCTGAAAACATAAGTAATACAAGTTTATCTTGGGTTTTCTATGACGAGGAATTCATTTATGACACCAATTTTCATTTTTAAGTAATACAATTAGTGTAAATAAAAGTACTCCAACATCCAAAAATTGAAACAAGAAGGTTTTTAACGGTTATCAATAATGTTTTGACGTCAGGAACAATTAACATACTAAAAATCTAAGAAAATCAGACCTCCGGAAAGCGGTTATTTTCAAAATGGCGTCCAGGATGACCGCCGGTACCTAAAAATGGCCTTAAATCATGACATATCTGTCCTAGAGACGTAAATTGACCGGAAGTGGACTATTATTTACAGTGGAGATGAAATATTTATAAGATCCGGACAGGGTATTCATTGACAAATGCGAAATTATTTTATCAAGTATAGAGTAGCTTTATATTCAAGACGGTATCTAAGTGGCGCTATTATCCAACCAAAATGGCAGCCAGTCCCTAAAAATAGCCATGATCAAGAAATATCAATCCCAGAAGTGTAATTTTGGTGTCTACGCATAGATTTGGGGTCGAGATATCCATATATAGACTAGAAAACCTGGAAAACCAAGATGGCGTCCAAAATGGCCGCAAATTTCCTCATGTAAACTGATTTGAGCTATTATTTACTTTTTAGAAGGTTAAATGTAAAAGTTTAAGGGTTAAAGATATTCATTGATACACGAAAAAGTGTCTTTAAGTAGCCTATTACTGCGGCCCTTTATACCAGCTAGTATCAAAAGTGAGTTTGAAAGTGCATATTGATTAATAATAACGATGGCAATAATAGTAATCATAATAGTAACAATAATAATACATGTAGTAATAATGCAGTACTTGTACAGCCCACACCACAAAATGTTATTACTCTACTTTATGATAAATAAAATACCATGATGATTCAAAAGATACCATTATGTACCAAATTTTAGAAGAAGTTACATCAGCGTAATCTAAATTTTAAAATGATACATATTCATACTTGCACAGTATTAGATCACATGATTTCAATTTATTAAAACTTGTTTCCCCTTTAATGTGGATATCCCGGTTTGAATGTGTCAACAGTATCATATATACATACATATCAACAACTAAGGAGTACATGTTCTTGACTCTCCAGTGGGGATGCGAATTCTGGAATCCCTTCGACATAACATATACAATCACATGACTATATTTGCCTGCCAACATATATTGAAGGCAACATCCTGTAATCTGAGAGATCCTTGCAAATAAAGTGTACATGTTATTAGCTTTAAGTATTTCTTTCTGGGTCTGCATAATTTATGTTGGAGGAAGTGAAACTACTATGCTGGATATTCCATTGGATGTGTCTTTCCGTGGAAAGGTTTTTCATTCATTGTCACATTATATAAAACTCTTCTGCGATATAAATATAGCTACAGATTAGAGTTAAAGTATGACCTAGTAGAATTTCTTATTCACCTTTTATGTCCATCCTGTTCAAGGACAGGTCTTAATGCTGCTGGTCAGTTGTAAGTCCTACCTGCCTACAGCTGCTCTGTCCTCAGCCCTGTCCTCCGGTCTTCCATATGTTTCTGTTTCTATCATCTTTGGAAGAAGAGTTAGGGATAGGGTAACGTTTACGTTTCACCACACGAGTCAGTTCAGTCGTTCGACAGTTAACAGGCGTGGAATCTGTGACCCGTAGATCAAGCACTAATTAACCAGAGGGCCAAAATCCCCCAATATCCTAAAATTCTTGCAGTGTTCACTTCCAACCATCTTAGCATAAGGTATTACCTTGATTTGATTTGATATGATTTGAATTTATTCAGACATTATAAAAACATGTCTCGGGAAAACAAAAAAGGTTTGACCAACCCATACAAGTCTGTTTCCCGGATATAAACAACAAGTAGGTGCAATATCATAAACATATTGCACAAAGTATTTTTTAAAAGATGTAAACGATAGACAATAATGATGATTGCAAGTAAAATCACTGTAGTATTGCAGAGTACAAAATTAATTAGTTGAGGTATAGCATCTGTGAAATTAACTATGTGGGTTGAGATGGTTATTTAACGCTTTTTAAAACATGCTAAGAGTTCTCATATTGACTACATTCTTCGGAAGTTTGTTCCAATCATTCATGGTTTTAGAATAATATGAGTTCATATAATAATCTGTTCTTGCGAAGCGTACATGCATCTTTAAGTTAGGGTCGTTTCTTCCAATTCTGTTCGCAAGTGTGCACCTGTCTTTATGTCCTATAACTATTAAACCATTAACAAGCTTATAATAAAACACCAGTCGGAGGTAATTTCGTCTATTCTCTAATGTATTCATACTTAACTTTTGTAATAAAGTATCATAACTAGTGCTCCAGTCTTTGCACATCATTCTTAAATAGCGCTTTTTAATGCGTTCAACCTGTTGTTTTTGTGAATTTCTATATGGATCCCATGCTATACAACAATAATCCAAACGTGAGCGTATTGAAGATTCATAAATATTTTTTAAAACAGATTTTGGACATTCAATAAAGTTCCTCCGTATAATACCAACAAGTCTATTGCACTTCACATGTAATTCAGAACAATGATGATTCCAATTTAAAGTATTGTTGATCATAAGACCTAAATATTTCTCTGACATTGTATTTTGTGGGCTCCTGACCACCAATAGTATATGCGTAAGTTATATCATGAAGCTTCCGAGACATCGTCATGATCTTGCATTTAGATAAATTAAAATCAAATTAAAATCAAGCATCCATGTCTTAGACCACTGATTTAAGATTTCCAGATCATTTTGTAACATTTTACAATCTAAAGTAGAAATACGACGATATAAAATACAATCATCAGCATATAATCTATATGCGGTGTTATTAGATATATCATTAATAAAACATAGAAATAACGCCGGACCCAAAATTGTACCTTGAGCAACATCAGATTTAATATCAATCCATGAAGAAAATTCACCATTAATAACAACTCTTTGCGATCTTTTTTGTAAAAAATCATTATCCAATTTAAATTAGTTGATTTCACTCCGTATACTTGTAGTTTTGTTCTTAAAAGTTCATGGGACACACTGTCGAATGCCCTAACAAAATCAAGAAAAGCAATATGAACACTTGAACCCGTTTCCAAAATATATGACCAATCATCGATAGCCTCTACTAATTGAGTTTCGCATGATCTCTTTTCACGAAAACCATGTTGGTTATCACATAAAATTATCTTGAATGAGATAATTTTGGATCTTGGATACCATCTGGAATTATAAGGCTATAAGACATTTCTACATATATTTTACAACTAACAAAGGGCATTTTTATTTTTAATAGTAACTTACTTCGGGTCATTCTGGGGAAATTGCTGTCATTTTGACGCACTATAGCGTTCATGTCCGCTAAATGACAATTAAACTGGTCTTGTTGTTGCATTTTATATCCCTCCGTCCCCCTAAACAGGAGATGTATAAAACAATGTTAATAAGGCAGATGATTAATTAATGATTTCTGACTACTTTCAAATGCTGCATGCCATCAGGGATGGCAATATGATGGCAACCTTGCCAACCATTTTTGCACCTAAGGCTATCATATCAAATTTAATGACACTTTTTACTTGTATTGAAGCGGTGTCATGTTGCCTTGTTGCACTCAACATGATTCAGTGATACTATTGTGTGTATCATTGAATATCATGACCATTGAAATTTACATTTTGACCTATCGTTTGTACATCTGTACTGTAAAGAGGAATCTACCTCCGGTCATACCAGGCAATTTAGACACCATGTAATTGGAATTTTAACCAATAGTTATGTGGACAGTATGCTGCCCATTGTTGGTTAAAAGTTGGGTATTTTTTGGCCCAATTCTTTTAAAAGTGTAGAAAACCCTAGAAAAGTTTATTATTTATGTTTTCAGGCTTTCTGGATAAACGATGACAAAAAATTACATATATTGCACATATGCTAATTAGTTCATTATGCTAATTATACTATTTCCGACAACTGCATTATTTTAAAATGAAAACTGGTGTCATAAATGAATTGCTCGTCATAGAAAACCCTAGAAAAGTTTATTAGTTATGTTTTCAGGCTTTATGGATAAACAATGACAAAGAAGTCTACATATTGCGCATATGCTAATTAGCTCATTATGCTAATTATGCTATTTATGACGATTGCATTACATTAAAATGAAAACTGGTATCATATATGAATTCCTCGTCATAGAGGCCCCTGGGAAACCTGTATTATTTATGTTTTCAAGCTTTCTGGGTTAACATATTATATATTGAATATATGCTAAATAGGCCAATTAAATTGCTCAAGGTTGCCAAGGTGGCAACCAAGTTTAATTTACCTCAATGCCCATCTAGAAGACGAATTAACAAAAAAACACCTTGTACTTAACAACTTTTCCAGGTCTGAATAACTTCTACTGGACTAAGAGAAGAAAAAGCTATGTCTCCATGTTCATAGCTTTGACATGTGGATGAAAAATACGAAATTGGGCTGCCGAAAGGAAAGTCATGTTATGCAGACAACCCCATTTCCCTCTTAAAAAAGGGTTAGTAAACCCGAGAAACACTCCCACGTAGAAAAGTGGGGGAGGGTGGCACTTCCACGATCATTACCTATGTAACTCTTTATGCAACTCTTCCTTAATGCTTGATTAACTCTTTGCTTGCCACATGAATATTCTTCTATGTGATTTGTGTGTAAATAACGTATATTTTAAACCTACAGCCGTCCTACTTATTTCTGCGATCGTCGTTATTGTGGTATTTGTTTTCAAGCGGAGGAAAACACTGGAGAACCGTAGAAATCGTAAGTACATTTGACAATTTTTTTTCCGCAGTCCACAAAACTTGAAATAATTTAAAATACAAACATATTTTTTTAAAGTCAAATTTATTCCGTCTTAATCGTTATGAATTCGGAATTATTTCTTAGCAGAGTAAGCCCCCTCTCTCTCGCTTTTTCTTTCTTTATCTCTCTATTTTCCTCCTTCTCCCTTCTGTTTTTTCAGTCTGCTCCTACCTTGTATTTCTCTCCTGAATGTTGACTGCCTTACATGCACATGTTATAGCATACATGTTAAGTATAGTGTATGTGGCTTCTAAATTGTTTGGTGTAAGATTTCACTTCCTTATTTATTCAATACTTGTTGATATATAATTTACAGAATGATCATTTCCCTTTCCATATCCCTTTTCCCTCCCCCTTCACCTTCTCTCTCTCTTTCTCTTTCTTTTTCTTTCTTAGTCTGATTTCTTTCTGCCTCTTTTCCCCTCTCTCTCTCCCTTTCTTGCCAACTGACAGCTTGTACACTGAGAGTTATTTCTACGTATGCATACATAGTTATATTATTTATCATGGACTTTTCGATTAGACTTTGATTTTATAATTCTTTTTTCGTTACGCCCTAGCTAGCATGTTGATTTTCTTTACTCTAGGCTATACTGAGATGATCTTCAATTTTTGTTCCATACCTTCCAGATTTACTTTGCAGAAGCAACATAATTATATGCATATTTCATTTTGCAATATTCATTATTTGAGATAAATTTGCATGCCCGATATATAAACATATTTTTTCTTGATTAGAATTATACATATATATTTTGCCCAGTTATACTTTAAGTTTTATTATACTAAACATTAATTTGTAATATTCTATTCTTGAACAGCCAAGGTTATCTCATACCACTCACAGGCAATATTCCTAATGATTATAGTCTGTTCTACATAGCATTTTTAGAATCAACTTTTGAATATTTAATCTTAATTCATTTGGTTCGTACTGAGATAATTTCTTTCATTATGTGATTTTTTTTATGTAAACAATTTGTATTATGTACTGGGAGCAGCAAGTGTGGGGACGCATGCCTCCTGGCAGCAGTGTTGTATTTCACTTTTGTGCACCCTGAGCCACTTGTTGTTCCAAATCCTTTTACATGTGCTCTTACATGATCTTCCGCATTCTTATTATGTACTTTTTTCTTGCCTTGTTGTATTATACCTGTGTTTATTTTTTATGAATAGTCGAATAAATGATAACAATAATAGTAACAAGACGATATTAAATGGCACAGAGCTTCATTTGAATGTGTTTATTTTATTCTTCTCAGGAAGTACACGAGAGTCCCCGTCATTCCCATGGTTTATAAGGCGCCACAAACAACAGGTGAGGTTTATACTTCCAGTTGCAACCATAAGACAAAATGGAATTCTGGCGTGATACTATACGTGATAATATATGACGCCCGTAACTAGGGGGGGGGGGGGGGGGTGGTTCAGGGGTTGAAATTTGCTTGAAAAACAACAAAAAAGAATCATAAGGCGGATAAAAAATCCAAAGTGACATCATAATAGTGATGTTTAAAACATTTCCATTCCATAGGGGACGGGCGCACAAGGGGTCACGACGTGAAAGGGGAGAGCGGAAAGAATGTTGAAAATATTGTGAGATAAAAGGGTTTCCAGTCAATTTATTTGCTTTTGTCCTGCAACTTCATAACATTGCACAGCCATTATAAGGCATAATCAATATACGTCTTCGGCCATTAATTTTCGGAATGTATTTTTTATTTTGCTATCGATTTTGTCAAAGACTAAAAGAGTTCAAAGAGTTATTCAAAATCGTCACCCGCTCGTTGTAAGGTCTTGTTTATATGACGAATTTGAATGACAATTTCTTGAAATCGACTTCCCAAAGATGGATTTGGTGATAAAATTTTGCAGCGGATTGCCAGGTCGGACGAATTCGAATGAAATCTGACGAATAGGAATGGAGACATGAATGTTCAATGTTATGACAATTTTCGGGCAAGTCACTGCTTTATTATCTCCATGGCGCCAAATATTAATGTTACCTTACTTTTTATATTAACATTAGCAACAGGAAATTAAAGTTCATTTTTCTTCTCTCGCATTGCTCGCTCGCAAATCCTAGAAATTAGATAGTTTCAGGCAGCGAGGTGCATGAATATTTCCATGAATATTTCCATAGGATGCTACTGCAATATCCAGGTACGTCGCTGCCCTATCGCCATGGCACCCGAATACTCGTTAGGTCCACTTTCTATATTGAAATTAGCAGCAGCAAAGTAAAGAGCATTTCTCCTCGGTCGCTTCGCTCGCTCGCAAACCTTATAAACGGGATAGTTCCATGCAGGTACTCCGAGGTCCATGAATTTCCAATGTTATGACAATTTTCAGGCCATGGCGCCAGATATAAGGGTTACCTTTTTATAAAAGAACAAAAGGATGTGCCCCCCCCCCCCCCCCGTTCGCTTCACTTCCTAAAAACTTTATTAATATGAATGATTCCTGGCAACAAGATGACCGGAGATATAGCTTTTACATTTTATCTGTTGGTGACTAATAAAAGAACAAAAGGATGTGCCCCCCCCCCGTTCGCTTCACTTCCTAAAAACTTTATTAATATGAATGATTCCTGGCAACAAGATGACCGGAGATATAACTTTTACATTTTATCTATTGGTGACTAATGAATTAAAATTTTGCAACTTATAAGTACATTTTTATATTTCTCAGGCTCGCTTTGCTCGCTCGCAAACTTTGGAAACCTACACAGTGGTAGTATATGTCCGGGTTTCATATTTGACCCACCCCCTGGCAAAAAATCTGACTAGTATATATACGCTGATGCCCATACTTTGGAGTGGCGCGCCCCCTGACTCCGCCACACGCCACCCGCCACTCCTACGCGGTCGCTTCGCTCAGAAAGGTTCATTTTTTTCCAATGCTGAACCCCCCCCCCCCCCCGCAAAAATCCTAGTTACGGGCCTGTTAATCCTTTTATATGGAACGAACGAAGTCAACTATCTTTGCAAATTGAACTTGTTAAAGCTTTACCTTGAGCTTCAAAAGGTGTGTTAATTGTTACATGTGGAGTCAAAAGGGGCCTGAGCTTTCGATCCTAGCAGAATCTTCGTCAGAGGCAAAAAGACTTTTTGCCTCTGACGAAGATTCTGCTAGGACTCCATTTTACTCCAATGACTCGCTATTATTGGATAAGCAGTTTTCAGCAGTTTGTTTTCCATAATTGTTACATGTGTTAATGAATAAATTGTCATTTGAGTCTGAGGCGTACTGGCACTCTTCTATTTCTAAATATTCTGCGTAAAAGCGAAGCAGGGGCAAAACAATGCTCGACACCTCTTTGTAATAATGTATAATTATGTGTATTCCCCTCCCATTTACGCATATGATTAAAAAAAATCCCGTAATGATCACACAGAGACTAATTTCTAGCTAAATAGAGAGAGGAGGGGGGTGAACATAGATATTCGTCGATGGATGGAATGACCTTCCACGTTAGTTATATTCTTGGAAATAGCATGATGAGGAATATCCAAATGGGAGGGGGAGGAAAAAGTAATGAAACGAACTTCAGATGAAGTTCGTTTACCATTTCCCCCTTTTCAGATTGTATATCTTACATTGAAATTTGGATGCTGGTCAAGTATGCTCGTGAGCATAGTGTCAGCGATAATCTTGCCAAGGTTCTTGACCATCTATCTGGAAATGAAGCCAGTTCTCATACATTACAAACAGACGAGGATTATTACCAAGAGATGTGTAAATGGAAAACTGGAACATGTCAGAGGGACGACTTCTTTGATGTATGTAGGGATAATGGCTTAAAGGCTTTTATTGACCAATTAAAAGGTATTTATCATTGATTTTCAATTTTAAGTCCCATCCTAAAAAGAAATAATCGCCTTAAATGTCTTAAGCAGATATAACAATAGTCTTGAGTTTGTCCCAAAGATACTAGATAGGACTGAAGTCAGGTGAAATTATAGTTCAGACTATTCTCTAAATTCCTTTACAAAACAAGAATGCCAGACTGATCAACGCCATGAGAAAACGATGTCAAGATTTCATTGAAAAGCATGATGGATGCACACGTTAGTTAGATTAATGTTAACTGCCCTTGTTAATTGATATAAATTGATATGAATCATTGATGAAAATCAAATATTAAGCTCACAAATATCAGTGGTACAGAAACATTAAAAAAAAATGTAAAACAAATCATTATTTAAAATATATTTATATATATATATATTTTTTTTTTTTTTTTTAAATAATGATTTGTTTTACATTTTTTTGTAAAAAAAAAAAAAATATATATATATATATATATATATATAAATATATATATATAAATGGAATAGCGGTCGACCTTTCTGATACGTGCATTGAAAAATGTAAGAGAATCTATTCCACATGCATGTGTAGAATACTCCAACTCTACCAGAGCATTGACAGAAGACGATATGGAGCACACTTTGTGGCACATTGGTGAGACTGATCTGATTATTGGGTTGCTAAAGCAACTTGGTGCGCTAGACGAACATGAAGAACATGTAGAGCTGAAGGCCAGGGGGAAAAGAGAAGTCGTCGAAGGAGCTATGAACGTCTTGAAATACTGGAGAGATGTAAACAACACAGGAAATCAAGAAGTGATGTTGAGCGTAGCACTGGAGATGATCAAATACAGCCCAAATGAGAAGGACTTTTTTCGAAGTAAGAAATACTGCTATTAATTCACATCTCGCATTTTTTAACATCTTAAAAGGGTGAGACGAAGAGGGGCAGAAGTGTGCGAATAACCTCTTTACACTCGCTAGTAATAAGGACCGCTATTCATTAACAAAAAATATGAGGACCGCTATTCATAATAAGATATAAGGGTCGCTATTCATAAGGGTAATTATTCATAAGGACCGCCATTCATAATCAGACATAATGATCGCTATTCATAATACCAAATCAGGGTCGTTAATCATAAGGGTCCCTATTCATAATACGAAATGAGGGTTGCTCTTCATAAAGGTCGATATTCATACGGGTCGCTATTCATAATCAAAGAAGAGGGTTGATTTTCATAATTGAAGAAAAGGGTAATTACTCATAAGTACCGCTATTCATAATATTGTCATAAGATACGCGGGGAACTTCAACGAATTTTGTCACAAATTTATAAACTTAGAATTTATTTAGAATTGTTGATGCATGTCTCTGAAATTGTACATCAATATGAATGATGAGAGATAGTATTCAGATTGAAAACGAAAGACAAAACTTATATGATAATCTATTATGTTTACATTTAGTACCTGAAGTGCAGAAATCTGGGCTAAACAAGAATGAAATAAAAGCGTTCTTATTACCCAAAGTAACATCACGACACTGTACAGAACTGGTTAATGCTATGATGGATTTGAGGGCAAAATACTTTGTGAGCATCAAAATGTTTGGCGCAAAGAACAAAGATGTTTGGATAGACAACGTCATCGATCAAAACAGGACAAATCTGTTCGATAGTCATCAAATGATCGAGGATTGGTGGGCTGAGCAGAACTGTAGTAATCATGAGAAGAGATGTAGACTTCAGCATGCTGCTCAGGATCTACATGGAAAAGGTGACGACTCAGGAATATTGTCAGTTTCATTTCAGCAGTTTCAATATTCAGTATTCAGTGAAAGTAGTAGTAATGATAATAATAATAATAATAATAATAATAATGATAATAATAATAATAATAATAATAATAATAATAATGATAATAAATAGTAATAATAACGATATAATACTGTGTTATACATTTTAAGTAATACGTACTACAAAATTAATCAGTTGAATAGGTATGTTTTCAGTGCACACTTGAATGAGCAAAATGTGTTACCTTGTCTTCCATTGTGAGGGATGTTATTCCAGGGGGCGTTTCATGAAAGGACTTGTCAGATATTTTATCTGACAAATTTGCCCTCAGCCAATCAGATGCAAGGATTTCAATAGCTTATAACAGTTGTAGGATGAAAATATCCGACACCTTCCTTTCATGAAACGCTCCCCAGAGTTCTGTACAGCATGTGCAAAGCCCCTTTTACCACAATACTCTGAATCAAAAAGAGGTACATTATAATATAGGCTTTTCTAGACTTACCTAAGATTTCTTACAAGTTCATTATTTAACACGTAACTCCGATATATAAGATGGATCCATGTCACGAAAACACTGAAATGTGAGTATCAGGATCTTAAATTTAATACGTGATCTGACTAGTAAGGAGTGCAAGGCTCTTAACACAGACGAACATGGATTCATGCTGTATAGTTCTTGTCACAATCCTTGCAGCGGGATTTTGAATGATCTGAACTTTCTGAAGCTGGGTATCTGGTACTCCATATAATAGACTATTGCAATAGTCTAGGTAACAATACATGCACTAATTTCGGTGGTTCTTTGTTAATTTTGCCAATCTTACTCAATGAAACTAATGCAGAACGGCCTGTAGGACTGACAAAACTGCGCATTGTAAAGTGAATATCAAATAGAACACCAAGGTTTCTCGTTTTCTTGACGGTGGTAACTATACACCATCGATTTCAAAAGGCCGCAAAAGCATAATATAGATCGAAATCAAGATTTGATATACAGAACTTCACATCACATTCAACCACGACCACCCTTTCGCTTCCTTGATCCAACTCAACACTTCTTCAGTAGCTAAATAAATTTTAGTATAAAAAATACCCAAAACCAAAGTGACATCTGTTGTTATATGGTGTCATGACTTATCGTGGTGTCGAACGCAGATGAATAGTCTAGAGCCGGTTAGTAACGTTACTAACCGGCTCTAGACTATTACATTGAGTAACGTTACAGTGAGTAACGTAACATCTTGGAAAAAATAAAATATAGGGGGTTTAACCCCTTCCCCCCCCCCCCCTGAAATTTGTATAACGCATTTCATTGATTTAGTGCATTTCCTTTGAAAATACAATTTGAAAGCTTACTAAAAACCAGGATTTTGTACAATAACTTTTTTGTGTTGTCTTACATATGTCACTGCATGTATAGTTTCAGATTCTCCATGAAGGAGACAGGAAAGGATGGTTCTCCCAATTCATTCTAGACATAGAATTCGAATTTCAATCATCTTAGGCATAAAACATGAAAGAAATACTGAGTTGAAATTCTTTGTCATGTCTCTTTAATCGAGAAATTCCATTGTCTAAGGACATCAATATAATTATCAATGGAGACACGTAAGAGTGCCGTCTCACAGCTGTGGAAAAATCTGTATGCTGATTGATTTTATGCAAGCAGGCGGTGCTCAGACAGGTAATTCCGCAGTAGAGAAACTGCCGCTCTCCAGATTATTTGCAAAAAAAAATAAGATTTGCGATTGGTGATATCAATTTAGTGAATGGACTCAATCATTTAACAATTTTGCTAGAATTGTTTCAAGTACACAACCCATTACCTTTATTTTTGTCATGAAAGATCTTATGCTTTGTTTAACTTTGACCAGATTTCGATTTTATTGTCTCGGTATAGAAACTAAAATGAAGTCACCCTGAAAATTAATAGAGGTTAGAAAGACGACTCTGCTTAATCGGCTCTGTTAATTTCCCGTCTTCTTAATACATCAGATACATCCATGAAAGATGAAAAGGTCATCCATCCGGAGAATTCAGATGCCACAGCACACGATGGTAAGGAGATAAAAATAAAATAAAAAATGATACAATGATATCATGTACATTTGTAATTTGATTAATAATGTAGTAATAATACAATTTTATTCAGTCTGATCCATGTGAAATCGTAGAAATTTGATTTCCACCAGCATTACAGAAAGAAACATAAAAATAGTACAGTACAATATGACGTAACAAACATGCAAATACAATAAAACAAAGAAATTTTCTCCATGGCATTAATTTTGCCCATTGTTTTTCATTTGTGTTTCACTACTGAATTACATGTATTTTATTCTTTCCCTCTTTTATCTATTCAGTCTTATTCGTTTTATTACTTTCTAATTCGTTCATTTCAACTTATTTCTCCTTCTCATCATATTTTCCTTTCCTCTTATCATATTTCTGACTGTATACCATGCTCATACATAGCTAATCATAAATTGTACTCAAGTTCACTCAGAGAATAATGACACAGCAAACAGGTTGATTTCCACAAGCGCTTTCAATTTATTTCTTCCTGAAGAAATAAATTGAAAGCGCTTGTGGAAATCAACCTGTTGATATATTTGCTGTGTCATTATTCTCTGAGTGAAGTTTATTTTAATTCTATTTCATGTATACGTTCTCCCATTTAATTATATATATATATATATATATATATATATATATAAAGTGTTCTGCGTCGGTTTAGATAAAATATAAATAGAAAAGTCAAATATAAATCAAAAAACCGTAGAGATGTCAATTATCCGATATTTTTATTAAGCGTCAAGCAAAAAAAAGGGCAAATAAAAGACGCGCAAAATGGTCGCATAGAAACAAGATGTAAAAGACGCGCAAAATGGTCGCGTAGAAACAAGATGTAAGAACGCCCCAGAAGTGACGTAACAATACATCAAGAGAAGAATAACGAAGAAGAGCTACTAGAGAGAGAGAGAGAGAGAGAGAAAAGAAAAGAAAGAGAGGGAAAGAGAAAAGAAAATGGTCGCGTAGAAACAAGATGTAAGAACGCCCCAGAAGTGACGTAACAATACATCAAGAGAAGAATAACGAAGAAGAGCTAAGAGAGAGAGAGAGAGAGAGAGAAAAGAAAAGAAAGAGAGGGATAGAGAAAAGAGAAAGGGACAAGAAAAAGAAAAAGATAAGAAAAGAAAGAAAGAAAATTACGCGTTGGGAAATGAGCGGAAAGAAACATTAATTCCTCTTGGTTGGAGGCAGCCAAGGCGAAATATATATATATATATATATATATATGAAGAGCTGACATGCAAAAGGGACTAAATCAATTTTTTATGCATGCTAGACATTCACCATGTGCATCAAACTGACTATGGTCCAACGCCCAAAAGTTTCAGAAAGTTTATCAAAAATGGACATGAAATTCTTGTTTTCATTCAAAAGGGCCTAAATCATCACTGTCCTAACTGACCAATCAGAAATCGCCACACAAACCAGCTAGGCATAGTAATCTGTGTGTAGGCCTATGAGAGAATCTGTTCAGCTTTCTGCGATATGTGCATGAAATTATTGCTTTCATCAAGATTTTGATTACTTCACTGAATTCTGCTGTGATGGAGCTTGTAGATATAACAAAAAATCCCAGAAAAAGAAAGAGAAATGAAAAGGAATTGCAGAGAGCCCAAAACAAAATTCCGGAAAAATAGCGAGAAGGCGAGTTGGCTTTTTTCATAATGCAGATCGTAGTCCCATGTGTGTACCTTTATGTTTGTAATCCATACATAGTGTACACTGTCACTGACAACGAATCAGTTTTGGTCTGTCATTGTAAAATAATTTCAACGTATTATTTATTCTTTGGAATTCTTAATCTCTATGTTATGACAGTTTAATAATGTTTTATAGTAATGAACGACATCACTAGGGCATTAACTGCTACTGGGGCTCAAATATCAATCAATTTCAAGTTGTTGCTATATCGGGCAGAGGTTCCAACAGTCCAATAAGCCATTTTAAGAGATAGACTGATGATAGGAAGGGTAGGGGATAAGAGAGGTAGTTTCATGTTCATGATAAACCTTGTGTACAGCTATTACCCCTCAGGACTTTTCATGCAATAGGGACTAAATCCAACTGTTCATGCAAAAGGGACTAAATAAAAAAAAACAATATAGAAAATTATATAAAATTCAAGACATCTGCATGATTTGTTTAATTGTCATTTTTGTTACCTATATTGATGACTCTTAAACATAGCAGAAGAACTTCTTGAATGGAAACATAGAATTGTGTGAAATAAAAAAAACCTTGATTTACGAAGAATTAGCTAAAGTGGATTTAGTCCCTTTTGCATGTAAACTCTTCATAATTTATGTACTTATTACTTATTTGAGAAATAATAGTTTGTTTCCTTCGTCTTAAAGTTGAATATCCAAAAATACGATTGTGAAAATAGGCCTAATTGTAGATCTTACCAATTAATGCATGTTTAATCATATTTCAGTGGATAAGACATCTTTTTGTTTGTTGAAATTAGGCTAGGTGCATATTCTTTTTTCTCAATTGATTATCAATCACGAGTCTCTATGATTTGTTTTAATTAACAAGAGTTCGATATCCAATTATAGTTCTTGGCTAAGACCCAGTCCCAGCTAGGCGATAATATTGGAGTAATAAAAACATGTATTAAAAAAAATTATAAGTACGTTTATATGGATTCTGAGAAAAAAAAGTAATATTCAAAATGCCTCTTCTCATTTCGTTGAATATAATTTCCTAAAAATGCTATTCTTGAATATTATAATAATAATGATAATGATAATAATAATGATGATGATAATAATAATAATACTAATACTAATAATAATAACAATAAAATAACAAGTGTTTGTGCTATTTGTTTACTATCTTTTACTACCCCCAGTATACAAAAGGAGGGAAATGGATGTCAAAACACGGTTATCAAGATCAGGGGCGGATCCAGGATTTTGTATAAGGGGGGGGGGGGGGGGGGGGGGCACGCAAAAGAAACTGCTTGGAGGGAGACCCGGGGGAGGGGGGAGTGCGAAAAAAAACTTTACACATTCGCCAGCGCTCCAAAGAAAGGGGGGCACAACGCATACTTTTCTTCCAAAGAGGGGGTGGGAGGGGGAGGGGGCAAGGGCCGGATGTGCCCCCCCCCCCCTTAAATCCGCCACTGATCAAGATTTTACCTGCTGGCTGGAGCTGAACCTTCACAGTGCCTTTACTTGATTATACGTCCAATGTTTATCCCCCGAACAATATCCAGATCATTCTAGAATTTGTTTCGTAGTATAATGTTTGCTTATTGCTCTCTTTGCTCAAATCTTGCCGTTGTATTGGTATGCATCCCTTTTAACAGCTCCATCTCTAGTATGTTGCAGTCCTCTTCCTCCCTCGTATAATACTCCAAGATCCTCATCTCTTTCTCTCCCTCTCTTTGTCTGCTCCTCTCTTCTCTTGTTATATCCATATTGTATCTGTATATGTATTTAGGCTTACCAGACACAAGCTGTTTTAAGGGGCGTTCCTTCTTCCTAACTTCCAATTACTTTACATCATAATGATAATTCAAATATATTACATAAATATGTAACGCATCATGTGAATACTTCAATGCGTTTTACACATTTACTTATTATTACCCTTTGGTCATTGGATGTCAAGCCCGCACACAATTGTGCACCATCTCCACTCCTCAGAGAGCATTCTTACCATTCCTAATAGAGTATATTATTTGAACATGTTCTAGAATGTTTAAAAATGAGTGGAAGAAAAAAAATGTTTATATTAATTGATTTGTTCTTGAAGATGCACTAGAATCGTTTGACGAAAAAGGGCCAACTGCAACGAAACTCGAGCAGATTGTCAATCTGCTCACTTTACCAGAGATGATACGGCTTTGCGAGGTTCTTCAAATCACCTGTACTTCAGATGATCTTGCTGATGAGCGGAAGCGGTTGGAAGTACTGTGTAGATGGAATAATGAAATTAGTGAACGTAAACAGAAGGACAAGTATAAAGAACTATCGACAGCCTTGAATTCAATAAAATTTGAGTGTGAGTAAATAGCTAATGATCAGTCTTTAATATCATGTTCCTAATTGGAAAAAAGGAGGCCATGTTTGGTAGATATTCTCTTCAATTGATTGAATGTCAGGTTATGTGAAGGAAGTCAGTAGTAATTTCCCTTTTTTAAGTTAAATGAAATGAAAGCTCTTTCTCCACTAAAGACATTGTCCGGAGATAGTATAAGCAATCACAATATCATGTGCCAATGGTTTTAGGCTGAATTCGTTTCTAATCATTAGACTACAAATTATTACAATTTATAGTTTAAATAATAAAGTGTGAATATATCGTTTTGAAAACAGGCTGATAATACCAATGTCCTATAGTGGATAATACATAGAAAGCATATAAAATGTATAACTACGGATAACTAGGTTATACTATCGTTAGCCCAAACAAACCAATCTCACGGGGGAAAACATGTTAACGAGTAATATCATGTGCGTCTTCACTATGGTTTATCTAGTTGTAAAAAAGAATAAGAAATGAAATAAAAACTAATGCAGAACGTATCATTTGAATATGTTTCAACATACAGTCAAACCTGTCTATAGCGGCCACCGAAGGGAAACGGAAAAAGTGGCCGCTATAGACAGGTGGCCGCTATAGACAGGTCGGCGGCCATTTTTTTTTTAATATTTTATATTTTTTTTGCATATACTGTTACACGCAACAAAGTTAGTGTACATGCATCCATATAGCCTATATCACTTAGGAAAACAAGCTATAGATCAACAGATTTGACGTATAACATGTCATATGATATATAAATGCTAAAATAATATGCTTTGTGGTCAATAAATGAGAAAAACAATAGATATACGAGCAATCTGTGTAAAATGAATTTTCCCTCAAAATTACCACGTACGTACCACCCGCGGTAGACTGCTGTTCTTGATTTTTATAGTCTAAAAACGATGTCTAACTTTGTTAATCATGCTTTTGCTTCCTGTCAAAAAATTACAATAATTGTATCTTTTGAATAAAATCGTGCAATCAATTTTCATTCAATAAATATTTGCCTTTTGAATGGTTTAAAAGAAGTTTTAACTGTTTTGAGAACAGGCGATAGAAGGTGCTCGCTTGCATTCGTCGAAAGTGCGAACGTCGACAATGGCCTGGATCGCCGGTGGACGATCCGAGTCGAGTTTTCACGCCGTCAGCAGGACAATCTCTCGTACATGAAATCGTTATTATTGATCTTTAAAAAAAATAATAGTTGGGTAGTATTTTATTATTTTCACTTTCTAAAAAAAAACCACTCCTTTATTATTTTTTTTCAAAAGTTTTAGCCCTCTAAATTCTTTTTTTTATAAATCTTTTAAAAATAAAAAATTATATTGAAGTGTACGAGCCTGTGCTATTGCGCAATGGCGATCAATATCAATGCAATGCTGACCGCGATAGCTAGCTTAGGAGAACAATACAACTAAAGTGCAGGGGATTGCAGCTGGATGGTGCGAAGATTACGTAAACGAACAATAAAATTACTAGTGCTTAATTCTTACTAAAAAGAATTTTAATCTCTAATCAGTCGGCAATGTCGTTAAACTATTAGATCTTCATGGCCATTGTAGAATCTATTCACGACGTTTGTGTGAGAGTGTGACTGAGCTAGGACTCGGTAAACACATCGCGCCTGGCTATGGCAAAAACTACTTTTTTGTGCATGAAGCTACGGCTCGACTCGATATTAGTGGCCGCTATACGCGGTCAGATATTGTCCGAGGGATACATAATGGGTGGCCGCTGGCCGCGTTAGGCAGGTGACCGCTATATGCAGGGTCTACAACACAGTAATTTCCTGCGGGGGATTTTTTGGTGGCCGCTATAAGCAGGTGGCCGCTATAGGCAGGTGGCCGCTAAGACAGGTTTGACTGTATTTCAATTCCAAAGATAGGATTATGTTCATTAAAACTGAGTACGGTTGGTCATGTTTCTTATTCTTTATTGTTGATAAAATATTGTGGTTCCCAAAGATGTACTCCAAGCGGCTGACGAGAAGTGGCCCACTACAACGAAGCTTGAGCAGATTGTCAAGCTGCTCCCTCCATCAGAGCTGATACAGCTCTGCAAGGCTCTTCACATCACTTGTACTTCAGTTGATCTTGCTGATAAGGATAAACAATTAGAAGTGCTTTGTAGATGGAGAGATGGAATCAGTGAGATGGAAGAGAAGGAGAAGGACAGACTACTATCGCAAGCCTTGAAATCAGTAGGATTTGAGCGTGAGTATAAAGCCAGGGAAAATGGATGTTTGTATCCGTATCCGGACACCTACCCCCTGGAGAACCACCCCCGGATAACCACCCCTAGGATAACCACCCTCTAGGACAACTACCCCCTAGGACAACTACCCCCTAGGGCAACCACCCTCTAGGACGACTACCCCCTCTAGGACAAGTACCTCCCCGGATAACTACCCCCCAGACAACTACCCCCTAGGACAACTACCCTCTAGGGCAACCACCCTCTAGGACGACTACCCCCCTAGGACAAGTACCCCCCGGATAACTACCCCCCAGACAACTACCCCCTAGGACAACCACCCTCTAGGACAACTACCCCCCGGATAACTACCCCCAGACAACTACCCCCTAGGACAACTACCCCCTAGGACAACTACCCCCAGGACAACTACCCCCCGGACAACCATCCCCTAGGACAACTACCCCCAGGACAACTACCCCCGGACAACTACCCCCCGGACAACCACCCCCTAGGACAACTACCCCAAGGACAACTACCCCCCGGACAACTACCCCCGGACAACCACCCCCTAGGACAACTACCCCCAGGACAACTACCCCCCGGACAACTCCCCCCCCCCGGAATCCATCCCCTAGGACAACTACCCCCAGGACAACTACCCCCCGGACAACCACCCCTTGGACAACTACCCCCTAGGACAACTACCCCCCGGACAACCACCCCCAGACAACTACCCCCTAGGACAACTACCCCCATGACAACTACCCCCCGGACAACTCCCCCCCCCCCCGGACAACCATCCCCTAGGACAACTACCCCCAGGACAACTACCCCCCGGACAACCACCCCTTGGACAACTACCCCCTAGGACAACTACCCCCCGGACAACCACCCCCAGACAACTACCCCCTAGGACAACTACCCCCATGACAACTACCCCCCGGACAACCACCCCCTGGACAACTACCCCCCAGACAACCACCCCCTAGGGCAACCACCCTCTAGGACAATTACCCCAGACACGTATTTTTTACTGTCAGAATTTGCGCCACTGACAAGAGAGGGCAGTATTTGAGAGTCAAAAAGCCCCGTTTTGGAGACTTTGAGAGAGAGAGAGACTACAACTTTAAGGCTTGTAATTTTCTCTCAGTTTCACCTTACTTTATTTCAGCAAAAGAAAATTTTGTCAATGATACTTTCCTAAATTCTAACACCCCTAAGCCTGCCGAGACTCGAACTCGTGATTCCTTCATGACGAGCACAACGTGAATCCGAATGCGCCACACAAGGAACTGCGTGACTGGTTCGCTCATTTTATTATATCCCTACAATTTGTTTTTCATGAATATTCATACCGACTAGTCTTGACGGAATAAACCGTATTGTCACCCCTCTTGACCAGTGCCGTATATAGATAGAGTCTGGCCAACTCGGCTCCAGTTGGGTAACAACATGGCGCATATTCCTTTGTTGCAAGCTTACATAACAAAGGAATATACGCCATGTTGCTACCCAACTGAAACCGAGTTGGCCAGACTCTCTCTATATACGGCACTGCTCTTGAGGCTCAAATACTGCCCTCTCTCGTCGGGTGGCTCAAGTCCTGACAGAAAAAATATAGCCCCCCGGACAACTCCCCCAGGACAACCACCCTCTAGGAAAAGTACCCCAAATTGGACTTAACATCACATTGAACAAGATTGGGCTCGTTCGCTACGCTCGCTCGCCAAAATAGAATTAATATGGCCTTTAGCAAAATTTCTGCCCCGACCTGCAACAATAAAGCCCAGATAATATACCAAATTTTATTAAAAGGGAAGTGTTTGTTTTCGCTCATGCTTGCTCGCTTAAATTGTTTGTTTTTGTTTTTTTGTTTGTTGTTGTTTTTTGGTGTTTTTTTATTCAATGCATGAAGGCAGGTATTCCCATGTGCAATATCAACTCTCTATTAGATGTTTTGCATGATCGACAATTAAGGGGGGGGGGGGCGGGAAGGAAAACAAATATTCCAGCCGTTTGTCACACCCCCACCCCTCTCCCTCATTATGCAACTCGTTACAAAGCTACCAGCCAATCGAGTATTAGGGGAAACTAGCATTGTGGTTGGTCGATTTAAAAAAATAGTATGGGGTATACAATCATGTTAAGATGGATGAGAAATTCAACTGTACAATGCACCATCAAACACCGAGTTTAAACACCCAACTTTTAAAACAAAAATGTAATACCAGGGGAAATCTCGTTATATCAGGATTAAAAAACAAGAGATTATAAAGAGCATTATTATTACCTTGTCATATCAGGAATATTGTTATATCAGACCTCTTGATACTGAGTTTCCACTGTAGATGGAAGGAAAAACAAAGAAATGCATGAGGAAAGAGAATAGGATAAATGGAAGGTAAAACAAAAGAAAGAAATAAGGAAAGGGATAGGATAGATGGAAGGAAAAACAAAGAAATACATAAGGAATGAGAAGAGGATAGATGGAAGGAAAAACAAAGAAATACATTAGGATAGTGGAGAGGATATGTTTTCCTTGCATCTATCTTCTTCTCTTTCCTTTTTTATTTCTTTTTTTTAACTTCCATCTATCCTCTTCTCTTTCCTTATGTATTTCTTTGTTTTCCTTCCATCTATCCTCTCCCCTTTCCTTATGCATTTCTTTGTTTTACTTTCCATCTACCCTCTTCTTTTTCCTTGTTTATTTCTCTGTTTTTCCTTCCATCTATCCAATTCTCCATCCTTATGTATTTCTTTGTTTTTCCTTCCATCTATCTCTAGCTGCTCTTTTTAAATATATTTCACTTTTCCCCTTTCTACCAACTTCCCATGCAGGCTGGTTGTATCGAGCACAATAATATGTGTAGTGCATAGAGTAGTTACAACAGGGATGTGCGCTGACGACTTAGACTCTTTCACCAGAGCACTTGTATGATTTTTTCGCGAAATTGCCTACGCTACAGTGTAAAACGAAAACACCCCCCCCCCCCCCCCCCCGGACAACTACCCCGAAACAACTACCCCGAGACAACTACCCCTTAGGGCATCCACTCTTTAGGACATCTTCTTGACAAATTCCACCTAAGGTAACTACCACCGGGACATTAACGACTTTAGGGTAATTATTAATCGGACAACAACCAACATACTCTCACCATGGCATGTAGGTCAATTATCCCCCCAAACAGTTACAACTGGCATTTAAACTGATTTCGGCCAGGGGAGGACGTGGGGGGGGGGGGGGTGGTGACCAACAATCAGTAAGGATATAATGAGTATCTGTTTTAGAAATCTGGTTATAAATAGGATTTTGGTGCATTATTATGATAAAATTCACCTCACCACGTGAGTTAAATGTGTCTATACCCATGATCACGGGGGGGGGGGGGGGGGGGGATTTCCCCTGGTATTACATTTTTGTTTTAAAAGTTGGGTGTTTAAACTCGGTGTTTGATGGTGCATTGTACAGTTGAATTTCTCATCCATCTTAACATGATTTTATACCCCATACTATTTTTTTAAATCCACCAACCACAATGCTAGTTTCCTTTAATACTCGATTGGCTGGTAGCTTTGTAACGAGTTGCATAATGAGGGAGAGGGGTGGGGGTGTGACAAACGGCTGGAATATTTGTTTTCCTTCCCGCCCCCCCCCCCCCCTTAATTGTCGATCATGCAAAACATCTAATAGAGAGTTGATATTGCACATGGGAATACCTGCCTTCATGCATTGAAGAAAAAAAAACAACAAAAAAACAAAAACAAACAATTCTTTTTAATTGATAGTATATATAAACTAGTTTTTTGTTGGAAGTTGGAGGAGGAACAATTTAAGCGAGCAAGCATGAGCGAAAACAAACACTTCTCTTTTAATAAAATTTGGTATATTATCTGGGCTTTATTGTTGCAGGTCGGGGCAGAAATTTTGCTAAAGGCCATATTAATTCTATTTTGGCGAGCGAGCGTAGCGAACGAGCCCAATCTTGTTCAATGTGATGTTAAGTCCAATTTGGGGTACTTTTCCTAGAGGGTGGTTGTCCTGGGGTAGTTGTCCGGGGGGCTATATTTTTTTTCTGTCAGGACTTGAGCCACCCGACGAGAGAGGGCAGTATTTGAGCCTCAAGGGCAGTGCCGTATATAGAGAGAGTATCGCCAACTCGGTTTCAGTTGGGTAGCAACATGGCGTATATTCCTTTATGTAAGCTTGCAACAAAGGAATATGCGCCATGTTGTTACCCAACTGGAGCCGAGTTGGCCAGACTCTATCTATATACGGCACTGGTCAAGAGGGGGTGACAATACGGTTTATTCCGTCAAGACTAGTCGGTATGAATATTCATGAAAAACAAATTGAAGGGATATAATAAAATGAGCGAACCAGTCACGCAGTTCCTTGTGTGGCGCATTCGGATTCACGAGTTCGAGTCTCGGCAGGCTAAGGGGTGTTAGAATTTAGGAAAGTATCATTGACAACATTTTCTTTTGCTGAAATAAAGTGAGGTGAAACTGAGAGAAAATTACAAGCCTTAAAGTTGTAGTCTCTCTCTCTCTCTCAAAGTCTCCAAAACGGGGCTTTTTGACTCTCAAATACTGCCCTCTCTTGTCAGTGGCGCAAATCCTGACAGGAAAAAATACGTGTCTGGGGTAATTGTCCTAGAGGGTGGTTGCTCTAGGGGTGGTTGTCTGGGGGTAGTTGTCCAGGGGGTGGTTGTCCTGGGGGTAGTTGTCCTAGGGGGTAGTTGTCCAGGGGGTGGTTGTCCAGGGGTGGTTGTCCGGGGGGTAGTTGTCCGGGGGGTAGTTGTCCGGGGGGTAGTTGTCCTGGGGTAGTTGTCCTAGGGGGTGGTTGTCCGGGGGGTAGTTGTCCTGGGGGTAGTTGTCCTAGGGGGTAGTTGTCTGGGGGGGGGTAGTTATCCGGGGGTAGTTGTCCTAGAGGGTGGTTGTCCTAGGGGGTAGTTGTCTGGGGGGTAGTTATCCGGGGGGTACTTGTCCTAGGGGGGTAGTCGTCCTAGAGGGTGGTTGCCCTAGGGGGTAGTTGTCCTAGGGGGTAGTTGTCCTAGAGGGTGGTTATCCTAGGGGTGGTTATCCGGGGGGTGGTTGTCCAGGGGGTAGGAGTCCTAGAACCGTTTGTATCAGCTATCAATGTTACCTCCTCGGAAAAAGTAGACCATGATTTGTAGATGTGTAAATAATCTCGGGTTATGTGAAGATAGTCAGTAGTAATTATTCTTTATTTCACTTAAAAGAAGTGATGTTAGATTATTTCTTTCTCCGCTATTGCCATTTTCGGAGATAGTACGGGCATGCACAATAATGATGTGTAAATGGCTGTAGGCTTAATGGGTTACCAGTCATTAGATTACAAATTATTACCATTATTTTACAGAATAGACAAATATCTTTTCTTTTGCAAAAAAGCCTCATTACTTTTTATTTGTTTATTTTTATTTATTTGGTTATTTATTTTTTTAAATCTTTTTTGTTCTGTACCAATCATTGTTGATGACATGTAAATATTATGATTTTTGTCTTTTGATTTAATAAAACATACAATTAAAAAAAAAAAAAAAAAAAAAAAAAAAGCCTCATTACCGCAGGCCCTCAGTAGATAATACACGTGAAGCATATGATTATGAATAAATAGGGTATACTATGATGGGGATAACCTCGCTAGTCATAAGGACCGCTAGTCATAAGGACCAGTGGCTCATAAGGGCCGCTAATCATAACGTGTAATTTCCTATACCTGTAGGGTCGCTATTCATAAAGCGAAAAGGGGGTCACTATTCATAAACTCATAAGGATCATTATTCATGAGGATTGCTATTCATAATAGGAGAAGAGGGTCGCCATTCATAATCGGAGAAGAGGGTCTCTATTCATAATCAAAGAAGAGGGTCGCTATTCATAATCGGAGAAGAGGGTCGCTATTCATAATCACAGAAGAGGGTCGCTATTCATAATCGGGGAGGAGGGTCGCTATTCATAATCGGGGAAGAGGGTCGCTATTCATAATCGGAGAAGAGGGTCGCTATTCATAATCGAAGAAGAGGGTCTCTATTCATAATCAGAGAAGAGGGTCTCTATTCATCATCAAAGAAGAGGGTCGCTATTGATAATCAAAGAAGAGGGTCTCTATTCATAATCAGAGAAGAGGGTCGCTATTCATAATCAAAGAAGAGGGTCGCTATTCATAATCAGAGAAGAGGGTCGCTATTCTTAATCGGAGAAGAGGGTCGCTATTCATAATCAAAGAAGAGGGTCGCTATCATAATCAAAGAAAAGGGTTGCTATACATAATCGAAGAAGAGGGTCGCTATTCATAATCGAAGAAGAGGTTAGGGTTAGGATTATTTGTAAAATATTGTAATATGATTTTCATTGTTCAAATATGAAAGAATTAATTTAGCAACAAAAATGATAATATTGAATGAGAGACACCCCCACGGCTGTGTCGAAGCAATACGGGGAGGGGCGATGAAACAAATACACCCCTGGCCTAGCTAGGCGGGCAAAGGGGGAGGCATGCCCCCCCCCCCCCCTATTCAGCCCCTTTAAAAAAAGCGAGAGCGAAAAAGCGGATGAGGCGGTGGTAGAGAAAGATAAAAGCCTAAAAAGGCGATACGAAATTTGCTAAAACGTTTGCGCGCTTCCCGCGGGAAGGGGGAAGTAACTCCCCATCCATGCATCCACCCCTGACACATACAGTGCAGCATTGCGTCCAATAATTGAAAGCAGTCCGGGTGTCGAACTAACTTTCCGCCTAAAAGAAGGTGATACATGTACGAGCCGCTATCTTATTCTTAAATTTGCTATAAAACGTCACAGGTTTCGCGTTTCGCGTGGGAAGGGGACAAATTGCAAAGCAGTGTGGGCGTCGAACTATGCCTATAACTTTCCGCCTAAAATGAATTGTTAGCTACGAGCCTTTATCTTTTTTATCTCTCTCTCAAATTTGCTACAAAACGTCAGAGCTTTGCGTGGGAAGGGGACCCCCCCCCCCCCCCCCCCTCCATGCACCCACCGCTGTTACATACAGTGCAGTATTGCGACGAGCCATTATCTTGATCTCAGATTTTGCTATAAAACGTCAGAGCTTTCGCACTTCGCGCGGGAGGGGGAAAACCATAGAGTAACATACCCCTAACAACTCTATGGGAAAACTCCCCCTCCCTGCACCACCCCCCCCCCCCCCCCCTGGGGAGCACGCACCAAATTCGCACCAAATGCGCTCACAAACGCCCCATATTGAAAAATCTTGGCTAGTCCCCCCCCCCCCCCCATCAGTCCGACCACGTTGCGTCACCAGGTATTGTTCTATCATGTCCATAATCGTCAGAGAAAGGCGAGATAGCTCAGTGGTCGAACAGTGGCCTCGTAACTGAAGGACCCGGGTTCGAAACCAGGATGCACTCGTGTCCTTTGATATTTCCAAAAGAACGACACGATAGTAACTTAAAAATGAAAACGACAAAGAAAACATAAGTTTTGAAACGGAACATGTTTCGGAGTCATACTCCATCATCAGCCTGATTATTTTACAACAGATACAGTGTTATATATACTTTCAGATTACATACTAAATAACATGAGCATTAACCCAAAGTCCCTCGGAGAAAACTTAAAGCCGTTGGTCCTATGGTTGTTACATACAAGCAGTATGCTTTACAGTATACCATTGGCAATGATGGAATAATGTCAGGTTGATTTGTTAATTAACTGTTTACATCATGTACATGACAAATTCAAAGCTAGTTCTAAAACTCAAATCGATCAGAATGTATCATATTTTTTACAATTTATATATTTCTATGTCTAATTTTTATTAATTTTCTAGGAATGGTTTTTGCTGGAAATGGGGATAAATTGGATTGAACTGAATTAAGTTCAAAGCAAACATAGAAAAACCATGATACACAGGCCCTTATTATAGGGGGCGCTGGCGAGCAGGGTCCGCTTGAACAAAACAACAGAATGCAAAACAAAAAGGGTCCAATTATTGTCTTATTTTCTCTTCCTTTTCCTCTCCCCCATCCTCTTTCATTATTTTCTCTTCCCCATCTGATTTGCGGGGCACGTGCCCCATACCCCATCCTAGTTAGTACTAGTTACGCCTCTGTTTTTGTTTTGTTTTTCATTATTTTGCCCCAGTATAATTATGTTAAAGCACATATAAAATCGCATTTTCAATGTTCTATGTACATTTGAAAGAAATATCAACTTTCGGTGGCCCTCCGAAATTCCCGTATTATTTCTCACTTGTTCCGTCAGTGTTGTGCCCCCATTTAAGAAAGAAGTGAGAAAAGGAACTTTTATCAATGTTCAATATTTGGATCTTGGCCTAGATCGCAGTGGTTATTTGCGAATTTTCGTTAGTACATCGAATAAGAAATTACGTTGTTGCAGCTTAAAAATGCCAAAAATAAAAAAAGCTTGTACAATTCCGTAGATAACTTGGAGGGGGATATAGGCGTACAAAGGGCTGCAGCCCCTTGAGGATTTTGAGAAGGGCAATATTGGCTCGACTATCACTTCAGCCCCTCCCCAAATTATGCATTTACGCCTATGGGGAGGTCGAAAACGCGATTTGCCCCCCACCATTTTGTTGGGGGCGATCGCCCCCCTCCACTTCAGCGCCTATGAACGCATCCTACATCTCAGTTAGGTTTAAATGACGTCACAGTTTATGGCAGGTTTCTTCGCAAAAACCGCACCCTTCTGGAGAAAACTAGAAAACAGAAATAAAACAAAATCATACAAAATGATAAAGAAAGAAATAAAAGAAAAATACTGAAAACAAAAGAAGGAAAGAGAAGATGATGCTAGAATAAGAAAGTCAGAATAGAGATGATAAAAGGAAGAAACAAAGAATAAGAGATAGAGGAAAGATCAAAAGAGAAGATAAAAGGAGAATAATGAAGAAATACACGGGGTAGTGTAGAACAAAAATGAAGAGATGAAAGAAGGAAAGAATACAGGAAAACATAAGGAGAGAAAAAGACAAAATGATGTAAGGATAAAACAAAGAATAACATTTATAAGGGAAAGACAGCAAGAGAAGAAACATGAGAGAAGACAACAAGAGAAGATGAAGAAAGAACAAAACAAAGAATAACAAGAAAGGACAGAAAGAGAAGATGAAAAAAAAAGCCTAAACCAAAGAATAACATAAGCAAAGAAGGAAAGGAAAAAGAAAATAAAGAGAGGCGAATGGAAGGATAGAAGTAAAGAAGAAGGGGAAAGATAAAGATAAAAATAAAATGATACTAAAACAAAAAAATAACATAAAAGTTAGGGAAAACAAAAGCAGAAAGATAAAGCAATATTAAGTTTAGGACAGAAGAAAAGATAAAAGGATGAAAATATGAACGAACATAAGGAAGAGATGTCCTGGGGGTAGTTGACATAAGGGGGTAGTTGTCTGGGGGTAGTTGTCCGGGGGTAGTCTGGATACGATATATACATGTATACCTTCACTTTTATTTCAAGGGAGGATTTCATAAACGACGGTTCTAGTAGTAGAATTTGTATTTTAAATGCTGTGGAAGCATGGATATCAGAATGTGTGATATATTCCCCAAATAATGCAGGGGGGGGGGGGTGGTGGCCTGGAGGATTGGCCTGTATCATCAATCCCCCCCCCCCCCCCCCCGCAATAATTAACCTTCAATAAATGACATGATCAAATAATATGATCAGGATGAGGAGGAGGATGACCATGATGATTATTATTCATACACTCTTAAAATGGTAATCATGGTTGGTAAAAAAAATGCCCAATTATGAGCATTTTTTAACGAACTGATCGCCTAAGGCTTTCACCAATTTGTGGCAAATAAATTTACATAACTGTTGGGCACATATTTACCAACAGCATTGGTTAAATCTAGGTTGGGAATATTTGCCTCGTAGTTGGATAATTGGGAATGAGTTCCTCTTTCATGTTGGGGGAAAATAGAAAGGTTGGTCGAAATCTATGAGGGAAATTTTGCCATACAGAAGTTTACCTAACAGTTGGGTAAATTTTGCACAAGATTCATGGAAAATTGCAACAAAAAAAAACAACAACAACCCAATATTGCCGCAATCGTCAACCCAACCAACTGTTGGGCAATGTTTGCCTAATATTTGTCGAATTGTCTAACATTGGGCAAACATTGCTCAACAATTACTCAAACACTGCCCTACAGTTGCACACTCTTAAAATGTTGGGCGAATTAAGTTGGGCAAACACGAGTTGGTTAAAAGTTAGTTAAACCAACTCAGCTAAAGCAAGCTTGACCAATTTGTGGCAATTTGAGGCAATTCCTAAGCCCGTATCCGGACAACTATCCCCTACAACTAATCTCCAGGACAACTACCCCCTACGGCAATCCCGGTCGACTCCCTCGCAACTTTCCCCTCAGCTCTCCCAAATTGATGATTGTTTGAACTTGAGATAAAGGCTAAGGATTAGGTCTCTACAGGAGTTGAGAAACGGGAAGATCTGGATGATTCAATGATTTAGTGATTCAATGATTCATTTATTATTGTCATGCAACAAGCATAACAATTGTGTTACAATCTGATTTCCAAATTTCAAACATAAAATACATATCAGAAAATTGCACATGATGGATAAAAATCAATACAGAAAAACATATTAATGCACATGTATCAAAAATATTTTAACACATTGAGAATAAACAGGCATCACAATATAATACCTCATTATTCCATGATAAATCTACATCAACAGTATACAAAAGGAAAAAGAGTACAAGCAAGAGGTCCATGTCTTGCAGAAAACCATGCAGAAACAAAGAAACAAGAAGCTGGAAAGAGAAGGAAAGAGAAAGAGAGAGAGAGAAAAGGATGAAAAAGAAAAAAGAAAGAACGAATAAGGGTACATATGTAGGGGTCATTTATGATTACTAAAATAGAACACCCTCCGGGTTTGGAAAATGCAAAAGAGTATACAACAATTATTGAAAGAGACGCAAGAAGTGCGTATTAGGGTAGAGGTTTATTTTATACTGAAGAGTATGCAGGTCTTCAAATGTAATAACACAAAAGAATATAATTTACTTGACACATAAAATACATAACATTAACAGTCCACGCGGTCGGCGTGAGTGGCCACTCTTATAACTTACAAAAAAACGCGACAAGAAGAGTTATTTGCAGAACTGGCGGATAGTGGGTCTCCAAAGCTCAGGACGACAGCTATACATGTGGTTGATAAAGTGAAGAAATGTGAAGACGAGGGATCCCCAAAGTTACAGAAAATGATTGTCCTCCGTCACCCCAGTATGGCAGTTGTGAAGATGATTGGGTAAATTATTAGGTTATCTGCAGAGTGTCCATAGTATATAACATTGTAGTTAAGTTGAAACAAAATAAACTCCGGAAAGCGTCCACTCAGTGAAATGTGTAATGTCCAAATTCACTGTTTCCACTTTTAACTTAGACTAATTGTATTCAGCGTAAGACTCCTATGCAGTTCAGACATCAACGGTTTTCCTCACAAGAGAAATAAAAGCACTATATATATGTACACAAAATTTTGTAAAAGGGCTCACAACTATCAATGGCCCCTCTCTATCCCTAAAATCACAAATCTGCACTGCAACAATTTTCTCCCTCCCTATATACATATACCAGAACCTCATGTTTAGGGTAAAACATTCCATCCCCTCTCCATGAGGGCAGAGAGGGAAAGAGAGAAAGAGAGGGAAAGAGAGAAAGAGAAAGAGAGAGAGAGAGAGAGGAAGAGAGAAAGAACAAAGAATTTCTCCCAACTTAATGTACCATAATGATATGTTTATGTGGTCAAGCGGTCCATTAGCTTCACCCCTTTCCTCTTGGGACAAGACGTGGCCATGGGTTTATTGTGTATTGACCCCTTCACATTGTTTTACTTCTGGAACTTGATACTATTTAGGATGGACTTAATGTGATAAGGTATAGGCAGAGTTGGACAGTTTCATTTACAGGAGGTTTAAGCTATTCTGAGGACTGGGGATAAGTTTCACATGTGAAAAGGGTAAAATCAAAGGACTTATTGTGCTGACATGGAGAAATATACAGCTAGGGAAATGAACATTATGTAATGTGGAGGGAGACTGGGAATCCAGCCACTTACATTTACATAGGTAAAATAGACAACCAGTACTTCCCCTAACTCTAAAACAGGTATTGCAATGACACTCCAATATTCAAAACAAAGAACATGTCTGCGTGTGTGTGGGTGTGTGGAGGGGGAGGGGGTCCTCTCCTCCCACGTAGATGTATGGATTAGACATCGTTTTTTAATTATTAAGGCACTGGCAAAGCGCCTTTCAAAGTGAAATGACGACCCTCTTCTCCGATTATAAATAGCGACCCTCTTCTTTGAATATGAATAGCGACCCTCTTATTCGATTATGAATAGCGACCCTCTTCTTAGATTATGAATAGCGACCCTCTTCTTTGATTATGAATAGCGACCCTCTTTTCTGATTATGAATAGCGACCCTCTTCTTTGATTATGAATAGCGACCCTCTTCTTCGAATATGAATAGCGACCCTCTTCTTTGATTATGAATAGCGACCCTCTTCTTCGATTATGAATAGCGACCCTCTTCTTCGATTATGAATAGCGACCCTCTTCTTCGATTATGAATAGCGACCCTCTTCTTTGATTATGAATAGCGACCCTCTTCTTTGGTTATGAATAGCGACCCTCTTCTTCGAATATGAATAGCGACCCTCTTCTTTGATTATGAATAGCGACCCTCTTCTTCGATTATGAATAGCGACCCTCTTCTTCGATTATGAATAGCGACCCTCTTCTTCGATTATGAATAGCGACCCTCTTCTTTGATTATGAATAGCGACCCTTATGAATATTTAAATAAGTGCTTGGTACTGCAAAATCGGAAAATAGCGTTAAACACGGACATAATATACTAAAATACTAAAGCTTTTCGACATGCACTCATCAGAGTAAATTCGCATGAATGAACAGAACGCCAGAAAACGAAACAATATAATAGAGCCGAAGGAACAGTGGACGCTAAATGGCGCGATATGATTGGCTGAACAAGGTTAGGCATAGTAACAGCCGTTCGGTCGAACAAATGCTAAAATAACGCAAGTGTTCTTACGAACTCCTTCTGACGGCACAGAATGGGGTCAGTAAGCCGAATATATGATGCCTCGAGCATGCGCAGGTGATTGAAACTTCTCGCTCGGCTGAGAACCCTGAACCAAGATGAACAGTATTGTTCCGCGCATTCTTGGTTATTCATTAAATGGTAAGCAATGGCCGACTTGCCACTATCCACGGAAGTAGGCACATTCAGTTGTCTACAGGAGCGTGAAGGTTGTGGACGCGCGTTAGTTTGGCGATTTCGGATTGACTTGGGCACATGTTGGCTAATGCGATCTGCTAACCGTTGGGTTGTGCGTCCTATGTACCGAGCTTCACATCGGCACTTAAATTTGTTATCTTAAATCGTGTCGACTACACAACCAAAATGCACGACATTTTGGATGATGCGTCCAAGTTCCGCAAACTTGGGGACGCGCTGGAGCAGACCGTACAGCGTTGTTGGAGCGTTAGAGCTCCACTAAAGCGGTGTATTGTCGGAGGCAACATATGATCGGATTAGGCCCGTTGGGTCACAGCGCCCGAGGATGTATGGATTGCCAAAAACACACAAAAGCAACATACCATTGCGTCCAATTCTGTCTATGACCAATTCTGCGCAGCATGAATTAGCCAAATGGCTAACTGAATTGCTGAATCCAGCCTTGTGTAAAGTTTCGGACTTGACAATAAAAGATTCTTTCACCTTTGCTGAATCCATGCGCGATCTTACAGTTGACTGCGACAGTGTGACATTGTGTTCCTATGACATTGTTTGTCTATTTACTAACGTCCCACTGAACGAAGCGATCGATATATGCGCATTGTTGCTGTTCCATAGTGGCGGTGAGCCCCCCTCTATCTCGGAATCTGTTTTCAAGGAATTGATGGTGTGGGCCACACGCAATGTTGAATTTAGCTTCGATGGCGTCATGTATGCACAGATCGATGGCGTTGCTATGGGTTCGCCGTTAGGCCCAATACTCGCCAATATATTTGTAGGCTATCATGAAAAGCGTGCGTTCTCTGATGTACATCCTACATGTACCCCGTTGGTGTATTATCGGTATGTAGATGATACATTTGCCGTGTTGAACAATCGCGCAGCGTGCGAGAATTTTCTTGCACATCTCAACGCGCTCCACCCGTCTCTCAATTACACTATTGAGATTGAACAGGATGGCGCACTTCCGTTTCTAGATGTACTGGTAGAAAAGTCGGCGAAAGGCTTTACTACTTCCGTTTATCGGAAACCCACTTTTACAGGTCAGTACACGCGCTGGGACTCTTTCAGTTCCACTCGGTACAAAACTCGTCTCATCGGTATTCTCGCAGATAGAGCACAGAGAATCTGCTCACCGTGCAAGCTCGCTGCAGAGATTAATCGGGTCAAGGATATCTTGCGCAAGAATGGCTATCCTGACCGGGTAATTGATTATCATGTCTCTCGCGCACTGCAAAGGCCCATGAGGACACCGGTCTTTGGACCTAAGAGATGCCTGATCTATCTCAAACTTCCGTGGCGTGGGAAGGCTTCCCAAAACAGATTAAGCAGGCTGTATCTGGTGTTTTCCCTGCTGTTGAAGCGCGTGTGGTATTTACCACTCATAGAATGATCTCGTCTGTCCGAAAGGATGTGCTCCCTATTACGCATTGCAGTAATGTTATTTACGAATTTAAGTGCCGATGTGAAGCTCGGTACATAGGACGCACAACCCAACGGTTAGCAGATCGCATTAACCAACATGTGCCCAAGTCAATCCGAAATCGCCAAACTAACGCGCGTCCACAACCATCACGCTCCTGTAGACAACCGAATGTGCCTACTTCCGTGGATAGTGGCAAGTCGGCCATTGCTTACCATTTAATGAACAACCAAGAATGCGCGGAACAATACTGTTCATCTTGGTTCAGGGTTCTCAGCCGAGCGAGAAGTTTCAATCACCTGCGCATGCTCGAGGCATCATATATTCGGCTTACTGACCCCATTCTGTGCCGTCAGAAGGAGTTCGTAAGAACACTTGCGTTATTTTAGCATTTGTTCGACCGAACGGCTGTTACTATGCCTAACCTTGTTCAGCCAATCATATCGCGCCATTTAGCGTCCACTGTTCCTTCGGCTCTATTATATTGTTTCGTTTTCTGGCGTTCTGTTCATTCACGCGAATTTACTCTGATGAGTGCATGTCGAAAAGCTTTAGTATTTTAGTATATTATGTCCGTGTTTAACGCTATTTTCCGGCTTATGAATATTGACCTTTATGAATAGCGACCTTTATGAATATCGACCTTTATGAATAGCGACCCTGTTTTCGTATTATGAATAGGGAGCCTTATGATTAACGACCCTGATTTGGTAATATGAATAGCGACCCTCTTTCCGTATTATGAATAGCGATCCTTATGTCTTATTATGAATGGCGGTCCTTATGAATAATTACCCTTATGAATAGCAACCCTTATGTCTTATTATGAATAGCGGTCCTTATGACTAGCGAGCGGACCCCCTATGATGTGCCAACTCGCATTCAAGTAAATAGATGTACAATAAACAAATTCATTGGAAAATGATAAACAAATTCATTGGAAAATGATGTTTCTGAATAATATCGTGTGCCTCTTTACTATGGTTCACCTAGATATTAACAATACATTTTTTTAATAAGAAATAAAGTAAAGCAAATTGAAATCGTTGGAATCGGAATATGTTGGAACACATTTGAGTTCCAATAATATTTTTATGTTCATTAAAATTGAGTACGGTTGTCGACGTTTCTTAATCCACTTCGTTTATGAAATATGTTGGTTCCCCAAGATACGCTCAAAGCTCGTGACAAGTGGCCAACTACAACGAAACTTGAGCAGATTGTCAAGCTGGTCCCTCTACCAGAGATGACACAGCTTTTGAAGGCTCTTCACATCACCTATACTTTAGATGATCTTGCTGATGAGGGGAAACGGTTGGAAGTGATGTGTAGATGGAGAGATGGAATCGGTAAGCTGGAACAGAAGAAGAAGGAAAAAGTTCTATCGAAGGCCTTGAATTCAATAGGATTTGATGGTGAGTGTAAAGGAAATGAAAATTGATGTCTATATCAGTGATGAATTTTATTTTTTCTTACCCAGAATAGCTGGCCAATTTTGTAGATATTGGCTGAAAGTAATTGAATCTCGGGTTATCTGAGGGAAATAACGGTATATTTCTTTTCGGTTAAATGTGACTTTACATGGAAAGCATATGTGTACGAATAATGTAACAATGCACATCATAAGTATAAGTAGGTTTACGAATAAATTCTCTAAATTTTCTGTTTAAACATATTTCAATTGCTTAGATGTTTTTGTTTGTCAAAACTGAGTACGGTTAGCAATTTTCGCTTACCAGTTTTTTTCATAAAATATTTTGGTTCCCCAAGATGCACTCAAAGTACCTGACGAGAAGTGGCCCACTACAACGAAGCTGGAGCAGATTGTTAAGCTGCTCCCTCCACCAAAGATGATACGGCTCTGCGAGGCTCTTCACATCACCTGTACTTCAGTTGATCTTGCTGATGAAGGGAAACGGTTAGAAGTGCTTTGTAGATGGAGAGATGAAATCAGTGAGATGGAAGAGAAGGAGAAATTCAGGCTACTATCGAAAGCCTTGAAATCAGTAGGATTTGAGTGTGAGTATGAGCCAGGGAAAATGGATGTTCATGTCAGCTATCAGTGTAATTTTCCTACTCGGAAAAGGTATACCATATGATTTGTAGATGTTTGAATTGATTTAATCTCGGGTTATGTGAATAAAGCCAGTAGTAAATCTTCTTTTTTCACTTAAAAGAGGTGATGTTAGATTATTTCTTTCTCCTTCTCCGCTATTGCCATTTTCCGGAGATAGTACGGGCATGCATAATATGAAGTGTAAATGGCTGTAGGCTGAATGCGTTACTAGTCATTAGATTACCAATTATTACAATTTACAGAATAGACTGCAAATGTCTTTCCTTTTGCAAAAAAAGCCTCATTACCGCAGGCCCTCAGTAGATAATACACGTCAAGTATATGATTATGAATAAATAGGGTATACTATGATGTGCCAACTCGCAATCAAGTAAATAGATGTACAATAAACAAATTCATTGGAAAAGGATGTTTATGAATAATGTCGCGTGCATGTTCATTAAAATTGAGTAAGGTTGTAAACGTTTCTTAATCCGTTTTGTTTATGAAATATGTTGGTTCCCGAAGATACACTCAAAGCGCCTGACAAGAGGTGGCCAACTACAAGGAAGCTGGAGCAGATGGTCAAACTGGTCCCTCTACCAGAGATGATACAGCTTTTGAAGGCTCTTCACATCACCTATACTTTAGATGATCTTGCAGATGAGGGGAAACGGTTGGAAGTGATGTGTAGATGGAGAGATGAAATTAGTGATCTGGAACACAAGGAGAAGGACAACATACTATCGACAGCCCTGGAATCAATAGGATATGAGCGTGAGTATATAGCTCATGTCTCTATCAGTAAATAAAATAAGTTTCCTACTCGGAAAAGTAGGCCATGTTTTGTAAATAGATATTCACTGAAACTGACTGAATCTCGGATTATGTGAAGGAAGTCGGTAGTTTTTTTTTTGTTCCAATGAAAAGAAGTCTTGTTAGGTTACATCTTTCTCCATTACTTACATTGTCTGGAGCCCTAGCGTACCCAAGGGGAGGGCAAGGGGGGGGGGGGCAAGGGGCAGACTGCCCCCTGACAACTTTTGATCCCCCCCCCAATACACACAAAAAAAAGACTTTGAAATACAAGTATACATTGTGCCCCCTTTCTTTTGACCCCCCCCCCCCCCCCCATACACACACAAAAAAAGACTTTGAAATACATGTATACATTGTGCCCCCTTTCTTTTGATTTGATTGACTTCTATATCATATTTCAAACATACATCATGCCCGTCAATGTGATTATGATTATTTTTTTGGCATTCGATAGACTTCAAAATACACTAAATGATACTGTATAGAACTTAGCCAATTCATAAGAAATTTATTTACACGGACATTAAATATTTGCGTACTATGAACACGATATAGGAGGGCTACAACGTAAGGACATGAAGCTTGAAATGCTTGCATCCCTCAATTAAACTAAGCTAAACTAAAACTAAACTAACTACTAACCTAACCTAAACTAAACTAGAAAGGCCGTCAAAGGCGGCAGACCCACGCCTTAGCGGCGCTATTATTCTTGAAACTGCAGAAATAGATGTATTTTTACTGGTTGGTTCCCCTGTCGTGTATAAAAAAAAACGTAAACCCAATATAGGTTTTGTTTTGTTGCGATTATTTTTGTAAGCAGTAGCCATTCAAAGGGGATAACAAGAGGCACACCTCCCCCCCCCCCCCTCCCAATAAATTTTGCCATATCCAGGTCATAGCTTTGTCCCCACCCTTGAAAAAATTCTTCTGAAAAAGATATTTTATTATTGAAACATCCCTCCCCTAAAAGTAATTGATTAGACATGTCAGAGAGCGTGGCGTGGTGAGGAAAAAAATGTTAGCAATTTGTATTGA
Organism: Heliocidaris erythrogramma; assembly: GCA_025617745.1. Classification (NCBI taxonomy): domain Eukaryota; kingdom Metazoa; phylum Echinodermata; class Echinoidea; order Camarodonta; family Echinometridae; genus Heliocidaris; species Heliocidaris erythrogramma. Next base: position 12,821,784 of record CM046854.1, on the reverse strand, counting down.
GTGTTCAGTCATGTCAGTGTTAGTAAATGTTTTCATGTTCTATCTTTACATTGCAATTGGGGTTGTTGTTTTTTTTCATCGGGCTTGGATAAAAATAAGTTGGATCTCGACTTCAAAATGACATGCATGCGAGGCACAGAGCTTACTCACTCAGCTCAGTCACCACCCATCAACAAATTCAAAAGTGTATAACTGGCGTACATTCGGCGAACCTCAGCCACCAAATTTTGCAAATCCACACGAATTAAAAAAAAAATACAAACAGTTTTTGTATATATTTTACAACTACGAAATCCACTCAAACAGACATAAATGAGTTATAAAATAACTCAAATCTCAATTGACAGGACCGTTATAACCCAAAGAAAAATGTTCAATCCTACTACAGTCAGCCACAGGCACTGTACTCCCTAGCCCGACCAGACGCCGTCACTTCGCGACAGCGCTGTGTATAGTTATGTACGTACAGCTACACAGCCCACTCACTCAGATCAACACACGCGAACACTCGCGAGTGCGATAGACTCACTCACGTCGAACAAACTCACCAGATTTTCACCGAAAACAATTAAAACTAGAAAGGCCGTCAAAGGCGGCAGACCCATGCCTTAGCGGAGCTATTATTCTTGAAACTGCAGATATATTTTTACTGGTTGGTTCCCCTGTCGTGTATAAAAAAAAGTAAACCCAATTATAGGTTTTGTTTTGTTGCGATTATTTTTGTAAGCAGTAGCCATTCAAAGGGGATAACAAGAGGCACATCTACCCCCCCCCCCCCCCCCCCCCAATAAATTTTGCCATATCCAGGGGTCATAGCTTTGTGTGTCCCCACCCTTGAAAAAATTCTTCTGAAAAAGATATTTTATTATTGAAACATCTCTCCCCTAAAAGTAATTGATTAGACATGTCAGAGAGCGTGGCGTGGTGAGGAAAAAAATGTTAGCAATTTGTATTCAGTGTTCAGTCATGTAAGTGTTAGTAAATGTATTCATGTTCTATCTTTAAATTACATTGCAATTGGGTTTTTTTTTTTTTTCATCGGGCTTGGATAAAATAAATATGACGACAAAATAAGTTGGATCTCGACTTCAAAATGACATGCATGCGAGGCACAGAGCTTACTCACTCAGCTCAGTCACCACCCATCAACAAAGTCATTTGAAAGCGGATACTGGCGTGCATGTATTCGGCGAACCTCGATCAGCCACCAAATTTTGCAAATCCACACAAATAAAAAAAAAATGCAGTTTTTGTATATATTTTACAACTACGAAATCCACTCAAACAGACATAAATGAGTTATAAACTAACTCAAATCTCAAATGACAGGACCGTTAATCGTTATAACCCAAAGAAAAAAGTTCAATCCTACTACAGTCAGCCAGGCAGAGGCACTGTACTCCTGCCTGGAGTTATGTACTCCCTAGCCCGACCAGATCGCCGTCACTTCGCGACAGCGCTGTGTATAGTTATGTACGTACAGCTAGCTACACAGCCCACTCACTCAGATCAACACACGCGAACGCTCGCGAGTGCGATAGACTCACTCACGTCGAACAAACTCACCAGATTTTCACCGAAAACAATTAAAATCACGTACTACACGTCCACCAGGATAAAATAAATCACAAAAACTTCCACAACAAAGTGGAAAGAACCGGGGAAAATAAACAGAAATGCACAGAAGATAAGAAATAGAGGAGAAGCCGTAGGGCTAGGGTAGCCTGAATCTAAATGAATTTGTAGATAAAAAAAGGTATCGCGCGCGATAGCTAGCTAGCTATAAGCTATATAGAGCCGCCTATTACTAGTATACCGTACATAGCCGCTTTCGCAGTAGTAGTTCAAGCGCGCGAAAAATCCCTTGTTGCTGGGATACGTTGGCTTTGAATATTCATTGCAGGCTCGTACGGATTTGAAGTGAAATGGCAAATAATGTGTCTAAAAGTCTTCTAAAATTCATAAACCTGAAATAGACTTTTGGTGAGACGAAGTAATGAGTGTTTTGATTGGCCAAAATATTTCTGCATCTGCAGGCGAAGTTTGGGGTCATCAATCTTTCTAGTTTCTTTCCTGTCACTATCTGAACTGAAGTTCCTATACTTTACTACAGGGTCAAAACTTCAAGGTCACACAGAATGTGCAGGGGTCAACCAATCATCACCAAAATCTAATCGATTCTTTCCTGTCACTTTCTGAACATTCTCTGAAAATTTGGTGCAAATCCGTTCACCCGTTCTCTTGTTATCTTGTACACAAACAAACAAACAAACAAACAAACAAACAAACAAACAAACAAACAAACAAACAAACAAACAAACAAAAAAAAAACAAACATTCGGAACCCTTTACATAACCCTGCCGATTTCATCGGCGTGGGTAATCACGTACTACACGTCCACCAAGATAAAATAAATCACAAAAACTTCCACAACAAAGTGGAAAGAACCGGGGAAAATAAACAGAAATGCACAGAAGATAAGAAATAGAGGAGAAATTAGACGTGCTAGGACTAGGCCCTAGGGTAGCCTGAATCTAAATGAAGTTGTAGATAAAAAAGGTATCGCGCGCGATAGCTACTTTCGATTTTGCAGTAGTAAGTACAGTTCAAGCGCGCGAAAAATCCCTTGTTGCTGGGATACGTTGGCTTTGAATATTCATTGCAGGCTCGTACGGATTTGAAGTGAAATGGCAAATAATGGGTCTAAAAGTCTTCTAAAATTCATAAACCTGAAATAGATTTTTGGTGAGACGAAGTAATGAGTGTTTTGATTGGCAAAAATATTTATGCATCGGCAGGCGAAGTTTGGGGTCATCAAACTTTCTAGTTTCTTTCCTGTCACTATCTGAACTGAAGTTCCTATACTTTACTACAGGGTCAAAACTTCAAGGTCACACAGAATTTGCAGGGGTCAACCAATCATCACCAAAATCTAATCGATTCTTTCCTGTCACTTTCTGAACATTCCCTGAAAATTTGGTGCAAATCCGTTAACCCGTTCTCTCGTTATCTTGTACACAAACAAACAAACAAACACACAAACAAACAAACAAAAAAACAAACAAACAAACAAACAAACATACGGAGCCCTTTACATAACCCTGCCGATTTCATCGGCGTGGGGTAACCAGGGAAATGTAGTTGCATTTCCCTGACTAAACTAACAATATATAGACTCAGAATGTTGAAGAGAGAGAAATAGATTTGCAATAGAGAGAAAATAGAGAAAGGGGAAGAACGTTGTTTTCCGTTGTTTTCCGAATACCACAATGGTGACACCTGTTGATATTAGACATGTTTATGATGCCTGGTCATGGACAGTAACGGTTGAATGAACGAAACATGTACGCAAAATGAAGATGGAAACATGAGTCATTGATAATGGGTCAGGAGCATAGTTTTAACAGCTTTTTATGTCGACTTCAGATTTCGAATTACAGTAGGGAGAGAGTTCTGAGTATCTGGACCAGCATGTCGAATTAATTTGAAGGCTAATACAGTTTTTGTTTTTTTAGATGAAATTTGTCTGTTTGTCTAGTGTACATCTGTGTACATCTTTATTCATATTGAATAATGGGAGAAATATGAGGATGGCTGTCCTATATAAAAAGTGCAATTATTATAATTATCATAATCTTTCAGAGTTTTAAGTTTAATAAACAATGGATCAGAGTGTTCACGATAAGGAGAATTAGTACACAGACGTACAGCTTAACACTATCGAAATTAGTTTTGGTATTTGCCCAGAGAACATTACAATATGAGATAAAAGGCAGAATGAAAGAATTATACAGCAAAAGTAAGATTTTAGGTGGAACGTAATGTATTAATTTACAAAGTATACCAATTTTGCGTGATGTTATATAGGATATTTTTAGAACTGATAACCTTTTTTTGTTTTTGTTTCTGTTTTTTTATTTTTGTTTCTGTTTTTTTATTTTTGTTTATGTTTTTGTTACCCACGCCGATGAAATCGGCAGGGTTATGTAAAGGGCTCCGTATGTTTTTTTTGTTTGTTTGTTTGTTTGTTTGTGTACAAGATAACAAGAGAACGGGTGAACGGATTTGCACCAAATTTTCAGGGAATGTTCAGAAACTGACAGGAAAGAATCGATTAGATTTTGGTGATGATTGGTTGACCCCTGCACATTCTGTGTGACCTTGAAGTTTTGACCCTGTAGTAAAGTATAGGAACTTCAGTTCAGATAGTGACAGGAAAGAAACTAGAAAGATTGATGACCCCAAACTTCGCCTGCAGATGCAGAAATATTTTGGCCAATCAAAACACTCATTACTTCGTCTCACCAAAAGTCTATTTCAGGTTTATGAATTTTAGAAGACTTTTAGACCCATTATTTGCCATTTCACTTCAAATCCGTACGAGCCTGCAATGAATATTCAAAGCCAACGTATCCCAGCAACAAGGGATTTTTCGCGCGCTTGAACTACTACTGCGAAAGCGGCTATGTACGGTATACTAGTAATAGGCGGCTCTATAGCTAGCTTATAGCTAGCTAGCTATCGCGCGCGATACCTTTTTTTATCTACAAATTCATTTAGATTCAGGCTACCCTAGCCCTACGGCTTCTCCTCTATTTCTTATCTTCTGTGCATTTCTGTTTATTTTCCCCGGTTCTTTCCACTTTGTTGTGGAAGTTTTTGTGATTTATTTTATCCTGGTGGACGTGTAGTACGTGATTTTAATTGTTTTCGGTGAAAATCTGGTGAGTTTGTTCGACGTGAGTGAGTCTATCGCACTCGCGAGCGTTCGCGTGTGTTGATCTGAGTGAGTGGGCTGTGTAGCTAGCTGTACGTACATAACTATACACAGCGCTGTCGCGAAGTGACGGCGATCTGGTCGGGCTAGGGAGTACATAACTCCAGGCCAGGAGTACAGTGCCTCTGCCTGGCTGACTGTAGTAGGATTGAACTTTTTTCTTTGGGTTATAACGATTAACGGTCCTGTCATTTGAGATTTGAGTTAGTTTATAACTCATTTATGTCTGTTTGAGTGGATTTCGTAGTTGTAAAATATATACAAAAACTGCATTTTTTTTTATTTGTGTGGATTTGCAAAATTTGGTGGCTGATCGAGGTTCGCCGAATACATGCACGCCAGTATCCACTTTGACTGTGTTGATTGGTGGTGACTGAGCTGAGTGAGTAAGCTCTGTGCCTCGCATGCATGTCATTTTGAAGTCGAGATCCAACTTATTTTGTCGTCATATTTATTTTATCCAAGCCCGATGAAAAAAAACAACAACCCCAATTGAATGTAATTTAAAGATAGAACATGAATACATTTACTAACACTACATGACTGAACACTGAATACCAATTGCTAACATTTTTTTCCTCACCACGCCACGCTCTCTGACATGTCTAATCAATTACTTTTAGGGGAGAGATGTTTCAATAATAAAATATCTTTTTCAGAAGAATTCTTTCAAGGGTGGGGACACACAAAGCTATGACCTGGATATGGCAAAATTTATTGTGGGGGGGGGGGGGGGGGTAGATGTGCCTCTTGTTATCCCCTTTGAATGGCTACTGCTTACAAAAATAATCGCAACAAAACAAAACCTATATTGGGTTACACGACAGGGGAACCAACCAGTAAAAATGTATCTGCAGTTTCAAGAATAATAGCTCCGCTAAGGCGTGGGTCTGCCGCCTTTGACGGCCTTTCTAGTTGTTTTTGTTTGTTTGTTTTTGTTTTTTTTTTTTTTTTTTTTTTTTTTTTGGGGGGGGGGGGGTTATTTGGTTTTATCTTATTTTGTTGGTTGTTAGAGAATTATAGAGAAAAACTGGCCCCCCATAAAATCTGGTACCCACCACCCCCCCCCCCCCCCCCCCGCCCCACTGGCGAAAAAAAAAATTCACTACCCCCGCCCCCACTGAGCGACTTTTGGAGGGCCGGAGTAAGTGATGGAGGGCTGGCGAAAAACAAACCTAAAAATTGTCACAACCTCCCCCCCCCCCCCCCCCCCCCCCCCCCCCCCCCAAGCGACCTTTGGAGGGCTTGCAAAAAAAACCATCTTGGAGGGCTGGCAAAAAAAACCCAAGTGCTAGTCTCCCCCCCCCCCCCCCCCCCCCTTAAGCAGTCATTTCCTCGGAAGTTTTGTCCCTCTTGATGCCAAGGTCCAGTTACGCCACTAGTCTGGAGTATCGGCAATCATGATTATGAGGTGTCAATGGCTATAGGCTAAATCCATTGCTAATCATTAGACTACAAATCATTACAACTGTCAGTTAAGTAACTGAAAGTTGACTGCAACTATCTCCTTTTGGAAAGAGCTTACCTCGGGCATTAAAGGCGGTCAGTCGGCGGTGCCCGTGTGTTTCTATGCAGTCCAGGCGAAGGCGAGTTCGGAGATTTTCGTATTCGTACACATCATCTTACGTATACATCACAGCGATCAATGCGGATTTTTGCCGAGGAGAAGGACATTTCGCTAATCCTCAATATACTTAAGACTAGACCTAGTTTCGTATGAGCACGAACTAATTTGCAGCATCAGCAAACACAGATTTTTCTCCATTGAAACCGCCGCCTGTCCGCCTTTAAGTATACAGTGCGTCCCAGAAAAAGGAAACCCGTTTTTGGAGATAGATATCTTGATAATGAAATAGGATTGGAATAAAACATGGACACCTTTAGTAAGAATAAAGTCTCTTCTTTTATGTGATACCCAATACACGATGATTTGTTTATGCTTGACCGATTTAGAACAATTTTACCAGCTTAATGTAAGAATCGATTTGCACAGAATATTGGTGCGCACGTTTTAATGCAGATTATTCGAGTTTGTTTTCAATTCCCTTCATGTTGTTATCACGTTTTCTGTTTTATCTTCAGTATCTTCTTTCTTGTGTTTGCTTTTCTGTTTCTGTTACAGTTTTCATGTTTCTGTTAATTCAGGTTTTTCTTTTCATTTCCCCTTTTCGCTCACTACTTGCTTTTAATGTGATACATTTTGTTACACTTTATGAATCATTTCTGGCTATTTGCATCTTTTCGGTTTTTACATTTTCACAGTCTCCATGCATCCCCATTTTTCATTCCCCATTTCTATTCAATCCTTAACATTCTTTAACTAAGTTATCTTCAATTCATTTCAACCTTCTTGTCTCATTTCATTGATATTCTAACCTCAATCCTTTCGCTCTCTTGCATATCTCAACTTGCGCTCTTGCTGTCTTCTCTTGTTTTCCACTTAAAAGAATTGTGACGCCTAATTGTGACACCGAATAACGACACACAAACAAACAATGAAACTAAGTTTTATTTCTTTTTATTTCATCCTTTACAAGAGCAACTCATAAATCTATCCCCAACGTCCCTCAACATGTCCACCATGCCTGTCCACGCACACTTGTGCTCGGCCCCTCATGGCTCCTACTGCCTGGCGAATCACGGGTTCTTGGTGCCGCAGTGCCTCACACTCTCTCACGATCCTATTACGCAGGTCACTAGTGTCTCGTGGTGGGGAGGTGTAGACCCTACTCTTCAGAAAGCCCCAAAGAAAGAAGTCACACGGGGTGAGATCTGGTGACCTGGGAGGCCATTCGACATCATGATTCAACGCGATGACTCTGTTGTTGAAGAGTTCCTGCAGTTCCTGACGACTAATCTTGTACCCAGTGAAAAGCTGGTGCTTAAAACCGTATTCATTCTCATTGAGAAATTTGGTGAAAGAAACATAAAAAAGAACACCAAAGAATTGCTAATGAGCCCTCCCTTTGTTAACCAACGTTGCTGCATCCTTTCCAATCTTGACCATTCTTTGCAACTTGATTTTTGACATTCAAATTTTAAACTCTCCTTGCTCATCAATGCATACATTGTCATATTAGTGTCATATTAGGTGTCAAAAGAAAGAGGAAGAGCTAAACTTTATGGTGATATATATTATATGACATGAATTGTTATTTTTTACTGGGAAAATAAGTGACAACTCCGGTTTCCTTTTTATTGGGACGCACTGTATAATACAGGTAAACCATATAATTCTGAATAAATAGGGTATGATGTCTATGATATACCGACGCACGGTCTTCATTATTGTAAATAGATGTAACACAAACAAATTTCATCGGGAAAAGATGTTTATGAATAATACCATGTGGATCTTTACCATGGTTTACCTATGTACCAAAATTACATTTTAGTTTGAGAAGTAAAATTTAAACAAATGAAGATCATAAGAATTAAAATATGTTTGACTACATTTCAGTTTCCATAATATGTTAGTGTTCATCAGAATTTAATACGACTGTCAACGTTTCTAAACGAGTTTTGTTTGTGAAATATTTTGGTTCCCCAAGAGGAGAAGTGGTCAACGACAACGACGTTCGAGCAGATTGTCAAGCTGGTCCCTCGAAAAAAATTGATACAGCTTTGGAAGGCTCTTCACATCATCCATACTCCTGATGATCTTGCTGATGAGGGAAAACGGTTGGAAGTAATGTGCAGATGGAAAGAAGAAAGCAGTAAGCTTGAACAGAAGGAGAAGGACAAGGATCTATCGAGAGCCTTGAAATCAATAGGTTTTGATGGTGTGTGCTGACAATGATAATGGACGAATATTAATGACATTCCAGTAATTTTCCACTAATCATTTTATTTTTCCTAGTTGGTAAATTTAACAATGTTTTGCAGTAAGTGAACAGTGAATTATTTTCAGTAAAAAAGGAAATGATAATAGGTTTGCACATTTCCTATTTCTGCCATACTGGATTGTCATTAGACAATAGGCACAAAGATTGTGTTTTCACTCGTCACTGGTCAGTAGTCTACGCATTTCAAATTACAGGTTACATGTTAGCATAACATGCAGAAAATATCTTGTTTTGGAAACGATCTGACGTTTCCTTCCCCACGGACGTTTTATACATAGTATTTAGCTTTCATTACCCTGTACGTATTACTAAGAATGGTATACAATATTGTTACTACAATGAATAGTGATAAGCAATTCCATGTATTTGCGAAATACACTGTAGATTTCTTCTAAAATTATGTACCAACATCAGATACAAAATGCGGTTACTAAAACGTATACCACAAATCGATTTTAAAAGTGTTAAATGAAGTTTTTACATTTGAAGATGCCTTCATATATGTATCAACAATTCACAAAGACAATCAATAAAGGTTTAATCATATTCTCTTTTTTTTCTCTCTCTCTCTCTTCGTATAGGTCTGCTATCTCGTCGTAGAAGTAAATTCATCTACAAAGCAGAACTGGTGGATATGGCCCTTGATTTGATAATGGAAGACTTCCGTGCTTTTGCTCATGCCCTTGGAATAAACGGAACAAGACTTACAGCTTACAAACAAACATTTCGTGCGTCCCATCTTAGTCTTGGTACAATAAGTCTGGTGTTACAATTATTCGAGATGAATGGAAGCATTTTCCTAAAAACGATGCAGAGACCTCGCATCTGTAGCATTCTAAACGAGGCTGGATACCACAACGTCAAAAAGCGGTTTGAGTATGGTAAGATTAAAATTATTCTGTAATAAGCCAGTTCGGGGTTGCAATCTGAGCATGAGCAGATAAAGGTCATCTGTACCAAATTCTAAAACCCCCTGACACTAATATTCGATATGTGCTCATGAATGTCATGTAATCATTATTCAGGTGGAAGTATTCTTTTTAAAGGGGGAAACAAAAGCTATTCATGAGGCACCTCTATCACTCCCACAGTTATTTTTCTGAAGTGCACATAAAGGGACCCTCCATGTCTAAAATATCTGTGGATATTTGGGGTCATTTGTACCATGCGCTAACCCCGAACTGGCTTATTCATAAATTCATATATTTATGTTAATATATTTGAAAGAACAACCATGTCCACTACTGACCTATATGTGAATCACCTCATTTCATAGCAATATCAATTATATAATTATATATATTTTAAATGTCCGTTCTCCCCTTCCTAAGCCTCTGAACCTAGCTATGGAGAACTATTCGCTATGGCAGAGACAGTCAGTGAAAATGACAAGCCAAATGTTGATGCGGGCTCTCCTGAGACTACCGGAGGAATGAAAGCGGCAAAGGAAAGCAGGAACAATGTAATCATCGAAATTGAAAGGTCTTCTAACGAAAATGAAAAAGAAAAAGAATTAAGCATTGGCCAAAACAAACCAGCTGTCGTTAAAGATGAAAAGAATAAGGTTGATGAGGGCTCCTATGCGAGAGGCTTAGAGAAGAAACCGGTTATGAAAAGCAACAACCATGCAATCGTTGAAATGGAAAAGTCTCTTTCTAACGAAGATGAGAAAGGAGAAGAATCAAGCATTTTCATCCGAGATATGGTTGACAAAATGGATAAAGGACAGATAGTATCTCTAGGACGTCTGCTGCAACTCAAAGGGAGAGAAGAAGATTGGTTCACATCGCCTAAAGAGATGTCAAAAATTATATGTGAATGGGTGACAGACTGGACGAAGAAAATGAAAACCAAGTCGCTATGGAAATATGTGAAGAATACCGTGCTACCAAAAGAAATGTCAGAGCGACACAGAGATTTCAATGATAAACTTGTGGAGCATGGTTTTCTAGACCTAGCTAGGGAGATTATGAATATAGAGCAAATGTTAGAGGTATAAAATTTTTGGTATTTTTGCGAGGAGTATACTTCAAATATTAGTTGATCTTTAACAAAGGTTTATTTATAATTTGTTAACAATTCGCTTTTTATGCTTTATCCTTCTTATAGGACTGGCATTTGTCAATTAAATCGTTTCATCTTGGACTACATATTTTGTCTCTTCGTTTTAGTGGAATTAAATTGATATTTGAAATATGTAAATAGAATAAATTTATTAATAAGAAAAAAATAATGCACCTAATTTTGTAGGCCTAGAACAAAAATGATTGTTGACTTAAACACTAATTATGAGTAACATGATAATAATGCTAAAGACCATAGCCTTGGTTATTTCCCTTCAACTGCTGTCTCTATCAGCGTATTATCTATGACTGCGAATTTTTGTATAAATGGAAAATAAGATTTGGGTTACTTAGTATGCAAACATAAATGTATACAATCATTATAATGCATTATGTCAATTATAAAGTGTACATTAATTAGTCAAGACGAAAATAGTACGTGTATACCTGAAGTGGAGAGCTGGCAATCGTTTGGAGTTTAAGAAAAGAATTGTAAATGTTTCTTAGTAAAATTTGAACATTTTATTTACGAACAAAATGAAAATACCTTCGTAGAGCTATATATCGCAGTATTTTAGAAATCATGGTAGCTTCATTTTTATTGTAATACACTTCATGATGAATCTCATGGTAAGATATACGGTAGTTTACAATATCAAATATGGTCTTACGTTAACACGGAAGCTAATTTGGTGTAAATACAAACTGAAAGTTACTACAGGAGTTACACATGAGTGTTTTGTACCAGTCAATACGGAAAAATCGTAAAGAGATATATATACACGGTCACTTTATATCATAAAAAATGGATATCGTAGACCAAAATTATTGAGAGGATACATTGTCATTAGATGTAAATAAGTAATCACCAATGATAAATTCTTTGAAATAAAATGCAGGGTCCCGGGTTCGAATCCCGGTCGGGGCATTGTAATTTTCTCACATTACTTTCTTTATGATATATTCAATATATATATATTATATATACATGTATATACAGTGCGTCCCAGAAAGAAAGGAAACCCTAAAACAAAGGGTTATTGTGACCACACTATGTGCTCTGACAATAAATACATATTTGCTATTTACTAGAAGTATATGCTTTTAAATGATACCTTGATGGCATTCATTCGCACATGCTCTACAGAGCAACAACATTTTGAAAATGACATGTCAAAAAACTCAGTTGTGCCGAATTTGGGTAAAACCGTGAAGCATAAACTGTGAAGTGCTAATTGGATTGGGTTGAAACGTTTCATACCTTTAGAATAGATATATTTCTTTGCTTCTTTAGATGTTTAATATCAGACAATGCATATTTTTAGTTAATATTAGGAAAGCGATGTGAAGTACGATCCCAGCAAGATGACACACTAATCTGAATGTCAAGGGGGAAAAATGCAATTTTGAATTCGAGTAAAAACATATTTCAACACTGTATTTTACCCTGAAAAATTTGTCAAACGGTAAAATAAAATAAGCTTTCAGAAAATACCCCCTGCGCCCCCCCCCCCCCCCCAAAAAAATATCAATCAATCAAATCAAAATTTCCACCCAAAATCACCTTTCAGCTGTTTACTCTAAAACTCCCACATATTATATAATTATATAAATAAATAAGTGCTTGGTACTGCTAAATCGGAAAATAGCGTTGAACACGGACATAATATACTAAAATAGCGTTGAACACGACCATAATATACTAAAGCTTTTCGACATGCACTCATCAGAGTAAATTCGCATGAATGAGCAGAACGCCAGAAACGAAACACTGGGGACTTTCGATTTGCACGTTCACTAGTCGACTGCTACGTGCGGTAATTCAATGGACTGCTTTGTGTTAATGGTATACAAAGTCGGTGAAGCGAGGCACCACGCTTTGTGCAAGAACGGCTCACTCGTCCACTGCCCTGTGGACGTACGCGTTTTGGGTGGAAATCCTGGTCGTCCTCAAGGCAGTGGACGTGTGAGCCGCTCTTGCACAAAGCGTGGTGCCTCGTTTCACCGGCTTTGTATACCATTAACACAAAGCAGTCCATTGAATTACCGCACGTAGCAGTCGACTGGTGAACGTGCAAATCGAAAAGTCCCTAATATAATAGAGCTGAAAGAACAGTGGACGCTAAATGGCGCGCTATGATTGGCTGTCACGCTAAACAAGGTTAGGCTTAGTAACAGCCGTTTGGTAGAACAAATGCTAAATAACGCAAGTGTTCTTACGAACGTGGGGTCAGTCAGCCGAATATATGATGCCTCGAGCTTGCACAGGTGATTGTAACTTCTCGCTCGGCTGAGGACCCTGAACCAAGATGAACAGTATTGTTCCGCGCATTCTTGGTTATTCATTAAATGGTAAGCAATGGCCGAATTGCCACTATCCACGGAAGTAGGCACATTCATTTTTCTACCGGAGCGTGAAGGTTGTGGACGCGCGTTAGTTTGGCGATTTCGGATTGACGTGGGCACATGTTGGCTAATGCGATCTGCTAACCGTTGGGTTGTGCGTCCTATGTACCGAGCTTCTCATCGGCTCCTAAATTCGTAAATACCTTTACTGCAATGCGTAATAGGGAGCACATCCTTTCGGACAGACGAGATCATTCTGTGTGGTAAATACCACACGCTCTTCAACAGCAGGGGAAAGACCAGATACAGCCTGCTTGATCTGTTTCTCAAACTTTTTGGAAGCCTTCCCACGCCACGGAAGTTTTAGATAGATCGGGCATCTCTTAGGTCCAGGGTGCTTTCCCTGCTGTTGAAGCGCGTGTGGTATTTACCACACATAGAATGATCTCGTCTGTCCGAAAGGATGTGCTGCCTATTACGCATTGCAGTAATGTTATTTACGGATTTAAGTGCCGATATGAAGCTCGGTACATAGGACGCACAACCCAACGGTTAGCAGATCGCATTAGCCAACATGTGCCCACGTCAATCCGAAATCGCCAAACTAACGCGCGTCCACAACCTTCACGCTCCGGTAGAAAACTGAATGTGCCTACTTCCGTGGATAGTGGCAATTCGGCCATTGCTTACCATTTAATGAATAACCAAGAATGCGCGGAACAATACTGTTCATCTTGGTTCAGGGTTCTCAGCCGAGCGAGAAGTTTCAATCACCTGCGCATGCTCGAGGCATCATATATTCGGCTTACTGACCCCATTCTGTGCCGTCAGAAGGAGTTCGTAAGAACAATTGCGTTATTTTAGCATTTGTTCTATTTTAGTATATTATGTCCGTGTTCAACGTTATTTCCCGATAATTATATAAGTAATGTTCGATTATATGAATGTCATGAATACTGCTTCACTGTGTTAAACAATAATTAGAGTGCGGTACTTAAGAATCATATAATCGGATAATGGCACCAAGGTGTGAATGGGGATTTCCTTTTCCTCACCTGTCGTAAAATATGCGCAAATTTCTCGATTTTTTCAAAATCATTTTTGTGACTACCGTTATCAAAATTTTATGTTCTAGTGGTTGTCATGTTGGAGGCCTTGGTTTATCTTGGTACGCATGTTTAATCGAAGTAGACCGATACCGATACACAGTATCGCATATCGTAACATCCCCCTTCCTCTGTAAAGATTTGGACTCGGCGGTCATGAATGATTAACGATCTTGCATGTATAAACATATTGCTCTGAAAACAATCTTTTCTCTTTTTGGTAGGATGCAACTTTGTGGTTATTTGCTTTACAGTTAACTTTTCTCGATGAGGTTAACAAGATAAAATATTCTGTTCTGTTTGATAAGATTCATTTTGGATTAGAACAAATTGGTACAACTCACTGTTTAAGTGCTGAGTCATTGTACTTTCAACTTCACATAACTTTTCCTCTCATGTGAAACTGAATATAATTTTGATATGACTAGATTCATCTGTGAAATAACTTCAAAGCAAAACAACAAATGTTTCGGCTAGCATCCGATTCTTGGTTTTCCCGTATATATACAACAAATGGTTATAATGCTGTTCTATGACTATACATGCATTATGAACAATAAACTTCTTAGACTACATTAAACTACATGTCTTCAGCGTTCTTCATATCTTCTGTCTTCTCTCTTCTTAGCTTTGAGAGTTCATTTTCAATCTTCAAACATATATCTCGCTGGTTTCCGAATGTTGCGACCGGATCTGGTTGTAGTTTGTGAGTTTGTCGCTGGGTTTAGAGTTTGATTGATCTGAGTCTCTGATGATGATGAAGTCGCTTGGTGTCGTGGTGTATCTGGTTGGGTGGACGTGGTGTGGTCTTCGTCGAACCTTACACGCTTTGGAGTTGGGTCTGCTGATGGAATCTCTCTCAGGTGAGATCGGTTCCGTCTCAGGATTCCTCCGTTGGGTGTCGATACTTCATACGACCGAGGTTCTTCGCAGATTTTGGATACTTTAGCTGGTATCCAAATATGATCTTTGGGGTGTAGGACTCTGACTGGCTGTCCTACATGGAGTGGTGGAAGATCTGTACCTGCATGTCGATCATGCGTTTCCTTCATCTTGCTTTGGCGATTCAAGAGATGATCAGTGATGGTGGATTCTCTTGAAAGATGATGACTTGGGAGAGTTGTTCTGATCGGTCTTCCGAACAACATCTCTGCAGGTGATTTCATTTGGCTGTCCACAGGTGTTTCCCTCAGATGCAACATAGCCAGTTGACTGTCTTGGCCAGTTTGCAAGCACTTTGTCAATAGGTTCTTTACAGTACGGACCATTCTCTCGGCTAGTCCGTTTGATCTTGGATAGTGCGGAGAAGATGTGGTGTGTTTAATGGACCACTTCTTGCACATGTCCTGGAATGGTTTTCCTACGAATTGTGGACCGTTGTCTGATACAATCTCCTCTGGTGGACCAAATAGACTGAAGATCCCACTCATCACATTTGCTACCGCTGCACTTGATGTATCGGTCAGCTTATCAGCCAATCCGCAGGTCCCCTAAAAGCGCGCTATTTTATTTCCAATTCTGCCCGACTATGAATACATAATGAGCAAGAACAGCCAGGAACATCTCATTTGCAAACTATTGAATAGACTACTTATCATTCACCAATTGTCATGAGTTATACATCAAATAAAAGAAGAGGGATCAGAGATTTGTGACATGCTTTTATTGTGTTCAAAATAAAAGACGAAATTGCTATAAAATGGTGTCCCTTTTATGACAAAAAATGGAAATTAAATGAAATATAAATCTGGCCAAATCTACCATAGTTTTATTGTGAGCCAGGGCAAATTTCACATGAGCGTAAAGGGCATTTTCTGTACTTTCCAAAGATTGAAATAACATTAATGTGCACTTCATGACAGGGTCAGGATCCAGCAATATGTAACCAATGTACACACTTTGTCTTCAAAAAAGTCAATTCCAGCATTCTGATTGGATACCACCACGCAAGATGTTTTCTCACAGCCAGGCAACAGCTATGCGCATGTTTGCGCAAGGATGAAGCAACAGGTTGCGCAATGTTTCATTCAACGCGCACTTGGTTACGGATGGCTCGCTTGCCAATCACAGGGCTAAGATTCTATGGTCTTGACCATGGTCTTGACAACGGATGATCTGCGGCTGAATATTGCTGGATCCTGACTCTGTCATAAATTTATGGATGATTTGAATGTAACGACGAAAAAGATGAGATTCCAGCGCTTCCATACATATGTGTCTTGATGGCGGCTCATATACTTTTTATATGTCTTTTAACAACTTGAAATCTTGTGAAAAAAAGGCTTTTGTATGACTATTTCATCAGTTATTTTAAACATTTTATTTTTAAAATTCTGACTAAAGCAAAATATCCCTGTGTTGGTAAACTATTCATTTATTTTTGCAGAAAGTCTAATGAGCACAGCATTAATATTTATTGAAGAGCATAACTTTAAAGATGACCATGCGATACAGCCGGCTGGGTGCAGGGAGAAAGTCCATTTCGGGCACTGGAAATAAAATGCGCGATTTTTGCTCATTTGCATACGACCTGCGGTCTGACTGTTATAGACTACCGGATATTTGGAGTAGTAGTCGGTGACGAGCAAGTACTCTTGTCTGTTGAGCATGAACAAGTCTGTTCCTAGTCTAGTCCATGGTGCTGGAGGTACATCATGGGGAAGCAACAGCTCCTTCTGTTGCCTTGCTTGGTGTTCCTGGCATGCATCACATTGCTTTGTGATACGTTCAATATCTTTGTTGATGTTTGGCCAGAACACTGTCTCACGAGCTAGTCGCCGTGTGCTCTCAATTCCCATGTGTCCAAGGTGAAGTTGTGTAAGGATATCTTCTCTAAGTGTCTTTGGTATGATCACTTGACTTCCTTTGAAGAGTACTCCGTGTGACACGCCAATCTCTTCTCTGTAAGACCAGAATTGTCTTAGTGATGTCGGCAGCTCCTTGACTGTCTCAGGCCAGCCCTGGGTGACTATCTGCCACAATGACCTAAGAACAGGGTCACTTGACGTTTCCTTCTGGAGTTCTGCCATTTTGTGTTGTCCGAAGAAGATCAGGTCAATTTCGTGGGAGTCCTCTACTTCGGAGCAGATGGCTTCCACTCTGATGTCTAGTGGAACATCACGTGCTTCTTTGGGGTTGGGAAGGCGACTCAAGGTATCTGACAGAATCATTGCTTTCCCGGGTCGGTACTTGACTTGGCACCTGTATCCTTGTACCTTGATCAGTAGTCTTTGTAGACGGGGTGGTGCGTTCCTCAGAGGTTTCTTCCAAATCATCTCCAATGGTCTGTGGTCAGATATCACAGTGAATTCTTTCCCGAACAGGTAAGTATGAAATCGGGTGATACCAAACACAAGGGCTAAGGTCTCCCTTTCTATGTTTGAGTAGTTGGACTGCGCATTGGAGAGACTCTTGGAAGCAAAAGCTATGGGTTTGCCGTCTTGGAGCAAGCATGCTCCCAGTCCTTTCATGGACGCGTCGACCTCGAGGGTTGTCTCTTTTCTCGGGTCATAGAATTGCAGGCACGCACCCATTGAGCTTGCTCTTTTCATGCTGTTTAGGGCATGTTCGTGATCCTCGTCCCAAATGAAGGGAATTTCCTTGTGAAGGAGTTCACGAAGTGGCGCTGACTTCTCTGAGAAGTTGGGAATGCATGATGCTAGGTACGTGAATAGTCCTAGACATCTCTGGACATCCTCCTTGTCCTTGGGTGACGGCATTGTTGTGATGGCTTCGACCTTGGTAGGATCTGGGTATATTCCAGATCTTGTGTACTTAGATCCAAAGAAGTTGATAGCTTCTTTCTTGATTGTACACTTGGAGCTGTTGAACACGAGGCCTTCCTGATTCGCTGCTTCCATGAGCAATTGGAGATTCTTGCCGTGTTCCTCCTCTGTTCTTCCAACAATCGCAATGTCATCTGCAATAAATACACAGCCAGGCACATTCTGGACGATCCTATCCATGTGCTGCTGGAAGATATCTTGGCTTTTGCATAAGCCGAAGGGTAATCGTTGGAAACAGTATCTTCCGAATGGTGTTCTGAAGGTAGTCAGGTCTTGGCATTCCTCTGCTAGGTGCACTGACCAGTATCCAGCCTTCGCATCTAGCTTGGAGAAGTATTGTGCTCCTGCGAAGATGGGTTGGATTTCTTCCAAGGTTGGAACTTTATGAGGACATCTCTTTAATGCATCATTCAACCTTCTGGGGTCAAGACATATCCGTATGGACCCATCTTTCTTCACAGCAGTGGTCATCGAGCTACACCAGTCTGTGTGGTACTCTATTTTTCTGATGACCCCCTGCTTTTCCATGTTATCAAGTTCGGCCTTGATCCTGTCTTTCAGGTGGACACTGCACTTTCTAGGTGCATCTATGGTGGGCCTTGCATCATCTTTCAGATGCAGCAGTGCTTTCCCGCGAAAGCTTCCTATGGCATTAGACTGCTGTGGGTACTGTTGTTTGAGGTCCCTAACACTGTTGATTGGTGTAGGTGTAGGTGTTTGATGCGTGGATGTGTCTTTGTGCATCTCGTGGATTGTGATAATCCCGAGATCAGTACACGTTAACAACCCTAGGATTGCTGGCCCCTTGACATCTGCTACATAGAATGTATGTGTAGACCACTCTGGATTCTTGTATCTACATTTTATGTCTATGGTACCCCTTCATGGTATTGGTACTTCCCCGTAAGCTACGAGCTTTCCTGGTGTACGTTCTACTACTGAATGCCACTTGTCACCATATATGTTTTTGACTGTACGCACTGTTATGGTATTAGCGCTTGCTCCTGAATCTATTTTCAGGTATAGTTTATGCTGTCCTGTCCTCTGTGGGCATATGATGTCAATGTTTGCATAAGCTACTGTACCCTCTGAGTTGACGACTGTGTGTGTGGTCCGCTTGTGTGTATGGTGTCGAATTGTGCGAAATTCGCTGCACTGACTGTGGGTTGATTATGATCTGTGCTAGTAACATGTCTAGTGTCCATTTCGCTTACTGGTTTACTTTTTCGACTTTTGGGTTTCGATCGTGTCCCGTTTCCTTGTTTTGATTTGCGGTCATTTGATTTACGACTACGATCGCCTTGTTTTTTCCGACAGACCTTGGCCCAATGGCCCTTTGTGCCACAAGCACGGCACACATCTTCGTATGCAGGGCACTGACGAGGTTTGTGGGTACGTCCGCAGTTCCCACAAGTCCTTCGTCCTTGGTTACGCTTGAATGCATCAACATTTTCTTTAGGATCGAGCGTTTCTAGACATTGTCTGCTTGCTGCAACTGCCTCATACTTGCGACCCTCAACTAAGATTGCCTCAACTTTATATCCTTTTGGCTGATCCAACAAGGATTTCTGAAATTCTACTATAGGCGTTGAAGCGATCACTAGTTCCATGATCCGCTCGTCAAGTTCGGTATCATCGAAATTAAACACAGAATAGGCATACACTCATCATAATACACACAACACAGGTACGTGTGGATAATCGAGAAGATTGATTCAATTCTCAAACCTTGGTCCAGTTGGTGCATCGATAGTGCGAGCTCGAAACCTTTTCGCGATTTATCCCTTGGTGAGGGGCTTTCCATACATGCAGCTATGCTGGCTATGGTACGCCAGTTGTGACAACGCTAGCGCTATGGCACTACCACGTTGCGGTAGATGCCTATGGCTATGGCTATGGAGCCTGTGTACATGCGAGTGTGCACTACACGTCGACTACGGGACGACGCTGCATTACTGAACTAATTTTCACGAAAATTCGGGTTTCTGGCATTTATTAGCTGTCGTGAACTAGATCAAGACGTGTTATGGATTTAACGAAGATCCCACCGCTGCCACCATGTCATGTTAGAGGCCTTGGTTTATCTTGGTACGCAGTATAATGACGACAGTTAGCAGACAGGCTAGTTAGTTGGTAGACATGTTTAATCGAAGTAGACCGATACCGATACACAGTATCGCATATCGTAACAGTGGTAACCTATATTTTCCTTTAATGATTCGAAAGGCTCGTTATTATATACGAATGGAATTATTCTAAATTGTGTAGATAGCTTAATTATTGAAGTCGATGAGGAAGAAAAACAAACAAAGCAATTTAATTAACACGTATGCCATGTCAGTATGTAACTTAATTAACCGATGTTGGTATTTATATTCGTTGTCACATGTATTGTAACATAACTTTGTTTTTTCTTTCTTTCTTAAGAGCAAACTTATCATGAATGTCAGTGCTCCTCGCACATATGAAATTAGTAGATTAATTATTTCTTTCATACTGATTTATACCCACTGTGTTAGAATCTTCGTTCAAAGTGATATATGCGTGAAATGAGCCATTCTGGGCTGTTCTTAAAATTCAAACCAATATACATAAATTGTGTTGAAGTCTACTAAAAAAGAAATCTCCATCTGCTAGAAATTTATTTTGCATTTTGTGGTAATTCATCGAAATACGATTATATTTTCATAGATGATAATCAATAAGAAGTGCATCGTGTACATTGTTGGTATTAAGGACCTAGCATCAACCTTTTCAAAGAACTGTAAGCAAGGGAGTGGACGATGTTGACGAGTTTAAAGGAGAATTACGCTCAAAAATAAAGACGATAGTGTTCAAAGGTGTTATTTATTCCTACTTGTTAGACTATATGGCTTCGCGTCAAAATATACGAGATCGATACGAATCAAATTTTTCTGAGCAAAATTTACCATCTGCTAGCAATATGTATCGTCTGCTAGCAGCACATGGGGGCTGCCATTTTGTTTATGTGTACAAGAAGATTTTCTTAATCCAAATGCTCAATTGCCCTTTTCAAAATTAAAAACCCATTTGAGATTAAAAATATAGAATAGATATGTCAATTTATTTTTAAACTGAAGATTTCCTTATATATTTCTGTTGAAAATCGATATTCGCTTAATAGAAATCTATTTTCTCGATACTTGACGTATGGGACGGAGCAAATTAATTCAAATTTTATGGATGCTTCTTCCCTGAGCATCTATAGCGGCAAACTATGCATTCCCCTGCTTTCGGATAATGGACTTGAAAAGTCAGAATGCATGCTGCATTTATTATGTTCTGCTCTGTTTGGCAAACCCAAGAAAATAGATTTTTGTTAAGCAAAACCAGACAATTTAAAAGTATCATTATAAAGATTTAATTTTTATAATACACGTAAACACCCACTTTATATTTTCCGTCACATATGGGATTTTAGGTAATGAAGAAAATCAATTTAGGATTTGGATTCACAATTTTTTCTTCCTGACTGGAACATTTCTCAATGGGTCATGTACAACTCCAAATCAGCAAGAAAATGGCAGCCCCCATGTAAATGAGTAGGAGACGATACCGGGTGTTGGAATATCTTTATTTATACCCTTTTCTGATATCTTATTAGAAAATGATTTAGGCCAATAAGTAGGAATATATTACACCTTCCAATATAAGTAAATTTGTAATCAGGGCTTAATTCTCCTTTAAGATTTTTTTTTAAATTAACCATCATGGAGAATTCACAAGGGAAATATCAGTGTGTGCCTCTTGCGTGAATTAATAAAACATTATGTCGCAAATTTTGTTTTAATATAACCTTTCTTGAAGTGAATACAACCTTTCTTGAAGTGAATACGAGCTGAATGAATAGCAAGCGCAATTATAATGAAAAAATGTTGTTCAAGCTAGCGGGTGTTCTAGCTTATAAGGTGGGAGGTGTAATAAAAATGTAACAAGAAAGCGCAAGAAGGGTAGATGGAAAAATATCAAATTGGATTATCCGATTTGTAATTATGCCATACGCCATAACATTAAAATTAGCCTAAAAATAACCTAAAAGCAGTACTCAAATTTTACCAACCGTAATGTTTTATTGGCAGATCGAGACAGTATACAAATTTGAAGAAGGTACGGAAATTTAAAAAAATCAAAACATTGATAGGCGATAAGCTCTTTATTTTTGACGTGCCATCCAGCCAAACCCATCCAAAGGAACATACGAAAACCGTACCGTCAATAGCAATGAAATATCAATGATATTTGCATATCATATTAGTCTGTTGGGAGTTGTAAACCATTGGGTTTTACAACTCCATAACTAGTGGCGTAACTAAATTTGACGAAAAAAAAAAATGGAAAAAGGGAGAGAAAAGGGAAAGGGTGAATGGGGGGAAAGGGGCAATGGGGAAAAGACGAGAGAAGAAGAGGATAGGACCCCGTCCAGCACTCTTCCCCAATCCATGCCCTTGCAAATTCGTGTTTCATATTCCGAGTTAGACCGTTTACCCCATGGATGTCAGTGAGCTCATCAAATTGACTGACTCACGCTACGCCATTGACTAAAACGATATTTAATCAGCAGTGAACTTTTGATAAACCGTGATAAAAAGGGCAATTTGCAATGCTTTTTTACTCAATGCAAGTGGCTCAAAGCGATGTTTATGTGGCGTCTTGCTATGAAAACATTCCAAATGGCATGTTTTAATATTTTACAACAGTTTGTTAACATACTTATATCTCAATATGGCACGAAAAAGAGACATGATAACGAAGCTTTTCGACCTGCACTCATCAGGTTATCACGCAGGTATATAATAAATTACTCGAAATCAACTATACTATACTCGATGAACCCGGACGCAACCCAGACGCCGTAATTTCAGAACAATCGCAAAGCTTGGACGAACTCCCATCTTAATATATTCCCGCGTGTGTATTGTCGGTATGTTGATGATACGTTTGCAATTTTTGACAACCGCGCAGCGTGTGAGGTTTTCCTTACGCAACTGAACCGGCTCCATCCCGCGCTAAAATTCACATGTGAAATTGAACTGTCCAATGCGCTCCCATTTCTCGACGTTCTCGTGGAGAGAAGTGATGGGAAATTTATCACTTCCGTCTACCGCAAGCCCACATCCACTGGGCAATACACGAGATGGAACTCGTACAGTGCAACTTCATACAACATTTGGCCCATTAGAAACTTAATGTGCCGCGCCCTTAGGATTTGCTCCGAGTGCAAATTAGCTCCCGAAATCGCGAAAATAAAAACTATTCTCCTTGACAATGGTTACCCGGAGCATGTTATATCTCGCACTATAACACGGACGCTGGAGGCACAATCCAAAATCTGACACCAGATTTGGACCTGCCAAATGCCCCGTGTATCTCAAACTACCCTGGAGGGGTAAGGTATCTGACAAATACGCCAGTCAGATCAAACACGCAGTGTCACGTTGCTATTACGCGGTTTCGACAAACAGGATGCTACCGTCAACTAGCAAGGATGTACTACCCCCCCCCCCCCCCCCCCCCCACTTGAGTAATGTTATTTACCAATTTCAGTGCCGGTGCGATGCCAGATACGTGGGCCGTACTTCTCAGCGGTTGGCTGATCGCATTAAAGAACACGTCCCCTCGACTATTCGGAACCGTACAACCAATCAGCGCACGCAGCCCATCCGTGCCTGCAAATCTGAAATGCACGCTAACGGACCAAATATAGCCAAATGCGATTCAGCGATTGGTCTCCATTTGCTGAACAATCCAGCTTCCGCAGAAAGCTATTCCGACGATCAATTCTCAATAGACCTGTTTACTAAATGATTCAAATTTTATGCATAATTTTGAAACAAAGGTTGTTCTTGACAACCTGAAAACTTGCCAGAGGCTTGTCAGACATAGCAACAAGTAATGTATGCAAACTGGATCCCAAGTATTGTAGTTCATTCATTAATAACAGGTTAATGGAAGACCTCGTTACTAGGTCCCCAGGAAAGAAACATCCATAAATTTGAATCACTTAGTAAACAGGTCTATTATGTCCCGGGCCAGTAGCGCAGACAAAAGGAGTTTGTCCAAGCTTTGCGATTGTTCTGAAATTACGACGTCCGGGTTGCGCCCGGGTTCATCGAGTATAATATAGTTGATTACGAGTAATTTGTTATATACCTGCGTGATAACCTGATGAGTGCAGGTCGAAAAGCTTCGTTATCATGCCTCCTTTTCGTGCCATATTGAAATTTTGTAGTACCAAGAAATTATTTGTATACTTATATCTGTGTCAAAAATCAACTAAATATCGTCAGCGAATGAGAAAATTATTTGAAATAAAGAACAAGTAACAAAATGTAGTGAAGGGTGTATTTCAGGTGGTATTGAGACCGAACTATGACATGTGTGAATGGAACTGTTTGGGTCATGAAGCTAGACATGAAAAATGAGGGAAGGGGCAACTGGACTCCGGGGGTTTTCGGTTTACTCCAACAGAGAAAATTGAACACCTTTCTTATGTATTCAGTCAAAATATGCTCAAACATACAAATCATCAGGTTTTACATGCATCATGAATAATGCACCAGTACAAAAACAAAGGTCTCCAGTAAAAATGCACTTTGAACATAAACAGTCAAACTAGACTAATTTGGGGTCACTGAAAATTAATATGATAGCCTACTTAAAGGGCCCCTGGCATCAGTCATACATACATCTCATATTTTGATATTCAAACTTCTAAATATGTTTTATAGATTTTTAAATATTTTTTGAAATAATTTCCTACAACCTGCTAAGCCCCACCCATTAAAAAAAATCCTCCAGATCTCCCTGTGACAGCATCTGTCAATAATCAGTGAGAAAGTGGTATTTAACTTTGTCAAAGCTGACACCTGTTAAATACGCATACAATGAATAACAACATAGGAGTTGCTATGCCAGACATGCTGTAGCATCAGCAGGAAAACAAAAGCAATGAGGAGGTATTTATGAAAGCATGCCTGACATAGCAACTCCCATGTTGGCGTTGTATGTTGTATTGTAACATACATATGGGTGGGGCTTAGCAGGTTGTAGAAAATGATTTCAAAAAGATATTTTAAAATCTATGAAACATATTTAGAAGACTAAATATCAAAATATGAGATGTATGTAGGACTGCACACTATTAAACAGGTATCAACTTGCTTTTTGATGGAGTGGGCCCTTTAAAGCCCTTTATAGTAGTGGGCTATGGAGAAATAGGCACCGTTTCGGTGTTCACTCAGTATCAGGTGTTGTCATCCACCCACAGTTAACTTCAGTTTTATGACGAACATGCCTTATATCGCCCCATATGGTAAAGTAATTCTCACACTTTCCTCACCCGAAGACTCTCTGAGAGACCACTGAGGGGTAATTGCTTGACTGGACATCGGGCTTGCTATATGCCACACTTAACCAATTAATATTTCCAATGCTTCCACCAAGTCTGGTGTCATCGAATTAAGACCTATTTAAGACATGGAAACTGCATGTAAACTGCTCACCGTGCGACTTATTGTAGGTTTTGAGGCGGCGGGTCACATATGCCTTTAAAATTGCTGATTGGCTAGGGTTTTCATGATTTTTCAATTGTCATGTTTCATGTGTAATATTATACATCTATAGCACGTGAAATATGAATATTGAAATATCTTGAAAACTTGAACGAATCGGCAATTTCTATCATATTCAAATACATCATGTCAAAATACATACGAAAAGGCATGATCTGTTTAAGAGGCAGGAAAAGGCCGGTCATAATAAATGTTAACCAGTAAAGGAAATGTGGCCAAATGTTTTGCTCGCTCGATTTACCTATGGATTCATTTAATACCGCTGCTTCTAATTACACTGAATACATAACAAAATGATATGTAGGGCTCAATAATATGCGGTTGCCACTGAACTGACCCGTCGCAGAACCAAACACTATGAACACTATGAACACGATGACAAAGAGAGCGGACAAATTATACAGCTCCTCATTGTACCCTCCACAATTGCTCTCGTAGACAAAGGAACATCCCTTCATTGCTATTATATAAAATAAGCATAGCAGGCGAATATGCATGTGACACCTATTCAACATGCTTTTACATAATAGCAATCAATGTTCTTTTGTCTACCAGAGCAATTGTGGAAGGTACAATGAAGAGCTGTATATTTTGCCGGCTTCTTTGTTCGCCATGTCCATAGTGAAATAAAAAAACATCAAGTCAGGGGACGGAAGGGGTATTTCTGAAATCAATAGCACGATTGCAAAGACGTTTGAAAATTAAACTAATTCTACCAGCCTTGTCTCACTACGAAAAATCAGTCATTTAAGCCAAAGTTATGTGCATGAAGAGCACCATCAGTTTCATCGTGACGAATGAATAAAAACAAATTTGCATATAAAAAAATCTAGACTTCTTTAGTTTTAGAAACAGGAGATCGGGTGAAATATTCATTATATATCTTCCAATCACCCCTTCTCGGGGCGTAGCTGTCAAAATAATATTGTATAAAGAGTGAATAAAGACAGATGAAGATACGGGAAAGAGAGAGAAAGAGAAAAGAAAGAGAGAGAGAGAGAGAGAGAGAGGGCTGTCGAAAACTGAATTAGGGAAGAAGAAAGGAAAGGGTAGAATAGAAAAATACCTGAAGGTTTGCTTAAAGAATATAAAGAAATGGCAAGTACAAGCATCTAAATTTATTTAGGAAATAAAGAGTATGTATGACACATGGGCCGTGGTACCAGAGAGAGCGGTGGGGGGAGGGGGGGGGGGGGGGGGTAATGGGAGCTAGGGGCTTCACGCCCACACTTTTTTTTAATAGACACGTTTTAGGAATGCGTATGTAGTAAAGATTTATATGGTGGTTCCCATGCTATAACCCCCACCCCCCCCCCCCCCCAGCCCTTTCACAAAAATCCCAAAACAAACAAACAAAAACGAATCGCGGCCCCTGTGACATAAATGGATATACAGACTTTGTTAAATGAAAAATGTCCTCGCTTATTCACCAACCGTTGTATGCACGCACATACACGAACATATTTCATGCCATAAATTCATTCCAATCTCGTTTTCATAATTGTCTCTTAATTGATGTGGTAAATGTTTACACACTGTCAGATTAACCTAGATGTGACGCCAAAATTCAAGTTAGGATAGTATGTTTACATCGGGTGATATTAGCTCATTTTAGATTGATGATTGATTACGCCAAGTAAACAGTGGCTACAGTCACAAGAAGATTCTGAAGTTTTCATGCATATTGGATGAAAAATATTGGCCAACATTGGATAATTATGTGTCTGACTAACTCGTGGGATGATCTTCTTTGGGAAAAATATTACCCAAGTTCGGCATTGACCTGAGTGATTGGTCGGAAACATGATTAAACTCATGTTGGTAAATTGTTAACCCATTTTTAAATATTTTTTTTTACAATGATCAAAGCAGCTACACAGTTCTGACTACACCCAAGATAGACACGTATACCTCTCACAAATATGCAGCTATAGAGATTTAGTAATATTTAAATTAAATGTCATCAAAACAATCGCCTAGGCTGATAATCTCTGTTCATAATTCTCTCCATAAATCATTTTAAAGGATGAATTTCAAGCATTTGGCCTTTAACAAAAATGGCAGTGTCGTAATAAAGGATGAGCGTATATATGAAGGGTTTAGTTCCAAAAACATGGTATATCCTTAAATTTTAGTTCTGGTAATCTAAAGATGACTACTTCTTATATTTTATCAACTTGACATGAATTGGATAATAAAGTAAGTAAACAATGCGTTAAACTTTTTCTTTAGTGGTTTGGAACTGATATCTTGATCCACAGAACATACGGTGGACACATTTCAACAAACAACTTTTTAGATTATGCAGTATATGAAAGTTAGAGCTCCATGACCTATACATGTCAAGCTGCTCTGTGGTTTGTCATTTTCTGTAGAAGGAGAATGCTATAGTTATAAAATGTTCTAAAATGAATAAGGGTGTACAATGAATTACACTCACATGGAAAATTTTCACTTTGGAAAATGTTTTGATGTGTCAGTGTACTGTTCACTGCGTTGCCAAAACGTTTGTACATTATATACTTTCTTCCCTTAGCACTTGTGTGCGTGTGTGTATGTGTGATTTGCAAATTTCATATTACACATTTTGTATTTGGAGAAAGTAATGGTGAAAAGGTAATCCCTTCTAAATTATATAGAGGTAAAAATTAACATGTCTAATATTGAAAAAAGAAAGATAACCGCGGTAGCTCTGTGCATTAAGGTAGCCGTACTCCCCAACTTCTAAATTTTGCAAACGAGCGACACGA
The DNA here is from genome assembly GCA_025617745.1 of Heliocidaris erythrogramma. Taxonomy (NCBI): domain Eukaryota; kingdom Metazoa; phylum Echinodermata; class Echinoidea; order Camarodonta; family Echinometridae; genus Heliocidaris; species Heliocidaris erythrogramma. The sequence continues at coordinate 12,793,519 of CM046854.1, read as the reverse complement.
TCGAACAGACATAGACTTGTACTTTCGAAATGTATGGGTGGGGAGCTGCAGCATATTAGCGCTCCCCCACCCCCTTGTCACCTCCTAGTATGCCTATAGATTTATGTTGCAAGCAAGAGACACCTACAAATTACTATAATTGTTTGATATGGTATCATACTGCTTTCAGAGGATTGACCATGACCATATACCATGACCATAGAACGTAACTGGGGGCTTTAATGGCCATGTCTTTTGATCGCCATTCATAGCAACGGGCGCAATCAATCTTAAAAGGTCCTAGTATTAAAATCACGTGTTCCAGTTCTCGCCCATGTTCACATAATGGTTAGTATCGCGCATAATTATGGGTGTCCAAAAGTTGACACACATGCTTCAATACAGGAATAACACCACAAAATGTACCTAGTTTGCAAAGAATTTGGACGTATATTCATAACTGGTGAATGAATCACTCTAGAGTGATCGGTTTATAAAAAATCATTTCAATATCTTTCATTTAATGTACATATTGTCAAATTTGCTTCCGTATCCAGTGATCATTTTTTTCTTGAAAGTCAGTAATGTTCAATATTTTGTCTATGGCAATCCATCAAAAACCACACATAACTTATAGGCACTGCCATCATTATTCTTCGACTGAAAAAATTCCAAGGGTCAATGATGTCAGCGATTATTGGTTTCAGAAGGTTGGATAAATTACCTATATCCTGATATAACACATTATTTTATTGGTCCAAAATCCAGTGATCATTTTTTGTCAAAGTTATAGATCAATCAGGCAGAATGTTCTAGTCAAGAATCACATGACCAGCATTCGCCTTCCGCGCCCAACTTCAAAACGAGCTTTTCTTGCAGGAGATAGTGAGATCAGGGAAGTGTTAGAGAGATTAAAACAAATTGCTGAAGTGCGTAGTATCGCCTGAAATGTTTTGAATGTGACGACATTACTTCTTGATAATTATTCTTACCAGTGTTAAGGTCCATCATAAATAAAATACCTGATTTAGTTAATTGTAGATTTCTTTCTGAAGGAGTGCATTCTGCTGGCATATCATTCGAATCATCCATTTGGGACCTACCACTATCATAATAGGTGAGTACATAATGTGATGTGGATAAGCAACTAACATTGTGAGTGTGATATAAAATAGAGAGAGAGAGAGAGAGAGATGGGGAGAGAGAGAGAATGCGAGATGAGTGAATGTTTTCATAAAGGGTCAATTATTGTGGAATGTAGAAAATATCGACAACAAACATAATCTTTGCATGGGCGGATCCAGGATTTCCCAATAGGGGGGGGGGGGGGGGGGGGGGGGCATCTGAAATTTGAAAAGTGCAAAGTTCAATCACCAATTACATCAACTCATTACATAGGAGTACCGTAACTGTATCTGCGCGCCGGCTCAATTTCGAACTCGACGTGACAGGTGTCTCTTGTACAAATTAATATACGTATTTCTGCGAGGACTGAGAGCTAGAACGCTAGCTAGATAGAGAAGGCGCTAGGGTTAGAGCTGCTATAGAGATCATCGCTAACCAACGAATGCGCCCAATTTAAAAATTTTACCGTGCGCGCGCAATGTGTACCCGTACGGACTCCCAGCAATTAGGGACCCATCTGTAAAATAGCGTAGTTATGGCAACAACGCTGAGTAGGGCCATCCCTCCGTCACAAGTTGCTTTCATGATTATGAATGTATTATTATTTGTTGTTTTGATTGACGGAAAATAAATACAATACAATACAAAAGCATTTCCCGATGTAGAGCTCTGCCCCCTCAAACGAATAAAGGGCTTCCAATTTGGGGGACTGGCCCAACCGTCCAATTGTAATTTTCACCCCCGGAGTTATGCTTTCACGCCATATGTCGAGTACGACTAGAGTGTAGTAGAGCTTTAATATCGCATGGTACTATAGTCTGGGAGCCTGCCCCGTAATAGTCACCCCATTTTACCTATAAGATTTGACCCCGCAAAGTTACTTAGACCATCTAAGTCAGTGACAAAAAGGTTGTTAGACAGACTGTAGCCGCTGGGTTTAGCCCCCAGAGCCCCCAAAAGAGGCCCCAAAGTTGGGTCGATTTCACCCCATCTCCCCCATGCAACAAACTTTGTCAGTAGGAAGTAGTATGTCTGGACATAAACAACTGACAAAATTTCAGTTGGGATGGGGTGTCAGACGGCTCCTAATAATTGGGGTAAAATTATCCCCTTGGAGCCCAGCGACCAAATTTTGTTAGATCGATGAGCTATGGATGTACATTCCAAAAATATACAAACTGACAAAATTGTCTCCCGGGAAAGGGGTGTGAGACCCCCTGAAATGAAAACCCCAAAGTTCCCTTTGACAAAGCTTTGCCGCACCAAAAAGAAACACCCTTTTCTTACCTCATGACTATGATAACTCAAAAGTGTTCTATCCAATTCACTTTAAATATTCATAACATAATTTTGAGTATAATAATATTCTTGAGGTGCAATTTGGTGTTAATTGGTCTTTTGATTGATAAGTTATTAAATTAAAAATTGAAAAATGTATTGCTTTCTCAAAAGTAGCCCCCAAATATTGTCAGGATTATGTAAACACACCCATTGCCGATCTTCACCTCTTTGACAAGGCATAATAGAAGAGCTTTTCAGGTATCTGTGGGGCGTGACTGCCAGACTGAAATGTACTTTTCATGTGTTAATTGCACAGATACCAAGCAAGCCGCTCTATTATGCCTTGTTAGATGGTCATTGGGTGTGTTTGTTTACATAATCCTGAAAATATTTTTTGGCTACTTTTGAGAGAGTAATACAATTCTCATAATTTGATAACTTATTACTCAAATGACCAATTAATTACCAAATTGCACCTCAAGAAGATTATTATATTAAAAATTATGTTATGAAAATTTAAAGTGAACTGAATAAAACGCTTTTGAATTATCATAGTCATAAGGTAAGAAAATAGTTTTTCTTTACATACAAAGCATTTTATTGGGGCAAAGCATTGTCAAAGGGCACTTTGGGGTTTTCATTTCAGGGGTCTGACACCCCCTTCCCAGTGGACCATTTTGTCAGTTTTAATAATGTTGGAATGTACATCCATAGCTCTTCCTTCTAACAAAATTTGATCCCCGGGCTTCAAGGGGACAATTTTACCCCAATATTTAGGGGCCGTCTGACACCCCATCCCAACGGAATTTTTGTCAGATTTTTGTGTTTTGTAATGTCCAGTCATACTACTTCCTACTGACAAAGTTTGGTGCATGGGGGAGATGGGGTGAAATCGACCCGACTTTGGGGTCTCTTTTAGGGGCTCTGGGGCCTGGGGGCTTAACCCAGCGGCTACGATCAGGCTGACAACCTTTTTTTCAATGACTTAGATGGTCTAAGTAACTTTACGAGGTCGATCGAATCTTATGGGTAAAAGGTGACTATTTCGCGGCAGGCTCCTGGCCTACTAGTTTACATTCCTGATAGTGAATTTTGCGGGATCGTATCTTGCCTTCAGCTCGGACATATTTCTTATCCATATAGATATAGGTCTACAGTTGGTAGAATCTACTTCCTCATTTTCCTGTGAGATACAGAGTCAGCTATATGGGCTATATGTACGATAATTTTCTCTAAAAAACGATAATTTGGAGTCTCGGATACGTTAATTTAACGCTTTCAACCTGGCAACGCTGGCCGGGCTCGACCTTATCATGAGTGCTTATACATATCCACCATACCTTTGCTAGGCTCCTACTCAAATGTGCACCCAAATGCGGAGCGAAACTGAACATGTGCACGCCCTACCCCCCCCCCCCCCCATTCCCTTATCCAACGCTGTCTTCACGGCCGGCCCCCTCTTTTGAAATAAATTCTTCAGGAATGGCTCCAAATTTTTTTGAGGGGCATTATTGCCGGCTCCTTAAACTGCTAAACATTCATTTAAAAAAAATGATTTTGGCGAGCCTCGAACCAGGGTACGCTGATCGAGAATTGCTGGCATTACCGCTAGACTAACTCACATCATACGATTTAATACGATTTAATACGATTCATATTGTTACATAGTGAATTTACGACTCCACATAGTTCATGTTATCTACTGGACTCTCATGACTAAACTGGATTAGTCTATCGGTAACGTCAGCGCCTATCAATCAGCGGAACCTGGTTCGAGGCTCGCCACGGTCACATTTTTTTTAATGAATGTTTTGCAGTTTAAGGAGCCGGTCCAGCTCCCGTGAAAGTGCTGAAATAGCACGCTGTGTGCATTACAATAGCACTCTGAGTGCAGTCCCTATGCATGCCCTGAAAGTGCTATATACAGCACTTCAGTTTTTACAATGTATCTTTCTCTTTCTTTCTTTCTTTCTTTTCCTCTTTATCTTTTTTTTTCCTTTCTTATTTTCTTTCCCCTTTTCCTCCGTCTTTCCTTCCTCCTTTCTTCATTTTTTTTTCTTTCCCCCTCCTTTTTTCGCCGCCAATAAGGGCGGGGGGGGGGGGGGGGGCGGCCGATTCGCCTCCCCACCCCCCCCCCCCCCCGATCCGCTAGCGCTTCGTGCACAAAAGAATAAGGAGTGATGTGCGAAAGCGTGAGCGTACTATGTCAGAAGAGACAAAGACGTGAAATACCACTAGTTAAAGCCCTGATCCCTCCGTGCATGATCCCCCCCCCCCCCCCGCTCACTTGAAATGTTTTAGCCATCCCTCACTGAAGCCACGTGATGTTCGCTCATGCATTTCGCAATACACACAGAGAAGGCAAATGATCGTTTCACCCCAAAAATGGCCATTATGGTCCCGCCAGGAGTGACGTTAACGCTTAACCTTTCAAATCTTATACACACGTCTGAAGCAGTCATTTTGAAGCCAAAGCTGGATACGCTCAACAAGTGCACACTTCACACAAAAGAAAGCAGAAAACATGGCCTCAGTAATGGAACATTTGGTATTTTGGTTGTTCATTATTGGGTTGCCTGCTATTGGTAAGTTTAGAAGATATTTGTACTTTTAAACATTGCGTTGGCCGATTTGCTAATTAATTAAATATACTTTAAAAAACCCCACTAAAATAATTAGGTGCAACGAATACTGAAGAGTTTGAAAGGAAAGAGAAGGAGTGTAGACACATGATGAAGAAACGTAGGAAGAAAGATACTACTTGGTTGTGGGAGGGTGGTGGAAGAGAGAGATAGACAGACAGAGAGATGGGGGTGGGAAAAATGAAGGGGTAATAGATTGGATTTCCTTGCGAACATTACGTGACTATAAAAAATTTACTAAAGTCCTGTCAGGCGTCGTACGTAATAAATGTTTGTACACGATTTTACAGTCACGTGTAATACATAATTAATTTACATTATTTATACAAATTATTTTTCAGCAGTTTTTGGAGTATCGCAGGACATTCCTGATGACATAGTTTACACAGACGTGACAAAAACGTTTATTAGGAACACTACTGGCGTACTGTCATGTCGTTTCAGAGGAACTCCACTGGCTGTGTACTGGAAAAAGGGATCGGATACGACGAACTCATCACTTATAATGAGTTGGTATTACGGTGAGAAGAGTGGTCCGAGATATGAAGATGGAAGCTGTGATATAAACGAGAACTACTCTCTGGTCATCAAAGATGTAAGGAGTAAAGACGCAGGACGCTATATTTGCAGGGTCTCGAGCTACAAGGGCATTTTGATACACAACTTCACTGATGTCACAATAACTGGTAAGACGTACGTGAGTGCGTGTGTGTGTGCGGGTACTATGTTTCCAAATAATCAATTTTAATACGGTGGTGGTGGGGGCCGCTTTTACTTCGTTCATTGTTAGTTAATGGATTATAGTAGGTCTTTATTTCATTTTTTTTTTTGTATATTCTTCGTAGAGTCGTCACACGCGTACGGGGTAGGCTATGGAAGGTGGGTACTGGGCTCCCTTCAGTTATCGAAGGGATGGGACAAGATAGTTTGTAGTAGGAGGGAGGGCTGGGGAAAGGCAAGGTTTAAGGGTACACACTAAGAAATAGGGGTTCAAATTTGAACCCCTAGGGGTTGGTACAATAGCAGCACCCCAAGGGTGCAGATATGCACCCTTACTTGGGGGTGCAGATTCTGCACCCCAATTAAGGGTGCAGACTTGAACCTTTTATTGGGAGCAGATTGGGAGCAGATGTGCACCCCTAGGGGTGCAGACTACTGGTACAATAGCAGCACCCCTGTATGGGGTTCAAAATTGCACCCCAATATAAGGTGCATTTTTACCCTCTGGGTTCATAACTGCACCCTAATGGGTGCAACGTCGATGACAATCGATCACCATTCTCGCCTCTTCACAGCTTGGCGGCAGACCATTTAAAGTTGCCGTTATTTCATATTTCACGCACATAGAACACAGACAGTACAATACACGCCATGAGGGGATCTCGGTGAAATCCATCAGGCCACGCCCGGGGGCTTCTACAGTCTCACATTTAGGATTACTTATTCAACTTTTAAGTTGCAGTGTATAGTCTACTATCTATTCCTATAACAAATCAGTATAGTAACTGTTAGTAAAACTAGCACTTTCCCTTAAAATGATATAATCACGACTGAATTATCAAATGTAAACACGTATTCTTATTTCAATAACTTTTTTTTACAAAGAAACTATCAAAATGAGCCGTGATAAAATCCCCATATAATTTAAAAATGCGAATTATGCAAATGTTCCTGCCTTAATCCCTACGAGTAGCGATACGTTGGTTGCTGTCAACTTGCAAGCTAGTTACTGTTAGTCTTTGCGCGATTACTCTTTTGAAACACGTCACTACGGAGATGTTCAATTTAAGCAAATTTACGACACAAGCTGATCGAAATGGATTTATTATTTCTTCTTCTAATTAATTTAATTTCTATGCTTTTGAATAATAAGTCTTATACTTCATGATATATTGTGACATAAGTGTCAGCAATGCTAGTGTGGGTATTCATGTAAGACTAATACTTCTGTTCGAAGGGTGCAGAATTCAACTTTACACAATTTTGAACCCCGGTTTTCGCAAAGCGCACCCGTAGGGGTGCAAAATTCCACCCGAGTAGATATACGGGTGCTCCGCCAAAATTTGCACCCTAAAGTGAACCCTAATTTCTTAGTGTGTATGCTTTGTAATGTTTATGCCAGGGTGTTGTATGTGTTTCGATTTTTTGAAAAACGTTGTATAGGATGTGTTTATTTTCTGCTCGCACTCAGAGATACCTAGATCGGCGACATGCTTTTATGAATCTGAGAAAGATGGTCATGTTGATTATGGGAGGAAGAACCAAGCATTGATGTTAATGTTACAATATTTTATAAGGGAACTATTAGAGTCACAGAATTGTACACAAAATGGCAGGTTTAACGTTAATTTCTGTTAATGTTAGAGGCATAAGAGATAGGAATAAAAAAATAGAATTTTTGAATAGGCTAAAAGTAAACGAGGGGATGTAGTATTGTTACAGGAAACATATAGTTCACCAGATATTGAAGATATATGGAAACGAAACTGGGGAGGTAAAAATGTTTTTTTAGTCATGGCTCAAGTCATAGCATAGGCGTCCTTCTTTTAATAGCACCTGGCTCCAGAATCAAAACTGACCAAGTAGAAGTAGATGATGAAGGGCGTTACACTTTTCTTAAAGGGGGTATATTTGATTCCCATTTGTTATCATGTAATGTTTATTTTCCAACAAGAAATAGGATAAAGAAACAAATAGAATTTTTGGAAAAGATAGGTGTAAGTATCCCAGATCTTTTCTCTTGTAACCATTCACTCATCTTAGGAGGAGACTTTAATGTAATTTTAAATGATACTTTGGATTACAGAGGGCCTAAAGTTCCCTTAAGTTTACAGCTTTGAATTGTTTCTTGGGAAATATGATTTGTTAGACATATGGAGGAAAAAGCACACGGACGAAAAACAATATACTTTCAAACAGAAGAGCCCTTTAGTACAAACCCGTTTAGATTATTGGTTCATACCAGACCAGCTCGAGAGATTAGTGGGGACTTGTGAAATATTGACATCAATTACTCCTGATCACTCAGGTATTAGTCTGGAATTACAATTTGTAAACAAATGTGAAAATTACGGTGGTACATCATATTGGAAATTTAACATTAGTTTGTGCTTAGATAAAGATCTTGTGGACGGAATGATTGCGAAAATAGAAATTATTATGAGGAATTGGGCCGGTGAATTTAATGGTAAATTAGTATTTTGGGATTTTCTTCAAATGAAAATGAGTTAATATGCTAGAAAATACTCGAAAGTCAAAGCGAAAGAGAGGAGAACGAATACTGAAAAAGAACTGAAAACTTTAGAGCAAGATTTATTATACTGCTACTCCTTTAGAAACATCTAAACAGCTTGAAGAAAAGAGAAAAAAAGTTGAGTAAATTATACGATAGATCATTAGAAGGATTAAAAGTTAGGTCACGAGCGGCTTGGTTTGAGGAGGGGGAAATTAACAAAACATATTTTGAACAGTTATTAAAATCAAATAAAAAGAAAACCGTAATGCAGGAATTGTATGGTGAGAACAAATCTGAGACAAAAGATAGAAAAGAAATGACGAAGATAGTTAAGTTATTTTATGATACATTAATATTCGAAAAAGAGTGATGTAACAGAAGACGTATTAAATGAAAGTTTCTTTTCTAAAAATATCCCAAAAGCTAAGTGATGAAAGTCGGGAAGCATGTGAAGGAAAACTTAGTAAAGATGAATGTTATGATGTTTTAAAAACAATGAAGACAAATAAAGCTCCAGATAATGATGGCCTTTCAGTACAATTTTATATCAGGTGGGCAATTAGTTGAAGCCTTAAATTAAGCTTACGACAAGGGTAACCTATCAACATCTCAGAAGCAAGGAGTCATTACATTAATAGAAAAGATGGTGAAGATCCTTTTTACATGAAAAAAATATAGACCAATTACACTCCTAAATGCTGATTACAAAATTCTTTCAAAGTTTTTAGCGAAAAGAATGAAAAAAGTTTTGAGTGAAATAATTCAGGTGGGATACATGGAAAACAGGAATATTGGAGAAGCCATACGTTTAATAGACGATATGATTTTCCATTGTTTGACACACAATATGGATTGTTATTTAATAGCTGTAGATTTTGAGGAAGCTTTTGATTCTGTCTCAAATACTTTTCTCTCTAGTGTATTAAAATGGTTTGGATCTGGCCCTTCTTTCTGTTCTTGGATAAAAACAATTTACACTGACATACGTAGTTGCGTAATGAATGGAGGGCTTCCTACTGGATATTTTAAAATAGAGTTCGTCAAGGTGACCCACTTTGTCCTTATTTGTTTTAGTCGTTATCGAAATCTTGGCACATGCCTTGAGAAGGAAGAATACCTTAAAAGGAATTACTTTCGGTGATTTTGAAGTAAAGCAAATATTGTATGTTGACGATATGACAATTTTCATACGAGATGAAAGTCTCAATTAGGACATTACAAAACTTGTTACAAGCTTTTTTGGAAATTAGTGGTTTAAAGGTTAACATAGATAAAACAAAGATTTTGATAGTTGGTAGGAATATAGAGAATGTAGGACAATTCCAATTTGGGAGTGTGGTTACAGAAGTAAAGATTCTAGGGATTACATTTTCATTAGATACTAAAAGAAAGGATGAATTCAATTATAAAGAAATATTGAGTAAAACGTTACCATCATTGGGAAAATACATTTACTTACAACATATGCACTGTCCAAATTGAATTATGTATCTTCGTCATCTGTAGTCCCGAAATGGCTATTTGCTGACATTCAAAAAATCTGTTTTGACTTTGTCTGGAAGGGCAAAGATCGCATTAAAAGAGCTATAATGTATTAATACATAAAGATGGTGGCTTGAGGATGGTTAATTTTGAATTGTTTGTAAAAACTCAGAGGGTAATGTGGTTGAAAAGACTTTTGTATGGAGAACGAAATATGAGTTGGAAAGTATATTTTGACTACAGTTTCAGGTCAGTAGGGGGTAGAGGTATCTTTCTTTGCAAATATGAAGCAAAAAAAAAGCTATCACTTAAAGTCACCTTTGTTTTATTTAGAAATGTTAAAGGCCTGGCAGGATTTATACAACTGCAGAAATTTTGAATTAAAAATTAACCCAGTCATCTTCAATAACAAAGACTTCTTATTGCAAGCGAAAGGTTTACCATTTGGAACAATTGTTTGATAAAGAATCAATAAGACCAATCACTCATTTCCAAAGTTTGGGTTTAAACAGTGCAAATATTGCATACATCTGGAGCCTTTGTGAGTCCATTTTGAAAAGTAACAAATATGATGGAACCTCAAGGAAATTTTGAGGCGTTAATCTGGGAGTAACGCCTAAAAATTTGTTTACAAATTAAAATTCCTCCTATTAAGATTCTTCATTTACTAATTATTGTCCACGGCGGACCGTTGAATATTAATGAGTCAGAAAGAAGAGGATCTTGGGTATTTGATTCCAGTTCATCGTGACTTGGCCGTGCCCCAGAATAGCCTGGTGGTTAAGTCGCTGCCCGGCAAGCAGTAGATGACAGGTTCGAATCCCGCTGGTTCCAATTTTTTTCTGACTTTTGATTTTCATTGCAGATCGAGCATACGATCTTTAACGCTGGGAGTAACGCCTAAAAATTTGTTTACAAATTAAAATTCCTCGCATTGAGATTCTTCATTTACTAAAATTCATATTGTTTAGAAATCAGAGATGGCCACCAGAAATTTGACTTCTCTGAAAAAAGTATGAGGGATATTTCTAGAATCTCAACACTCATAGGACATCTTAGAGAATTTCAATACAAATTACTCCATGGGGCGGTTTATACAAAGGAGCAGCTTCTAAAATTTGGTTTTGTTGTTGATAATTTATGTTCCTTTTGTAATCAAAGCTCAGAAACTTATTCACACTTATTTTGGAATTGCGCTAAAATAAAATCCTTATGGCAGGATATGATTGAGTATTTTAAGATAGAAGAACTTAGAAATGCAGATTGGCAAAATATACATGTGGGTATAGAAGGAACTTGCCACAGAATCAAATGGTGTAATACAGTTATTTTCATAACCAAGTTTATGATATATAAGGGAAGGTCACAATCAACAACACCGTCGCAGGCAGAACTAAAGAAAATATTAATCACATATCGGGAAGAAGAAAATCATATTGCCCATTAAAAGATATAAATCGGGATGGCATTTGCTGTAATAGGGAATGTCTGAATACAACGTAAACTTTGTTTCATCCTCTCCACCCCATACGTTTTACGAGTGTTTGGTTTTTCCTCTTATTAAAAATACGATCCCAGAACAGACGCGACGAATAAATTACTCCAACTGCAAACGTCCTTGATATGTTTACAAACGTCCGTGATAACTATAACAAAGTCGAAATGAGTAACGTGGCAATTTATTTAATATAAAACAACTTGTTTTTGTATAGTGGACATCATGTAAAAGGGTAATACATGGACATAATTACAAAGCTTGTGGATAATAACTGTTGAATAAGATGTTAGTTTCTCAAACTCAAGACGGTATATACCTTCAATGACTAAGTGAAATACCTTAAATATTCTGTTCGATTTTGTCTTATCTCTATTTTGGATCTTAAAGTATGTCTATCCAGTATTCGTGCAGAATATTCCAATTATCTGGATTTACCTCTTTACCTCACCTTATGGCACACAACCTGTTTTGAATACATAGCTGTTTTAAATTAAATTCCACACTACAAGCCAGACAGTTGTTTTTTTATTGTACATGTCGTATTTCTTTTTCCATAACATGTACTGTATGCATTGCTTGTTCGTGCATAAAAAAAAAATAATAAAAAATCACGTAGCAATTTCACAGAGAGAACAACAAAGGTTCTTCCGCTGGGGAAATCAAATTTTGCTATTTTCATGTCGAAATAAAAATGTGTGTCGTTACCATATAAGGTAATGTGAACGAGTTAAAGCCTGAAGGCGTATTTGGAAGGGCCGTATTCACAAAGCAAGCTTTGGTATGCAACTCCTAATTCCCTGACTAAGCAGTATATAGATGGAGAAGAAGCACCTTGTTTCCTTGCACGTAATTGCTTCCTCATAATAGTAATAGTAATGACAATAGCTTACATTTCTATTCAGCATATCATGAGATTTTACTAACACTAAAAAAACAACAGATTATTCGAACACAATTTATTCTTCTAAACTGTCTATTATGTACAGGTATTACCAAACTAGATAAGTGTGAAATTAGGTACGTTCACACGTAGAGCGATAGCATCGACGCTATCGATGTGTCGATGCTATTTTGGTGAAGACCAGATAGTGTCGAGACCAAACGCTGTCTGAACGCAGATAGTCACGAGATAGAAGCGAGTTTCCAAACTATTCTTGCAGCGAGTTTAGCAGGAGTAAATCTCAGGATCCAGCGACAAAGCATCGACGCTTTGCGGTAGACCACCCACCGCGCTTGTGACTATTTGTCGTGTGAGCGCAATCGCTGCTATCTTCACTCGCTGCTATAATAATTCTATCTGTTTCATGTGGTGCTATAATATAATGCAATGTATGTATTCATGTGATACCCTCTTCCCTACTTTTTTTTTCTATTATCATTCTGTCTGTTTCATCTGGTACTGTAATATAATGTATGTATTCATGTGATGTATATAGGGGTATAGTAGGGTAATGTGTATACTGTGTGGTAAGGAAGGGGTTTTTTTTTTTTTTGGGGGGGGGGTTCCTTCTTTTTATCTTTTTCTTTTTTATATATGTGACCAGGCACCACAAAACCACCCAAAAGTCGCACTGCGTGATCGTCAGTTAGAGATCAATCAATGTGTTTTGGTTTTGGGTATTTCCTGAAAGAGTATACTTTTTTCTAAGTAATCTAAAATGTGGAGGCACCAAACAATCAAGAAGTGGTATTTTTGCCAGCTTTTTATCAGACTTATGTGTGTCTTCTCTGGATTTTGTTGTATTACTTTTCTTTTTCACGACCCTGAATACTTGTCTCATTTTAATCTCCCATAAATCTCCCAGAGTAAGTTCTTGCATTGATACTTGTGCACTATGATAAACAGGATATGTCTATGTAGCAGCGGCGTATCCAGGATAGGGGGGGGGGGGGCGCCAGGAATTATTGATCGCCGTTATGTGGGAGAAATTTTTGCTTCTGAAGAAGGGCTGAGATGCAAAATAGTGCTATATAGTGCTATATATTTTTTTTTACGACGGCCAATAGGGGGGGGGGGGGCGCCTGTTGCGCCCCCCCCCCCCTGGATACGCCACTGTATGTAGTATGCCAACTTCTTCATAGAAATTTTCATTGAGTTCTAATCCTCCATTTGTCACCTTAGCACAACACTTTGCAAGTCAGAGTGCTTCAATAGACTGCAAACTTTAAACCCTTATTAAGATGTATTATGAGGGACTGTGGATTCTTCTCTTTGTACATTGAGTTATGAACATCCAATGAGTTATATATCATTTTAAAGCTGAGAATCTGCTCTTTCAGAATCAGACCTTAACTAAAGTATGATGTGGTCTTTAGATATTGATTTACATGTGCGTACCAGAGAATATAGCGTGCATGCATGTGTTTTATTTTGGCATAAGATTAGAGTTCAGTCAATTTTGACATGTACAAGGTTTATTTAAAATTAAGTATTATAACACATGTATTTGCTACTTGATTGTATTATCGATATTACAAATGAATTGTTATTGTGTTATTATGTTGATTTATGAAGACATATAACTTCCGCGCGTTTGACCATGCTTACCAATTATACTCGGGTCACTCTGTGTGGCGCAGTAATTATTGTTTTGGCAGCGGGTGAGCGATGAATAGTCACGAGTGGGTGATAGAAGCAAGTCGATCACGGCTTGTCTGAACGTACTGGAAATATTTTTGAAACTTACATAGCATCGATGCTATGTACTACGTGTGAACATAACTATTATCTCCAGTATAGAACTAGGCCGATTTATTCCTTTTGTTTTTCCTTCCACGGTGGTGTTATTTGAACGCCGGTTTGATGGCGTAAATGGTGTCGGCATAATTTATATTCAGATTCAGATTCAGATTCAGATTCAGATCTATTGACTGTTTTTAATCATATTACCATAATACTGTAGTGCATACCATAAAATAAATACAATAACAACAATAATATAACAATGATGTTTTCCAATAGATATGGTCACATAATTGAATATCAATCAGATATGATGCACACATCTTGACCCAAGTGATATGTTGAAAACACTTTGACATGTTTAAAAACAAAACTTGTAGATTACATGTCCAGGTACGTATGGATTCCGAAGTAGTGCCTAAGTAGATATGTGGTCGTGCCCATGATCCACGAGCGTTATCGCTGATATATTGGTTTCAGTAGTGATGTTCAAGAACAAAATTGTTATCATGGTAAAGATATGTCAAGAGGAGATCTATGCTGGTATGATCAAGCAAAGGCCTGGCCTCAGAGCATCACAAATACAATAAGCATCAAAATCATTCAAATCATCATCCTCATCATCAAAATCATCCAAGTCATCATCCTTATCATCCTCGACCCTCATAATCATCATTTTCATCATCATCATCATCATCATCATCACTATTATGATGATGATCATCAGCATGATCTCCCTTATAGCATCATAATCATTTTGATCGTCGTCAGCTTTCTCCTTGTACTCCTCATCCTCCTTCCCATCATCACCATCCTAATAATTGTCATCATAATCACGATCATAACCATTATAAATCACCATTATCATCAACAATTTGGAAGAAACTGGAGGAAGGAATGATGTGATGTTCCACTTCATCTGATAAATTGTTGCGTACATGCAGGAGCAAGAGCAGGACCCAGTCAAAGACAACTCAGCTCAACACTAATAAAAATTGATGCAGTGCTTAGAAACAGTGGTGTCGATACAGAACTTCAGTCTGCATTTATTCAATACTGTGTTGTCATATTACAATTGGTGTACTCCTTTCACAAGAAAGTCAATGAATCTGACATCAAATATCCAATAGTGCACAACACAGTTTTCATAGAATGGATATGTTGTGCCTGTACACAAATCACATCTTGTCAACTCATTTTAATACTATTTTAAAAGGTTGTTTTTAGAGTATCAATTTTTTAGGGTCTCACTACTTTTGATAATACACAATACAATATACAATACAATACAGGTACTTATATAGCACTCTATACACATGTAATGGTTTCAGAGCGCTTTACAAAGTAATTAAAAATACCTACAACTAAAACCCTATAATTCTTTTAGATTTCTGCAATGGCTTAAAGAATATATTCCATGAATTCCTATGAATTTTCAATGGAAAAGATTGATAATCATGATACCTATTTTTATTCTTAAAAAGGTTCTCTTTAAATTGAGAACTAGAGAAACATAGACATTATAATTTGTAAAAAACACACATGAAAAATTTAGAGTAGATGTGACAATAACAATGTAATGTAGTACTTTTATTATTTATGTTTTACTTTCTATGGATATGCATGGGTTTGTGTAGGTATGTGTGTGCATGTGTGTGTGTTTGAACATATTAAAATCAGCATTGAAAAAATGAAGAGACTTGGTTGAGAGGTCGAAATTAACATATTTTACCCAAAGGGCCTTATCAAGGAATGTATATGTAGTTTAAGGTTTTTCACTGAGAAGTCAGCGTCAAATAGGAAGTGTTTCAGATCTACAACTATTTTCGCCTCATAATGAAATTTGTAGAGGTAGCACATCATGTTTCATTCATTCATTCAAAGAAAAAAAAGCATGCAGCCCAAGAGCTGAAAAGGTGAGACATATAGAATATATAATCACCAAAAGATTAAACAATTTAAATTGATATAGTCCATAAATATGGCGTAAAAAAATGACTTGACAAGAAGCGTAGGAGGAAAGGAAGAGAGAAAGGGAATAAGAGAGAGAGAGCAAATGTTAGCGGAGAGAGAGGTAGAGAGAAGGGGGAAGAGGAAGAGAAGAAAAATGAGGGTATGCAAGCAGAGAAAGAGAAGACGAAGGCAAGTAGAAAAAAAGCTGAGAGAGGGGATAAAAAATATAATATATGCATATAAATATTAGTCAAAATTTGCAAGAATGTGAGAAACAGCATAAAATAGGTAAAGAGAAATAAGCATTGAAGAAAACCATATGGTACAATCGGTAAAAAGTGAGGGTTAGTAATGTTATTATTGTAAAGAGGGAGAACACAGATATTAAATCCCCCCCCCCCCCCCGCGCATGTAGATTACATCCTATCCGTATGCAATAATAGCATACGAGAATACGAAAAATAAGCATTGGAGAAAACCAAATGGTTTCATTAAATGGTATGAGGTCTTACTTCCTGCCAATAGATTACTCCAATTGCAAATGTCCTTCATAAATTTACAAACGTCCATGATAGCTATAACAAAGTAGAAATTAGTAACTTTTCAATTTATTATATATAAATCATCTTGTATTGTATAGTGGACATCATGTAAAAGGGTAATGCATGTACATCAGTACAAAGCTTGTGGATGATAACTGTTGAATAAGATGTTTGTTTCTCAAACTCAACATGGTGTATACCTTCAATGACTAGGTGACATACCTTTAATATTCTGTTCGATTATTGTCTTATCTGCATTTCTGATCTTAAAGTATGTCTATCCAGTATTCGTGCAGAATGGTCCAATTATTTGGATTTAACTTTTTATTCAACTCATAGCACAAAAGCTGTTTTGAATACATAGCTGCTTTCAATTAAATTTCACAATACAAGCCAGACAGTTCCTATTAGTGTACATGTCGTACTTCTTTTTCAATAATTCTATAACATGCACTGTATGCATTGCTTGTTCGTGCAAAAAAAAAAATTCTCACGTAGCAATTTCACAGAGAGAACAGCAATGGTTCTTCGGCTGGGGAATTCAAATTTTGCTATTTTCATGTCGAAATTAATATGTGTGTCGTTACCATATAAGGTAATGTGAACGAGTTAAAGTCTGAAGGCGAACTTGAAAGGGTCGTATTCACAAAGCAAGCTTTGGTATGCAACTCCAGATACCCTGATTAAGCAGTATCTAGATGGGAGAAGAAAAACCTTGTTTCCTTGCACGTAATTGCTTCCTCATAATAGTAATAGTAATGACAATAGCTTACATTTCTATTCCGAATATCACGGGATTTCCCCAACACTAAAAAACAACAACAACCGATTGAATATTCTAAACTGTCTATTCAATTACGTACAGGTATTACCAAACTAAATAAGTGTGAAAATATCTGTAGTATAGAACTAGACCGATTTATTCCTTTTGTTTTTGCTTCCACGGTGGTGTTATTTGAACGTCGGTTTGATGTTGTATATGGTCGAATTCAAATGTAACCAGTCTGGTGTTAACACAAATCCGGTGTCTGCATAATTTATATTCAGATTCAGATTCAGATTAAGATTCAGATCTATTGACTGTGTTTTATCATATTACCATAATACTGTAGTGCGTAACAAAGCAAATACAATGACAACAATAATGTTTTCCCATAGATATGGGCACATAATTCAATATCAATCATATATGATGCACAAATATTGACCCAAGTGATGTTGAAAATACGTTGACATGTTTAAAAGCAAAACGTGTATATTACATGTGCAGGTACGTATGGATTCCGAAGCAGTGCCTAAGTAGATATGTGGTCGTGCCCATGATCCACGAGCATTATCGCTGATATATTGGTTTCAGTAGTGATGTTCAAGAACAAAATTGTTATCATGGTAAAGATATGTCAAGAGGGGATCTATGCTGTTATGATCAAGCAAAGGCCAGGCCTCAGAGCATCACAAACAGAATAACCATCAAAATCATCATTCTCATCATCAAAATCATCCAAGTCATCATCCTTATCATTCTCGACCCTCATAATCATCATTTTCATCATCATCATCATCATCATCACTATTATGATGATGATCATCAGCATGATCTTCCTTATAGCATCATAATCATTTTGATCGTCATCAGCCTTCTTCTTGTCCTCCTCATCCTCCTTCCCATCATCATCCTAATAATTTTCATTATAATCACCATTATCATCAACAACACCATAATCATCCTTATCATCAATAGGGGGAGCATCATCGTCATTCTCCTCCTCCTCATCTTCATCATCGATATCATCATGAGCATGATGATCAGCAATGTCATTGTCTTCATTATCATCCTCATCATCACCATCATCAGCATCATCATTATTATCGTTTTCTATCAACATAATGTTCATCAAAATCATCATCCTCATTATTACCATTAACATCATCATCATCATCACCATCATAGTCATTATCATCATAATCACATCATCATCGTATCATCATCTTCATCATCAACAACACCATCATAATGACCATCATCATTAGCATAAACACATCATTATCATCATGATCATCAACGGCATCAAAATCATCATCATCATCATCACCTTCATTATCATTATCATCATCACCATCATCATCATCATCACCTTCATCTTCATCATCATCATCATCATCATCATCATCACCTTCATCATCGTCATCATCATCATTAAGAAGGAACATCAACACCATTATCACCATTATCACCCTTTTCAGGAGCAGCTGGCATGTTTTAGCTTTCGCTCAAAACGATTACAACATTACTTTATCGGAAGAGGTTTATGGTGGGAGAATGTTATTTGCGGATTTTTCTTTTTCCTAATAAATTATTGCTTTTTTCATTAACCGGCCCTCAAACCACAACTGACCGGCCCGTGGTAGAAACTTCCCCAATTATCATACTCAGCGACTATACTTTCCTCTTAGAATCATATTATTTGGGGTTCGCATATTTTGTGGTCGTCACAATTTGTTATTGATGTACGCATAAAATTTTGCCCATTGATATGAGAGTTGAATACTTCCCATGGGTGATTCGTTTGTACTGGGCTGTTACATACAACTCAAAATTGCATAGCAAAGCTCATTATGATCTGTTCAAAATCCATGTATCTCCTTCCAAATTTCTGAACAATGTCTATCCATACAGTATTCGTGCAGACCGATCCAAGCATGGTGCTTTACCTTCCCATTCATTTCGTACCAAACTCTTTCGGGTTAAAGTCTAGAGTACAGGCCTAACAATTGGCGAGTTCAAGCATGGAGGCGTACCTCAAAGGGCCGTATTCATAAAGCAAGCCTTTTTAAAGGCTTTTACATGCATCTCCAGATACCCTAACTACACAGGGTTAACTATGAAAAACATCACCTTCTTTATTGCAAGCAACAAAATTGTTTCCTCAAAATAGCAACAGCACACATTTCTGTTTATAATAATGAGATTTTACTTACACAGCACATATTGGGCAACTAAATCGAACACAATTTAGGTTTCTATGTACAGGTATTTCCACACTAGATAAGTTTGAAACAACACCAGTATGGAATTAAACTGATTTATTAATTTTGTTTATGCTTCCATGTTGGTGTTATTTTATCACCGTGTTGATGTTGTAAATATTTAGTCACATACATATATAACAATTGCATTTTTTAATACACAGTCTGTCTGAAATAATTAACATTTCTGAATCAATAACTGAGAAAATGAAAATCTGTGAAATTTTCTGTACAGAGCAAGTGGGAGCGGAGCTCGCAAGATGCGTCATGGAGTTGCCAATTTGTGTTTGATTCATTACAACTTCAAAAATTCATAACTTTCTTATTTGTTAAGATATTTAGCTCAAACAATCACTAATCTGTTTCTCTCACCTTTCTTTTCTTTTTTTCAAAATCAACTGAATACCAGGGTGTATGTACCCTAGAAAGTGAACACAAAATAACAACAACAAAATATCAGCAAAATCATTAAAAGACATCTGAACAAGCAGAGTGTATTTATTATTTATTGTTTTTCTTCACATTATCGATATGCTCACATACAACAATGAACGAGGTGAAACAATTCTTCATCTGAATTGAATAACAAGACATTCATTAATAATCTAATTCAATAACATCCTACACCCCCCCCCCCCCCCCTACTCCGCTCCCCAATCCCTGTATTCTAGTTGAGCATATGAAACATTTGATAACATAGTACATAAACTAGGGGGCTTTTCTGATTAACCTACACGACACAGTACACAATCTCAAGAAACACAAATAAACAAAAGAAAAAACGTGCCATAGTAAAATGAATGACAAAAGCAAAACGTGCATCACCAGTATTCCCACCTCATATGGTTATTCATTTACACTTAAAATTGTTATATTTTGCCAAGGTGGTTCTTATAGCTGTTCAGACTACAGGAAAGTTATACGAGACTTGAATAAAGACTTGTATAAAGAATCATGGTATAGCGAAAGGAGTGTTCAGACTACAACACCACATAAAGAAACAGGTTTATGGGAAGTCAGCTGACTTCCCCTGTTGTTTGTACCAGGTTACATCAAGGACAGCGATGAAGCTTAAAGATCACATTGCAAGAAAATCACAAATATGGCAATTAATGTATCACTAGAAACTGGGAAGCTTACAGATGGCAATCGTATAGGTTTTATGTCAACTGCATATCTGATGATTATAAAACAACATAAATAAAAGCTCTTCTAAGCATCTGGAATATCCGATGATTCGCCAGAAATATAGCGATGTTTTGATGTCGTCACACTAGGGATCGATCCTGCTTAAGCAGACGACGTCCTATAATGAAAGAACGTAATTGCAATGCAATTATTTATCAAATTATAAAGAATTTGGTATATTTAACATGACCTTATTTCACACCATTCTAAAAGGGAAAGTGAAACTGATTCTGATAACTAAAACCGTTTGATTGTAAATACACAGGAGAAGGGTCAATGTTCAATGAAATAAACCCCATTTTCAAATTGAAAAGCCCTCCGAATAATATCACAGATTGTATTCGTTCCCTCTTGTAACGCCGAACAAGCCCCTAGTGCAAGCAGCTGAAAATACAATGGCGTCTTATTTTGTTTACAAGTGACTGATTCCTTTATTTTTTTAACGCTGCATTTTTCATCAAAACAATACGTATTAATAAGTATTAAGCCAATATTTATTTTGATGGAATTTTCTTGCAATGTGATCTTTAAGGTATAACAGCTGAATGGTCACATTTAGTGCGCACACATGATAAGCCCCGCCCAGTTACACGATTCTCGTACTATAGGGCTCACATAAGTAATTCACGGCCCCATTCACTCACGTGTTATAACGAAGGTTGTCTATAAATCATATTTTGAACACCCCTCGGTAGAAATCGTTTAAATTCACAGAATAGAGACAAAATATAAATGTCTCTTAAATAAAGTACCTAATTTGGGCACTTTCCCGGCGTTAAAAAAAAGATATTTAGGCTGAAACAAGGCTAGCCGAAATTTCAGCCCATTTGCACATAGAAACAGTGGAAGTGCACCAGTGATAAAATAAATCCTTTAAAAATAATAAAAAGCTAGCCAACTTCGGCTAAGGTGTCAAATTGAAAAGAGTATGTCTATTAAACACCATTTACGCTTTTTAAATTTACTGAGGACAATCAATCGATTTTATATGAATATTTCTAATCAATTAATTTCAAATAATTTTTGCTCCGCCTCACCGGCATGCATTGCGAGCGGATGAATTACTTATGTGTGCCCTATACGACATTAAAGGGATGTTCAACCGCAGATTGTGGACGTTTTTATGCCGCGAGAGGGCACCGTGATCGTTACCTGATCAGTGCCGTATATAGATATAGATAGAGTCTGGCCAACTCGGCTCCAGTTGGGTATATACGGAATATACGCCATGTTGCTACCCAACTGAAACCGAGTTGGCCAGACTCTCTCTATATAACGCACTGTACCTGATCATGCCGCTGCCCCTCATGAGCAAACTTCGAACAGGCTGTTCGCCGCGCAACATGCACGCTCCGCCTGAGCTCTAGCTCTCGTGCGAGATTCGATCGGCTTCGTGCAGTCCGAAATGTAATCCCAATAGTCCAACGGACGTGTTCGACGCACAAACTTTGTGTACGAGTAAATGGGGCTTACGCAATCCTGACTTTCCCCACGGCCGTTTGGTGGCGTATCCCTTTAAAACTACAAGGGGAAGCTGATTCTGTATCAAATTTTCCTTCGAAACGATGCTTAAACATGAGTTTCACTATACAACATATCTTTTTACAATATTCAGACTATGAAAAATTGAATTACCCATAGTATCGCTATATAAGATTTTCGTATAGCAATACAATGAATTTAGCTAGTCTGAACAAGGGCTGAGAGGCAGTTTCAGGTTCTTGTCTAAACAGGGCTGATAATATCATGATTATGACAGCATGGAAGACAGGGGAACGGGAGGGCCGGTACCACTCCCCCCCCCCCCCCCCCCCCCCCCCCGTGGCCGTGAATAGAAATCACCACACACGCATGAGAGAATGTTCTTCAAACATGTATGAATGTATTTGTAAACAAATCTTTCGGCATATTACTCCCAGTGTTAAAGATCGTATGCTCGATCTGTAATGAAAAACACAAGTCAGAAAAAATTGGAACCAGCGGGACTCGAACCTGTCATCTACTGCTTGCCGGGCAGTCAATTCCTCCCCAGTCAAGCTTCTTCGTTTACTAACCATTGTCTACGGCGGACCGTTTGAATATTAATGATTATGACAGCATGGAAGACAGGGAACGGGAGGGACAGGTACCCCCCCCCCCCCCCCCCCCCCCCGTGGCCGTGAATAGAAATCACCACACACGCATGAGAGAATGTTCTTCAAACATGTATGAATGTATTTGTAAACAAATCTTTCGGCATATTACTCCCAGTGTTAAAGATCGTATGCTCGATCTGTAATGAAAAACACAAGTCAGAAAAAATTGGAACCAGCGGGACTCGAACCTGTCATCTACTGCTTGCCGGGCAGTCAATTCCTCCCCAGTCAATTCCTCCCCAGTCAAGCTTCTTCGTTTACTAACCATTGTCTACGGCGGACCGTTTGAATATTAATGAGTCAGAAAGAAGAGGATCTTGGGTATTTGATTCTAGTTCGTCGTGACTTGGCCGTGAACCAGAATAGCCTGGTGGTTAAGTCGCTGCCCGACAAGCAGTAGATGACAGGTTCGAGTCCCGCTGGTTCCAATTTTTTCTGACTTGTGTTTTTCATTACAGATCGAGCATACGATCTTTAACACTGGGAGTAATATGCCGAAAGATTTGTTTACAAATTAAAAATTCCTCCCCAGTCAAGCTTCTTCGTTTACTAACCATTGTCTACGGCGGACCGTTTGAATATTAATGAGTCAGAAAGAAGAGGATCTTGGGTATTTGATTCTAGTTCGTCGTGACTTGGCCGTGAACCAGAATAGCCTGGTGCTTAACACTGGGAGTAGTATGCCGAAAGATTTGTTTACAAATTAAAAATTCCTCCCCAGTCAAGCTTCTTCGTTTACTATGTATGAATGTAGTTTTTACGTGAATCACAGTTTTAGTCAATTCCTCATTATTATAGTTAAAAACATACACACATTTAGGATAGCCTCCAATGCTGTATAAATACATGTAGCAGTAGTTTGCATTCTCTTTGAAGACCTACAATAATGAGGGTCCTATGATTTAACCCTTTCAAAAGTAAAACTCTCAATACACCAAAGAACCTGTGTGTTTGAATCAAGCTGGGTTTTTCTTTTCTTTTCAAGAGGTCTAGAAATAAATTTATTCTGAATGATTTACCACTTCCATGCTTCACTAATACAATAGAGTTCTGGGAAAGTTAAAAAAAAATAATTTGTGAGCTTTCTCATTCAGCAGTTATGTCAGTTTCGAAGATTATCATGGAAGAAATGTCCCCTGAAAATAATTGCTCTCCAATGCTGTCATATTATGACAACAAAACAGCTGAACAGCTTCTTTCCGAAAGCAATCGTTTGACCAGAACCCACCTTTATCTTTAAATAGTAGGACCTATGCTTTACCAGAAGTACAC
Organism: Heliocidaris erythrogramma; assembly: GCA_025617745.1. Classification (NCBI taxonomy): domain Eukaryota; kingdom Metazoa; phylum Echinodermata; class Echinoidea; order Camarodonta; family Echinometridae; genus Heliocidaris; species Heliocidaris erythrogramma. The sequence continues at coordinate 12,769,477 of CM046854.1, read as the reverse complement.
CTGTATAATCATAGCTACATGTTGATAGAGTTATCACAAATATGAGACAAGAGATCAAAAGAAAAATCGAAATGGTAACTAATATTTCAAGAACAGAGGGGTGACACTGATAAAAAAGAAACGAAAGATTTTGACACTATACAAAATGCTGGTACAAATTATCAAAATTTTCATACAATGTTTTTTTTTTAAAGATAACAAAATAATCTGTTGTTTGTCCACTATCATCTTTTACCAACACAGACTCATAAAATCAAACTAAACTCTAAGACAAAAAAGAAGACAAAGAACATCTTTACAAATACACAAATACCGGAACATTAAATTGGTCGTTGTTAATCCCATTTTCACTATCAACCTCTTGAATGTCATTCAAGCAAAAGTCATATCATGAGTAGTATTCAACTGGTGAAAATTTTAATTTCAAAATTTTCTAAAATGATGCATCTATATATTCATCCCACCAGCTGGTAATGCATTGAACACATGCCAAAGTGAATATGAGTCCTTCAGTTTAGACAAACAATAGTTGAGAATGCTGTTCTGCATTCAAATACACATACATAACATCCAAATTATACTGAAAGTAATAAAAGTGTCTTTAAAAGTCACCCATAAATCTCTTCTTTTCAACGGAACTGATTTAAAATAAGAATCAAACTCAAAAGATTGTACTTGTAAGTTTAAGTATTACAAAAATACGTTCCATCCACCACTGTCCTTTACCCACACCATTTCTGACACAACGGTAACTTTTCAGGATATCAGTTTCACTAGGTGTTGTGGATCAGTGGATAAGTCCCCGGACTGTGAACCACGAGGTCCGGGGTTAGAATCCCACCGCAGCACTAGCGTCCTTTGTCAAGACGTTAATCTACATTTGCCACTCTCCACCCAGGTGTTAAATGGGTACCCGGTAGGATGGCGAAAGTTAATGTCCTTTGCTTAGCATGTGCGCGTTTGGAAACAGGCGACTGCCTGGAATGCTCCCCAGGGAGTGGAGAATGTGTAAACACTGTGTGCGGTGGCGCCAGAATCCAATGACCGGGGTAATAATATATATCTAGCGCTTTGAGCCAGTTTGGGTAAGGCGCTTTATAAATGCCATGTATTATTATTATTACTACAAGTTGAAGACGCGTGGATACCAGTGTGTACTACAAACCCACCGATGCTCACAGCTACTTAAACTCCAGTCAGTCTTCCCACCCGATTTCCTGCAAGAAGGCCATCTCTTCCTCCCAACTTACAAGACTACGACGTTTGTGTAGGAAGCAAGATGGCTTTGAAAGACGTAGCGGGGAAGAATGTCTTTCTTAACAGAAGCTATCCTCTAGATGTCCTTGACAAGTCTTTTAAGAAAATCACCAGGAAAAGTAGAGAGGATACATTGAAGCCCAGCACCAAAATAAGCAGCTCAAGGACACCCTCATCTTCACCTATGATCTCACAACTGCAGTAATATCGTCGATGATAAGAATGAACTTCAAGTCACTACAAGAGAACCCCTCAATCTCCACTATCTTCAAAGAACCACCTCTTACAGCCTATAAAAGAGACCGGAGCCTAAGAGATATACTGGTACGCTCTCATCTGTAGGAGAAACCAAACTTTGACTGGCTGATCGTGTCAGCGAACACCTCCGATCCATCCACCTCAAAAATGCAAGACAGTGGCGTATTTAGGGATTATGGCGCCCGGGGCGAATAAAAAAGTTGAGCCCCCCCCCCCCCCCCCCCCCCCCTCCAATGCCCAAACTTACCTGTACAGGCGAGGGAGCAAAGCGACTGAGCGGAAAATTGTTATGCATTGTTAACCCAAATTTCTTGCGCATTTTACCCAGGAAATTTTTTAACTGACCACTATATACGGTAGAGAAGTTCGGATTTTGTACCTTGATAAACGGTTTCCTATTCACTCCCTTCTAAAATTGGGAGCGGAATTAATGAAAACCCTTGAGAAATAGTCGAGGAATTTAGCAAGTCGACAGAAACTTGGGATTTCTTTTAAATGTTGACGCTCTGCAAAAGCTGTTTTATTCATTTCATCCTATATCGGGGGCGCAATACTTAGCAAGAGGCAGATGATACTTACATGATAGCGAGCAAAGCTGCAACGACAATGACAATGGCAATGAAATTCTGACCCTTTAACAAAAATCTATTCGAAGTATATACTGGGAGCCCGAAATCACGAGATCCTGACGGACAATAATTATGCAAGGGAGCAAAGCGACCGAACTTTAGAATATTTTCGCATTTTAAACCCTCAAAACTGTATTTCTTATGCATTTACCCTACCGATGGCGGGGGCAGGGGGCGGGGCGCATAATCCTTAAGGATTGTGGTTTTTCTTCATTTTCCCTCTTTTTTCTCTCTCTCTCTTTTGCGTTTTTTGCGCCCCCTCTAAGTGCCGCCCTGGGCACGTGCCCCCCCCCCTGCCCCCTAGATACGCCACTGAAGCAATCACTTCCCATAGCCCGTCATTTCAACCTACCCGGACACACCACGGACAATTTCAAGGTCTTCGCCGTATTCAAGTGCAGAAGACTTGGGGCATTACATCCATGTGGCTTAAACGTTACTTTCCGTTCATTTCAGACTTCCTAGAACTTTTCCTTCTCTTTTCTTTCTTTCTACCTCCTCCTTTTCATCTCTTCCTCTCTCCTCTTTCTCTTTTCCTCTTTCACTCTTTTCTCTCTCTAAATATTGTTTCCTGCGTTCATGGGAATAATGTTATAATTATTATTACTTTTATCATTATTATTAACATTGTAGTGGTACGGTGGCATAAAGTCATTAAAATATTGAGGGGTGATGAAGAAATTAAAAAAAGAACATGCTCGGAAACCAGAAAATAAAGTTGAAATCCATATTTCATGTTCAGATTGAAAAAAAAAGAAACATTGTCGAGTGCTCCAACCTTTTCTCTCTCTAAATATTGTTTCCTGTGTTCATGGGAATAATGTTAATAATAATTATTATTACTTTTATCATTATTATTAACATTGCCCCCCCCCCCCCCCTCCCTGCAAACTGGCTTGACTTTCGAATGTTTTAGTAAAATTATATTAGTTCTTTGGAGGCTGGGCAAAGGGCAACACAACATGCAGCCAGAACAAACAGTAAACAAGAAGTGACAAACAAAACACGGCCAAACAAAGTGGTCTTTAGCTACAGTTCGAAATCTCCTCGTATACTCCCAGTCCAAATCCTGTACAACTTCCAGCAAGCCTCCATCTCAAAAAAGTCCCAAATAATCATAGACCAGCGCCCCGACACCTCTCCCAAGCCTTATAGTACGGCGGCATAGCTCCAAAATTTGGCCGAATTGTGCACTTTTGTATAAAAGCATCATACCTGGTACAGTTGTTGAATGATACACACTGAACATTTTTTGATACGGAAGCACTTCCAAAAAATAACTGATGGGGTAATTTTGAAAGAATTTTTAATCGTATCTAGTCAAGTAGATAACTCGATCACATAGATATTCGGACACTACCTGAGAGCTCCGAATAATTATCACTGTGTTAGCAAAAAGGGGGTAACCTTATACAATAACACTTATTCTAGAGCGTGTCTATTTTGGTGGAAATGTACATAGGATACTAGGTCTGGGTACAAAAAGACAGAAAGGCCATATTCAGAATAATTCGCGTAAATCGTTGATGTTTATAAGAGCAAGTCATTTATGACGCGAAGAGGTTTTATAAGGATTATAATGTTCTATTCCAAACCTTCCACATAAACAAGCAATTGTGTGTGGATCCAGATATAAAATAGGGGCCTATAGTCATTATAGATTATGAGGCAAGAGAAGAAAGGCAAGAAGAGGGACCATGAAGGATATGAACTATGAAACAAAAATCTGATTATTTTAAGAGACAGGGAAAATAAGAACCATAATAACTACATAAGTGATTATTATTGTAAAAACGAGTACGAGCGTGAAGAAGGGGCTTCTCAAGAAGAATACGAAGCTGAATAAACTGATAAAAGACAAAAGCTCCTTCGAGAAAGTATTCTTTAAAATACATTCTTCAACTACCCGCCCAATGACAATATATAAAATAAATTATTTTGAATATTTTAGAGCCAGTTTGTTTAATTCACTCCCTGGTATTAAATGATCTGACGTGTATATCCCTTTATTACATAAAACTTTAAATCTTCACTGGGTGGAATTGTAACATTACTATTCAAAAGGAGCCCCACGTGCCCATTTTTGAATTAAAAGTCAATCTTATATATTAACGTGTGATAAAATTATTGAATTGTAAAATATGTGTTAAAAACTGGGATAATGGAAACATTACCTCATTTAAAATTGACGAAATAGTTGGCACAGATGCCCAGTATGGAAAAATGGACCCAACATTGATTTATTTGTAAAGTTAAGTAAGAACTTGAAGATAAAGTAGAGTTCTGGTCATGAAATTACATTGTAAAAGAAACTGTTTCAAAGGATCGGGAAAGGTTGTACATGTCTACATAAGAATTGGTGTATACTGTGTTGTTTTGGAATCATCAAATAGATCAAATTCCAGTCTCACTGAAAAGCACATGTACTTCACATAGAAATGGGTATATGGGACTATATACACACACAAACGGCTTGAATATTCGACCCAAGCATTCGAGTTATTTATAGTCATATTTCGAATACAAGAGTATTTGAAGAGCAATCATGATGTTCTTCCAAACTGACATTAAAAGAACGGGAAAGCTCACAAATTATTTTTCACCTTTCCCAGAACTACAAATTCCAGATTATCTTATTTTTCTACTTTTTGATAATTGCACCAAATTTGGGACAAAGTTAGATGAATATGTGTATTTAAAACTGGATACTGAGCGATTTAAAATTCTGCTTGAAATAAGCCCTAGCAATCTTGAAAGTCCCTCTTTATTATTTCTTGGCTGCTCTGGGATTTGTTTTCGGCTGTTGGCTGCTGTTGGCTGTTGTTGGCGGTTGTTGGCTGTTGTTGGCTGTTGTGGGTAACGATTACAAAATAAAGAGTAACGATTACAAAAGCAAGAGAAACGATTACAAAATGAAAATGGACAAAATGATTTTGTTAATTCTATTTTGTAACAGAATGATTCTGTTACAAAATGAAAATGAACAAAATGATTTTGTCCATTTTCATTTTGTAACAAAATGATTTTGTTACAAAATGGAATGGACAAAATCATTTTGTCCTATCCATTTTGTAACAGAATGATTTTGTCATACGAAATGAAAATGGACAAAATGATTTTGTTAATTCTATTTTGTAACAGAATGATTCTGTTACAAAATGAAAATGAACAAAATCATTTTGTCCTGTCTATTTTGTAACAAAATGATTTTGTTACAAAATGGAATGGACAAAATCATTTTGTCCTATCCATTTTGTAACAGAATGATTTTGTCATACGAAATGAAATGGACAAAATTATTTTGTCCTGTCAATTTTGTAACAGAATGATTTTGTCATACGAAATGAAAATGGACAAAATGATTTTGTTAATTCTATTTTGTAACAGAATGATTTTGTTATACGAAATGAAAATGGACAAAATCATTTTGTCCTATCCATTTTGTAACAGAATGATTTTGTCATACGAAATGAAAATGGACAAAATCATTTTGTCCTATCCATTTTGTAACAGAATGATTTTGTCATACGAAATGAAAATGGACAAAATGATTTTGTTAATTCTATTTTGTAACAGAATGATTTTGTTATACGAAATGAAATACGACAAAATCATTTTGTCCTGTCTATTTTGTAACAAAATGATTTTGTTACAAAATAGAATGGACAAAATTATTTTGTCCTATCCATTTTGTAACAGAATGATTTTGTCATACGAAATGAAATGGACAAAATTATTTTGTCCTGTCAATTTTGTAACAAAATGATTTTGTTACAAAATAGAATGGACAAAATTATTTTGTCCTGTCAATTTTGTAACAGAATGGTTTTGTTACAAAACGACGTAGACAAAATCATTTCGTCCATACTATTTTGTAACAGAATGATTTGATGTGAAGTTGTACTGCACAGGTGCCCATTTTCACAAATAATATGATCAAAGCTGAAAGTTTAAATGTCCAAATGCTAATGAATTTATCTCATGCCATTTGTTCAACATGAAAATGGGTTGACCATATAGCACTGGATAGAATGAAATATTAAGCATTTTTCACGAAAAGAAGGGATCTATACGATACATTCTGTGCAAAGGTGTCTCTCCAAGATTACATTGCACCTTGCGTCTCAACAGAGTGCCCCATGGTCGCGAATAAGTGACCAAATATTAATATCTAGGTGCCGCTTGTAATATCAGGGAATCTTAATATTGGAGTGCCTACATCCTTGAGCCAGCAAAGCATCCCAGATATTCTGTGCACCAGTTGAGTATCCAGGTGACGGTAAAAATGCCTTTCCCGGTATCTCTTGAGGGTGACCCTTAGCCAGAGTCTTCATGCTTCTGATAATAGTTTTCCATCGTAGTATTTCATGGCTTATCTGGAAAGGGTGCGGTGCGGCACGGCGTGCGCGGTGTGGAGCGTTGATCGCACCCTTTCGAGAACCCCCCCCCCCCCCCCACCCCATTGTCCAGAAAGGGTGCGTTGATAACGGAGTGGCGCGTTAACGCACCCTTTCGAGAAAAAAATATGGGGGGGGGGGGGCTCCTCGAAGGGATGCATTAACTAGTCTTCCACATCAGCCGTTTATAATATCACCCTCTTTTAATCATACAAAATCACCATAGTTCTGAGAATAACACCAACATGATATAATTGATCTCTTATGTTTATAACATGCCTGAAAATGATTTCTTTATTTTGTTACATAAATATAGTAATTTATACGAGACGTAGGGATTGAAGAATGGCCTTCCATAAATCAGCGGCCTAAGTTAAGCAAAATATAGGCCACTTTCAAGAATACGGGCCAATATGTTCGTCTTATGTGTATCCTGTATGACGTTGTGAAGTTTATATATTTTTCACTATATGTATTGTATGTATATCCATATATATATTTATATATATTATAAAGAGAAATACAATGAATGAATTCCAGAGAAGACATTGGTAGTGCATTGAATTCCAACTTTTATATTTTCACCAAATTTTCGATCCTCACGGATCTTCCTCAGGCGTCTTTTGAGCTCGTAAAAATTAGCACAGAAATTTTGATCGAGCAACCACGCGTGTTGTTATGTGATTGATGTATTTTGCGCGGCTAAACGATATGTACATGTCTTTAACTTTTGTGTCTTACTTCTTATGCACCATTCTTTTTTATACATTATTGCGTCATAATTGAATTTATGGCTATTACGCTCATTAGGTTTAGCGCAAACTTCGAGCTAACTACCATGCCATGTTGCCATGTCAGTTTGTTATTATGTCACTATTAATGAATTTTGCGCTCCTTGACAAATAAGCGCTCAAACTTTCACCTAGCAACCGTGCGTGTTGCTATGTTAGACTACACGTCAACTTGTATTATTACGTCACAATTTATGTATTTTGCGCTCATTAAAAAATAAGCGCTCAAACCTTTACCTAGCAACTAAGCGCGTTACCATGGTATATTACATTGTCAACTTTTTCTGAGCAGAGCTTCACATACATATTTCACTTTGTTCATTACCCTGAGGAAGATCCGTGAGGATCGAAAATTTGGTGAAAATAAATATAAAAGTTGGAATTCAATGCATTACCAATGTCTTCTCTGGAATTCATTCATTGTATCTCTCTTCATGCTTTTCCAACACGCAGTTATGAAATATCATTATATATATTATACATATATAGTAAACAAAATATGAAAGTTCTGCGTCGGTGTGTAAACAATACATCTCGAAGAAAGAGTAAATACTCAGGAGTGAAATAAAAACACTGCAGGAGCGAGAAGCTTTTGGCTCCTGCGGTGTTTTTATTTGACTCCTGAGTCTACTCTTCGATATTATATATATATATATATACATGTATGTGAGAAATCAATAAGCGAGTTCGTAATTAGGATTTGCGCACATGAGCAGATAAAGGTCATTTGACATAAACTGGCATGTTCGTTTAAAATTCACTAAGATAAGCATCGACTGTGATGTAATGATTATTCATTTAATTATTAAATCCACTGAAAAGCAACAAAGTGTTCATTGATGGCTGGGATTTGACAGTCTGCCAAATGATAGCCAACTTGCAAACAATGCGCTTTCCCAAGTGTTCATTGACGTGCCATTCTAGTCACCTGGGTGCTATTGCACAAAGACTTACTATTATAGTAACTTTGCCATCACCATGGTAACGTTGCTCAAGAGCCAATCAAAATCCAGTATTCCATGAAAAGTTACTATAATAGCAAGTTTTATGCAACGGCACCTTGGTCTACGATGTCTTTATAGAGTTTGAATTCTGTAGGTTGCTATGTCGGGCAAGCTTACGTATTTTCTTTCTTTGAGAAGATGCCTATCCTAATGAAAAAAGGGAAAGGTCATTTGCGAAAAGCTGCTCATAGGCCAATTACGAAATCGCTTATTGAATTGATTGAGGGAAATAATTTGCGTAGCTAAATTCATTGTTCCTCCTTACTGACTTCCTTTCTGTGGAAATAACTGCAGGGTTTGCAAAAACTGTCTCAGCCGGGAGTCGAACCCGCAGTGTACGGGTTTAGTTGTTTTCGGGTACACCAGGTACAAACACCGACAGGCAGCCCCTGCAACCCTTCGCAGTGAATTTATTCCTTTTCTTCGAGGGACAGGGGAGTTTTGAACAATGAAAAGCCGCATGCCTAGCTAGATCCATGGCGGATTCATGTATTAGAATTAATTAATTACTTCAAATTCAATTTATTTCTTACATATTTTAAATTTACCCGCGAGAGTTGCCAATGCTATAGTATTAGAACAAATTTCTCGCACATTATATATTTATACATGTATATATATATATATATATATATATATATATATATATATGTATAAATGAAATGAGCCAAAACTCAGGACGTAGGTGTATACTACGGATTTATTGGTGTCAAACTTTCGGCTTACCCCTTCTTCAGGAGCTATAGAAAGAAGAACGAAACGAAAATGGAACAGAATGATAATACATGTACTACTACATGCATAAAAGAACAGTAATGAGCAATACTTCTGGCAATAGCTGCTATCCAATACGAATAATCTGTATATAAATCGATATAGTGATAATCAATGTAAAGTTTGATGTAATTGAAATCATTACCTGTTAGGTTGTTTGTGGTTCCGCTTGCTTGTGCGATGGATCACGTGACCAGGTCCACCGCAAAAGCAAGTTAGCTGATGCGTGTCATTGTGGCGCCACCTTCATTCATGACAACCAATGTGCACGAGTAGAGTCAGTGCAAAGAAATAGTTGTAGTTTTAGGTATTCGAATGAAATTATATTGGTAAAGTACATATAGTTTGGTACATAATCATACGTTTAATACACAGTAAGGGCTCATCACGTAATGACGAATATAAAAAATGATCCACCGATGGAAATGATACACACAAGTAGCTATGGCAATACATTTCATACACTCTAAAAAATCAAGTGCTATTTTAGCACCTGAAGATTTTGAGGCGGCACCTGTGAGGGCACGCATAGGGACGCACAAATTGTGCTAAAGTAGCACTTGTACAAGTGCTTAATTCAACACCAGTCCAAGTGCCACTTTAACACTTTAAGTGTAAGCCTTTTTACACTGCTTGTGCTATTAGACGCATTCAGCTAGCAAAGACCACACTTCTAATGCATTAAATAACCCATTTTAGAGCCCCCAAAACGGCACTACTAGTGCTTACACTTTTGCACCCAATATAGTGCTAAAGAACACACACACAAACAGTATGCACAAAATTACCCCTGTAGTGCTGAAAACTCACCCTTCTATAGTCTGTTAAAAAGCCCTACACTAAGGTCTAGATTTTATTTTTAGATTGATATGAACTGGTTGTGTACATAGATGATGTGGACTAAAACCATGGCATGTGGATTTAATCATCTGAGAATTACTTCAGACCAAGAAGTGGCAATTTCGGAGATTTAATTGTTCCATTTCGGCAATCCACAATCGTGACGACAAAAAGCACACATACCGCCTTCCAAACTTCTCACGTCCGGCCGGCGCGGTCGATCGCGCCCCATGCACGGTTGACCCTAGCCTTTTTACCAGGCCCTCGTGACTTGGCTATTTTTCTCGGCAAGTAAGCTAGTAGTGGCTGCATATTACAAGACTAGCCGCCCAGCCCGGTGAATGCGCAATCGAGCGACGTGAGTCAGAGGGCCTTTTGGAACCTGGCCTGTATTTCTAATGTTATCCTTTGTTCCTAGCGAGGATCTGCTCCCTTATAGGTAGGAGCCAATCAGCAAACGTATCTTCGCATGACGTCAGCATACATTTGGTATGCAAATTCGCCTTCATCTCGAGCTAGGGCGGCCCGTGCAAGCTACTAATACATTAATCATGGAAGCAAGCCCCGCAGATACCGTTGTGATTGGTCGATAATCCTCGGTAGGCGTGTTAGCATACGAATGTCAACTCGTGAATAATTAATATCGGACGATAAAAAACCCAGGTTCCAAAAGGCCTCGCGACTAAAGTCGCTCGATCGCGCGTTCACCCGGGCCGTGTTGATTCTTTTTCGTCGCCGGCTAGTCTCATCTCAGGCACAGCATGACGAGGAAAATAGCCAAGTCACGAGGCTTTGTCAAAAGGCTAGGTTGACCCCGCATGATCAACAATTTTCATGTCAACGACAACGCGAGCCTTAGACGGTTGGCCACACTACACATGCTGAAACTTGGCATTTCCACTTCATTACTTTTCATCATGTTTCATATCCACCACCACAAAATTAATTAATTAATGTAAAATCATATTATTTCATACCTTTATTCGCATAAAATTACAGACGTTCTAAATTTAATGTCTTAAATTTTTACTTACCACGCCATGCCTGTGCAGCAGATGATGGCTCTTGCACTACAGTTACGTAATAAGCGATTTCGTAATAGACCTGTTTACTAATTTCATACATACGTCTTGAACAAAAGTTTCTCTTGACGACAAAAAGCTTGTCAGAGGCTTGCCCGACATTGCAACATCTAATGTATGCAAAATGGATTCCATCCATAGAGATGCCACTGTGCATATCAGGTGCACTTAGCTAAGGATTCTCCAGAGAAACATGCATAAATTTAAATACACTTAGTAAACAGGCCTATTGGCCCATGAGCAACTTTTCGCAAATGACCTTTCCCTTTGTTAATTTGGATAGGCATCTTTTCAAAGAAAGATAATACGTAAGCTTGCCCGACAAAGCAACCCACAGAATTCAAATTCGATGAAAGAAAGACATCGTAGACCAGGTGACTAGAATAGCACGTCGATGAACACTTGGGAAAGCGCATTCACTATGAACACGATGACAAAGAAAGCGGACAAAATATACAGCTCCTCATTGTACCCTCCACAATTGTTCTTGTAGACAAAAGAACACCCCTTCATTGCTATTATGTAAAATAAGTAGAACAGGTGAATATGCATGTGACACCTGTTCTACATATTTTTACATAATAGCAATGAAGGGATGTTCTATTGTCTACCAGAGCAAGTGTGGAAGGTACAATGAGGAGCTGTATAATTTTTCCGCTTCTGTGTTTGCCACCATGTTCATAGTGATTATTTGCAAGTTCGCTATCATTTGGGAGACAGTCAAATACCAACAATCAATGAACACTTTGTTGCTTTTCAGTGGATTTAATGAAAAGTATAATTAAATGAATATATGAATAATCATTACAAAGTCGACGCTTATCTCAGTGAATTCTAAACGAACATGCCAGTTTATGTCAAATGACCTTTATCTGCTCATGCGCAAATCCTAATTGCGAAATCGCTTATTAGCACAGAATTGTGCAGGTGCTAAAATCACGGGACGTTGGTCAGCACTTGAAGTGTAAAACGAGCGTCCTAACATTCAGCACTTACTTTTAGCACTCAATAGACCTGTTTACTAATTTTATGCATACTTTTTGAACAAAAGTTTCTCTTGACGACTCAAAAGCTTGCAAGAGGCAATGTAATAAAAAGCAAAAGCAGTAATAATCTAATATTTAATCGTCTCAGATGTTTTATGAAATTATGTATTCTACTGTCAAAATATGGAAATTGACCCTTTCTAGACAGGTGCTAGATAAAGAAAAAATACGAATGCTTCAGTGTAGAGAACAGAGCATTATTTGTGTTCTTACTTCCTTCTTTCTATTGCTCCATATCATACAGATACTGCGCTAGAAACAGAAGCAACCATGTCAGTGCAAATGGGTCATATTAATATTTTACAATGCCAGGTGAATATTCGTCCAAGGAAGGTCTCCTGGTTAAAAAGTCAGAACGAAGTCCTTGTCTTCATGGACTTGTCTCGCCATGTACGGGGTGGACCTGGATATGATGAAGGGCTGTTTAACATTACTAAGGAATACTCACTGATCATCTATGATGTAACGATCCAACACGAAGATAAATATTTCTGCGCGGTTACTGATTATGACAACGGAAACGTATACCAGAATGATACCGTGCTCAACGTATTCGGTAGGTAATCGCAGTACTAGAGAAATCAGGGGTGATTTGTCTTCTAATCTCCGTATTGACTTTATTTAAAAACTCAATCACTTCTTCAGTTCTTGGGGTCATATGCTATTCTTCAACAAATCAGTAGCCTGTGAAAGTATAAAAGGTCCGTATTGAGCGGATTTAGGTTACGTAAAATTCGAAAAGTTTTCATTAAGAAATCGAAATTACCTATAAACAAGAAAATGCATTATTCATTACTCAGTATTAACAAAAAATAAGTGCGTTTCAGATTAGCTTTTCAGAAAGAATATCCAAGGTTCGTAACTTGCTGCCGTTATCAAAGTATTCGGTAGATATTCGCAGTACTTGCAAAATTGGGAGTGATTTTTCTTTTTAACTCTTACTGTGACACGGGGTTTAGCTCTTTTCCAAACATTTCCAACATGTGATCAACGCTTACTGTTCAAATGTCTGCATTTCATTAACCATCAATCATTTCGCAAAATATTGTGTACAAAACTTGTAGGAAATTTAATGCCATTTCGTATTATACTAAATATTATTACTTGACACAACTTTATGCATATGAATTATTGAAAATTACATTTGAGTTTCCTTTTTGTCCATTATTGTTTTGTTTCTCAATTGTTTACTATTGTTTAATATTGAAAAAAGGTAATATCTTTTTTAAAAATCTGCAATTTTCTCTGAAAATTTCTACAGTAGTATATAATCATAATCATATATTCAGAATGCTTGAGTTATGCTCAAAATATTGATAAAGATTGACAACCATAAGCCTACAGTGGTCGAGCAATTGGTGAATAAAATTGACAAGTCTTTCTGTCACAGGTGACATCTTCACTGAAAGAGTTAATCTTGGCTATTTTAAAACAGAAGTACTTTTTGTAGCCTATTCTTCTTCAAGAAATTAATAACCTGCGATAGTTTAAAGGTTTTTAATGTGCCCTGGCGGATTTAGGAGGGCACATCCGGTCCGTGCTCCATCAAATCGAAAGCAAATTGATTTACCTTAGGTACTCGCCCCAGAAAATACTCCCCCTCCTTTTCCAATTTCAGACTCAAAAGGCACCTGAAATTTAGATTGCTTTTTTTTCAACATCAAATAAAGAAATATGACCCCCCCCCAAAAAAAAAAAAAAAATAATAATAATAATAATAATAATATAAATTAAAAAATAATATTAAAATTAGAAAATTAAAAATTAAGATTAAAAATTAAAAAGAATTTAAAAAATAAATAAATAAATTTTTAAAAATTAACTTGTTTGTAGTTGCGAAAGCTCATTTTCCTGAAATTTTGCAATTCCGAATGTTCTCATTAAGAAATGAAAAATGTATATACCAACAAATTCATTACTCCTTACTTTAGAAATACAATAAGATTCGTAATTCGGAAAATCAGTGTGTTACTCTAAAGGTTTGTTTTTCAAAAGGTTTCTTTTCCAAATTTCATAATATCGCTCATCGGAAGAAAAAATAATAAAAAGGGTCCTCGCTAGGGGCTTGTGATTTTAAAAAAAAATATATTACTTACTTCAAAAATTAGATATGGTTCATAATTACAAAAATGATATATAAGATTAGTTATTCCGAAGGTGAGATAGGGTTTACATTTGTTTTAAAAATGGTAGACGATTGGGGACAAGACGATTGATTATTAAGTACATTTGTTTTATTTCTATTAAATTTTGGTGTACTTTTCACTTTTATTTTAGTTACAATGTTGACAAGCCCTTTTAATGTTATGTTCCTCTACTCCTTAAGAGATCATTCATGTTGAATTAAATGTAAAAACTGTCTCTTGACAAACTGAGGTAATATCCGTTAGGTACGTGATCATACAGAGGACCTTTAATCTATATTCAAATAAAAGTTGTATGTTACAAAATCCACTTTACATTTTTTTCTTACTTTTAAGCATATCCACAGGAGCCATTTCCTTTCATTGAAGAGTGTCCCGACAACAACAGCTCATCACCCTGTACTCTCCGCATCCAATCTGATACAACCCTAACATGTCAAGTAGAAGAATACTACCCATCTATTGACCTCTACTTTGTGCATGAATCAGAAAGGGTTGAACCCTTGGAAATAAAGGAATGGACCAACACCGATGGTACAAGAAACAAACGCATTAAGATTAAAAGTGATGGGATCGGTGATACTTCGTTTGAATGTGTCGCCACCGGGTTTCTTGGACAAACTTATAGTAGATCCATGACTATCTACTTGATTCGAGATGTTCAGAAATCCCTTGTTGCTGTAGCAGTAGTTGTCCGTAAGTAATAGACGAACACTATTACGTATTAATGGTATAGTTTTCTGTTTTCTGAGGTCGGTAGACGGTAGACGGCTAAAGAAACAGATAAGTACCCGACATTAACCCATTGCCTATGAGAACCGGGTGGCTTCTGTATCAACCCTTAGGAATGAGATAACTCAGTAGTATATGGATTAAGAGAGCAGGAGCACTTTAAATTCAGTGATTGATATTTAGCATTAAGGATGGAGAGAGAGAGAGTTTGGCCTCCAGGAATTTATAAAGATGTGGACGAAATAATTATACCTAATTGGGCTGCCGGATGCAATGTCGTGTTCCCCAAACCACCCCCTTTCCTCTCAGAATTAGTTAAGGTGTTAGTGTACCAGAGGTTACTCTTCCCATGTGCAGTATTGGGGGAGGATGGCTCTTCCATGTAACAAAGATCGTTACCTATTTCACTCTTTCGCAATGCTTGGTTTATAAACTCACTGCATATTATTCGTGACATTGCAATGAGTTTTGATGACCGTGTTAATAAAACATTCTAAACAATTTATATTTCAAACTTACAGCCGTGATACTTATTTCTGCAGTCGTTGTTATTGCGGTATTTGTTTTCAAGCGGAGGAAAACCCGTTTTAAACGTAAGTAATGTCCATTTATATTTTTCTTTACCTTCTAATTTAGACAATAGAATATTTATTATTAAACGCGGATGATAGGTGAATTCGACAAATGTTTTCGCAGTCCAAATAACTTGAAGTAACTGAACGTACAAACATATTGTGCACATAGAATTCGGTTCAAATGAAATTGTTTTTCCTTTCCTTTTCTCAGGGAAGTACGAGAGAGTCCACGGCCTTGCCTGGACATGGTCCATGGTCTATAAGGCGACACAAAGAGGTGAGGTTTATACTGTTGCGAACATCATACAAAAAGGGAATTGATGCGTAATGTCAATGATACTATATGTCATAGTATCTCGCAGTGTTAGTAAATGGAACGAAAAATTTAACTCAACAAACTTTGAAAATTATCTACTTGTTAAAACTTACCATGAACTTCGACACGTATGCTAATTATAGCATTTATTAATAACTGCAAAATATCATTTTGGTCATAGGCGTACGGGCACATATCTGCCAGGGGCTAACGTTTCTTGTCCAAATGTCAACTCTTTGGTTTCTAAATATTTAGCCCAAGAGCGAAGCCAGCGCACGAACAAAATTGAAAGATATTTGTAATGAAAATGCAAGGAAGTTTTATTCTGGCACCTCACTGATCGGATATGAAGTGGTGCCGACCCCCCCCCCCCCCCCACCCCCCTTCATTCTTTTGCCTATGAATAAAAAAAAATCCTTTAATGGTCTCAAATGGACTATTTATGTGTGTTTTCTATATGCACATATGAAAAAAGGATAGACATTTTTTACTTAACTAAGCGAAATAGAGAGAGAAAGAAAGAAAGAGAGAGGGAGAGAAGGAGAGAAGGGGGGGGGGGGGGGAATCAAACAAATTTCATATTTCGTTTTTTCATCCCCCCCCCCCCCCCCCCCCCCTTTCCAGATCCTATATCATACATTGAAATGTGGATGCTGGTTAAGTTTGCTCGTGAGCAGAATGTCAGCCAGAATCTTGTCAAGGTTCTTCAGCATCTACCTGGAAGGGAAGCCCGTCTTGATACATTACAAACAGACAAGGATTATTACCAGGAGATGTGTAAATGGAAAGCTGGATACACTGGAAAATGTCAGAGGGAAGAATTCTTTGATGTTTGTAGGGATCAAGGCTTAAAAGCTGCTTTTGACCAATTGAAAGGTATTTATCATTGATTTTCATTAAAAGTAAGTCCCATCCTAAAAAAATCCTACTAATGTCGTAAGGAAGAAGTATGATAAAAGTCAAAATTAGAGTCATCCAGTGTCATTTCGGCTTGAGTTGCCCGAAAGAGTCTTCATAGGATGAAAGTCACGTGAATGTTAAGGTCATACTATTCTCTAAATTTCTTCACAAACTAAGAATGCATTGGCCAAAGTCATCAACGCCATGAGAAAACGATGTTAATAATTGACAAGCGTTGTAGATACACACATCAGTTAGGATTAGTGTTAACTGCATTGCTAATTAGTGTTTACTGATGTCAACTGATATGAATGTTCTTCACATCATTGATGATAATTAAAGTTATCAACTCTTTCAGTTTCGATGTCACGTATATGTAACAGATAGACTTGTCATTTTCATTCACCAAAGAAAGGTATATGGTGGTCAATGTACATCAATATTTTGAGCACAAATCAAGCATTCTAAATATATGATTATATTTATATGCTACCATATAAATTTTCAGAGAAAATTGCAGATATTTGAAAAGATATTACCTTATTTTAACATTGAACAACCGTAAACAAATGAAAAAAAAAATGGACAAAAGTGAAACTGAAATGTAATTTTCAATAATTCTTCTGCATAAAGTTGGGTAAAGTAATAATGTCTGGTATCATAAGAAATGGTAATAAATTTCCTACAAGTTTTGTACACAATAAAATAATAGGTGGTTTAAAAAGCGCATACATTTGAAAAGTGAGCATTGATTACATTTTTGCTAAAAAAACCCATACTTTTTATAATGTATAAAGGGAATAGGGTGCAACCTCTCTGGCTATGATACGTGCATTATAAAAAAAAGTGTAAGATAATCTATTTCACATGCATGTGTAGAATACACCGACTCTACCAGAGCATTGGCAGAAGACGATATGGAGCACACTTTGTGGCACATTGGTGAGACTGATCTGATTATTGAGTTGCTGAAGCAACTGGGTGCGCTACACGAACATGATGAACACTTAGAGGAGCTGAAGGTCAAGGGAAAAAGAGCAGTCGTGGAAGGAGCTATGAACATCTTGAAATATTGGAGGGATGTAAATAACACAGGAAATCAAGAAGTGATGTTGAGCCAAGCACTGGAGACGATCAGATGCCGCCCAAGTGACAATGACTTTTTCCGAAGTAAGAAATAATGATATTAACTCAGATCTTATCAAAAAGTCATTTAATAGGATGATAATTAAGAGAAACAGAAGTTTGGGTATGACCTCTATACATTTACATTTGAATTGTGATTGCATTTGCTCTGTCGAAAATCATGCACATTGCATGGCATTGTACTCTTCACCTACACACAAAAAAGTAAAAATAATAGTCATGTATATTATCCTTCCAAGATGAAATAATCATTATTGATGTAAGCAAATCCTTATATTGGTATAATTTGCACAGTAAATGAATGTAATATAATAATATGAACCAAAGTAGATTATTCGACAGCGCAACGCGTTTTTCGTGAGTTTATAAATTTAGAATGCTTGCCTCTCAAATTGTACATCGATATGAATGATAAAGGAAGGTATTCAGATGGTAATAAAGAAAACTGATATGATGATCGATTTTGTTTACATTTAGTACCCGAATCGCAGAAATTTGGGCTAAACAAGAATGAAATAAAGACGTTCTTATTACCCAAAGTAACATCACGACACTGCATAGAACTGGTTGATGCTATGATGGCAAAATGCCCTGAAAAAGCCGAAGTGTTTGGCGCAAATAACAAAGATGTTTGGATAGACGACGTCATCGAACAAAACAGGGCAATGCTGTTCGATAGTCATCAAATCATAGAGGATTGGTGGGCTGAGCAGAACTGTAGTAACTACGAGAGGAGATGCAGGATTCGACGTAGTCTACATCGAAAAGGTGACAACTCATGAATAGTGCCAATTAGATTTCAGAATTAAAATTGGGGATGTAGTCCAAAGTTACATAACAGGTTAATTACGTGGTTGGTTAATTGGCCCAGAGAATCGAATCAACTTATATTTTGATTTATTCCAAGTATTGTATTGTTTATTATTTTTATAGGGTATATCACGTTTGACCAGTTTCCAATTTTATTTATGAAAAGGAACGGGTTCACTAGAGTTCGGCGCCCACCGGGCCGAAGTACAATGGCCATAGCTGTATCATAGGCGTGAATCCCTTGCTACATTATGACGACGGTGAATGAAGCGAATAATCCAGGGAATGTTGATGAAATCAAAGTTGATTTATTAGTGGAGAATTATTGGTAGCGACAAACATTGTATAGTCCTCCACTCTAAGCTGGATATGTTTTTGGAGACAAACTAAGACTTCATGACAACAAATCAAAGAGAAACAAATATGACAACTAACTCCAAACTGTGTGTGTGTGTGTGTGTAATTGGGTTTTTACAGACGTGTATCAATCAGATATGATTATTTACGTCTGGGGACCGACCTTTAACGTCACCATCCGAAAGACGTGACTCATTCTGAAACCTGGGTCCGCTGAATCAGTTTATAACTTCCACTGTTAGCTGGATTACAGGCGCACGCCACGACAACGCCCAGTTAAACCCCAAATTTCTCTGGCCTACTCCTTAAATAACCCCCACACTATGTCGGTGACCATATCACCTCATGCGCATTGCGCAAAATTGCTCCACCCAAATCTTAATTCCTTAAATTCTTTAGTAATACACAACCATGTCCTAACATACACACAACAACCACTCTTCACACACTCTCAACAATAACGAACACCATCCTTTCTGGCCACACCGCCACACCAACGCACCAATCACTCACGCCTCAGTCCAATCACACCACGCCCACACACCTCAAACATACATATGACCACACATCCTGCTCAAACACAAACCCAGACAGCTCATTAACACAAATCACAAACACTACCAGGGTGTTCAGACGCTAAAAATCTATACCAAAACGGCAAAGCTATACTAGAACGGTATAGCTATACGATGAAATGTTGCGTCTGAACGCTGACTAACAAAACGACGTATAGCGAAACGAGGGTTTCGAACTAGAACTCGATAAAGAATCACTGTTCCGTGTCCGTCTGAACGTATGGCGACCATAGAACGGTATAACTGGGCGGGGCTTAACCGTTTACGGGAGCGCGCTTGAAAGGTGACCTTTTACCTCTCTTCCGCGGATACCTCGTGATCATAACAACACGCGCAGTGGGAAACTGCGCATCTATACCACCTTTTTCACGACGGTCGCAATATGCGTCTGAACGACCCGTTAGCTATACGATGATTCTTTATACGTCGTTTCTTTATCGAGTTTCGGTATAAACTGAATAGCGTCTGAACAGGGGGTACATTACATAACACTATGAACATGGCGAACAAAGAAGCGGACAAAATATACAGCTCCTCATTGTACCTTCCACAATTGCCCTGGTAGACAAAAGAACATCCCTTCATTGCTATTATGTAAAAATATGTAGAAGAGGTGTCACATGCATATTCACCTGTTCTGCTTATTTTACATAATAGTAATGAAGGGATGTTCTTTTGTCTAACAGAGCAATTGTGGAGGGTACAATGAGGAACTGTATATTTTGTCCGCTCTCTTTGTCATCGTGTTCATAGTGTAATAGACAATACTCTGACAACAAATGCACATTCTTTCTAGCCCCCCCCCCCCCCCCACCCCTTCCGTTCAGACGAGAGCTATCGTATCGATATACGACATATGTATTTACGATAAGTCTACGTGAAAGCACTACTAAATACAGAAATATGCCAACAATAAAAATCTCGTACCATTACCTTTAAATATCATTAGATATACCAATTTGAATGAACCAATGAAAGATTATGCGGACATTCATTTTGAGAAGCTAAATACCACCGCTCATCCCCGGGGGGAGGGGGGGGGGGGGGAGGCACTCAGTATTATAGTGTGCGATTGGTATCTGCAGCCCAGAAGACCCCCATTTTTACACTCAAATTTCCGTTCCAAAGCATACCATTTTTTTCTTGTTGAGAAAAAGAAGAGAGAAAACCGTTCCAAACCTAAGCAAGGTCTGTGAAGTTGTTTTGATATTCGTTATTCGTTATTCGATATTCATTTGATATTCATTTGATTAGAATTTGAATGAATACTAGCTTTTTGACGAACTGAAAGTGGCCCAAAATCCAAAATTTTCCACCCCTGCCTGGCGCCCACTATCCCATTTTTGACCGTGACCTTGAGGGGTCAAGGTCAAGGGCATCATGGCATTAGATCGGGGACCATGGGCGCCAGGCAGGGGTCGAAAAAATTTGGATTTTGGGCCACTTTCAGTTCGTCAAAAAGCTAGTATTCATTTTTAGCGCCATTTTTGGGGGTCAAGGTCAAAGTCATCATTGCATTAGATCGGGGACCGTGGGCGCAATGCAGGGGTGGAAAATTTTTGGATTTTGGGCCACTTTCAGTTCGTCTAAAAGCTAGTATTCATTTTTGGCGCCATTTTTGACCGTGACCTTGAGGGGTCAAGGTCAAGGTCATCATGGCATTAGATCGAGGACCGTAGGCGCCAGGCAGGGGTGGACAAATTTTTGATTTTGGGCCACTTTCAGTTCGTCAAAAGCTAGTATTCATTTTTGGCGCCATTTTTGGCCATGATCTTGAGGGGTCAAGGTCAAGGTCATCATGGCAATAGATCGGGGACCGTGGGCGCCAGGCAGGGGTGGACATTTTTTGGATTTTCGGCCACTTTCAGTTTGTCAAAAAGCTAGAATTCATTTTTGGCGCCATTTTTGATCATGACCTTGAGGGGTCAAGGTCAAGGTTATCATGGCATTAGATCGGGGACCGTAGGCGCCAGGCAGGGGTGGAAAAATTTCGGATTTTGGGCCACTTTCAGTTCGTCAAAAAGCTAGTATTCATTTTTGGCGCCATTTTTTAACGTGACCGTGAGGGGTCAAGGTCATCATGGCATTAGATCGGGGACCGTGGGCGCCAGGTATACGTCCAAAAAAAATCAGACTTTAGGCAATTTTGAATATCAAATGAATTTCAAATGAATATCAAATTAATATCAAATGAATATCGAATAACGAATAACGAATATCAAAACAACTTCACAGACATTCTAAAGCACCGTTTTTTTTTTATTCTTTCGTTCCGGCCGCCCCGCCCCAGCCCGTTTCGCTTCGAAGACACCATAGACTTGCCACACAACGTATTTAGCGTATGGGAGCTTGTGTGTGGGGGAACCAGGGTAGCGTTTCATCAAACAGTCATAGGTGCGGGTTCGCCGAGATCCCATTGAAACGCGTGTATTAAAATTAACATGCGTTTCAATAGGATGTCGGCGAACTTGTGCTTGTGACGGTTTGGTGAAACGATGCCCAGTTCCGTAGCATCATTATATATTGTAATCCAGTTCCAAAGAGCCCTGTTTTAAAAAATGTTAGTAGTTCCGAAGACCATCCTTTTTCATGATACGCTCGTTCCGAAGCCCCCTTTTTGTCTTGCGGGCGGCACATACCCACCACTTTTGGGGTCTAGTGCCCCCCCCCCCCCCCCCCCCCCTCCCCCGGGCGCTCATCACTGTATTATGAACAAAACGTCTGCGAAAAAAAAATACGCCAATATCCTGTGTGCATTTGCACTATGGGTAAAGTTGAGTATGAAAAATACATTTATTAAATCTTCTGCCTAAATACAGATCTTGGCAATGAATATATATTGGAATATATATCAGTTGCTATTATTTTTGTTCTCTCTCTCATTGAAGTTGGGTGGGGTTACCAATGCTTATTTCTCAATTAATTACCAATCAGTATAACTTATGAAAATTTTGTTCACGAAAAAGGAGTATGATTTTGAATTATATTCATGACTAAAACAAAAAAAAAAATCTTTGGAGTGATAAATGAATATGAATGAATAATCCGTAAAATTTTTCATTCATATCTTTCCATTGTATTGGTCTACATTCCTTTTTACAGCTCTGCCGCTATCACCTTCCTCATCCTTTTCTCTTCCTCCCTCTGTATGTTCCTCTCTTCTCTTCTTATACTTTTATTGTATTTGTATTTCTCTTTATATCTTATATGCATTCAGGCTTTAACAAGCTCTTGCTTTAAACGGCACCCCTTCTTCCTTGTGTAAAACACTGTTTTATCTTTATTTCAGTTACCCCTACAATGTCTAATCTGAACATATTGTAAAATGTAGAAAAAATGGGTGAAAGGAAATAAATGCTTCGTTGAATTGAATTGTTCCTCAAGATGCACCCAAAGCGCCTGAAGAGATGTGGCCAACGACAACGAAGCTCGAGCAGATTAGCAAGCTGGTCCCTCAAAGAGAGATGACAAAGCTCTGCAAGGCTCTTCATATCACCTGTAATGCAGATGATCTTGCTGATGAGGAGAAACGGTTAGAAGTGATGTGTAGATGGAGAGATGGAATCAGTAAACTGGAACAGAAGGAGAGGGAAAAAGAACTATCCACAGCATTGGAATCAATAGGACTTGAGCGTGAGTATAAAGATATTGTAATGTATGTCTATATCAGTAATCAATATGATTTTCCTACTCGGAAAAGTAGGCCATGTTTTGTAAAGACATATTAACTGAAACTGCCTGAATCTCGGATAATGTAATGGAAGTCAGTAGTAATTATCTTTTAAAAGGTATTCGGTAACTTTGTGGAGGCTTGATTTCATAAATTGTTGAATTTTGATATCTGTCTGTTTAATAATGTTCAGAAAGATAAATAAATAGCCGGGCATATAAAGGTTTTCAAATATATAATGCTATTATTAAGATATCTATGACTGAATACTCGCATTTACGAAAGCGTATGGCCATACGCTTTAGTCAAACACTGAGTCTATGGGGGAAAATGAGTCTGGCATTTCCGGTCACTTGCACATGTTTATTTTTGTGAAGCACATAATGATTTTGAGATGCTTTTTTTTCCTGGGATTCATTTTTACACCATATTACATACACTGATAGCATGTAAGGCCAGGCAGCTCAGATTTATCAAGCCTCTACAAAGTTACAAAATCACTTTAAGCTAAATGAAGTGTTATTTGGGTTACCTCTTCCTTTACTATTTATAATGTCTGGCAAGCACATCATGAATTTTTTTACAGTTGAAGATGTCTTGAATATTGTAATATTATTTTCTCTCTCTCCTTACAGGTCTGCTATCTTGTCCTAAGGGTAAATTCATCTACAAAGCAGAAAAGGTGGACATGGCACTTGATTTGATAATTGAAGACTTCCGTCCTTTTGCTCATGCCCTCGGTATTAACGACGCAAGACTTGCAACTTACAGACAAGCGTTTCGTGTGTCCCACCTGGG
Organism: Heliocidaris erythrogramma; assembly: GCA_025617745.1. Taxonomy (NCBI): domain Eukaryota; kingdom Metazoa; phylum Echinodermata; class Echinoidea; order Camarodonta; family Echinometridae; genus Heliocidaris; species Heliocidaris erythrogramma. Next base: position 12,745,376 of record CM046854.1, on the reverse strand, counting down.
TCTTGGTACAATAAGTTTAGTCTTACAGTTATTCGATATGATTGCAAGCATTCACGTGTGGAGAGCGAGATCTGTCATCTCCAGCATTCTAATCAAGTCTGGATACCAGAAAGTCAACGAGCGATTTATGTTTGGTAAGATTTACTTCAGTTTTTTCAGGTACAAAAAATTCACATTTCCGTGTCCTATTAGTCACTTCTCATTTCCTGTATTAGGTTTTAACATAAATCTACTTTTTAACCATGATAACATCATAATTCCTAAGCTTAAATGAAAAAAAATCAACAATCAAAGTTCAATTTTGTGTCGGGAATCTCTCACATTAATCAATAGTATTGTACAGTTTGCCCCATAAATTTACTTCTTTTTCCTGTAAGCTCATCGCCAAATCGACCTGATATATCCTGCATAGAAACAATACATGAACTTTTACTTCATTTCCTTTTTTTTTTTCTTTTCTAAGCCTCTGAACCAAGCTATGGAGAACTGTTCGCTATAGCAGAGGCAGTCGCTCAAGTTGACGGGCCAAAGGTTGAGGCGGTCTCCGATGAGACTACCGGAGAAATGAAGTCAGCAGAGGAAAGCAACAACGATGTAATCGTCGAAATTGAAAAGTCTTCTTCTAACGATGATGGCAAAGAAGGAGATTTATGCACTGGCCAGCATAAACCGGCTGTCTTTCAAGATGATAAGATTGAGGTTAATGAGGGCTCTCATGCAATCAGTGGAGAGAAGAAACAAGTTAAAGGCAAAGAAAACGTCGAAAAGGGACGGCTTCCTGTTAACGACGAAGAGAAAAAAGACGAATTACAAGCTGACCTCCGAGAAACACCACAGTTAGTTGGTACTCTGACTTCAATAGGAAAAGAAGAAACGAAAAACAACGATTGTGGGGAACACGTCAACACAATAAATATCATGGACGACAAAGAACCCCTGAAGGGCATCGACAGTGAAATGGACACGGACGCTGGCGTGCGCGAAAAGAGCGCCATCGCTATACAGAGAATGCTAAAACTCACTGGTAAAGATATACCTGACAGAAACGTATTTACGGTGTTCAAATTTTGGAAAGAGAGGATATGTCCTGGTTTAATCGACCATCGTGTAGTCTTAGCGGAAGGCCTGCAGAACATTAATAAAGCACACCTAGTCCGGGAAGTAATAAATGGTATGTTGATTCATGTGAATGTAACGTAAATCAGTAATCCTTGGGCAATACTTGTTATATACAAGGACTTTCTTAATGGGAAACTAAAGAACGAGAAATTATATAACTTCATTTTGCAGTAAATGTTTGAATTCTCCATTTTGTTTTCATAACCCGATTTTCCCCATATAACCTTTCATTTCATTGTAGAAGGTGCAACAACTTAATGTGTGATTTATACTGAGTCATTTTTATTTAAGATATCACAAATCATATAGAGTAATGTGGTCTTTATTGCATTTATGGTAGGGAAGTACCGCAGCAGAGCAAGAAGCAACGATTTAATCAAGGATATGGTTGACGGAATGGATGAAGAACGGCGTATATCCTTGAGACGTCTGCTGGAGATCAAGGAGAAAAAGAAAGATCAGAGCATGTCGTCTGATGATTTAACAGCAAGGATCTGCGACTGTTTGTCAGACTGGACCAAGGAAATGGAACCCTCGATGAAGAATTATGTAAAGGATGACATGCGAGTTAAAATAATGTTACAGCAGCACATAGATTTCAATGATGAACTGGTAGATCACGGCTTTCTAGATCTAGCAAAGGAGATTATGAACATAGAGCAATACTAGTAAAACAAAAACAAAAACAAAGACAAGAACAGGCAATCGTTGTCAGGAAGACACTAAATGTATTCCTCGAAAAAAAATATTTCAAACGTTGTTAAGAATATAATGTTTTTGTTTCATCAATAGAGCCTTGTTTTTACATATTCCCGCTTAAATGTAGTAATTTTGAGTTGAGACGGAACTGTTATTATTATACGTATTACGTTGTTTCCTCATTCTATTGTATGACCAGCATTTATCAAGTGAATCGTAACATCCTGAACTAAGAACCGTTGTATCTTTGTTTTTGTGCTACTATGGTAACTGAAGCCACGTTTAAAACTATACAATGAACATCCTAGAAAAAAAATACACATGCTTCTGTATTGATATACAACATAGTATTGTGAATTAAAACACATTGGCCCGAATTCACAAAAGGAAGGTTCATTGACACGAGTTGGGTATTGTACGAGAGGAAACATGGAATTTAACTTTAAAATGTCTAAAAATTCATTAACAAATTGCACTTTACCCACTTTAAGAAGATTAATATTAAAGGAGAATTAAGCCCTGATTACAAATTTACTTATATTGGAAGGTGTAATATGTGACCCGACGCCTCAAAACCTACAATAAGTCGCCAAAATTATTTTTTTGTTTTATACATTTTCTGAAAGTAGAGATTCTCAGCTTTCCAATGGTATATCACTTGCCTAGTTTACTCAATGATAACAGCTTTAAATATCACATTTAGAATCAGTACGTAACCAGCAATCAATAACTCCTATTCAGAGAAAATGGCCATTTAAGTTCGGAACAAAAGAGTGCTAAACCTTCGCTCTCTGTGTGCGCCCAAGTAAAACTGGGTATTCAAATGGCCGTAGCAACCGGTATGAAGGGATTATCAGATTAGGCTGAATTTTGGCACCCTGCTCCAGGAGGACCTATTCATTACTCACTCCAAAAATCAATGTAATACCTTTGGAGGTAAAGTAGTAATTTGGCATTGAATGAAAGTATTACAAAAGCTCTCCAAACATTCATTAGCTCGACAGGTGAAAAAAGGAGTCATTTTAAAATGCCCCAAAAACATATTTCTAAGTCGAATTACGACTCCCAAACTTGAGACATGATAGAATGATAATGAAACTACCCATTTCTATCAAAAACAGAAAATCAACTGATCCAAGCAAATTTACTATTTTGGGCTGTTTGCTACGTTGTGGTCCGTGCGACTTATTGTAGGTTTTGAGGCGGCGGGTCACATATATTCCTACTTATTGGCCTAAATCATTTTCTAATAAGATATCAGAAAAGGGTATAAATAAAGATATTCCAACACCCGGTATCGTCTCCTACTCATTTACATGGGGGCTGCCATTTTCTTGCTGATTTGGAGTTGTACATGAACCATTGAGAAATGTTCCAGTCAGGAAGATATTTTGAATCCAAATCCTAAATTGATTTTCTTCATTACCTAAAATCCCATATGTGACGGAAAATATAAAGTGGGTGTTTACATGTATTATAAAAATTAAATCTTTATAATGATACTTTTAAATTGTCTGGTTTTGCTTAACAAAAATCTATTTTCTTGGGTTTGCCAAACAGAGCAGAACATAATATATGCAGCATGCATTCTGACTTTTCAAGTCCATTATCCGAAAGCAGGTGAATGCATAGTTTGCCGCTATAGATGCTCAGGGAAGAAGCATCCATAAAATTTGAATTAATTTGCTCCGTCCCATACGTCCAGTATCGAGAAAATAGATTTCTATTAAGCGAATATCGATTTTCAACAGAAATATATAAGGAAATCTTCAGTTTAAAAATAAATTGACATATCTATTCTATATTTTTAATCTCAAATGGGTTTTTAATTTTGAAAAAGGCAATTGAGCATTTGGATTAAGAAAATCTTCTTGTACACATAAACAAAATGGCAGCCCGCATGTGCTGCTAGCAGACGATACATATTGCTAGCAGATGGTAAATTTTGCTCAGAAAAATTTGATTCGTATCGATCTCGTATATTTTGACGCGAAGCCATATAGTCTAACAAGTAGGAATAAATAACACCTTTGAACACTATCGTCTTTATTTTTGAGCGTAATTCTCCTTTAAAATCTCCCATCAAATATAATATAGGTTTCCCGGTCAATTTCAAACTTTCTCCAATCAATTTAACGTTTCGAGCAATCAATTTCGCCCGAAATGCGATCGCGGTAACAAATCAGAATTCAAATTCGTCTTTGGCCGCTCAAAATCAACATCTCAGCGATCAAATTGCAAATTGCGCCAATCAATTTAAAACAATGAGCAATGGTATTCGTCAATCGTCATTCAAATTCGTCCATTCGTAACAATTCCGTCTTTGCGGTCATTCAAATTCGTTAATGAGCATGCATATTTGAAATAACTGCAATCAAATTAAGAATGTGAGGTTCATATCAAGTAGAAAGTCAAAATGGGGAGGGTTTGGGGAACGCTTTATGTTAATACTTGGCCATGGTGTTGTTATGCTCATTTGGCAAATAACCAGAAACATTTTCCTTCTTTTCATGTCAAATTTGGGTAGAAATTTGATCTCTTTTTTGATATGGTGTTTTGATTTCTTAAGGGGTCTATGCCCCGGTTCTCCCCCAATCCACCGTAATAGTTTACGGTGGATTGGGGGAGAACCGGGGCATATTCATAATCGGAAAAGAGGATCGCTATTCATAATCAAAGAAGAGGGTCGCTATTCAAAATCGGAGAAGAGGGTCGCTATTCATAATTGGAGAAGAGGGTCGCTATTCATAATCGGAGAAGAGGGTCGCTTTTCATAATTGGAGAAGAGGGTCGCTATTCATAATTGAAGAAGAGGGTCGCTATTCATAATCGGAAAAGAGGGTCGCTATTCATAATCGGAGCAGAGGGTCGCTATTCATAATTGGAGAAGAGGGTCGCTATTCATAATCAAAGAAGAGGGTCGCTATTCATAACCGGGGAGGAGGGTCGCTTGTCATAATCGAAGAATAGGTTAGCTAGGTTAGGATTATTTGTAAAAAATTGGAATATGATTTTCATTGTTCAATGAAACACTCAAATATGAAAGAATCAAATTAGCAAACAAAATTATATTGGATGTGAGACACCCCACTGCTGTGTAGAAGCAATATGGCGAGGGGCGATGAAACAAATACACCCCCAGCTTAGCCAGGCGGGCAAAAGAGGGCCATGCCCCCCCCCCCCCCCCACCAGTCAGCCCCTTAGAAAAAAGGTGAGAGCGAAAAAGCGGAGGAAGTGAGATAAAAAAGCCTAAAAAGGCCCAATCCACCGTAAACTAAATATTTAGTTTACGGTGGATTGGGGGAGAACCGGGGCATAGACCCCTTAAGAAATCAAAACACCATATCAAAAAAGAGATCAAATTTCTACCCAAATTTGACATGAAAAGAAGGAAAATGTTTCTGGTTATTTGCCAAAATGAGCATAACAACACTACGGCCAAGTATTAACATAAAGCGTTCCCCAAACCCTCCCCATTTTGACTTTCTACTTGATACGAACCTCACATTCTTAATTTGATTGCAGTTATTTCAAATATGCATGCTCATTAACGAATTTGAATGACCGCAAAGACGGAATTGTTACGAATGGACGAATTTGAATGACGATTGACGAATACCATTGCTCATTGTTTTAAATTGATTGGCGCAATTTGCAATTTGATCGCTGAGATGTTGATTTTGAGCGGCCAAAGACGAATTTGAATTCTGATTTGTTACCGCGATCGCATTTCGGGCGAAATTGATTGCTCGAAACGTTAAATTGATTGGAGAAAGTTTGAAATTGACCGGGAAAACCTATATTAACATAAAGCGTTCCCCAAACCCTCCCCATTTTGACTTTCTACTTGATACGAACCTCACATTCTTAATTTGATTGCAGTTATTTCAAATATGCATGCTCATTAACGAATTTGAATGACCGCAAAGACGGAATTGTTACGAATGGACGAATTTGAATGACGATTGACGAATACCATTGCTCATTGTTTTAAATTGATTGGCGCAATTTGCAATTTGATCGCTGAGATGTTGATTTTGAGCGGCCAAAGACGAATTTGAATTCTGATTTGTTACCGCGATCGCATTTCGGGCGAAATTGATTGCTCGAAACGTTAAATTGATTGGAGAAAGTTTGAAATTGACCGGGAAAACCTATATTTTCTTTTCATTATTAACACAATGAAAAATATTGCAAAGGGAATCGTAAAACTCTTCAACTGGCTGGTCTGGTGGCCTGTAGATGACGCCAATTACAAGTTTAGATTTTTTACTCTCTATTTCAATAAAAGTACTTTCTATATAAAAGGTATTTAAATCTAGATCTAAACGTCGTTGAAAAGCAATGTCAGATCTTACAAAAATACCAGTGCCACCTCCTCTTTTACTGCTACGATTGTTATTTACAAATTCATAATTGTCTAGATTAAACAGAGATTGAGGTGAATTTTGTGAAAGCAATGTTTCTGTAATGCCAATTGCTGATATTTGTACATTTAAAGAACTTAAAAATAAGGACAAAGCCTCAAAATTACAACTTAAACTTCTTATATTTACATGAACCAATGATAGTTTATTGTTTAAGCGTGATGTGGAATAATTATTATAGATAAATGTGTTAAATTCTGCAGGTATAAGATAAGATTGTGATAGACTAATGTCACATTCGTAATCTGGCAGTGATAGGTATTCATGTAAAGTATCCAAATCAGTATTATCAAGACATTTTTCAAAAAGACTTTGGCAAGACATACACAGTATTGCATACAAACATACACATAAAAACCAAATGTATTAAAAGCTTATCAAAAATTAAAAAATAAAACAAAATCCCAAAAAAAAAGACATTTTAGACACCTGGAGAATTTTATATTTAATGACAAAGGTATGAACGTCGATTTGTGGCAAGAATTTATTATTTACAGAATCTGAAGATCATTTTTTGAATTTACCTGCTTCCTCACGGTTTCTCCTCCTGTTGTTTTTACTAATACTATGATCTTTCCGTCCATCGACCATGCAGATACAACTTTACTGTTCGGTTTCTTACTTTCGGCGAAGGCATCACGTAGCAGATCTATTTTTGTCAGTTAGATCTTCGTAGATACTTATTCCTGTTTTTTGGTCTCTCAGTTTCTTCCTGTTCAGTATTAATCTTTGTCGATGTTGATACGAGGTTAACTTTACGATGGTCGGTCTGGGTTGAGGTGTGCTGCTATTACCTGTTAGTAAGTAATCAATAAATGGTGAATAAGTTGAAATAATTGCCTACTTCTTTTCTTGCGAGATGACAACATTTGCCTGAAGTCTCTCATAACAGTCTTTGATAAAAATTACTTAATTTGTAGTGACCTATGATGAGGAAAGTCGTGAATACTATCGTTATGTGAAATGATTTATATTAGAATGTGATACTGAATTATATACCAGGTTATTGCTAGTGATTACTCGTTGATTAACGTGTCTTGAAATTTCCACTTCGTTTACCTTTATTTTCGTTAATTATGACAAAGGCTGCGTATTGTATGGAATGTGAAGAAAATTGATTTTAATGTTGACTGCTAAATCATTGAAGTGGAGGTTATCACCCTGTTCATCAATGCTGGTATTTTGAGGCTAGTATGATATGTTTCACAACTATGTATGAGATGCTTCGTGTGAGCAAAACAACTACATTCAACATTGCTTAAGTCGACGTCGGATAAATTATGCCGAATAGTCGCTTAAGTCAATGAAAATTCGCAATTTATCCTCATAGACTCACGTGTGTTAATTCGTTGTATATGTCGATGCTTGTAAGTCGATTAATCGTCGATCAAATTCCCAGAACAGTTCCAAAGGAATTTTGTTTAATTTTGTTTAAATCGACTCCATAATTGATGCCGCGTACTCCTCCGTTCTTATCTCCGCTGTCTCTCTCTCTTTCTTTCTCTTTCCCTTATCCCCTCGATAAGATATTCCTTCAAACATTTTCGATCGAAAGTGGCTTGATATATGAGATTTCTAACCTATCTAAGTATCTCAAAATGAGACTTCATTTAAACTCTGTAATTTTGTATGAAATTGCAGGTTGGAAATCCAGTCATTACAGCACATTGGTGTGCTAGCTAGGTCCGATTATTGGCCGCAGTATACCAGGGGCATAGGCTGAGTTGGTAATTATTTACATCGCTGGCACGAACTTCATTCGACAAACTATCTCATAAGCAAACTCAAGCACAGTTGTCACTGAATCCCACCACCATATCATCCCCATCACTGATAATGGGAAGTGTGTTCGTGTCTGCGCCAATGCTTATATCATTATTTTCGCAATTGCTTTTGTCTTTAGCTCCACTTGTACTCTTGGTTAATGGCAGGGTTTGTTGATGTTGTTGATGTTGTTGTTGTTGCTTTTTCCATGATTTCATTGAATATGCTATTTTCAAACTTATAGTTTGAATTGAAATTCTCTGTTTACAATTCACAATTCTCATTTAACTAAATTTATGATATTATTTTAAATACAATTTCATACACATAACCATTTGTCTGCTACTGAATCTAATTATGAAGTACACGATTTCTTGTTATCTCAGTGCTTCCATGTTGTTATGAATCTTCATCATGTCATCAGTTATATAATTATTTCAATTATTTCAATAATTCTGATTTTAACTTTTATCATTTTGAATTTATACTTTCAGTAAAAAGCCCATTGCAGTTAAAACCCACATTACGGTTATATACAGGTATTTGTATTATTAAATCTTATCTGGTCATCAACTCGAAAATTTTGATTAAATAGATTATCAATTAACTACATATTCAGTGATGATTTATCCAGTATACTCATGTAATGCATTTTGGTAATGATTAAGTATGTAATTATTCATTGATTGTATGTTTTTATCAATTATGTTGTAAATCATTCATAATTCAGCCATTGGCTGCGACAAAATGATAATAAAAGCTTCAATTCAATTTAATTCAGTGAGCGTTCTTCGCCAAACGGACAAGAGTGTGCAAATCGCATTAAACAAAAGCGCTGTGATTGGTTTATTATCGGCAAGTTCATTCGAGCTTCATATTGCAAATGAATGAGTAAACCATTTGGCGAGGGAAACACTACAGTGCTATGATTGGTCCAATATGAGCAATTTTTCCTTCTTTTTTCTTTCCTTCCCTTTTCCTTTCCTTCTTTTCTTTCTGTTTTTGTTTTCCTTTCTTTCCTTTTTTTTTCTTTTTTCTTCTCCTTTATCTTTTCTCGTTTTCCCTTTCCTCTTCCCTCTCCCTTTTTTCATATTCTTTTTCCCCCGACAGACGTGGTGCATTTGCCGACAGAAACTTTTAGTGGGGTGTGTGCCCCCCCCCCCCCTCTAACGACGCCCCTGTTAGAGTGAAAAGACTCGGTGAAGTATTTTAATTCATACCGCTTACAACGACTCTAAAATAGGCGGTCACAGATCATAAGAAAACATGCCATCTGTTTAAAAGAAAATGTAGTTTTAACGGATTTTGTTTTATTTTCTTTATATTGGATATCGATATCAGCATGGGTTGATATGAAAGAAACACATATAGGCTCAGGCCTCGGATGTTCTCATTTTCATAATGTCGGCACAACAAAACCACACCACGCATGGGGTAAGAATTGTAGTCCAATGAAGCCGCCAGCAGCGCTGCGCGGCGTACCTGAGATATGTAAAGGCGGGGAAAACGCGTATTAAAGTTTGTTTTATTTCGACTTCCGCACAAGTTGAAAATGGTTCAAGTCGACGCATTTCACTCAGTCCTGTGAAGATTGACTTAAGCGAAGCTGGCTGCAGTTAATTTTGTGTAAGTCGAATCTGTTGAGACCACAACAAATAGTTCGACTTATGCAAAATTTGACTTAGGAAATGTAAATAACACATCGTCGCTTCTTTCACGAACCGGCACAAACCCCCCAAATCCGTCAATTTACCATTTCTGAGTTTTCTGCAAATTTAGCATTGGTAATCAGTAATCTTTCACGATACCAAGTTTCAGCATCAAAAACGCTTTATATTTAGAGATATCCATGGCAACATAAACGACACAAACGCCCAAAAGACGATTCATTCTTTCACGAACCGGCACAAGACGGCGCGCGCACTGCGAACCGTGTGTTTTCGTGCGCGCGCCTCGTTCTTTGTATGTATTATGAAGACGTGCGTGCTTCCTCGAGCTAATCTTATACTTTCATTTTCGGCTTGTTCATAAAAAAATCCCAATTGCTGATCCTAAGAATACTACTTATCCTTACAATACTATTATATTCTTAATACCTCTAAACCTTTTCTCAGTTGGGTTAAAACTAAAGACTATTTTTTTTATAAGTTATGTTTAATACCCTCCTTTTGATTTACATGTTGACAATAATGTATGGTTGTTTCACTCTCCCCCTTTTTTGTATTTCTCATTCTCATTCCCACTTCTCCCACTCTTCCTGTATTAAACTATCTCACTTAATTTATCTTCTGATCTCTGTCTAGTGATCTCTCTCTCTTATTTATTCCCTTTGTTGCTTTCACCTCCTTTATTTTTCTCCCCCGCTAACTCTCTCTCTTCGCTCTTTCTTTCATTATCCCTCTCCCTTCTCTTTCTTTCAGGTATAATGTTGGTAAGTCATAGAAATTGTGTTGTATTTTATCTCGCTTCGCTTTTATGTGTATTGTTATGATTTGAATTCCACTCAATTCAGCTGTTGAGCTGCCGTGTGGTTTTTAATACAATCATATAAATACCTCTTCAATCCTAATCTCCACCCCCCACCCCGAATTATTCAAACTTTTTATATAAAGGGGGCATATTGCGCACTTATCCATCCCAGAGGTAGCTCAAGGCACCTAAAAAAGTATAGTATTATTACCCTGGCTTTAGCCCAGCTGCCATTAGGCACTAAAAGCATTCAAGGAATAAATTCGTACCTTGTGCCGGTTTGTGCCGTCTTGTGCCGGTTCGTGAAAGAAATACCAGTGACGGACGTGACGACACAATCAAATGTGTCACTTCGTGAAGAATGTGCACTGCTTAGAAGACGATTTTTTTTTTCACGAAGTGACACAAAAGTTTCCAGCGTCGTACTGTTAACAGTACTTGTCATTTAATTAAAATGTTAAATGGTGAGAAAAAGCAGAATTTTCTCCTTCTTTTGATATGTAATTTATGATATACAGTTTCACAACTTGCAAGATTCTTGCTGTTTGAAAACCTGCAAATTTACAAACGCGTTTTTCGCAGAATGTACTTATTACGTTGCGCGTTCGATTGTGCCGGTTCGTGAAAGAAGCGACGACATGTTTGCATAGTTAACAAAAACAATCAACTCAGGAAAAGTTCGACTTATGTGACTTCGAGTAAATGCAAGGTTAACTGTATTAAATGTCAAATGCTCGTTTGACAGATAAAGGACATGAATAAATGTAATAATCATATTCGTATTGGTTCATTCATAGTGGGACAGAATATTCTTCCACGCTGTTATGTTTGTAACAATGAGCCATTTGGGTAGTTTCATTCTGTTTTACTGGTTTTCAAATTCATATTCATATATACTGAACTACAAAAGAAACGTCGCACATGTATGTGTTTGAAACTGTTTTATTTACAATGAAACATATTCTTTATTCAAGAGTGAAAACTGAGAAAATGTTTTGCTTTGTTTTGATTAACAAGTACAGATGTGCAATAACGACTCTCGTCGTTGATAGCGCCAGTTCTGACGTTGTTGGGCCCACAGGAGACGTTCCCGACGATGTCGAACGGTCAGGATAGGGCCCCGAGCAGGACGCCGACAAGACAAGTTGAAGCTTCTCAGCCGACGACGAACAGTTGCTGCAGAAATTGGTCTGTTGTGTGTGCCAATAGTCTGTAGAGCTGATTCTGTTGCTCTGCGGAAGCGATCCTGCAAGTGGTCCCGGTGAAGATGGCGATCTTGACGTGATGTTGTCACCCTGGGACGACCACTGCGCTGACGATCGTTGGTGCTGTTGGTTGCATTGTATCGCTCCCGCAGTCTCTCTACTGTCCGAACGCTGCATTGAAGTCGTTGGCAATGACTCTAGGACGTTGGCCAGCATGAAGACGTCCGATGGCTTGTTCCCTCTGGTTTCGAGTCAGACGTGGCATGGTGACAGCGCTCATGAAACGAATGACAGGATGAAGGTTTTGGGTCCCTTTTAAACCCACTGGATAGAGGATGTGCATGTGCATCATGTTTTTCAAAAAGCTGCGCTCGAGTGCACTACCATGTTCACGGAAAGGATATGAGTTTTAATCCTACACAGAAATCACATTTTGTTATGATGATGTGTTATGGACGGTCAATGCCATATCTGTGATGTTAAAAAAGCATAAAATGTGATTTTACGTATCAAATTCCAATATCATGTGTAAAAGATATCAATTTGAAAAGTGCGACGTTTCTTTTGTAGTTCAGTATACTCCGGTAACATGAGGAAATCAACTTTTTTTCAACTTTTTTTTAAGATTTCTAAAAAGAGAATGATCTCCCTCCGCTGGAAATTGATGGTACATGCGCTAACTAACCAAATCTTAAAACTTCGAAAGATACTAATAAATAAGAAATATTTTTTACATGTACGCTGAAAAAATTTGGGTTAAAATCAAACAATACTGAATTTAATAAAAAGAGAGTAGGAATGTCTGTTGGGTAAGTGTTTACCCAATATAGTGTAAATTTTAATGATATTGAGTTTCTGTTCACAAAATAAATACATATAAACACTTCCTTTCACTAAATGTTACGCACAAATTTACCCAACCTATTTTTACAGAGTATTGTATTAAATGTTTGTTTTAGAGACGAATCATGAACATTTTTAAGGGACTGTCGTGGTAAAGGACCTATATTTGCTGTTTTCCTGGCGTGTATAAATCAGTCCATGCGTGGCAAACTATGCTTTAATCGAAGCAATATGAAACTGAATATGAATTGAAACTATAAAAATGATAATAATTCCACAGGTAACTAAACAATACATCCTGTTGTGAAAACTTTGATGTTTGGTCATTAGGTACAAGATGTGTAATATTATACAAATAATGAATGTTTATGAGTGCAATGGACAGAATATTTCATGAGGTGAAAGATGAAAAGATCCATTCAACGAGGCGGAGCCGAGTTGAATGGGTCATTTCATCTTTCACCGAATGAAATATTCTGTCCATTGCACGAATGAAAAAACATTCATTATTTGTTTTATATGACACCTAAAATAGCTATCCTTCTCATTTGACATTTTATGAATTAAGAAACAAGAGTGAAGGGACTTACAATGCACTTGATAGTCGTTTTTGCGTATGTAGTAGACGCGTTGGTGGTCGCGAGTGCAATGGACAATTTCGTATGGATCCAAAATTGCACGGTGAATGGATCAAATTTGCACGATTGATGACGTCATTGTTCAATGGGACAAATGATCAACATCAAACAACCAATCAAATGGCAAGGATCTAATTAGGTGTCATATAATTATGTATAAGTGAGAGATAGATGGAGATCGGGGAATATAATTGGCTTTTCAGATGTTTAACTGTATGACATAACATTAAAACAGCCTTAAAATAGTCCTCCCATTTACCGGTCAGGTTTATTCATTTGCACATCATGTATACAACTTTGCAGAGGGAATGGGGAAGAAGAAACTAACATTAGGTATGGAAAAAGCTTGTTTAGATCTGACATGACACTCAGCCAAACCCCCATCCGGGATACGCATATCATGTAGTACCAATGAAATATTCATAACATTTGCATCATATTAATGAGTGAGTTGAGTTGTAAGCTGTAAGCAGTTGAGCTGTGAGTTGAAAACCACCTGCTTTGAAGGAGATCGTTTTTGTTTCGTCTCGCCCACCCGCCAAAAGTCGCTGAGTGGCAATGGGGGAGGGGGGGGGGGGGGGGGGGCGCGTGGAGGTGAATGGGGGTGTAATGGGTCCAGTTTCCCTCCATAGTTATCTGACAAGCAAAAAGAAAAGAAAAATAAAGGTTATCCCTTCTAAAAGAGGGGTACAATAAAAACGGGGTCACAATGCATACTTTTCTTTTAATGAGGAAGAAACCGCCAAAAAAGAGTCATTGCCTGGGAACATGCTTATCCGCTTGCCAAGAGGATACGTAATTACCAGTGAACTCACAATAAATCATGTTGAAAAGGCCATTTTCAAAGCGTTTTAATCATACAAAACCAATAAAATGGGCTCAAAGTGCTGCTTTTATGGTGTCTCGTATTGCTATGATTATGATTCCAAAGGCCTTTTTTTTAATCTGACAACATTTTGTTCCAAAATCTATCTTTGTGTCAATAATTAACTAAGTAGCGTCTCGTAAATTGTACGGCTATATGACTGAGGAGTTATCGGCGGACGAGATCATGTTATGTGAAAAAAGAACAAACAACAACACGTAGTAAAAGGTGTTTTTTTTTCCAGATACATGGCATTCATCTCATTTGTACGGTAATAGTTCAATACAATGTGTTGTCTATACAGCGTTTCTAAATATGAAGTTGAAAGTTTGTAAGAGACAAGTTTCACATCTTAGAGGAGAGTCTATGAGGTGACGTTGTGGCATGTTTATTGATATTCGTAAAATCCCTATGAACATCAGACGTGTATTGTTGTTATACAATGCGTTAAAAACAAAATCCCGCTGAAAACATATGGTCATTGAGACCCAACTATGACTTGTTTGAATGTATTGTTTGGGTTATAAAGCCTGACTTCAAAAATGAAGAGCAGGGCCAACTCGACTAACGTATCATTCGGTTTACTCCAACAGACAAAATTGAACGCCTTTCTTATGTATTAAATCTGAAATATGCTCAAACATAATACATCAACAGCTTTTACATGCATCATTACAAAAACAAAGGTCTACAGTCAAAATGCCCTTTGCACAAAAACAGTCAAACTAGACTAGTTTGGTGTCACTGAAAATGATCCAGACCAATAGTAGTGGGTAATGAGGATATAGACACCATTTCGGTGTTAATCCAATAACATTTTCCACCCGTCGCCCCATACGGTCAAGTAATTATCACCCATTTCCCTCAACTGAAGACTCCCTGAAAGACCACCGAGGGGTTATTTCTGGAATGGACATGACTTGCGAAACAATTAATCAAATATCAAGAGAAGGGAGAGGTATTTCTGAAATCAATAACACGATTGCAAAGACGTTCGAAACATAAGGGAGATTCCACCAGCCTTATACATTTGATATGTACAAACATTAGACGTGCGTATTACGTAATCCTTAAAAAAAATGACTTTTTAATGAGATATAAAATGCGGCATTGAATTGCCCTTAAGAAATATTTGCTATAAGATTATCAAATTAAAATTTTCCCTAATTTGGTGAAGTAATGGAAGAAAGGTATTTATGGATATATCACTTTGAAGTTTGTTTTTATATGTCTCCAGGTAATTAGCCGTATTGTCTAATGACTAAGGGTTGTGGAAGTTTTCTGGGAAATTCACAACACTCAGTCATTAGACAATTTTAGCCAAAGTGTTGTTCATGAAGAGCGCCATCAGTTTCATCGTCATGAATAATGAAAACAAATTTACATAATTATGAAAGGCCTATACACAGGATTAGTTTTAGAAACGGAAGGTCGTGTAAAATATTCTTTCAAAAACATCTTCTCCGTGCGTGGCTGTCAAAATAATGCTGTCTACAGAGTGAAAATAGACAGAGGGAGAGATAATACGAGGCAGATAGAGAGAGACAGAGAGAAAGACAAAGAGAGAGAGAGGGGGGTTGTCGAAAAATGAAATAGGGAATAAGAAAGGAAAGGGTGGCATAGAAAAAGACCTGGAGAAGTACTTAAAGAATATAACAGAAATGGCAAGTAGAAGCATCTAAATTTAATTCGAAAAGTAATAGTATCAGTATTACACATAGCATAGGCCGTGGTACCAGGGATAGTGGGGGGGGGGGGGGGGGGATGAGCTTGGGGCTGCATGCCCTCCCCCATTTTCGGAATGCGTATGTAGTAGAGAATTATATGCTGGTTCTTGTCCTGCATTAGCCACCGCCCCCCCCCCCCCTCCCTCAAAATCGCTCCGCTGCCCCTCTGATATAGGTTGATATACTTGTCCTCGCTTATTCACCAACCGTTGAATACACGCACGTACACGAACAAATATCATGCCATAAATTTATTCCAATCTTGTTTTCATAATCTTTATCTTGACTTGCTTAATATTTACACACTGGCGGCTTAACCTAAATGTGGCTCGTGACTAATAGAGATAACATATATAGAAGAAAAACTAAATTTAATCTACATTTACAGTTTCTTTCTGTACTGTGCCAACGACAATGAGACTTTGACCGTCTCAAATTAGGATAGTATGTTTACACCGGTGATATAGTTTTGAGTTATTTATTACGCCAAGTAAACAGTGCAGATACGATATGCTAATCATTACTGGCTACAGGCACATGAAGATTGGCAACTGTACATGAATATTGGATAAAAGATATTAACCAACATTGGATGATTATGTGTCCGAACAACTCTTGGGATGATCTTGATGATTGGGCAAAGCATTACCCAAGTTGGCATAACGTTGACCTGAGTATCTGGTCGGACACATGATAAACTTCATGTTGGGAAATTGTTTACCCATTTTTGTTTTTTGTTTTACAGTGTTCGAAGTAGCAACAATGTTGCGACTCCATCCAGGAT